>JBAWJV010000006.1:0-725944 GCA_037356075.1 Neofusicoccum sp. Z40
CATGCGCGCCCCCATCAACCTCCAACTCGGCTGGCCAACCCCCTCCCTCCACCCCCCCACCCCCCCCCCCACCGCCCCCCCCCCCCCCCCCACCACCCCCCCACCACCCCCCCACCCCCCATGCCCCACCGCCCCCCCCGCCGTAACCCTATCCCCCTCCCCCCACTCCAACATCATCGCCAACAACCCCCTCACATCCCCATCCCCATCCACCTCATCCCTCAACCCCCCCACCCTCCCCCTCCACACCTCCTCCTCCTCCACCACCCGCCTCCACGGCAACCTCTTCGCCACAAACAACTGCCACCCCACGACACCTAACGCCCACACGTCGACGGCAGGCCCGTACTCAGCGCGTTCCATCTCGGGGGCTAGGTAGGGGATTGTGCCGATGGTGCCGGGGCGGGGGAGGGCGCGAGGGGCTTGGAGGGTGTGGCCGAAGTCGAGGATGACGATGCGGGGGGGTGTGGCTGTTGCTGGTGCTGCGCTGGTAGCGTCGCTGGAGGAGAGTAAGGTGCCGAGGGAGACGATGCCGACGTTGGCGGGCTTGATGTCGCGGTGCATGAAGCCGTGGGCGTGGAGGTGGGAGAGGCCGGAGAGGAGTTGGTGGAAGAGGGTGAGGCGGAGGAGGAAGTGGTGGTGGTGGTTGGGGGGTTTGTTGGAGAGGGATGTGGCGCGGGAGGTGGGGGTGGGGTGGGATTGGATTATGGTGTGGAGGGTGTCGCGGACGAAGGGGGTGGAGATGAGCCAGACGCGTTCGGGGCGGGGGCCGGTGTAGAAGCGGTCGCCGCGTTCATAGATGACGTCGATGAGGGCGGAGATGTTGGGCTGGGGGGCGACGAAGTTGGTGGTGTGTAAGCAGAAATGTATCACAGCAGAATCAACAGTGATGCCCTCTTCACTCCGTTCCATTTTTCTCCGCTTCTTTTCCGTGGGGAGGGGGAGGAAAGCGGACAGCGGGAACTCACATGCTCAGGCAACCCTCTCCAAACATCCACCTCCCCCATCACACCCCCCAAGTTCCTCGCATTCCTCACCACCATCTTCGCCGCCGCAATCCTCCCCGAAACCCGATGCCTCGCCGCCGTCACCGTCCCGAAAGTCCCCCTCCCCACCGTCCCCCTGATCAACCACTCCTTCAACGGATGGTCCGCCTCCGCCGGACTAGCCAGCAACTCCAGCGGCGGAGCCTCGGCGGCGAACGTAGCCCGCAAGAACTGCGCCAAGCGCTCGCGGAAGACCTTCTCGCGCTCGGGCGCGCGGTTGGTCACGAACTCGAAGACGTACGCCAGGTTTCCGAAGGAGACGCGGCTGCGCGGTTTGGCGAGGACGCGCTGGCCAGCGTCGAAGGCCTCGTCGCCGAGGACGACGGTGGGGCGGCGCGGGTTCTCGACGAGCAGGAGGAAGGCGCCGTTGCGTTCGAAGGCGAAGCGGGCGTGGAGGCCGTAGAGGTTGGAGCTGGGGAGGCGGGATTTCGCGAGGAGGAGGTCGACGCCGCCGTGGGATCTGGTTGGCGGTGCGGTGGTGTTGTTGTTGTTGGTGGTGCGCGTCTTCCAGCGTCCGCCGCCGCAGCGCCAGCCTAGTGGTGGCAGCTCGAGTTCCGCGTCGAAGGAGAACTGGTAGTGGCCGGTCCACACTAGACGTGGGTCCTGGGCGGCTGTCTCTTCGTCTGTTTCTGTTTCGGTGGCGCTGGCAAAGGAGGTTGCCGGAATGGCTGAGGTATTGCTGTCCGCGGTGTCTTCCGGGTGTTGCAGGGTGCTGAGCGGGACTATGGTTTCTATCTCGATGAATTTCCTGTGGTATGGCAAGGCGTCCGGCGAGCTCTTGATTTCCGAGGCCACTTCGTCAAAAGCGAGGCATGCCTCGAGGTTAGCTGGCCGTAGATGGGCGAAACAGTCACATGAGGCTGAAGGCTGCCGGGCCGGTTCTGTGCCCGCGCTGCTGCTCTGTGATTCAGATTCATCGGCCTCGGTAGGTGTCAAGCTCAGAGGCTGTGTGGGAGACCCCATCGAATCTCTGGAGTATCTTGAAGTTATTAGTGGGGCAAGGTAGACGGGTTGTTGATGTTGTTCGAGGCGGTGGGTAAGGAACCGGCGGTGCGGGGGACGCCGGCCAATCAAACCCAATGGCAGGATTGGCTGTTTAGCTAAGCCGCAGAGGATGAGAACTGTCCTTGGAGATGGAGGTCACGCTGATACTGGTCAGAGGTTACGAGAACAAGAGCAGCATCACACCGATCAAGGCACGTTTGGATGACTAGCAAAGCATTTTATATTTGTAACTGATCCCGTGCTTGCGGCAGTGGCTGGCCGGATGCAAAGAGGCGACGCTCGAACCCTGGCCTCTAATCTTCAAGCCTGCGAGAGCGAAGATCGAAGAGGCTGAGGCGGACATCAAACCCAAAGATATGTTCCAGACCGAGACGCCGGTAGTCAAAATGGCCCTCAAAGTGGTTTGGTTTTTTTTCGCGTTCAGGAACCCTATTCCTTCGACTTCCCGCACTGACAATCCCCCAGTTCTGAAGAGATCACTCCTGGCGGGATCATAGTCCCTCAAGTATCCTTCTCCGTCTGACATGCTTCTTCCGCGCCGCTCTCTTGGATTAATCCCCCTCTTGACGATACCTTCGCGATCTGTCCGTAGTTCTTCCTAGGAACTTGCCTCCGCCTTCCCAGTTGATTCTTTCTCCTTCATTCCGTTTTCCCTCCTTTGCCCAGCGCATTTAACGTCCTTATAGTCCGAGGAGACAGTCGCAGGATGGATGGTTTGGCGAGAAGCATTTGCTTGAAAGCCGTCCAATGTGACCTTGTTGTGGCATGGAAGGAAGAAAAGTCCGGTACGGCTTCCAAAGGCGCCGCTGTCTTGATCGTCCAAACGAGGGCAACGGCGGCTCGATGCTTGGTTCTTTGAGGATACGTCTGGTCGAACGAAGAGCATCCTGGAATTGGCGAGCCTTGAGGCATTCGTGGTCCGGATTGGAGCTGGCAGTCGAGAGCAGTACTCCCCGAGCGATGGTTGATTTTTGGAGTATGAAGGCCTGTCGTTCTCTCAACCAGGATTCCGCATCTTTCGAGACTTAGACCGCGTCGTCATAGAATGCGTGTTGCAAGACTGCAAACTAGGAACGCTCGTCCTCGTAGTATGGCGAGTGCGCATCGGTGCGTGTGCTCTCCTCTGAGAGGGTTCAGGCGTTGTACGTCGTTGCTTGGATCTGCAATAGAACATGAGTTGACTGTTACATGGCTCCCCCTCTCAATGAGGATGCTTACCGAGGCACCTCCTCGTCGCATGCGACCGTCGAAAGGCGCGCCCTCTTCAGCCCACCGCAACTGACCGATCCCATGGCAGTCTCCTCCAGCGATCGTTTCCTCTTCTTTGAGGACGACGAATCCGGTCGCTCCTCGTCGTCGCTGCTGGTGGGTGGCGTTACCAGGTCGGTCGGCGGACGGAAGGCGTTGGGTGCGACGCGCGGGTAGGCTTGGACGCGGCAGAACTCGTCGTCGTCGGATTCCCGGTCGGACTCGGGAGTGGCTTCTCTCAGCTCCTGGAGCGCGGCGTTGAGGCGGTGGTCGAAGTCCTGACGGACATCGTCGGGCGTGGTGCCTCTGGGCCAGCTCACTTCGACTCCGTACTTGGCCGATCGCCACTTGCGCGAGACGGTCTCGGTCTGGATGTAGTTTTCGAGAGCATCGCGGAGGTAGTCGGCATGGCTACGATCTGGGTCGTAGAATGCAATGTCCATCGCGGCGGTGGCTGGTTAGGCCGGCGTGGTGGTAGTGGTGGTGGTGGTGGTGGTTGCGTTGCTGGTGACGATGGCGATGATTGCGACCGGGCGTCTTGGCGCCCCAACACGAGGCCCAGACCCGCCCGCTCTTAGTCACTCGCATTGGGCTAGCGCCGCTCAGCTCATTCACGTCATCCTTCTTTCCTCAGAAACAGCCTCCCTGTCTTCAGGCTATCTTCAATGATTCATACGCTCCCAGGCCAACCCTGTGTCTTTTCTCTCCCTCCAGCACCTCTGGTTCCTGCCCTCGACCTGCCCGTTTAGCTCCGAATACAGCTCCTTCAAGGACTGCTTGCACACCGTGTTGGCGCGCTTGCGAGTTCGAACAGGATGCTGACTCCACGGTCGATGGCACACCTCTCGCGAAAATACAAGAGGAGAGAGACGCTTCACCGCTGCATACCTATCTCCGTATTGCATCCATCCAGTGAGACAGCTCATCAAACACAAACGTAGCCACATCACCAGGACCAGGACTGTTGTCATGTCCGTCGCCCATGATCACCCGGAACTCCAGGGCATCGAGCGTCACTGCCCGAGACAGGAGGTAAACTGCGATTGCTGCCACCGAGAAAGGCCCGTCTGCATCCCGCCGCTGCCACGTTTCCAGGTCGTACTGCTCATTGCGTGATTCGATCTCTGCACAAAGGCTAGTAATGCAGAGCTGACGCAGATACCCTGCGTTCCGTTGTTCGATCTGCGCCAGGAAGCGCCGCAGCATACAGCCCGCCACCATGAATGCGTTGCCGCTATATAGCATCGCAGTGGCTCCCTTGTTGATTTGCTTGTTGGTGCGGAGCAAAGCTGCGGACACGCCCTTCCAGGCGCAAGGCGGCCGACTGGCTGGACTAATTATTACAGCGTGGGTGATTGCAACTTCTTCAACCACTCGAATGTCGAATGATCATAGCCAAGCAAGAAGGAGGACTTTTGGAGCTGCGGTCAGGGTGCTATGGTCTTTGCTGAACCCGGGTGCCCATTCACTGTCAAAGAATTCATCAACCATTACGCTTGGAGATTTGATCTCCCAGAGACCGCAATAACCCCTGACGTCATCCATGTAGCTCTTTTATAGGCCTGTCAATGCCTTGGCCTGTCCTAGACTGACAACAACGCGCCTGCGCTACCTTCTGAATATGATGGGAGGAAGTTCGAGGAAACAAAAGTGGTGGGAATATTGCTCAGCTACTGGTCCGATGGACGACCTTTTTGTCTACTTCGCGAGACATGATCTGGCGGGCGTTCGAAGCTGGCTCTAAGGAAGAGCCTAGGAGGCTAGCAACCAAGCACAGAAGGATCGTCAATCGGTTGCAGTAAGAGCGATGTCCTCCCTGGTCATCTTCTTTGGATTCTAAACGGCGAACTGAACGACTGAAGTCTGCTTCGGCCCTATGGATGAGCGTTGGATCTTGGGATGGAGAGGCCAATGAAGTATGAGGTCAATGGGTTAGTTTCAGTGCTGCAGGATCTACACAACAGGGGAGCAAAGAATGGTCCCGGTGTGCTCAATCGTCAATGTGTCCGTGGCAGACTCGGCCTGTGGTCACTCTTCCTGTTCGTGTTAACCGGTCTCTTTCGACTGCGCCTCCACCAACACGTAGGGGAAGGGCTGTGCATGCCAGAAGGGTGATAGTCTTCGAATCGAGGGAGCCGTAAAGGGTAAGCGAGATGAGCGAAAGTTGCCAAATACGGAAAATCCAAGTCAAGTGCAATGGCGTCCGAGCAGTAATAAAGAACAGAGCTAAGTATCCGGGAGCAGTCCCGAGAGCAACCGCGCACACGTCAAGGAAATGAGTGACACGCAAGAGAGGTTCGAAATGCTTGTGCTTTGAAATTAAGTCTTACGTCGTTGCCCAGAAGCGGAAGGGTATCATTCGTTTCCAAGAGACCCGCAGGAAAACCAACCAGTGTTTCCAGCCATGCAAACCAGCCAAATCCCCATCATTATGTTCTTGCAGCCTGTCGGCGGCCAGAAGACGATATACTTCCCGCCGCGTGCCGCCCCGTCCAGAATAACCTTAAACCAAGATAACCTTCGGGCGGTCATACCTGTTGCTTAGCCGCCTCCTTTAATCCTTCCTCGCGCCATCCATCTTGACCTCGAACAGCCCCTCGGCCAATTTCCGCATGCCCTCATCCTCCATGCCCGCCAGCGCCTCCTTGACCGCGGCCACCGTCCCGGGCGCCAACCCGTCCGGGTGCCGGCTGTACAAATCAATGCCGGCAGGCGTGAACAGCGTCTTCGCGAAATACGTCACGACCCACTGCCTCTCCTCTGCCGCCGCAGCACCCGCGACGGGCTGCTCGTCGCCAAAGCCGAGCACCTCCCACCTGCTCGACGCGATGACCAGCCAGCCTCTGCCGCGCCAATCCCAGGCCCAACCGTTGGCGTCCGGGGCGGGGGTGTCGACGCCGCGCACGGCCTTGAGTTTGGAGCCGCCGAGGGACTGGTACTCGACCAGGTCGTCGATCTTGGGGGGCGAGGTGTTGGGCAGCGCGGTGTAGGTGATGGTGACGTTGCGCTTGGAGCGCCACATGGGCAGCGTGCTGTGCGTGACGTGCCACTTGCCGGCGAGCCAGGCGGGCGAGGGCGGCGGCTGGGCGGGCTGCTGGGCGGCGGAGGAGCTGGCGGCCGCGGTGATGGGCGCGTGGAGGGCAATGGACGACATGGCGGAGATCGGGGCGGGGACAAGATAAGGGAGGGAGGGCGTGAGGGTGGCTGAGGCTCGTGTGTTCGTATTGGGGGGATGCGTGGCTCAATCGACGGCAGGGATGCAGCCGGCGCGTTGCGGCCGGACGGACAGACAACACACGCCACGCCGGCTGTCGCAGCCTCTGGCGCAGCCCGTGTCATCCACTCGCTGCCGCGGTGGCTCGGCGCCGGGCGAAGCTCAGCACATGCACGGACGCAGGATGCGCTGACGACGCCCCGGGGCCCTGCGCTGCCGCCGGCGTGCGTAAGGCCCTACACCAGCCAGCGGGGCAGTGCAGCATACAAAAATATGGCTCTCCACGCCCTGACTAAGACGCGGGTTCCTGAGCCCACGCCCCAAATATAACGCGCGGCCGCCGTCTCCTTGTCGCGCCTCTGTCTGCTCGGTCTGTCCTTGTGCTTTCTTTCCTCGCGTCCGTCTCTGAACACTGCCGGCTTTCTTCTCCAGAGCCGCCATTCGCTGCCGCATCTGCTTTGACCGTTCACATCCTCCGCTCCAGCCGCTGCCGGGAAAGAAGGAAATAATTCGTCACCTGTAAAAATGATCTTCAGAAATATTGCTCGGGCGGCCGCCGTCCTGCCTCTTCTCTCCCTCTCCACCTCCGCCCAGAACACCACCGCCTGCAACAACGCCGCATCGCTGTGCTCCAAGTCCTACGGCAACGTCACGCTGCTGGGCGCGCACGACAGCCCCTTCCTGTCAGACTCGACGACCAGCTACTCCAGCTCCGGGAACCAGTACTACAACTCGACCGTCCAGCTCAGCGCCGGCGTGCGCCTGCTCAGCGGCCAAGTGCACCAAGTCAACAACAGCGGCACGAGCGAGTGGCACATGTGCCACAGCTCGTGCACGCTACTCGACGCCGGCAAGCTCAGCGACTGGCTCGCGGACATCAAAACCTGGATGGACAGCAACCCGCGCGAGGTCGTGACGCTCCTGATCGTGAACTCGGACGACGCCAGCGCCAGCGAGCTGGCCTCGGAGTTCAGCACCTCGGGCATCGACACGTACGCCTACACGCCCGAGTCCACCACGGCCGCCCCCTCCGAATGGCCCACCCTCGAGACCATGATCAACAACGGCACGCGCCTGGTCACCTTCGTCGCCAGCCTGTCCGCCTCCACCAACACCGCCGCCCCCTACCTCCTCGACGAGTTCACCTTCGTCTACGAGAACGCCTACGACAACACCTCGCCCTCCAACTTCAGCTGCGAGCCCGACCGCCCCACCTCGCTGAAGGGCGACACGTCCGCCGCCGCGAGCTCCGACCGCCTCTTCCTGATGAACCACTTCCTGTACAGCACCTCCGCCTTCGGCATCGAGACGCCCAACACCGCCGCCCTCGACACCACCAACGCCGCCAACGGCACCGGCTCGCTGGGCGAGAGCGCCGCCCAGTGCGCCGCCGTCTACGCCAAGGCCCCGTGGGCCGTGCTGGTTGACTTCTTCAACGTCGGCCCGGCCATCGACCCCGTCGACGCCCTGAACGGCGTCTCGGGCCAGACCACCGGCCGCACGACCGTGAGCACCGAGCGCGTGACGCGCGGGAACGACCCGTCGGCCAGCGGCGCGGCGGGGAGGGTGCTGGGGGGTCGGAATAGCGCTGTGGCGGCCGTTGTTGCGGGCGTGGTGGTGGCGATGATGGCGTTGTAAGCGGGTGGGTCGCGGGTGTTGCAGCAACTGTTTCTGTCTTTTTTTGCGTCGTTCTTTGCGCGTTTTAGATTGGTGGGGGGAAGCCATCCCTCCTTGGTTTGGGGTATGGCCACGAGGTTACGACACTCCTTTTTTTTCTCTTTGGTTGTTACTATCGCCACCCTGTTTGACTACTATTGTACTACTTGCATGTTATGGCGAGAGTAAGATTGGATACGACGGTAAGGGAAGGGAACTGGTCTACGCATAGCGCATTGGCGTTGAGATTTTTTGGCTGGTAATTCTGCAGCATTTCTGGGCTTCTTCAACACGTGTGTAGATCAGGCAAAATTGGTCAGAAGGAAGGGAAGCATCGCATCCAGAATGAGGACACAGCTTGAATGAGTAGGGATTAGAGAAGGACATCAAACTGCCACTGAACATCAAACAACCGTATTAGCAAGAACAAAAGAACAAAATTGTGCAATTAACCATCATGTCAATCCATCCTCCCTCCAAGCGTCCCGCACAGAAAGCACTACCGTACATACATGCACACCCCAACCTTGACTCTCAGACCTCCAAAGCCGAACCCTCCAGGAATCTCAAGCCCAACCAAAGAATCAGCCAAGAAGAGCTTTCTTGCGACCCAAGAGCCCCGTCATTATGCATACCCACTAAGCTTTTCCGACAACCGACGAGCGTGCGTGCGTGCGTGCGTACGTGCACCGCCCGCGTTTGATCATCATCCGCGGACCCACCCACCACAGGAACCCTCGTTCGCTACGTATCCGTCTGACGCGCATTGCGTGGCGGAAGAGCAACGGTTCGGACCGGGGCAGGCAGGACAACTAGTAGTGGCGTTGTGGGGAGCCGTGGCAATCGGGAGCTTCTTTTCCGCATGCGGGCAAATCGATTGAGTGGATGGGGTAAAGTTTGGAAGTCTGTCCGGCACTAAGTAGGTATTATGGCTAGCTACGTATCGGAGTTTAGACGGATGAGCGAGGGTCTGGACTGGACTGCGTAATCGCTAATACCTGCCGAGAGGTGCACAAGGCCTTGTCGGGAGGAGCGCGGTGAGATTGAAGGCGCGGGAGATTGGAGTCTGGGGAGGACAGCGGAAGAGGATCGGGCGTCATGACGCGTGTGTCTGTCATTTGTGATTTGGATAGAATAGACAGTGCTGATTATTTGTGACTGATGCTGCTGGAGTAGTCGGTTGATTGGTTGAGCCTATTCACACAGTGATACAGTGCCAAGAATGATTCCATACCGCGCCATGATTAAGAGGTCATATTAGTTGGCAATGACGTCCTAAGTGCGCGCATGCCATAATCAATCCAGAACGGAGCATACATAACTCAGCAAAATGCCATGCCACTGTCTCCAAGTCCATGGCAAAAAGTGCATTAAGTGCAGACATCAGCAAGGCTGAGCTCATGGTTGAACTGCCCAATAGATCCTTGCTTTGTGGATGAACCACACCAAAGCCAATTTCGGTGCGAGAAAAAAAATAACGAATGAGTTGACCACCATATCCGCCCAGCCAACCCACAAAGACGCGGAAGAACAACAGCCCAACACATCAGTATATCAGTCATCCACCAACGGCCGACATGGCAGCGAAATCACAATCCCCGGATCCGAGTCAGAATCAGAGTCCGGATGACGCCACCAAGTCCTACCCGCATTCCGATGCCAGTCATACGAAGCTTCTGGCCCGTCGGTCTGCGGTCCACCCACATGAGCGCTTTCCGGCTCGGTGAGCAACTCGATGCGCTTCAATGCCTCCTTCGAGGCCTGAACGTAATCTTTGTGCATACACGCTTCTTCCTCGGGTGTGTAGTGGTCCGTATGGTAGTCGGGATCCGGAAGAGTTCTGGCCGATGGCCCTGTCTCTGCCGGTGCTGATGTCGATGATAGCAAGGCCAGAAGGGCCCTGTGAGGAGGTGGGTTTGACCGCACGCTGTTCTCGAAGCAGGATACGAAGTACTGCAATCCATATTTCTCAGACGGCAACGGGTTACGGAACTTGCAGATCGGAACGAGGTACTCGTACTGGCTTCGGCGGGTAGTTGTCTTGGATATTCCATGAGCAGCAGCAAGATGTCCCATAACGACGGCAGAGCGCGCGCTGAGTCGTGGATAGTTCATCTCCCTTAGTAGGAAGGAAAGGGTTACTTCCATGAGCTTGTAAAACCACTTCCGAGTACCCACGGAGAGGCTGCTGCTGAGGATAGCTTCGTACTGTTCCAGAACAAACTCGTCGATGGTGCGCTGCTTTATCAACTCAACGAAGTCTTCCGGAGTAGAGCACTTAGTCAAACTCTCTTCCATATCTTTTCGTGGGAAAGCCCTGTGGACTTTGAGTTGACAAGAGGTCTTGCGCCAAACAAGCCTCCAATGAGGAGAGTTGACAGCCTTCATGGCATGTATGAAAGGTCCTACGAGGTATTTGTACTCAAGTTTAACTCCTCGAATGAGATGTGAGTAACCCTGCGAGGGACGCGACATTCCGAGTGCTGATGTATCAGGGTCAGGATCTTCCAGGAGAGAGTCTATGCCCACGATAGGTACTGATTGAACTTCGACCGCGTAGATGGAAGCATCAGGTCGCATGTGGATTTGCCTTGGTTTAGAGTCCATCTTGGAATCTTCCCTCTCCATGGCGAAACTTTCGGGAGGGTGATTGTCTGCGTCCTGCCTTGCACCCGCCGTGCTGTGTATCACTCGCTGCTGAGCCATCTCTTGTTCTCCATCCCTTGAAACCTTTGAAGGCAAGTCTGCAGGTCCGTCAGTTTTATAAGCCCGGTCACCAGCTTTGTCTCCGGAATCATAGCCTCCTCTTAACCGTCCCGTGATCTCATCGTCTTCTTCTTCACTACTCTTCGCGTGAACCGAGTCTCGCCTCAGCGTAGACACGTCTTGGGGATTAGATTCCTCGGAAGAGAAGTCTGTACCTGAAGGTTCCGCATCTTCGTTTGCCTGCGATGGTTTCCTCTGTTCCCCTGATGAACGTTGCTCCACCCTCGATACCCGCGCCTCGCCACCATCACCCTCATGGTCGGCGTCGTACTCTTTCCTCTCCTCATCTCTTGCCATCTCGTCCTCCGCAGACCACCAATTATCCGGAGCATTGTCTCTGCACCTCGGATCCTCTTCGTCACCGTACTCCCGATAGACCGGCGCACCTCCTCGCAGTTTCCCGAATCCGTCGTCTATCCGGTCTTTGTGATGCGTACGGCTTCGGAAGCTCGAGAGCTGGGAGGCTGTGGACGGACGCGTTCCACCGGTGAGCTGCATGATAGGCTAGATGACCTCCTGAAGGAGGGATATCCAAGGCTAATTGTTGCAGTAGCTGATGTGCTGAACAGCCGACTAAGTGGCTGGCTGGTCTTGTGTTTGATGTATTGTTCAAGCTTTGAAGATCGAAAGAACGCTGATTCATGAACGAAAGCGGGGAACTAGTATATGATATCGATATGGATACTAGCGAAGTAACGAAGTTGATGTTTGAGTATCTTCTCTTATAAGATTAAAGGAAGGGTTGAAGAGGGTAGATTTGAGACACTCGAGAGGCTGCGCAAGTTATGATTTTTCTTTTTGCCCTTTGGGCAACAACGAAGGCGGCATCGCGGCTACTGCTGTTGCTGCACGCGGAGCGCACTCTTCCGCAGAGAGCTGGCGTGATTTGGCTGGGACGTTGCCGCCATGAGAAGGAAGCCGCTGTCGAGTATGAGCCTCCTGAACGTAGGTGAAGACAAAACGGATAGAAAAGAACGCGACCAACGTTCAGATGAGAAGGAATTGAAGAACAGCCAACGACGCATATAAGAAAGAGGCACATACAATCCATGACGCCACCGTCGCAGCCCAAAGCCAGCAGCTGACCTGGCCTCCACTTCCCGTCTCAACCAAGAAGAGAGACAGCCACAGGGTCCAATGGATCTGATTCCGTCCCCCGCTTATGCTGATGTCCACGTAATTGCTACTTCATCGACGGACGGGCGGCATTCGAAGCATGAAGTTCTAGGCCACCGCATCCACCAGGAAAGCTGACTTTCCTAATGGGGATGAACCGTATCCCGTCTGAGCCGAAGTGGGCAGACATGGCGAGAGTGAGCGAGAGAGAGAGAGGGCTGTAGCTCCGGGCACAATCGGCCCTTGATGCCAGGCAGTCACGCTAGAGCCCCGCAACTATTTACTAGATGCTTCCGATTGACGAACGAAGCGTTTCAGAGGAGCGATGTCGAGATCGAGTGGTGTCGGAGGTGGTTGAGTCTAGAACCTCAAGCGGCTGCCGGCAAGCGGGCCAGCAATTCCCCGCAAGTGGACCGCTCTATCCGGCCGCCCTATCCGGAATTGGTACGCATCGATTATGGAATCCATCTCAAGAAATAGTAAGAGTCGGAGTGGGGTCCGGAAGAACTCGTCATGCATGTTCCTCACCGCTTCTACGTACCGATGAAATGCCCAGTTACTTTGCCACAGTCAGGATCAAACGAGAAAATGTTTCTAGAGACATAAATCATTGCCCTCATTACACTACATCTAATGTATGCCTTCTTGATAGATATGCTCGAACAAACACAATGGACTTTGCTTTGCAAAAAGGAGAAAAACCATCAAAGACATAACAGCGTACACGAAAAGACCTTTCTCATGCAGCACCAAAACAAAAGCCGCCATCACCTCCCGCGCCATCAATACCGCTCCCAAGAAATCACTTACATCGCAGCAAGCCAAAACCAAAGGAAAGGATACCTATACAATCCTCCAACCATTTCCCCATTTTTCCATTCCTCCCCCCTTCCTTGCCCTTTTCTTACGCCTTCGTCAGACTCTTCAGCACCTCCTCCTTCTCCGCCGTCGGCAGCAACTCCAACGCCTGGATGACGCCCTTCCAACCCGCACCCTTATCCTTCCTCAGCAGCTCTGCGATCTGGAAAGCCGTGTTCTCCTTCTTGATCGCCTCAACCTTCTCGCCGATCTCCCGGCGGTGCTCCTCGAAGTAGAGGGCGACGGCCTGGTCGTCGTTCTCGTAGTCGGCGATGCCCGACCACGCGCGGAGCTTGGCCGTGAGCTCGTCGCGGGACAGAGTACCGGCGGGGGTGCACACGCGCTTGTAGATGTACTCCTCGTTGAGGCGGCGGCGCATACG
Organism: Neofusicoccum sp. Z40; assembly: GCA_037356075.1. Classification (NCBI taxonomy): domain Eukaryota; kingdom Fungi; phylum Ascomycota; class Dothideomycetes; order Botryosphaeriales; family Botryosphaeriaceae; genus Neofusicoccum; species Neofusicoccum sp. Z40. The sequence goes on from JBAWJV010000006.1 coordinate 13,292, forward strand.
CCAGTACAAGAAGCGGCGGGCGTTCTGCCAACGGAGCGGCATGCGGATCGTGCCCTTGGCCGCCATGCGGCCGGCCCGGTCATGCAGGTCTGCGAACTGCAGGCTGATCTGCGCGTACACTGGCAGCAACAGCTGCTCGCGCTTCGTCATCTCCTGCTTGACCTTCTGCAGCTCCTCCTTGGGCAGGCTCGTGTCGGCCAGCTTGCGCTTGAGCTCGCCGTACACCGGGTCCAGGCGGGCCATGGTCTCGAGCTGGCGGTCCTTGCGGAACTTGATGCCAACGATACCCTCGGGCTCGAGGACACCACCGCGGGCGTCCTCGTCGGCGTACATCTCCATGTACTGCGGGTTGATGGTCGGGTCCACGACGACCCACGAACCACCACGGAGCTCGCCGAACGGAGGAATGTACACGAAGACAGGCTGCTCGTACTTGACGAGGGCATCGACGATGTACGAACCATACTTGAGGACCTCGTTGAACATGTCGCGCTGGCCACCAGAGAAACCACGCCAGTTGGCCAGGATGATGAGCGGAAGCTGCTCTCCGTTGTTGAAGTCCTTGATGGCCTGAGCAGTCTTGAACGCAGAGTTGGGGTACCAGACACCACCAGCCTCCGAGGTGATCTGCTCGATGGAGTCGGGGTTGGCCGGGTCGGCGGGGATAACGTTCTCGACAGCGCGAGTCTCGACACCGATGACACCGACGGGGATGCCACCCAGGCGAGCACGGCCGACAACAACGGTCTTGGCCCATCCGCCGAGAGACTCCTCGAACGAGCCACGGTCGAAGAGACCCGAGAGGAAGCCCTCTTCGTCCTCCTTACCAGCAATGAGCCACCTGACATCGTACGGCTGCTTCTGCGGCGGGAAGTAGGTAATATCGCGGTCCCAGGACTCGGGGAAGGGAGAGATGGGCACAGGAGTGCCCTTGCGCTCGGGGACGAACGACAGCCAGCGGACAATCTTGGAGACACCCTCGAAGTCGTCGGAGGCGGTCATGTGGGAGACACCGTTCTTGTACATGATCTGCGTGCCACCGAGCTGCAGGTTGGAGGTGTAGACCTCACGGCCCAGCAGCTTGTTGATAGCGGGGGCACCGGTGAGGATGATGGGCTGACCCTCGATCTGGATAGCACGCTGGCCGAGACGGACGAGGTAGGCACCAATACCCACAGAGCGGCAGGTCACCAGGGTAATGGTGAAAATGTCCTCGTAAGCCCTGGACGTCTCACCAGCGATGAGACCAGAGCCACGCAGACACTCAACACCAAGACCATCCTCAGCACCAATAATGGTGGTGATCCTGTGCCTAATCTCACCTTCTTCCTCAATCTGCTCGGTGATGACATCACGCCTGTCACCCTCCTCGAAGCGCTTCTTCTTCTCCTCGGTGAGGTAAAGGTACTTGAAGCCCATTTCGGGGTTGGTAGGGTCATTCCAAGCGACAGAGAAGTGCGGGATCAGCTCCTCAGCCATGCCGATGCGGGCACCGGAGTTGGCAGACAAGTAAATGCGCGGAATGCCAAGCTTGCGGGCAAGCTCGGAGCATTTGTGGAAGAACTTGTCTTCAGCAGGACCGAACGAACCGATCTTGAAGGTGATGTCGTTGGCAATGATGATGAAGCGGCGGCCCTTGGGGTACTCGGGGGTTTTAGCCGTGACGATCCAACCAACCATACCAATGGTGTTGGCGCCTGGCTCGCGATTGACCTCGGCCAGGTTGTCGTTGTCGTCAAGGACAAGCTCGTTATACTCGATGCACTCTCCCTTGACAGGCTGCTTCTCCTTGAGCGCCGGGCTCTTCGCGCAGCCGACGTGCCAGCTGTTCTCAATAGCCTGCCTAAACAACTCAGGGAAATCGTAGACGTATTGAGTGCCCATGATGTGAGCCTTGTAACGTTTGGGCTGGAGCGCACCCTTGGTTGGGTAGGGAGTGGAGACGGGGCGCAGGTGCATGGAGCCGATCTTGGTGGTACCACCAATGCTGTGGAAGAGCCACTGACCACCCTTCTCAGACTTCTTCTCGGCGTACAAATCGACATCAACGACGTAGCCAGCAGTGTTGGTGATGACCACGCGCAGAGGGTAAGGCAGGCCCTGCTCATCGGTGCAGATGATACGAATCTCAGCACCGGTGACACGGAGCCTCCAAGCACGGCGGCCGAACCTGTCCAGGAAGCCAGCCAGAGCCTCCTGAACATCCTGCGGCTGCAGAGGGAAGATGGTAGAGAAGTTGATGAAGATGTGGTTCATGTCGGAGTTATTGTTGCCAATGATCTCAAGCGCGTCCAAGATGTCGTTCATGAGCCTGTCGGCCTCCGAAATCATGAACTCGGCGGTGGGGATGCCCTCCCTCAGGCGGCCAGGGCGGACGACGGCCCTAGTGAAGTACCTCTTGTCGTTCTCCGCACCCTTGCCAACAGCCTCGTAGATGTGGATGTTGCGGTTCTCCGTGAAGACAGGCTTGATGTGGAACTTGCTGAGGCGTCCAAGCTCAAGTTGGAAGGCCAAAGCAGGCTCGATGTGACGGATGCTAGAGTCCTCCTCGTAAGTAGGGCCCCTGAAAGTGTAGTATCCAGGGTAGGTGCCATCCTTGTGACCGCAGATGAAAGTGACACGGCGGACACGCCTGGCAAGAAGTTCCTCTTTGTAGTCCTGGATGATAGGGGTGATACGGTTGAGGATCTCGCTGTCGTCGAAGCTCTCGGCGTCACGAACCGCAATGTTGCAGACAGCAGTCAGCTCGTCCTCGCTCTCGATCTTGGGAGCAGGCTTGCGCTTGCCCGCGAGATCAGCGAGAAGGCCGGTGTTAGTGCTGGAACCACGCTTCTTGGAAGATCCGTGGGCAGGGAAGCATTCGAGAGCACGCATCAGGTACTCCTCAGCATCCTCAAGGAAGGGGATCGGAACGACCGCACCCTTGCGAGTGGGCTCGCCATCAGTGCCACGGGTGAGATAGCTCATGTCGCTGATGGAGTGAATGCGCTTGCCGAATAGGGGCGGCTGCTCCGAGCTAGGAGTGGAGGGTGTCGACGGGTGCGAAGACTCGATGGGAAGACCGAACTCGGATTCACCAACCTTGCGGAGCGCAAAGTCCCAGGAGAGGATATAAGGGGCATCCTGCTCGATGTGGTAGTCGATCTGCTTGAGCTGGTATGCACGGTACGCACGGCGAGTGTAGACCTCAAGCGCGGCCAGAGCGACGTAGGGGTCAGGGTGAGCGAAGAACTGGGGCAGGACATCAAAGACAGTGTACTTTGAGTCGACAACCTCCTTGATGATGTCGAAGTCGGGCTCCCGGTGATCCCAGCCGCTCTCGCCGTACTTGGACTCAACGACAGCAGAGCGAAGAATGTGCTCCATCTGGGACGTACGCTCCTCCAGGGAAGGCATGGCGCACTGGATCAGGACCTCACGGGCCTTGACAGCCACCTTGGCGGTGGCCCTCGACTCCAGCTCGGTGAGCTTGCGCAGCGAGTCCTTCATGAACTTAGCGACGTTGCCGACGCCAGGCTTGTTGGGCTTGTAGGAGTCAAGGATGGCCAGGACGAGGTTGTTCTTGGGCTGCACTCTGGTGTGGGAGAGGACAGTGTAAACGATGGGAACAAGGTCATCCTTCTGCGCATCTCTGAGTCTAAGCACAACCTCCTCATCTCTGTTCTGGCGAGCCGAGAACTGAGCCTCGACAGCATAGTACTGCTCGAGAAGGCTAATCATGACGTCAAACTCGTGAGCCTTGAGGCCCTCGATGTACATGTTGGCAATTTCGAGGAGAGGGGCAAGTGTGCTGCGGAGAAGGGAAGCATCAGCAGGATCGACGCTCTCTTCAAGGAAGCGGTTGAAGCTCTTGATCAGCTGTTTGGCGGGGAACTCGACACCACGGCTGTGAGCACGGTCCACAATCTGAGACAGGGCCGAATCCAGCTTCTGGGGCATGCGGGCGTGCAGAGCAGAAGCCTGAGCGTTCCACTGGCCGTAGGGAAGCTCGGGGTCACGGAGGACCTGCATGAGCTCCGCCAGAGTGTCTGCCATGATGACCTGGTTGTCAAAGCCCTTGAGAATGTCCTGAAGCACGCCGTGGAGATAGCTGAAGCGCTGCGGGGGCTTGTTACCCATGATCTGGGGGGGACCATACTCAGGAAGCTGGCCAAGGAAGAGCTGAGCAGACTTGACCTTGGTCGGGTCATCCAGAGCCAAGATACCGAGGATATCACCCGCCTCGAGAGTGGCACCGGGCTGCTTGATAAGGTTGACAACACCATCCTCCTGGGCGATCAAAGGCATGTACATCTTCATGACCTCGACCTCGGCAAAAGCCTGGCCCTTCCGGATGTGCTGGCCGTTCGCCACGGTGAACTTGACAAGCTTACCAGGGCTGGGCGTGCGCAGCTGAGTAGGGTCGTTCTCCTGCTCGAGCAGGCAGGTCTTGCTGTCCACGGAGAGACGAGTAGCACCGACCTCCTCCTTCCAATAAACATTGTGAGACTTGCCGCCAAGGAGGACGAGGAGACCGCCGTCCGCCAGAGCACGAACACCGACCTGGCACCTCGAGCCGTTGATGAACAAGGTGTAAGCGTCGGAGCTGGACCTGGTGGCAGTGAACTTGTAGCGGAAGCCCTCGTAGATGAAGTCGATGGGGAAGACGGTCTTGAGCACGTCCTTGGACGGAACCTGACCCTTCTCCAAGCTAGTCTTGTACTCGGTGATGCACTGCTCGCTGGCAACATGGGCCTTCTGAACGGCACCGCAGATGACCGCGATCATGGGATCGGGCCTCTCGGCAGTAAGCTTCTTAGAAATAAGCTCATCAAGCCAGCCGGTGGTGATGGTGTTGTCCTCGAAAGCCGGCGTCTCCAGAAGCTTGATGAGATACTCGACGGTCGTCCTAAAGTCACCACGGATGCTGAGTTCCTTGAGCGCAACAACCATGTGCTTCCGCGACGCCGTGCGGTTCTCGCCGTACGCGAAAATGTGGCCGAACTGACTGTCGGAAAAGCTGTGGATACCACCAGCAGTACCGACGGAGAAGTAACCCCACACATTAGAGCTACTCCTGAAATTCAGCTCGTGCATGGTACCGCTCGAAGGCTTGAAACCCTCGCCAGGGTCCTCGGAGGTGATACGGCAGGCAGTGGTGTGACCCTTGGGCTTCGGCCTACGCTGGTTGATATGGGAATCCTCGGACGAGAAATCGAAATCGATCTCCGTGCCAGAGTGCGGGTCCACACCGTACAGGAGACGAATGTCGCGAATGCGGTGCAGAGGGATACCCATAGCAATCTGAAGCTGGGCTGCGGGCAGGTTGACACCAGAAACCATCTCGGTGGTCGGGTGCTCGACCTGAAGACGGGGGTTCAGTTCCAGGAAGTAGAAGGCATCATCCTCGTGCGAGTACAGGTATTCCACCGTACCCGCAGAGACGTAGCCGACCAATTTACCCAGCGCCACTGCTGATTTCTCCATCCGTTGGAACGTCTCCGGGTTCGCAACCGTCACAGGTGCCTCCTCAATAATCTTCTGGTGCCGACGCTGAACGGAACAGTCACGGCCGAACAGCGAGATGTTGTTGCCGTACTGATCGGCAAGCAGCTGAACCTCCAAATGCCGGGCGTTGCCAGCCAGCTTCATGATGAAAATAGGCGAGCCGGGAATTTCGCTCGCAGCAGCGCGGTACATCGCCTCGAAGTTCTCTTCCGACTCAACCTTGCGGATACCCTTGCCACCACCACCCTCGGAGGCCTTGACCATGACCGGAAAACCGATCGCCCTGGCCTTCTCGAGACCCTCCTCGGGCGAGTGCGTGCAACCCATGTCGTAGATGTCGTCCGGCACTGTGACAATTCCATTATCGTTGATCTGAACCTGATCCACGCCCGTACCCGACCATGGTATGCAAGGAACCTTGGCGTGCTGTGCGACAATGGTGGACGAGATCTTGTCGCCAAGCGAGCGCATGGCCGATCCGGGAGGGCCAATGAACACAATCTTGTGCGGCGACGCGGCCAGCGACTCGGGGAGCTTGGGGTTCTCGGAGGCGTGACCCCAGCCGGCCCAGACGGCGTGGACGCCCATGCGCTCCGCCACATCGACAATGAGCTCGACGTTTGCGTAGTTGTTGTTGTTGGTGCCTCCCGGGACCTGCAATCGTGTCAGCACTGCGGCAGCCCTGTCGCGGGAGCCCACCTCTACGTACCTCAACGTACTGGTCCGCCATTCGGATGTAGTCTGCGTTGGCCTGCAGATCCTCCGGCGTGGCCATGACCGTGAATTGAATTGCCCGCTCATCGCCGAATGTCTCGTATGCCCACTTCCGCACCGATCTGATCTCCTTGACCGCCGCGATACCGTTGTTTGCGATGAGAACCTACAGAAGCAAGCGCGCGCGTAAGCCTACTATCCGGGCTGCGGCCGAATGCGCGCAGAATCGGCTTTTGGGGGGGGGGGAAATGCTTACATTGGTGATAACCGTGTGACCGTCGTGGGCGGCAACAAAGTCCTTCACCTTGCTGGGCTGCGCGGCGGCCAAGTGGTTGCCGCCGATGAAGTGCGAGTGGATGTTGTGCTTCGCAGCATAGGAGCTGGGCGTGCCATTGGTGTGGCCGCCATTCGCGTCTGCGGAGAGGCCCATTTTGCGAGGATGGAGTGTGGTGAGTGAGGTGAAGGGAAGTGCGGGCGCCGGCGTGTTTTCGAGGGTGGAGGGGTGAGGGTCTAATGTCTACGGAGATCTAAACGCCAAAGCACCGAAGATCGCGGATCCGGGGGTATTGAGTCGTAGAAGCGGAGGCGCGCTCACTGAAGAGGCGATCCGGAGGGTATTAGGAAGAAAGATAGCAGGTGCGCTAGGCGGTGGGTCGCGCGCGGCGTAGGGCAGTGAGAAGGAAAGGAGCACGAGGGGCGGCAGCGCGGGAGACACTCGTTGCAGCAGATTCAGCAGGACAGCAGGAGCAGGAGGCCGGCGGCGCAGGCGGGCGTCAAATAATATGGGCTCGGTGAGCAGCATTACAGCTCTGACGTCCGGCTCAACAGCTTTCGGGCAGCTGGGGATGCGGGAAGCGCGCGCGGTCCGTGCGCGCCGCTCGCAGCAGCCGCGCCCCGTCCAACAACATGCAGGTGCGCCGCGCTGACGCTTAGCCCGCCGCCCCAGCGCTGCGCCGTCGCGGAGCTGGTCGGGATGCGGTCTGCGGCGCCGCCAAAGCGCCGCCGCCGCCGCCGTGGTGGGCGGGCGAGCGGGCGACCGGTTCACACGGACGGACCGGTGTTTTGTTGGGTCGAAGAATTCGTGCGGATCGCTTTGGCTGCGGAGAAACCTTGTCAACGTTGAGCTCCCACGCTCCCACCCACCAGCCGTCCACGACGAGCAGCTAAAAACCGACTCTCCCCCGAGCGCGCCGCCTCCGTGTCTCCCTTCGTCCTGCGGTTCTGCGGCCTCCCGGCCCTGGCATCCCGCTTCCGCCTCGAGCAGGCGCAGCGGTCCGTGGTTGCTATTTCGGGCAGCCGCTCCCACACTCCGCGCACTCCGCGCACTCCGGCGTGACAGCTGTCGCCGTGTGCTCTGGCTGGCTCTGTCTCCAGCGCTTGATCGCAGTTCGGCCCCTTCTGACTCCTGTGGTGTGGCTGCTCCCGCCGGTCTGCCGGCCGGATCTCCTCGTCGGACTCCGGTCCCGTAGCCCAACCCTGTCGTCCGTGTCTGCGCTCCCCATGACTGTATATCTGCCCGTCCGCGCCTGCCCTCTCGTGCCTCTCTCCACGGTGCGGCGCGCGCGGGCCCCGATCGCTGGCGCTGCCGCGATCGAGTGATTTGCAGCCCGCGCGCCGACTTCACCGGGCATGGGCCGCCCAACTGCCTGTTGTCGGAGGGTTGCTGCACCCAAGCCCCCGGCCCCCGAACTGCGCGGCATGATGCCTGATGCCGAGGGCCCGGCAGTCAGATTTCCGGCCCTCGCTCGCCCTGCGCGACCGCATTGGCTCGCTGCCATCAGCCGCAGCCCTCCGATGCTATTTTCTCTCCGGCTCCCCCTGTGAGACCTGATCCCTTCGCCGCTCTTATCTCTTGCATTGCCGCTTGAGCTTAAGCACTATGCCTATCCAGGCAATTTTGTCGACCTGCGTCTGCGTCAGCTTACAAAGCTTGCGAGCCTTCGTCAGCGCCCCCATGATCGCGAGCATCCACAGCCGCCTTGTCTCTCGATCTTATATTCATCGAGCCTATCCCGTCTTAGTCCTGCAGCAAATCTGCCATAGATCCAGGGCTCGCTGAGACGGGGTGCGGGGGCCAGGGTTTGGCGCTTCAAAATTAACAACAGACTCTTTCCACTCCTGTCACTTGTTCATCGCCACGCAATTCCCCAGCGATGTGCACACTCAAGCATTTCCTTTCGGCCTCACTATCTCAAAGTTTTATGCGAGAAGTCTGCGTTGCACGAGCATGATGACTCGGTGTAGAGATCCTTTTTTTTTTACTCGAATTATGGCGGAGCAATGGAGAAAACGAGCTTGCGTGCACGGGGGGCGGAGGCCGAGCGTACGGCCAACACCGCCGCCGGCAGCAGCCCCACCATGTGGTCCCTGAGCAGCTCCGGTCGCCAAAGTTCCGACAGTAGTGTTGCGAGCAACTCGGTCACCCATCTGCATGAGACTCGGCAGAGCTTGCGCTTCATCAACGACGAATGACAGGCTGGCGAGGAGAGCCGTCACCATGAGCGGCGCGCTCTCCACGCCCTCAGGGACCCCGAACGCCAATACCCTGAAGGCGCTGGATCGCCTACACAACGAGAAGAAAATATGGTTCTTTTTAATAGGTTAACCTTTGTCCGCATGAGTGAGCTAAGGCATGGCTCGTTCTCTATTTGCACGTTTAACCAGCCTTTTTCGAGCCAACCATTCCCCAATATCTAAACCTCCCTCAGGAATGGCATGCTATCAGCGCAAGGAAAAGCTCTTCCACTCCCAAAGTTTGTAACCCGCGGCACAGGACAGGCAGGACATGACTTTTTTCCCACCGGTCTGGCTGTAAATTTCTGACTTCTGAAGCACATGGAACTTGTTGAGGCAATTTGGGCACTTATACTCGTCCATCGCCGGCATCTTTCCGTTAAGAGACATTGCAAGCACCATGTCTTTCCCGAAAGCACCCACTTTCTCCATCATTTCCTCCCAGCTTTGGTCCTCAAACAGCTTGTCAACGCGCGTAGCCGCATAATCCACGACAAGGTCGCGCAGGCCACGGTCGGTGTTTGGAGTAGTCTCATAGATCGCCTTGACGACGGAGGCGAGTTTCGAAGTGTCGAGAGGCTTGTCGGGCATAGCGATAGTAGCCAGTGTTGACTTGAACATGATGCGTGAGTGGGACTTGAGACTGGCAACTCCGTAGATTTCCGCGATGGCGTAGACCTGGACGTCGAAAGCCGGATCGTGGTTGGTGTCGGAACTGTAGGAACCACGGTACATGAACTCCAGCATGGCTTTCACGACGTTCGGGTCGTCGTTAGTGAGAGAGATCTTGTTCTCGTTTGCTTCCTTTTTTGGATTTTTCTAGAGTAAGTGGCAACGTCCGGAGAAGGACCATGGGTGAGGCGCGTTACCTTGAAGTTGTGCTTGATGGCGTTTGCAAGAACCTTGCTCTGCCCACACACAATCACCTTGTGTACGGCGTAGGTGTGGCCGTTGCAGTCTATGATGCTCAGGTCGGAGTAGAGCCCATTGTCGAAGTACGCGCCCATACTCGAGCGGAGCGCTTCGAACGCCTCGTCGGATGCCATAGTGAGCGGCAGTGTTGTGCAATGTCGAGAGTGGTGAGCCACAAGTAAAGTGCAAGAGGGTTGTTTGAGGAAGATGGTGGTGGGCGCGCGCATGCTGGAAGATATAAACAAAATCAGTGTTAACCTGAAAAGGCTCGAGGTGATAAGATTGTAAGTCGTGGAACCATTCACTTGCCAGGTCAGTCACAAATGCAGCTCACCTGCTCTTGCGAGGATATGCATTTTCATCTACTCCAACATAGCCCACAGCTTGAGCGATATGTCCCGGACGTTCATTAGAGTGCACATCATGCTTTAATTTCATGTCAAATGGTCACAACACTTTATTGCATTTTGCCGATGAAGGATTAATAATGAAGGCTGAATTTGTTTACGTGGGCAGCTTCCAAGTCGCTTCACAGTCTTGGTTTTCTGATTAGCATTTTGTTGTCTCGGGCTTTACTTGATATTTGGGCCTTCCATAGCCGTCCCAGCTTTCAAAAACCTTTTCGTCCTCCGCTTCAGCAATTTTCGTCTAACTAATGGCGCATCGGTCGCTTGGTGCGGCTTGGAGCTATTGATGGCATAATGGTTGTCGAAGAAGGAGAATTTGAAAGGTCGGAAGATATCACAAAGGAAGAAGTAGAGAGAGGTTGAGAGAGAAGAAGCGTGAAATGGCAGTTTTGTTACGAGATAACCTTGAGAAGCATCTCCAAAGCACGGCGCCAGTCGCATCGAAAAAGCGCTCCATCTCACTGAAACGGAGCGTTCTCTATGCAGTTCTTGCGCTTGTACTTGCGGAATCCCTTGCTGGGGCCTTGATGGGTAGCTGCCGTCACTTCAAAAGCGCCTATTGCTTCCGCAAAAGTCTTCCTGTGCATCGATTTACCCGCCTGGTTGCCGTTGCCTTAACGTTTATGTCTCTCAAGCCCCTATCATTATCAGCAGTGGCCTTAAAGGTAGCTTTATACGCCTAATTTAGGCCATTATCCCTCCATAAGCTTCAGGAAGCGCTAACGGGCGAGCTCCTTCAGCCCCTCGGCCATGTATATTGCACTCAAGGCATGAACACCGCCATGGAAGCGCATAAGACTCTCAGAGTCAGCTACATCCGGAGCAGAATAATTCAGGTGATAAAGGTGTTCGAGCGTCGCCTTGACCGCGGTTGGCTCACCATCGGAGACGTTTATAACATTATCTTGGGCTTCCTGCAGGCAGAAGTTTTTTCAGCTAACTACATTGAATTGTCTAAGGTAAAATTTCAATTTCACCGTTAAATTGTCACTGAGGCTCAGGACATTGGTAAAGAATTCGCATTTGGTGCAGATGGCGCATTTGTGAGCCGCTATGGAGGCGCCGTCGCGACAGCGGATTGTCACGTCCGAGTAAAGCTTCGACTTGAACAACCTAAAGCACGGCGAATCAGTGCAGTGAATCTTTTGGGGACAATAGCGCGGGATGTCCCGCTTGGCCATGAGTGGCCGCAAAGGGTCCACGCGCTCGTTTGCGGTGGGAATCGTGGCTGAAATGTGAGTGCTGAGTTTCCAAGTCGCTCCCTAAGAGGGAGGGAAGAGTCCTGAAAATAAGAGGAGCTTTAGCGATGCTATGCGGCGGAAACGAGACTCGTTCACGGCAGAGCAATGGAGGCGAAAGGGAAAGCAGGGGGCTTTTGCGGCGAACGGTCCTTTCCCATCCGCTTCGGTTTTGGTGATTGTAGAAAGAGCGCCTCTCCAAAAGAAAAGAAAAAACCGACTCACACTTGCTCGGACTCACTTCTTACGCCTCGACCAGGCCCTCCTCAGCATGATGGACGAAGTCGGCAGCTTTGAAAAAGAGCTTTCCGGGATGATTTACAGGAAAGTGAGGTGGATTTCGAAGTTGTCCGCACTCTAGACCAACTGCTGCTATTGTGGAAACGACACGTTGGCCTTCCTTGTCAGCTTTTCGTCTTCTCGTTGCCCACCATGTGGCATGTCGAGCGCGAACACACTCTGGATGCAGCGTGCTCGCGATCGCGTATCGAAGTCAAGCTAGCAGTGAGAGCAAACTAGCCAGCCAAGCGAGAGTTCTTAAACGTGGCAGTAAACAGAGGCTAGGTTAGGAAGGCAATTATGCAACACAGCACAACTACCTATGGCTCGACTATACAAATCCTCGAGGGCAACATAAGCAAGAAAGCATAACTGCAATGAAACCCTCAAATTCCATCCCACGAAGCCAAACCCCTCTCCCCAGCATCGCCGTCAAAAACAAAGCCACCAACCACCACCCTCTCACTCCTCCACCTTCCTCTCCACCCACGCACTCCTCAACCACATATGCCCACACCTCAAACAATACACATACCCATCCCCCCCCTCCTCCTCCCCAGGCAAACACATCCAAACCACCACCCCACAAGTCCCACACCTAAACCCCCCCGCCACCCTCCTCCTCCCCGCCACCTCCACCACCGCCCCACAAAGCTCCCTCCCAAAAACCCCAACCCCATCCATCATATCCCGCCACTCCTCGCTCCTCATCAACTCCCCAAACCTCCTTACCGCGATCCCGACGACCGCCTCTCGGAGCCCCTTTAGCCCGTCTTCGGTGTAAGCGGCGGTGGTGAGGTCGGGGTCGGGGTTGGGGTTGGTGGTGGGGGTGGGGTGATGCTGCTGGTACAGCGTGAAGACCAGCTGGGCGAAGAGCGCGGGTGTGTTTGAGAGAGGGGTAGCGAGGGCGGTGAAGCGGGTTAGGGAGAGGTCTTGGAGGCTGGGGATGCCGTAGAAGGAGGCGGCGGCGTGGAGGTGGGCGTGGAAGAGGAGGGTGGGGTCGAGGGTGGGGTGATGAGGGTGGTCGGGGTCTGGGGGTGTGGTGGAGTTGGTCTCGCTGGCGCTGTTCATCTGGTTGTTGTTGTTGGTGGTGGTGGGATTGAAGTTTTTGGCGGGGGCGGAGGCATTTTTCGCTGAGGTTGTGGTGACGAGGGGGGCGTAGGGAGTGAGGGTGGAGGGGACTGTGTAGTCGAAGTGGTACAGGTATTCGAGGAGAGCTTTGACAATTTGGGGGTCGTGCTTTAGTTCGATAACGTCGGTTCGGGCTTCCTGCTTCGGGTGGGATAAGTGTGAGATTGGTGAGAATGCTGCGGGGTTGAGGGGTTCAGGTCGTACCCGGAAGCCGTAGAGCGGATTGATGGCATCAGAGAGGAACTTGCTCTGCGCCGAAACGACGAGCTTGTGGACATGATGTCTATCGCCGTTCGTCGCTCTGATTTCCAAATCTGAAAAGAGGCCTGATGAGTAGTACCTACAAGTTATCAGCGAGATTCCTGTCGGCGTAGGTTACCGGGAAGGCTGGTGGAGCTTGGGCTGGTATCCCGACCGTACGGATCGGAAGCACCTTCCGCTGAGACGGTTGCAGTGGCGAGGCTGCTTCGTCTTTTTGGGAGAATGCTGGAGTTCCGTACGGGTGGATCGCAAGCGGGACGATGATTGTCTGACGATTTTCCAATCTCGATACACCTACTGACTCCCCCGCAATACTTGGAAAAGAAAAGCAAAGAAATCGTACTCGCTAATCCCGTTCCTCAATGGCTCCGAAGGATCTTTCGAGGACATGACTCAAATGATTTGTGCGCCTGAATGCAACACTGCCGGCTTTGGGATGCAGGAGGGGTGTGGCATGCGAGCAATGATGTCTCGCAGGAGATGAGGTCTTGACTTTTTAGCGTCCAGATTCTGGGGGTGATCCAGAGAGATTGCAGCCGTCGAATAAACACGTTCTTGCAATTGGGGATATCCAAAAAGCGCTTATGATGTGCTTCGATTTATACAGAATTCCATACTTGAAGTTCTACCTTCACGGGCACGTCCTTACCCGAAGGCCAACAACTACGACGCCATTATTTCTCAAGGCTTACCTTCCACACAACACCCACGTATGCCTGATCAGCTAGGGCCCAATGATCTTCGCATTGTTGTCAAAATCTCGGCATTCCTTGCTCTTGACGTTGGTGTAGTTTTCAGCCTTTTCCTTTGGAGCGTATTGCTCCGGTGGCATCTCCGGCGTTTCTTATTGATCGGATCCGAGTAAGGCAAATGCATTGCGTATCCCAGGGTAGAGGGCGTGGATGCGTTTTCGGAGAACTCCCTTCTTTACAGCAACTGCAGACCCGTCAGCGTGGCTGCAGAAGATGCTTTCCGTTAAAGTGTGGAGACTTGTGATTGAAGCACAGCACGTCATCTGCAAGTACGAAGGATCCAATGATGTGTCCGAAGTATAGCGAGGATGTAGTAGTAGTTAAGGCTGAGAAAAATAAACTTTTCTTGAGTTGGCTCTAGAGAGAATCTCGAGAGAAGAGAGCATCCACAGCGGGTGGACCTTCAGTTGTAAGTTGGCTGCGTTCGTTCTTCCAGCAATGATTGGAAGAGTTACGCCTCCATAGTCGGATCGTGGGCATTGCTCTATTAGCCCCGTCAGCCTCACCGGTCAAGAAAGCCTCATTCACAATGTCGAGAAAGGATTTGATGCCAATTCATGACCTTGATAGAGCGGCTCGGGTTCGCGTTCGTGCGTAAGCAAGAAGACTAGCTTGAATCGGTGTGAATTGTCCACATCACGGTCGACGTGTTAACGGACAACAACGGTATTGCGGCACAGCGCCCTATTTCGTAGTGTAGGGCATTCTCAGCGTGGGGCTAGTTGATCCTGCGGGAGGTCCAGCGAGATGTCCCACTGAAATAGCGCCAGTACGTAGGGTTGAAGAACCAGTCATTGGAGCGACTGGCTGCAAGTCATACGATGCGTGCTTGAATTATATCAGCAGTCCACCAAGCAATTTTGACGGCTGTAGAGATTGGTGTTTCCAGAAATGATGCACCCCACCAACAGATTCGGCATCCATTCCTGGCGTCTGCGAGATGGCGGCGAAGCAAGAGTAGGGGAAGATCTTCGAGGCGAAGTCTGATGAAGGACCTTGAATGGACAGTCCAAGCTCTTGATGAATGCGTTATCTGCCAGCTGTTTACCTCCATAGCCCTGTGTTGAGATAGTCGGAGCCACAAGGCGAGGATTGCTGGCAGACAGAACCGGAGTTCCATCCCAACATCCAACAATAACGAGGCATGCCGACAAGGGTTGACGACTATCAGGTGTTCGAGCATGCCCTCGGTTACTCTGTGAAGATACGAATGGTCATGGTGCGTGGCAACGGCGACCGGGTGTGAAATCTCACAGCAAGCAGCCAATTGCCGGACGTGATGATTGCACACGAGAAGAAAATTGAAAGCAGACGACAATGTTACACAACATGCACGCATAGGCAGACGAAAGGAGAGGATAAAGCCGTGCTGTCAATGAGGCAAACAGAAAGAGGAGGACGAGACAGCTCACCGCTTGGGCAGCATCCCGCTCTTCGCTATGTGTTAGCTGCAGAGACAACGGCGCCACTGCACAATCTCCACCACAGCGCGGTACGATCACCTCCGCCACCTGATCTTTCCGTATGCATGTGCAGCGCGACGGGCCATACGGCAGCGTTGCACACGCACACCTGATCCATCCTCTAACTCGCGGTCTGACGACTCGCGCCCCATCCCGTCCGAGGATCTTGTTCGCCGTCGCTCGATGTCGTGGCGGAGCCAATCCCCGTTGGGAAAGAGCTGCTGTGCGCGATTCAGTGCGCTGCATACCCGCCTGACCTTAACCTTTCAACGGCCACCGGCTTGACGTCAAACAGCAGTGCATAAATTTCAGATATGCTGACAATTGTAGATCCTGCGAACCCTGTTGCGACGATTGCGCAAACAATGGCGGCCGGGGTCCTGACGCTGATGGAAAGCGATGGAGTTTGGAAGGTGGTCGTGCCGCCGACAAGGTCCTGGGTGAGCCTCGCATTTGCTTTTTTGACCCTTATCACGCTGCGGTGTGTGCTGCTCAACGGCAGTGGGCGCAGGTCAGGTGGGCTCTGCAGCTCCTCGTCGCGGGCCGTGGCGACGTGGTCCAGAATGTAAGGTCCCGCATGAGTGTTAGTTGTTGAAATTGCCTGATTGGAAGAAGAGGTCGTCTTCGGTGTTGCGCAGTGAAGTCCGTCTAGGCAAATGCATGCGCGTCACGACGGCGGAGTGAACAACTTCCAGACATGCACGCCAGACGCGGCACTGCCGCCGGTTGACCGGAGAAGACTCAAGCCCGTACAGCATCTCGGGAATTGGTGGCAGGGGATTGCAGCAGGCGCTGTCTCCGGTTGAGAGCTCGTTCGTCCGCAGCATGCACGTTGATGGCAACCACCACTGCGCGGGTCTCCACAATTGATCTGAACATCAGAGAAGCGCCGTTCTGCCGAGCATTCGCAGGAGCGAGCAAAAGCGCCAATGGGCAAATCTGTCGGAGCGGAGAGGATGGCGGATGACGGAGATGGGATACTCAATGCGGCAGGATGCTCACCGGTGGCCATTGTTTGCCTCCGCAAATGGCGCCTTACCTACCGTTCCCCACGCGTGATGCGGGCTGGGCTTCCGCCTCGATTCAACACGAGCTCTGACCGGCCGGCAGCAGGCTGACGGTGGAGATGCACCCCACTACGGCGAGGGAGCGGAGGAGGGTGTTGAAACATCGAGCCGGAACAGCTGTTACTGGATATGGTAAGAGTCTCGACCTGATGCGCAGCAACTGAGGCATTTCTTCAGGCTCGGACTCATCAGATAGGGCTGTGCATCCGCGGCAGCAAGGCCGTAAAGGCCCTCAGGCTCCCCGGGACGACGAAGAGGCCGTGTCAAGGTGGCACCTCGCGCTGATCCGGGTAGCAGCCCTGATGCATAACACGTGGGCTAAGGGATCGGCGGCCGCACCCGCGCCGGTGGCAGATGGAGCGGACAGGCAAATTGGACGCGAGCAATGGACATTGGCGAGAGATCGAGGGCCACAGAGATGCTGCGATGTGCAGAAGGCCTCGAGATCCGCCAGCGGCGCGGCGATCGCGAACGTTTCGAGCGCGCGCGCCGGAACAGGCACGCAGCGGGCAAAGCCTCACGAAAAAGGGCCCCAGTGAATGGCTCGCGCGCACGCGGAGCGCAGGGTTTCCTGGTCGGGCGCGGGCAGTCAACGGCCAAGGTCGTGATTTTAGCCGATGGGCCGGCTGCAGGGCGCGGCGCGCGTCCAGGCGACTGGCGCAGGCAGCGCTGAGGGCGGCGTGGGGTGCGAGGGCGCGCTGGTGGTGTTTTTCGAAACAGGCGCCGCGACGCTGCGACGCCTGAGGGGCGCCCGGCACATGGGACGGGCGCGGCGGGTGCCGGGCGGGCGCTGGTTGGGCGGCGGGCGGGCGGTAGGCCCAGAGGGTTTAGGTGAGAGACCCCGAGGCTGCGTTGCGTCATGGCCGCGATGTCATTGGGACGCCGCCGCGCTGTCAGGCATCGCCCACGCCCGCCCCGAGCAAACCTCACGACCCCTTCTCGCGCCCCGACGACTCCGCTGGCTGCTTGCCGTCTGCGCGCTGCCCGCGCCTGCTGTGATCTTCGCGCCGCCTCGCCGTCCGCCAGCGCAGAGGCTATCGCGGCTCCGTCTGCTGAGCGCGCCGCCTCCGCCCCGACTCATTCGCTCCTCCGCCGCGCCTGCACGCACCAACCCTGCCCGCTGCCCTGACCGTGCCGCGGGCATCGGGCTGCGATCACCACCGCTGCTCGCTGCGTTCGATGACTGCATCCCTCTGCGCGCCCAGGGACCTGCAAGGCCAGCACTCGGAGCCGGCGCATCCCTCCACCTCGAGAGCCACGGCCAGCCGGCCTGCTCCACCGCCTGCCCGCCAGCGCATGTCCCATCCTGTCTAGCGCTCTGAATAAAATCTGTAAGATCCCTCCTGGCCTGGCGGCCCCCCGCCAGGCGCTGCCCGTCCCTTCCCTTCTGTCGTGAGGCTCTGAGCTGACCGTCGCCGGTATGGGTAGCCCCAGCGTCTTACGCGGGCCTCCCGCACCCGCCGTCACCACCCAAACACACCAGAAGCAGCCCTTCAACCGCCGCCTCTCCCTTCCAAACAACGGTGCCCTACCGCGCGCCCAAGGCCACGGAAAGCCGCCCCCGCTCCCGCATTCGCTCTCCCTCCCACACTCGCCCACCCTTCCGCACACCCCGCCGCTGCCCTCGCCGCTTGGTCCTGCGTCGCCAGGCCGTCGACCGATGGAGTCGAGGTACTACCATAGACCCTCCTCGCCAGGAGGCCGGCGCATACACAACCCTGGCCGCGCCACCACTGGCTCGTTCAGCTCCTACGACTCCTCCTACTACGACGCCTACAACCGCTCGCCCAGGTCGAGCGGCGACCGTCTTGTGCCCTCTTCCGCCTCCACCAACTACTCGACCGCCCCGAGCGCCGCGACTCGAACCAGTGCGGGGTATGACGCGTACAGCGGTCGCCCGCGCAGCTCCACTCTCGAGGCTGCCCGACGCCCGGCAAGCACCTTGACTGCCGGCGTGCCCATCCGTACTGCTACTCACAGCACTGTGGTGCACTCTCACGACAGACCTACCAGCCCACTCCCCCGCACATACGACAGCCGCGGCAGCTCGTATGTCGTTTCGAACCCCGCCGCTTCGGTGCCCAGGCCCTCGTCGCGGCAAGGCCACAGCCATGGCCACAAGAAGTTTTACAGCATCGACGACGGCAAGGCTGTGAGAGTCGACCCACGAGAAGCTGAGATTCGCCGCCGCGATAACAGCCACACTCGCCCAGCGTCCAAGACCTATCACACCGCTACCCAGCGTTACCCAGTGCAGGACATCGGTGACGATGGCTACTCCTATACTGATGCCGCCGGCATGTATAGAGACACCGAACCGAGCTGGCGTAGCCGTTCAGGAAGCGTTGAGAGCCGCAACAGACGCCCTTTGAGCATGGTCGAGAGCTACGGTCCTCGATCCTCAGCCCGTGAACTGGCCGGTCCTCCCGTCACGACTCGAGGCTTCGATAAGATCAACGGCAGCGTTGCGTCTGGGTCTTCTGTGAGCCGCGCGGGAAGTCTCAGAGAGTACCCCCCGGCCCGAGCATCGTCACGCGACCGATCTCGTGAGAGATCCAACACCGCAGACCCGTTCTACCGAGACGAAGCCTCATACGGAACCACCCACCGCTCTTCGTCTGTCCGACAACCGCCCACCCTCCATCAAGACATCAACGATAGGCTGGACGATCGTCGGGACGATCGTCGGGATGACCGGCGAGAAGATCGCTACGGTTACCGTGATGAGTATGAGGACCGTGACCGCCTCCGGGCGTCCAGGCGCTACGATGATCCCGACGTCGAAACCAGAGGGTTCGGCATCCGAGCGCCCAGCGTCGGCCGACCAAGCAGCGTTGGTCCAGGAAACGACCCTTACCACTCGGCTCGGGACGAGATCCTCGACCGTCGAATCCCACCACCAGCTCCCCTGCCTGTGCCCGCATACCCGATAGATCCAGTAGTACCTCTGCCGAATGCTCGCGATTTCATTCCGGAGCCTCCACGGAGTGAGAGGCGGGAGCCTGAGCGTCTCGGAACTGACTACAGAGACTACGATCGGGACCGTACCCGTGATAGACCAGCAGACCGAGACTGGGATAGACGAATGGACTACGAACGAGACCGAGATCGGGACCGGGACCGAGACCGTGTGGATCGTGTGGACCGTGTGGACCGTGTGGACCGTGAAGACCGCCGCGATAAAGACTACATCCCGCCCGTTGTCCCAGCTGCCGCTGCGGCCGTTGGTGCGGCATATGGTGCTCAACACATGGCAGAGGGGGCAGCAGTACGCCACCACCGTGATCGAGAATACCGGAACGATTCCGACGAAGACCGAAAACGTCGGGCCCGTAAGCCTCCGTCGGATGATGGCGAGGCTCCTCGCGAACGCCACTACGTTGACAAAGAAGATGTACGGGAACGCGAGGACCGCAGACAGCCTCCACCAGCTATCGATCCTGACGATGACTACCGTCGCCGACTTCAGCAGGAACTGGAGCGTTCAAGTGGAGCTGGGCGTGACAGAGACAGTGACTCGGACCGCGAGAAAGAGCGCCTCCGACGCGAGCGAGATGAACAACCCACCAGGGACCGTCCACCTGAGGCCACATCCCGTGACATTCCCCGGCCAGAGCGAAATGGAGATCTGAGGGCCGACCAGCAGCCGGATAGATATTCTGAGCGAAGTAACAGCGTCTTTGGGGAACCCATAGTCGATGAACCTGCCTCGTTTTCGGCCGCAGAGGAAAAGGAGCGGGAGAAGGACAACCGGGTCCGCATCGTGTCACCGCCGAAGCCTGAGAAGGACTCTCCCCCACCACCGAAGGGCATACTGCGTAAACCAACAGAGAAATTCCCCGAGGATCCTAATCCCATCCGCGAGGGCGTGGCACCACTAAAGGACGCGAAGAAGGGCAAGGACATCCCGCCTGACGCTCGCTGGACCAAGATCGACCGCCGTCTTGTCAACCCCGAGGCACTGGAAGAGGCCAAAGAGAGGTTCGAGGAGAGAATGGACTGCGTGATTGTGCTCCGGGTGCTTACCCGAGAAGACATTCAAAAACTCGCGGATCGCACCAGAGAAATCCGTGAGGCCAGAGGTAAACACCCGCCTGATTCTGACGCGCTTGCTCTTGCTTTTTCTGCGGACTCAAAATCTCTTGCGCACTCGTCATCGGGGTCATCGTCGGACGGCACAGTCCGGGGAAGGGACCGTGACGACCACATCTCCTCAGACTACAAGCACAAGCACCACCGCAAACATCGTTCCCGCAGTCGTCGGCGGCACGATGATGAAGACACGCAAAATGCCAGCACCGGCTCTGCTTCTCATCACCACCACGACCACCCCACCACTTCTGCTTCTTCCGAAAGCACACAAAAGCCTTCCAAGACAAAAACACTTACCAACATCCTTGACACTGTTCTAGACGTGCTAACGCGCCCCAAAGAAGAAGAACACCATAACCGCGGCAGCAGCGATCGTGATCGCGATCGCGACCGCGACCGCGACCGCGAGCACCGCAGCCACCGTCCTTCCCACCGCAAGCACAGGGATAGAGACGACGATTCATACGACAGTGACCAGGAGGAAAGCAGAGAGCGGCCGCGCATGATTGAGCCATCCAGAGAGCGTGATCGTGCCGACGACTTCCGCGAGAGGGAGCGCGAGCGCGAGCGTGAACGCGAGAAGGAGAGGGAACGCGAGTTCTGGATGGATCCTTCGAGGCGTTGATGAGTCGGAAAGGCCGGAGAGATTTTGCGACGTCGGCGAGCAAAGCTGTGTACTGATAGAGAACTGGAACAGGGGTGAGGTGCGGGGATGCCTGTCCTTTGGTGGAGATGATTGACGATGATCAACGAAACGGGTATCCCGTAGCTTGCTTTTTTGGGAGAAGGAGGGGGTTGGGACGGAAACGGATGGCACTGTTTGGTTCGTGATGGAATGGTACGGCGGGAGTGGGAAATTTTTGGGATTTGAAGGGATGGGAAGGGAGGAGGGTGGGCTGCTGGAATATTGCGTGATGGAGGGCGGCATGAGATAAGTTTACGGTGCATATGTTCTTGCATTAGATGGAGAGAGTTTGGCTTGGTTTCTGGGCTCGGGTTCCGGGTGTGGGCAGTGTGGGGGTTTTTCGGGGCGGGCTGTATGTGGGTATGCTGGCAAACGGAGTACAAACGGCCACGAGACTTACGAAACACCCCGAGAGAGCATAGCGATTGGATTTTCTTTTTCTTTCTCATACTTTCATACTTTTGTTTTTTATATTCTACGTTGAGGCAAGCGGAGCGCTCTTTGATACGCGGGAACAAAAAAGGGTATACGTAGGCGAAATTGGGTAGTTACCTACCACAAAAGATAAAAACTGGTAACGGCTGCAACGTCGTGGCGTTTCCGTCCCCCAAAAAAACGCTGTCCTCCTTCCTTTCAAGCCTAGGCGTGTATGTACTATATATCGTCCACCGCAGAACAGTCTCGTGCGGACGACAACAACAACACCACCACCACCATCAATGACGTCAGTGTCCAGAAGCCGGTTTCTGTGTCACTTTCCTCATCCGCAGATAGCAGAACGCCGTACTACCATTGTATGTACATACATACGTACCACCCGCCCCAGGCGAAGAAAGTCGAACTCGGACGGAGGGGGGGAAGGGGGGGAAGCAAAGCTCCCCCCGATTTCTGCCGGCTTGCTTGCTTGCTTGCTTGCTTGCTGACTTACTTGCTGACGGCGCCTTGCTGACGCACTTTAGTGCAGGTGGCAAATATTGGATAGAGGTGGGGCATACGTACGTGAGCTCACTCGCTCGCCTCCCCGCACCCTCCCCCTTCTTCAAGCGAGGCGTGTGGCGTGTTGCTTGTTGACATGTGGCAGCGGCGGTGTCATTGGATGCCGGCTGGCTGGCTGGCGCTTGCGTTGGTTGTTTTGGTCTTTGATTGATTGAATAGGGCGGGTGTGGGGGGTCTTGGGTAGGGCACTGCTACTGCTGGTTGTCTAGGTGGCTCTGGCTCGTTGGTCGTTTTCTTGGCTAATCACGGTTTGGTTGGGTCTTTGGTTGGTGGATGGTTGGCCAGATGGAGTAGGGATTCTTTTGAGGGTAACGATGGGATGGAGGCCGATAGGGAGCTTTTTGGGGACCGTATCCGGGCCACGCGATCAAGTACTGTGATGGTTTTCGGGCATGGATGGGGGGCTTGGGATTGGTTGTTTTTCGGAAAGTGTTGAAAACACGTGCTTGTGAGAATATTTTCGGATGAACGAAGAGCCGTTAATGATCTCTTGTTTGACTTCTCTCGATGAGTTCTGCTTTGATGTCGGGCGTCGGACCTTCAAGATTTCTATCCTTAACAAGAACAGGGACTGTTGTACCAATATGTTTCCATTACCACAACAATAGCGATAAGTTTTCGAAGGACGGATGCCAGGTTATGATATCAACTGCTAGACTATTGAAATGATCTGGCTTTCGAGTTTATCGCTCACTGTAACACTTTCTCTGCTTCTTCGAATCTTCTAAAAGGGTTTATGTTCATAGGGGTTTCACGATATACGCTCCGGAAAATTGACTCATCACAGGCCCACCTTGTTTTCAAGATGATGGGACATGTACATACTAATATATTATACTCTCTAGGGTTGGCGGGCGGCTGGAATAATAAAAAACAAGCGTACATTCGTCTTTTCAATAACAGAATCAAGGCAAAAGATGTTGACAGCCAGAGAGATCAACTCTCTTGACTTTCAATGGTGCGCGATTTTTCTAGGAAATGATGATTCAAGTTGAGTGCATGGATCTGCCCCGATTTGCGGATGAGCAATTTGCATAAGGTTGGTCTGTTTATTGCAACTGGATCGCTTGGGTTTATCGGCTACGGCATACCTTCTTGGCTTGAGTATGGTAAATGAAAAGATGCGGCCGTTAAACGGGGGCAATGAAAATCATCAGATCTAAGTTATTTGAGTGGTCCGGTGGCTCATGCCGGAAACGCACAAGACTCAACAGATCCTTGCCTCTCTATGCTGAGTAAGGGATGATAGTTTAATGGATCTCTCACAAAAAGCAATTGTTTACGAAAATCTTTGACTTCTTGCAGGGAGTAATCAATAACCTCTTGTTGTTTCGCTGTCAAACACCTTTGCTGTGATGAGTCTTCCGTTGGGAGAGCTGAGGCTAACGTTGAGGCTGACCAGTCCCGAAATAAGCTCAATCAATCTTTCCTTTTATCTGTGGCGCTGGTTGTGATTCGTCCGTGAAGACTTGCAAAACCGGATAGCAGATTTCTTTGCAAACGACATCATCAGAGCGTGATGCTGGTGTCTTGGTCGCCACATCTACGCCATGTCCGAACTCCGCCGGAGCCCTACGATCTACGCTCGGTTCACGTTACGTGGTTTGGAGAATGCTCCACGGAAGCTGCATGATCGGAGATCGGCTCCCTAACTGCAATGCGCGTGTTTGGAAACAAAATCTCGATCCTGAAATAATCCCGGAAAGAAGCCAAGGGGGCGAGGGGATCGCATTCGATATCAAGACCCTGCTTCGAGGAACATGTTCAAAGGAGAGAATCATGGACTGAAACGGAGTGATCGCGAGCTCACTTACCGAAGGGATGGGGAGCCGCAGGTTATTTTACTTAACGAACGTCGCTATAGAGTGATGTGTCGCTCTGGTGGGGGCCGCTTGCCAATCGTTGCGCCTTCTTCCGTGGCGCCGCGGAGATGGTGATGTACGCCGACGAACCACCAAACCCACTCTATATCACTTTCCAAACATGATTTCTGAAGCGCAATGCTTGTGACCTGAATAGCTGATCAGTTCCGCGGTTAGAATTCCGCATTTGGGGACGTTTTTGCCATTCACACTTCCTACTTACCATAAAAACAGGCCACGGAGGATGACCTCAAAGATATCACCATCAACCGCGAGCTGCGCCTCGTCCCATTCGTATATATCTTGCAAGACTACTCTTTTTAGCCTTCATCAAGCAGCAATGTCTCCTAGGAGCCCATCACGGTCAACAAGACCGTCGAAGGAGGATGAGCGAACGAGCAATGCACCCGTTACTGCGACATCACGAGAAAGCTCCTCATCAGCACCGATTATGGACGTCACTCGACCCCTCGAAGAGCGACAGGCAAGCGTAAATAAGAGGGCGCCTGTGTCTGATTACGTGCATTCCAACCAATTTGCCCGCATGCTTGACCAGATCGGATACTTCCGTCTCAAGCAGTTGATGCACGAAGCCAGGGAGGAATTGAGTGGCGCACAGCTCGACGACAACAGAGCCGAGAAAACTGAAAGCGATGAGCTCAAGGACGAAAAAGTACTTGCAAGAGTGGTGGAAATGCTCAAAGAGGCAGAAGACATAACGGATGTCCTGAGTCGAGAATTGGGGGTTGGGCCGGCGCCTCCATCTGAGCAAGCAGCCTTGGCTGCGCACCTAAAAGAGAAGATGGAACCTACAGGAGGGACAGAGGATAGTGCGAAGTCCGAAGAAATCAGACATCGCCACACGGGATAGTGGCATGGTCCCTGGAGATGATGGGTTACATTGCCACATAAGCATGGTCTGAATAAATGGTAATGACGAACGTTGCAGGACAAGAAAAACAATGAATGATGCTTAGGCGCAGTTGAATATGGACTAACGAAATCAATCGACGTATTGTTATGAACAAGTAATCACTTTGGCGGTCTCAGCGGAGTTTCGCTTATGGGAAGGGAAACAAAAGGACAGAAATTGAATCCCGATGGAGGAGCTTGAAGACAAAGCACTGCCGAGAAGAGGCCGTGCGAGCTTGCGATGATTGGTTTGATATCATATATGTCATTTTCCGAATTCTTGGTGGAAAGATTTGAGGAAAAGGGGAATTTGTATAGTGCTGCTGCTCTTGGTGCAAGCACGCTCCTCGTTGGAGCTCAGAGGCAACCATCCTGATAGCTTCTGTTCTGTTCCCATGACTGCGCCAAACAATGCACCCGAGACTCCGAAATACACAGCGAATATGATACAGGGCGGATGAAGCTTAGAAGCCCGGAGGGTTGAGGCGTTGCGACACTCTGGTCCACTTTGGCAGCTCTGCAGGGTGCACCTCATGTCAGCCGTACGTTTCTCAAAGAGCCAATCCCTCCTGATGATATGCAAGGAGCCACTTACTATGGATGCCCTTCCTGTACTTCTTCTCGTAGCGGTCGAATATGGTGTATTTGTCCTTGGCCAGCATCTCCTGCTCGGTGGGCATCTCCTCCATCCAGCGGTCCAGCTTCTTCGTCGAGAGTCCCTGCTTCGCGAGCGCCTTATCGACAGTGGCAATGACGTTGTCGACGGCGCGTAGGCGCTCCCGCTGCCGTGCCTTCTGGTGGCGCGACATGCGCCACGGGATTTTCCTGCGGTGTCAGGTTAATGCCGGCGCGCGGAATTGGCGGGGTGAAGCAGGGTAGAATCGTGGACTCGCATACCATAGAAGACCTCCGGAGAGGGGCGACGTAGGCCTGAAGGCTCCGAACATCGTCGACGTGCTGGGTGGGCGCAAAGGTCGGCGTGCAGCTGGTCAGGCGCGCGAAGGTGGAAGCCGCTGGCGGCGTCCCGGACTTTTGAGGGGCTCACCGCCTTGGCAGAATGCGCGCCGGGGGATCAGCCACGGAGCTCTCGATCGCGCATCCCCCACGCCGCGCGCTCGTCGGTGGTCGACGTTAGACTCTCGCTATGTCGTACTACTTCGCCATCGTCGGCACCAGGGACAATCCGCTCTTCGAGCATGAGTTCGGCACCTCGAGAGGCGGCGGCGACGGCATGGCCCGCTTCAGGGACGACGCCCGGCACATGAACCAGTTCATCGTGCACAGCAGCCTAGACATCGTGGAGGAGGTGCAGTGGGGCACCGGACAGATGTAAGCCTTTCAGTATCCCCAACTCGGGGAGTCTGGGACCGCCCATGCCCATGGATGGCCCGACGCCAGCTAACACGCCCTGCCGCAGGTACCTTAAGCACATTGACCGCTTCCACAACAACTATATCTCGTGCTTCCTGACTGCCGGGAACATCAAATTCCTCCTCCTGACCTCCCCGAACCCGGACAACCCGCGCTCGTCCGCCGCTTCCATGTCCTCCGTCCGCAGTTCCGCATACCCCTCGTCAAGCGCGTACAACCCCACTGCGCCCGCCGCCGAGGAGGCTATCAAGAACTTCTTCATGGAGGTGTACGACAGCTGGGTCAAGACGATCATGAATCCGTTTTATTCGCTCAATCAACCGGTCAAGAGCCCGGTGTTCAGGGCTAGGGTTGCCGCCGCTGCGAAGAAGTACCTATGAAGACCAGAGGGAACGACATTCGGAAGATGAACTAGCTAGCTGTTGTGAAAGGTGGCCCCTTCTGGGCTAGATGTCAGTGGGCCTACAGTGAGAGAGCCTTTGCCCCCAACTCACTCTCAATAATGGACCGTAGCCCCACATCGCGGAGGACGAGGGATATCGAGCTGGACTTGGGGAGAACATCCTTGTGATATTACAAGCGCAACTTAGCAAAGCTGCCATCACGCGACATTTTGGCGGCAAGAGCCACCGGGACACGAGTCCGGGACACGCAAGCTTTGGCTAGATAGGCTGCAGCAGGCTTGGAACCGCTGCGCAGCGGGAGCCATGCTGCTAAGGCTACGGGAAACGAAGCGAAGATACCATGGGCGAACTTTTCATGGCTTGCAAAAGCTGTGCGTTAATTTATTAGAAAGAAAGCGATTATTTTACCTCGTCCACATCTTACTGTCTGTGCAATCAGTCGTTGTGTAGGAGTTCGTGAGGCCGTGGGGGCCCAATCGGGCTGAGCCATGACTCGCGGGCGTGTGGCGAGTGGCTGAGCCGCGCGGCGCACCAGCTCCTCACCGTCTCACCAGGCAGCAGCAAAATGCCTCCCACGCAGCGGCGATCCCCTTTCCTGGTGCCTACTTCGACTTTTAACTATATACCGATACCCACGAGCCGTGTCTCCTGCAAACTGCCCTCCCGAGCCTAGTTCCGATGCCTTCCGCAACCGTTTCCGCGCCGGAGTAGGAGTGGAGTTCATCCCGTGCTGACCGCGATCCCCACCTGTGCTCGACAAGGCCTGCTTGGATCCACGACGTCGTCCTGTCACTCGAGCAACCATGGCTGCATTCGCGCATCTTCCGCGGCGCCTCACCAAGCTGTACTCTGAGACGAAACAGGACATCAACGCCGAACAGGCCAAGCTGGAAAACGTGCCCGAGCTCAACGCTCTCCATCGCAGGTTCCGCATCCAGAGAGATCGACTGATCGCATGGGGCCTTGAGTGGAGCGACAACAGTTCTGCTGCTTCGCAAGGCAGCATCGATGAATCTGTCGCCCAAGCTGGCTTGACTGAGACGGTTACGAGTGTTCTTGGCACCATTCAAGATATCCTTGACGAGGCCGATCGTATCAAAGCTTCCGGTGACCATGGCACGCCTGAGACCACGGGCGAAAAGAGCTGGGGTAAATCGCCAACTCCACATAGCTGGACGCCGGCCGATAAATCCCGCTATGAAGACCTGGCCCGGGATCTCACCACCTCGATTGACACGCTCTACGATCTTTCACGAGCAAGGAGAGCATCCGCCTTGGGTCTTTATTCTCACGAACACAAACCCCATCTGGCCAAGTCCGAATCCTTGCCTTCGACACCCTTCAAAACGCCTTTCATGGGTGATGAGTACAATGACTCTTCGCTTACCCTCGTGAGCCCGCCGACAATTTCCGCAATGTCTGCTTCTTCGACAACCGAAGTAGAAACAATACCAAGGATCGACCAGTCCTCCCTAATCCTCCCAGAAGAAGAGCCTCCTCCATACGAGAGTATAGGAGTTCCTTCTTGCACACGTTTGATTGGTCACTTACGCCAAACCCGGAGTTCGACCAATCCTTGGAGAATGGACGGCGGAGAAGTCACGACGATCCCGGTCCTCATTGAATACTCTGGATTCGATCCTGTTTACCGAATGACCGGTGTGCCACCACCGCTGAACCGACTCGAGAGCCTCCTTGATGTCCTTGCACGTGGCGTGGGTCGTTTCGGAGAGGGTCCCGATGCACCTGCGTTCGGCACTTTGAGATGTCTGGGCTATTTTGAGGACCAAAATCAGCCTCGTTTTGGATTTGTGTTCGAGCTTCCAATGTTCGTCTTCGGCGGACCATCCCGGCCGCTGCGACCTTCGGAAGTTCAAGCGTTACGACCAGTCACCCTGTTAAGTGTGCTACAGTCCAGCTCGAAGTCATTCAACGGACAAAGTAACGTCGCTGTCCCCAACGTTCCAGCTCTCGAGAAACGGTTTCGCGTGGCTCTGAACTTGGTTCTCTCCTTTAGCAAGCTTCATGCCGCCGGCTTCGTTCACAAGGATGTCAACAGCAGCAACGTTCTTCTATTCCGTAAGACCAAGACTTCCCATCACTCAGGCGGCCACAAGCAGCCTCAATATGAGCTGCAGTCACCCTACGTCTGCTCCTTCGATCTTTTCTCCGAATTCAATGTCGAGGTCCAGTCTTCCGGCGCAAACATCTACCGCCACCCCCATGACCCTACGACAGAGAACCCACCAGCGCAATCCGCTTACGCTCCACACTTTGACATGTACGGACTCGCTCTCATCCTTCTTGAGGTTGGCTTATGGATCCCACTTGCGGACATATTCAAAGCCAAATATACCCTCGCAGACTTCAAGATTAGA
This sequence comes from Neofusicoccum sp. Z40, assembly GCA_037356075.1. NCBI lineage: Eukaryota > Fungi > Ascomycota > Dothideomycetes > Botryosphaeriales > Botryosphaeriaceae > Neofusicoccum > Neofusicoccum sp. Z40. The sequence goes on from JBAWJV010000006.1 coordinate 42,217, forward strand.
CTTGAGGATATCTGGATCAGGAGACTCGCCGGCAAATGTGGCACAGCCTACATGCAAGCAGTGCGAGAGTGCCTTTCGGCTGCAGACCGAAACCTCTCGAGTACTGACGTCAAAGTGGTTTATGACCGCATCCTAAGCAGACTCCACAGATGCTGTCTTCTGGATGACATGGACTTCTATTCTCACGAATCGGGTCCTCAACAAACATCAAATATGTCTCCAAGTGTGGGCGCCTTGAAACGCACACAAAAGAAGGCATTCAAACTCCAGAAACGAAACGCATCGGACATCATCGATTATATCAGCAGTGAGGATATCAAACCCTTGTCCTTTCACGAAGAGCTCGTCTCCCAGAAACACCACAAGCACAACCCCGACACTCGAATCCGGGCTAGAGGATCATCAACGGCTACTCATGTCGACAACGTAGTGGACGCCGCAAGGACAATTCAACGCGCATGGCGTAAATCCCGTAGCAAGATGGCTTTCCGAGAATATCGACGAAAGGTTGTTCTCGTTCAAAACCACTGGCGCGAGAGGAAAGCTCGGCAGGCGACAGTGCCGATCGAAAAGGGTCAGATGCTCCGACGATCGGTCACAGATTTCTACCCAAGGCCCGATCCCGACGTCAGAATCGAAGAGATGCACGTCCAGACATCGATTTCGCTGAAGCAGCAGAAATCCCAAACAAAACGCAAAATGCTGGTCCAACCTCTCTGGAAGCCCAGTGCCAGCATAGCAGCAGAATGGGATCAAACTCTTCTTCCACGTCTCATGCGTATTTGCGAAAGAGCACTGAGAGACTCTCCCGAGAGTTCTACCATCGATCTCTTCGGCATTGGATCTTCTCCTTCAGATGCCAAACCCACAATTGTTGTAACCTGTGCCAGCACGGCAAAGGTGAAAGCAGTTCTGGCAAAGAAGTTCAACTACGATCGAGCCGTATTCGATCTCAAGATCCACAGAGGGAGAATCAAGCGCTCGAAGCTTACCAGGCCAAGCCGGAAGCGGAGAACACCGTATCGATCCATGATGGACGAGGATGACGACGTGCCTGCGCTGAACAGATTCTTTCAGCAACGCCCATTGTGCGGTGCTTCGATCGGGGCGTATAATGGCGAGCATTTACCACCGGTGTCGTATGGCGGAGTTGTGTTGGTTGACGGAGAGCCTTTTGGAATGAGCGTCCATCACATGCTAGACACTCCCAGCGAGGATGAAAGCGAGTTTGGTGATGATTATTCAGACGTCGAGTAAGTTTTTTGGGGCTTTTAGCTTGCATCTTCCAGAAAACCCCTCAATGCGCTTTGCGTACGCCGCATCATGGTGGACCAGTCTCCCTCGGTAACTACCTCACTCTCTGAACAGTCGCCACTTAGAATAGCCGAGACTTCTGCTAACGTCTGAAATGCAGGAGCGAAGAGGTCTTGCGCTCAAGCGCTAGGATCAACAGCTACCCGTGGACTTCCCAGACTGGCTCGCAGCCTTTCTTGCAGGATCTGCCGGACACACCACAGCCATTTGAGATTTCAGACGATGAAGATATCGACGACGCTGCTAGCAGCTACACCTATGATTCGACTGATGACGCCTTCTCCGATTCTGAGAGCGAAGCCACATCGTCCGAGCCAGGCGACGTCCCAGGCATAGAGGCCGGCGACGGCGAGGAGATTCTTATCACTCAGCCCGCCATCGACGACGTCGACGAAGACTTCTTCCCCTGCGAAGAAGACCGCGACGAAGACCATCTCGAATCACACGAGCTCGGTCACGTCCATGCCTCGTCTGGGATCCGGCGCTGGAATCGAAACGGTGTGGTGCACGAGATTGACTGGTCTCTGCTCAAGTTGAAAGATGAACGGCTCCAGCCGTACAATCTGGTGCAAGGCGGCAAACGGTTCTGCGCTCGTCCGGCAAAGCTGTGTCCCAAGTTGGCGGATCCGGTGCAGAGACGGCATTTCAAGCCCGAAGAAGATGAATATCCAAGCCAGGTATGCCTTAAAATATGATGTGTGCGCGAGAGTGGGGTCTAATCTTTTAATAAAGGTTGCTAAAGCAGAGGATTTGGGCAGTCTTCAGGTACATAGCTTTGGGAGGACGAGCGGACTCAAAGGCGGAGTCATTGGCCACACAATGACTGCAGTCAAAGTCCATGGCCGGAGGTCCTACTCTCGGAGCTGGCATGTCAGCGGCGGACTGGGTGGTGAGTCAATCCAATAGCCTCGAAATTAGTTCTATCCGCTAATTTGCAACTATAGTCGGCGGCGACTCTGGCGCCTGGGTCATTGACAACGAGCAAGGCCGTATTTGCGGGCACATACTGGCTTGGTGCGACCGAAACCATGTCGCATACATCTGCCCGATGGAAGTGCTGCTGGAGGATATCAAGCGCACATTGGGAGCGAAAAGAATTCTTCTCCCTGGTCAAGAGGAGGAGGAGGAGGAAGATGAGTCAGTGACAGCTCACGTGAAAGGAAGATTCGAGTTACCTAACATCAAGCAACTAAGTATTGGGGAAGCCATGGACGCAGATATGGAAGAGCTCAGAAGCAGGTTTATGGAAAATCCGAGCAGGATTAAGATTGTAAGAAGAGCGGGGCAGATGGCTTGAGGGATGAGAGCATGTGTGATACCCTTTGCGTTTTCAAGTATAGTTCTACTGTTTCTCTCAGACAAAGTCCACGGGTTCACCGCGCCATGCATTTCCGGCGCTGGAACGAAGCTTGTTTTAAGTTGCAGCCCGCATCGGGGTCGAGGATGCTGACCGTTTCCACACGCGGACTGTGCCCGCTTACCAAAGGCCAGGGCTCGTATAGCTGCAGCGGACGAGTCGTGCGCTGATGATGGGTGGGTTGGGATGCATGCCAAGCTCACGGATGACGTCTGCCCGGCTTCGTTGGCTGGACCGAGGGAAGCCCAGACCGCCGCATCCGACCTCTCGCAGCCGCATGTGAAAGCAGCATCCCAATCCCTCCCAGCAAAGCTCGCTGGAAACATTTGTTGCTGCATGTAATATCTCCGCCGTGTTATTGCTCGCGCATTCTCGACACTAAAGGGCCCGCAACCATGGCCGACGACGAGCCCAGATTCCTGTACAACAGCCAGTTGGTGCGTCTCGAAGCTCCGCACCCCAGGCCGGATCTCCACCCTCAACCACATGCTGATTCTCGCGCTCAGGATGCCTTTGATCTCTACCATATCGTCCAAGAAGAAACTAGACCGCGAAGAGCACCGTTAGGGCCCGCGCTTCCTGCCCTCGGCCATGCTACCTCGGGTGCGCTTGGCTCCGCGATTGCGAAGCTCCTAATATACCCTCTGGACCTCGTCATCACGCGTCTACAAGTGCAGGCGCAGTTTAAGACCGACTCCAGCAAGAATAATGAGACCGGCGACGACGATGTGGACTACAAGGACATCATCGACGCGGTCAAGAAGATCTATGCCAGAGAGGGGGGGTTGCCTGCCTTCTACAGCGGCGTAGCACAAGACCTGGTCAAGAGCGTGGCCGACTCGTTTCTGTTCTTCCTGGCGTATAATTTTGTGAAGACGAGCAGACAGCAGAAGAAGGAAACCCCCAAGAAGGCTCTGCCAGCCTTTGAGGAGATCGCCGTGGGCATGGTGGCAGGCGCCTTCTCCAAGTTCTGGACGACGCCGGTGCAGAACATCGTCACCAGGAAGCAGACGGCCAGCATGGTGGCGGCACGCGACAAGACGTCAGCCGTGTCGCCGGAGCTGAGCGCTCGTGACATCGCGCTACAGATCAGGGACGAGAAGGGTCTGCGAGGCTTCTGGTCGGGCTACTCTGCCGCCCTGATATTGACGCTCAACCCGGCGCTGACGTTCCTCCTGCATGAGTCCCTGCTGCGCACGCTGGTGCCGCGCTCCAAGCGCTCGAGCCCCGGCCCCAAACTCACGTTCCTCATCGCAGCGCTCAGCAAGGTTGTCGCGTCGACGATAACATACCCTGTCTCACTGGCAAAGACGCGCGCACAAGTCTCGTCGCAGTCGCCAACGTCTACAGACACGGAAGCGGACGGTGAGTTGCTGCAGGGAAAAGACTCAGCCACTGCGGCCACGCAGCAGACGAAGAAGGCGAGCCGCGCGACGATCTTCAGCTCCATCTTGGAGATTGCGCGCAGAGAGGGCATTGCAGGCTTGTACCAGGGACTGGGTGGGGAGGTGTTGAAGGGCTTCTTCAGCCATGGGCTGACCATGCTGATGAAGGAGAGGATCCACGTCGTGGTCATCCAGCTGTACTACTTGATACTCAAGGCGCTGCGGCGGTACCCGGGCCCGCAGGAGCTGGCGGCGCAGGCGCAGGAGGAGATGAAGGAGGCGGTGGAAGCGGGGCGAGAGCTCGTGGAGAGTGCGTCTGGAAAGCTGCAGGAGGCGATGGAGAAGACATCGACGCAGGCGGGGGAGGCGGTAAACCGGAAAATTAAGCAGCAAAATTGATGCTGAGGGTCCTCGGCGAATTTTTCACGTCTGGTGGTGTCACATAGTCATGTGCCGCGATATGGGGCAGGGGCGCAGGGGCGCGCGTCGCGGTGTTGCGGCGGCGGCGGCGCGCCCGCGTGGATGACTGGGCGACACGCCGCCCGCACCTGCGCGTCGAGATTTGAGAGGGACGCTGGCGCGGTCTCGGGGCTGCTCGAGCAGATCGACTTGGAGCAGCGGGCTGCGTTGTCTCTCATGCACGTCACAGGGATCCTCTGCGGAATCCCTGCGCACGGTCGCGCGTAGCAACAGCCCAGCCGCCGCCTGCATACGCCCTCCCGCTCCCGTCAACACCGTCCGCGCCCACCTCCAGCGACTCCCCCCCACCGCCGCGCGCGCCGTCGCACGAAGACATGGACGTCGGCCGCCCGCGCCTGTAGACACCGCCCAGCAGCCCGCGCGCGCCGACACTGCGCGCCTTATCCGCGAGAAGCGCCCCAGGCCTCTACCTCACCGCTCGGGACGGCCTGCGGCAGGCACTCACCCACCCAGCGCCCTCCGCCTGGCACCGCACCCTCCGACCGCACCGCACGACACGACGCACGACACCCCCCGCCGCCACGACCTCACGACCACGGCCACGACGACACATCACGACACCCGTCCCAGGACCACGCGCAGCCGCCGCCAGGACCACTGCGCCCCTGCGTAGCGCGAGCCGACGCACACCACCGCCGCCATGACTTCGACACTCGACCGCCCCCCCTCGTCGCCCGCGCCCGGGGGGTCGCTCGAACAGGAGCTGGCCTACTACAAGCAGCAGTATGAGCAGCTCGAGGTCGAGCTGCAGGAGTTCCAGGCCTCCAGCCGCGAGCTGGAGTCGGAGCTCGAGAAGGACGTCGAGGCGTCGGAGAAGCGCGAGCGCCAGCTGAAGGAGAAGCTGGAAGCATCGGGCTTTGAGGTCGAGGAGTGGAAGGTAAGTCGCCTCCAATGTCGCGCCCGCGCATCGCCGCCCTGTGTTGCGGTGCGCGGGGGGCCGCGGTACCCCGTCCAGGGGGTCGCCGTCGACACGGCAGCTAACGCGGCTACGCGTGGCAGGCCAAGTACAAGCAGGCCAAAACCGAGGCCAATGGAGCGCAAAACGCCCTCCAGAAGGAGATCACTACCCTCCGTGAGACCAACCGCTCCATGCAGCTGCGCCTCCGCGACATCGAAGTCGCCAACGACGACTTCGAGCGCCAGGCGCGCAACCAGACGTCGTCGCTCGAAGACCTCGAGCAAAAGTACAACGTCGCCATCGAGCGCGGCGTCATGCTCGAGGAGGAGATTAAGGTCGGCGAGCAGGAGCGCGAGGAGCTGAGAATAGAGAACCAGCGCCTGCGCGACGAGCTGTCCGACCTGTCCATCGAGGCCGACATCGTCAGGGAGAAGTTGCGCATCGCCGAGGACACCATCGCCCGGCACCGCGCAGAGAAGACGCACGCACTTGTCACAGCCGACTCTATTCGGCCACGCTCGCCTGTGTCGGAGACGTCGACTTCGGCAACGACGGTGTCGTCGCCCACGACGTCGACCCCACCTCCCACCAAGTCCAACCGCACCAGCGCCACCACCCCACCTTCCCCGAACTTTGCGGAGTTCATGGATCGCTCCAAGGATATTCGTGGCGTCCCGACCCAGCGCAAAGGCTCCATCGCCATCCACGACAACACGCCACGTCCCAGAGACTACGGCCCACAGCGCACGCGGCACAATCGGGCCCCGTCGATCCCTTGGAGTTCAGCGAGTGGACGCACCTCACCGTCTAGGGCACGCAGACCTACGGCAGGCCATTCGTACAAGCCCAGTGATGGGGGCCTCCCTCGCTCGGGCTCTCTTTACCAAATTCGTGGGCTGATTGGCAAGATGCAGAAGCTCGAGGCCCGCGTCCACAATGTGCGCAGCAAGCTTCCTGCACCTACCCACACACCTCCACGAGCAAGCCCCCGCGGTGGCAGCGCCATGAGCAACCACTCGCACGTCCCGTCCACCGTCACCGTACGTTCATCCGGCCGGAAGCGGACTAGCGCAAGCACCTCGAGCTCCGTCAAAGACGGTGAGGACAACACGGGCGTTTCCAGGCTGAGCTTTGGCACCTCCAAGACTGGCGGTGCATCCGGTCTGATGAGCGCTCCCAGCGTCGATCTGAGCGGGAGCAGCCGGCCAACGAGCCGCGCCAGCGAGCGCAGCGGAGTCAGTGGCATCAGCAGTGGCTACGGTCGCCCCATCTCTCGTGGCAGTGGCCGACCTCCCTCACGCAACAGCAATACTGACCGCGGCACCCCGTTGGGCCACTTCTCTACAAACACCACCACTGAGGCCCGACGTCCGCGGACCAGCGCCGCCAGCTCGAGTAACTTTTACAACAACGACCGTTACGGCGGCCCCACCCGCCCGCGGACGCGCACCAGGGCCAACACCCGTACCCAGTTCGACGAACTGGACGAGCCTGGTGCGAGACGCGATACTCTCACCGCCCTCTCAACACCCATCAATCGCGGCAAACCCGACTTCAGTCGCAGCGTCGGCTCCAACAGCTCCGGCATCCCCACGCCAACTGGTCTCGGATCTGGCATCCCCACACCATCCGGCCTGCCGAGAAGAATGAGCATGAAAAGTAGCCGCAGGCCAAGCATTGATGTGGGCGGCGGAGCAGGCATTCCGCCGGTTCCCGCGGTTCCCGTCCTACAAAGAACCCGTGACAGGACATTGAGTGAGGTGGGAGAGACGTGGTAAAAAACGAAGTACGACCACCCAGCGAGCCGGTCCCATCCAGACATTATTCTTCATCCGGATGGGAAAGAAAGTTTCCAGGGGATTGTGGAGCATAGAGTGCCACGAGGCGTGGGGCTACGAGGCGCTGTCCCTGCCCCCGGATCTGGTTTCGCTCGCAATACAACGACAACACGACCAAAAGCTTTTATGCTTTCCTATCAAGAGTTTTCGATCCATCACAGCAGAGTTCAGCCTTTAGCCAGGAAGGGAAGGAAAAGACGGGCTTGAAATTCATTCGTCTATTTTCCAGGGGAATGGGACGGGTTTCAAGGCGTCTTGGGCGTCCTGGCGTTGCATCGTTTTGGGTTTTCATTGGGCCTAGGCTGGCGCTGCTGTTGCCATTCACTTTTTCTCTTTTTTCCCTGCACAGAACCTTGACTTGCTCGACTTGAGCTGCAACCTCTTTTCCTTTTTTTTTTTTTGCACCGGTCCTTTGGCCTTTACACTACCTCTCGCTGCCGCGGCTTTTGGGGCCGGCGGTGGCATTATCGTTGTCCTTTTTCTTTTTTGCTCCAAGGGTACAGAAGATCATCAGTTTATCCGCATGATACCCCCTTCTTCCTCGAATCGTCGTCAGACTGCCTTTTTACACATATACGCACACCGACCCACTGGCTTTATTACCTTTTCTATGCCTTATCCAAGCCAGGACAAAGAGAACGTTCGATCATTAAGAAATCTCCCGAGTTTTCCTTACCAAACCAACCAGAGACAAATTGCCAGAACTTTCTTTTTTTCGGAGCTTCTCCTTTTACTACTTCGTTTCGGTTGTACATCTTTTTTTGTCTGGGGAGAGCGTTTGTGTTTGTTGCTGCTTCTTACCTACCTTTTCTGTTGTTGTTGCGCTTGTGTTCGCCATGCTCTTTTGAGGTGGGCGGCAGCTCTTTTGTGTGGAGGGACTGCTCCCCGTGGAGCTGGAGGGCCGAAAGAAGGATTATAGATGAGTGAGGGAGACAGTGGTGGGGATTTGAAGGATGGAAAGACATGATCGGAGGGAAGAACGGCTTTTCTTGAGTAAGCCTAGGTAGTGGATGGATGGATAGCGACACGTGTGAGGAGGATGACAAGGAAGGGATATAAGCTGGCGCAGCTTCTACTGGTAGGATGCAGATAGAATGAAATGAAACAAAAAAAATTGAATGATTTAGATGATAAAGAAACTTTGCTGTGAGATTTGTGATGGGGTGTTGATGTGCCAATAGCTATGCGAGTACGACTTCCCCGGCAAGATGAACTTCTGAGCGTTTGAGGGTCTCGTAAGGTTGTTGTGATCGAGGGTTCAAAGGTCACCTTTATTGTGCAGCCACCTTGAAACATCACAGTTCAGCCACCGTTCCCTATAGTGGGGATTAGATGCCTGAAGTAGCACTAGCGTCGGCGGTTTAAATTTAAGGTTGTTAACGCCTCAGCCGCTTCCCGCTGCGACGGCGTGTCCGATCCGGAGGAGAATCTCGTCGTATTGTTTCGATGAATTGAAAGCATACAAGAACAGCTGTGAGAAGGTAGTGGATTAATATGGGGTTCAAATTGGGTTGTGGAAAGAAAGACCATCCCCCGTTGGCAGGAGCACTGGTCCGGCTTGTTGACATTTTTCCCTCCAATGTTATTCTAGACCAGCGTATACTACGAATAGGTCTTTTATACAACTGGCTCTCAAAACCCTTGGTTAAGCTGATCGTATCCATCAAGACAAACTTATCAAGGAAGAGCCTTGGAGTACCCTATTCCCTCAAATACGGTGGAGAGAACGTTCATGGGTGAAGAAATTCATGTTGGGCACTACCTAACACCAAAGCCTTCCTTGACCTACTATCAAGGGGAGAGAAGAGACCGAATACCCTGCTCCTAGCGCTGTCCTGCCTCAAGCTCACGGTGAAGCTTCTCCAGCGCACTGTTATGGCAATGACGATAGTGGTATCAGGGAAGGCAGGAGCCAGGGGGATTGCACCTGTTAAATAGCCGTATCCTCAGGCTTCTCTTCCAAAACAATACAATTTCTTCTGAATCATTCACCACTGCACAGATCCGGCTCCAACACGCACGGACGTACGTCTCCAGGTCTTCCTGCGCGTTGGTGGCGCCGTATCCGCGAACGTGCTTCAGGTCGACGATGCCGAGGAGGAGGAGAAGCCGGTCGTTGACCAGCTTGGTGCGCGTTAGCGCCAGTATAAAGACTAGGATGGATAGTAAACTTACGCTATCGAGGATGGGCTAAGCATAGCGGAGTAGGTCCATCATAACGGTAGAGAGCTCATACGCTAAGGCGCGCTCCTTGCCAGACAGCGGCACGCCGGTAGCCGTGGCGGCTAATCCAGACGCAAGCGCCGACATCCTAGTACCGGCCCAGATCGATGGAGAATTTTTTAGTAACCACGTTTAAGTAAAAAGGGTTGAGGAGGGGGTTTTAGGCCTGGAAGGAAGAAAAAAAAGGAAAAAGAAAAGGGATCAGTTCTCTTACCTCGAACCCCTCGATGGCTAGCCAGGGAGAAGGTCGATAATGACGCTTACATCGACATTTATCCCATCCTCGTCCTTATCCGTAGAAGGGTTCTTGTTGGAGCTATAGGCGTGTTGGTCAATGAAAAGGCTTAGCAAGACCTCTGGCCAACTTACACAGCCGTAACCATCTCTATAACCTTCGCATCTAGGGGAAAAGATAAAATCCACCCCCATTCCAGTCAAATTGATGGAATCCACCTTCTTGGACAAAATCCACCCCTCAAGGATGCTGTACAGGGGTTTTCTTATCTATTCCTTATCCTCGCGTGTCGCAATCTGTTATACCTTGCAGCCAGGCGCTGAGCTCGCCAGACGCGCCGGTAAGTACGGGGTTATTAGACGCGCTAGAGGCGGCGATCGCGATGCTTGGCATGATGTTGCAACCCGCGCTAAACGTCGCCTGAGGAACGAGGCCAGATATCACGATTCTTGGTATGGTGTTGACCGCAGGAGGCTGGAGCCCTCAATCTCGCGCCCTCTGACGTGTACGAGGCCATGCTAATACGTATGTCGAAGCTGTAAGAGGCGTCCTTACAACGGGCAGCCCATCATGCCGTGTTGTTTTTTGCCACCTCGGACTATCGGGCCTTCGCGGTGGCTAGCAGGACCGTAGTCTTACCCTCCTGGATACTTAAAAACGTCTCACCAACGATAGGAAGAGCTATATTGACGAGAAAGAGCGATATTCGAAGGTCTTGGCACCAAATGACGATGATGAGAGGTGTGAGGACTTGACTGGGAGGGGAGAAGGGGGAGGACGGGTAGTAGGGTCGGAGCACCCGGCTCTCCACCAAACCCGATCATACAATTTTCCTGATTAGGAAGGTCGGAGGGCCTCCTCCGATGCGAAGGCTGCAATATACGGATTTGGGAGGCCTTCCGCGACAGGCATTGCCTTGTACGTACAACATCCTTGAGGGGTGAATTTTGTCCAAGAAGGTGGGTTCTGTCCAAATGGGATAGAAGGTTGGTGGATTTTGTCTTTTCCCCTCGCATCTAAGCTGGTGATCTCGACCGCACCCTCGCCATATCTATCCGACTCGGTCGTAACGGTGGCCTGAGAGAAGCGGCTCCAGTCGAATGCGGTGTTGGTAGACATCGTAGCGGTGATGGAAAGGTTGGTTGGTGTGTGTAATGAAAGAGGTGGGTTCGACTGGATACGATGAAGGTTGGTTGGGCCAGGTCGGGTTGGGGGCCCAGAGCTACTTATATGGACCTGGCCAGGCAGTAGTTAGTGAGTCATGGTCAAAGCTGTAATGGCGAGGTTCGTCAAAACTGCAATGGTGAGGTTGGTCAAAACTACAATGGTGAGGTTGGTCGAAGCTGCAATAGTAAGGTTGGTTAAAACTGCAATGGTGAGGTGGTCAAAACTACGATGGTAAGGTTGGTCAGCTTCACACCGGAAATCGCCTCCACCGCTCCTTTTCTTGTACGATGATGTCAAAGGCGCATTCAGATTCTGTTCATCTGCATTTTTGATAAACCAGTGAAGAACTACTACACATATAGTTCGATAACGACATGAAAAGGTTCCTGAAAAAGGCGATCACCCACACAACGTCATCGCGAAGGTCGACGCCCGGAGCTTCTCATCATTAGACAAAGAATTCGATGACTTCCATCCAGCAATGGAAGCATTCCAAGGCTTCCATTATCGACTCTTATAGAAACCGGCTCGGAAGGTTGGCGACTTGGAGAAGAGGCTGCAGAATCTCCCATTGGCATGAGTGCAAGCCATGCGAGATACTCGCTACGATGGAGTTGGAAGGGAGCCAGAATATCCTCGGAAAAATTGGCCACTGTAGGAACTATGGTTTTGCTTATACACGGGTGCTAAATAGAAAGACAATACGCACCTTTGGATGGAGGACGATGCTTCCAGAGCTCTTCATGGTACCAGTCTAAGTTGCAAATTGAGGTTTTACCCCGAAAAAACAGCCGTGACGGTGGTGTTAAATTGGCGGATCCGGGCATTCTCAAGATATGAACTTGCATACAAGAGCATTTGATGATAAAAGTAAATTATTCAAAGAAATTTTACTCCGTATTGGTACAACAGTGGTATCTTCCGGCCTTGAGATGACTTGAAACTCCTTTCCCCTTTCCCATATACAGTCTTATTCCGATATTCTTCTTTTTAGTGGTCACTAGGGTGACTCCGACGGAGACGCAGTGTCGGGTCTTCAACGGCCGGCCTCACGAAAGAGTAGATGCCGAAAGTGAGTGAGCAGGACATGATGGCGACTGGAAGAATTTCCAATTAGTACTAAGCCATACAAGTGATTGGGCGCCTTCACGTACCCAGGGGGTAAATTTCTATAGGAATGTTCTTGAGGACTTGTCTGACACGCTGTGAGGCGGTGTGGGCTGCAGATTGGTTCCACGTCAGCGTTTGAAATGAGAGAGTGTCAGGATCTGTTGGCCTACCAGCTTGTGGCTCGCCAGGGACGGGACGCATCATCCTTGCAGTCGGCTGCAGCCTCAGCTTCGGGGTCTGATGGAACATGCGAGCTGCGGGCCGCGTCTTCAACAACTCTGCGGCAGGGCGTGTGCGGAGCATGATGGAAGCGCGAGAGGCAAACATTATGTTGATTGGGGAGTGGAGGGTATTCCTTAAAGCGGAGAGTATGCGAAGAGTGGAGAGTTTGTAGGTAAAAAAACGCGCAGGCTCAAACTATGAACACGAAAGAAACGGCTGTATGTACACCGTTTGAGGCAGCAAGGCTCAAATGGCTGGCTGGTAGTGATGATGGTCTACGAGCAGGGGGGACCCAAGCAAAGACGGCCACATATTTAAACCGGCAAGAACAGGGCAGCAGAAGATTCAGGATTCTCGCAGGTGTACCTGATGTCAGCTGAGAGACAGCGGCTCACGAGCGGCACTGGGGGTGACTTGGTCAGAAGGGGACGGCGTCGTGACGATATGCGAAGTTGAAGAAGCGCGTGAAGCTGGTGATAGTCACACCACTACTCAGCCTTACACGCCCGTATCGAGCAAAGTCGTCCCACCGAGTCAGCTCCTTTCGGAGAGCACCGACTGGCCGCGCAGCTCCAAAACTGCCCAATTCGAGCTAGCGGCTGCAAAATTTCCTGGGGCCCACAGAGCACATGTTCGCGGAGACAGAAATCTGGGGTTGGGCGAAGGTTCGAGGCGGCGGTCTCCTGATGCTGCCAAGAGCACGTCGTTGCGGCGGCGGCCGATCGCCGATATTTAGGGATCCGGCACGTCTGACAACCGCACGATGAGGCGGATCGTCGCGATGCTGGACTGCGGCGCGGGCAGGATCGGCCGGGTGATGATAGGAGAAGGAGGCGGAGGGGAGACCAAGGGGCGGGAGAAGTCGGGGCCCGCTCGGGCGACCCCCCCGAAGCTCGGATTTGGCCAGCGCGACACACCACGCCGGCAGGCAGCAGCAACTTGGAAGCAGCTCGAAAACTTTGAGGCGCCACTGGCATCACGCGTATCGAGGGGCTGGCCTTCGATCACCGGTCTAATCCATGTGGACAGCATTCTCTCCGGATAAGTGGAGAATCTCGGCAACGACTTTTCCACATGCACCTACGCGCGCACACTTCGACGAATGCAAGAATATAGCGTTTGCTTCATCAACAGTCACCTTTGAACTGATACCATTTGAGCTGCAGAACGATGCTGACTACGTTCATGACAGACGTGCGCGAGAATGACCAAGCTACGCTTACTCAAACCAGAAGTTATCAACGCTCGGGGCATCGTCCATGAACCTGTCCCGCAGACAATACGCTGACCCGGAGCAGATCCTCAGAACCACTATCCAGCGCTTCTTCCCTCCATGACACGAGGCTCTATCGGCTCTCCTCAGATGTCATCCGACATAAAGTGATTCAGGAACTCGTTGCGAGCAATCCAGCTCCTTATCTTCTTTCCGAAAATCCAAAGAGGAATTGTCAAGGCACAGACCCCCAGGAAGCACGATCCCAGCACGTTGAAAACGTCCAGCGGTCCGTCCTTGGCCAGCCAGTCGTTGACGAAGTAGGTGAGTCCAAAGGTGAGCAGATTTCGGGCGTTGATCGCGACGAACGCTTCCTCGGCAAGTTGGGGATACGAATCAAGAATGTAGCCGAAGACGCATACTCCAGCCCATGCCAGAGCCTTCAAACTGTCAGTAGGCACGAAGAGGAACAAACAATGAGGCCGTGTCGGAAAGATAGCGGGAGATTAGGGGATCGGTACTCACCGCATTCGCCAGACCAAACGTAAGCACAGGGCCTATCCAATGAGTTTGGTAGTGAACGCTGGCTCCAAAGCCATAGAATCCTGGCACTCCGAGGAGGACAACGACAATCATCAAAACAAGCCGAAACTCGGGCTCGTACACGCCGTGGTTGAGCTTTGTCAACTTCAGACAGATCCAGTCATTGAGAGGCCCAGACAGGAGCTCTGAGATGATTGTCAAAATGAATGGAGAGAGACCTGTCAGGCCTGTTTCCGACACAGTAAAGTTGTACGGGGGCTCGAGGAAGATTACACCGTTGACCACGGAGAAGACCACGATCCAGCTATTGATGAAGTCAGCCCAGTCTCCTTGGGCCATGTCGTCAAATGGCTATGGTAGGAGTCAAACGCGAAAAAACAGCTTACGTGAGCGTAGTCCCATAGATGAGAAAGCCCCAAAGTACGGAAGGATAAAAGAACATGATGAACGGGCCTGGGTTTCGTCAGATGATATCCTCAGCAACTTATGTTATCGATCAACTCACGGGCCAAGATTTTCCAAGCCGGCGCGTCCGAGTACTTGTGCCCGGTCCAGGGAGCCATCGAACGCCAGTACGACATCTTGGGTTCATCGGCATTAGAGTGGATGATTTTCTCGATGTGGACGGTGCGTTTTTCCTTGCTGTTACCGAGTTCCTCGTCGAACTTCTCTGCTGCCATGCCTGTGGGGACCTTGGGCCTGATGTATGAAGTTTCTGGCACGAAGAAGATGATTCCAATCATGGATACTCCGAAGAGGATCCCACAAATCCCAAATGTCCAATGGTATCCGAGGTCTTCAATGATGTATCCGCTGATGAAGCTGGCACCAGCAATGCCACAGAGTAAGAAGAGATTCCAGATGGCTATGCGAGTAGCGCGTTCGTGGACGAAGTAAATGTCTCCGATGGTTGCCTGGACGAGGACTTCATAAGGTGCCATGCCTTTCGCGAGGTTAGGTGGATCTGTGAACTGAGTCCGGAAAGAATGCGGCACTAACCTAGAGCTCCGAGGATGCGGCTTGCAAGAAAAGAGTCATAGTGCTCTGCCAATGCTCCCCAGATACTTACGACGACCAGTACAATGATAGACAGAATGTACACCGGTCGTTTCCCGTATAGTTTCGCGAGGGGGTTGATCAAGAACACACAAAGCCCAAGGGTAAGAATGAGCCAAGCGGTAGCTTGCGAGAGCGTATTGACAGATATTCCCAGTTCCTTCGAAATTGGCACGAAGCCAGGGCCCAACATTGGACCGTAGGCACCGACAACAGCAGCAGCGAAACCAACGATCACGAGTATGCCATCCTTCTTCCAAAGAGGCCACTAATTTTCATGAGTTCAAGAACGCAAGTTCAGGGAATCTCTTAGCGCTCACATTCAAAGGATCGTTTGGCGAATCCGATGGCTGAGGTACTAGCAAGACGTGCGAATATTTGCCCTTTCCGTGCTTCAGGCGCTCGGCCGGTACTTCTTGGAGCTCCGAAGGCAAATCCGACTGTTCGTGCATCAGCGCTACAGTAGGCCGTCAGCTTCCACGCAAGACTCCCGATCTGTTGCTCAAAAATTGTGGACGACATACCCGTCCCCGGCACCACCTCCATCCTATTGCACTCGAGTATTCCGAAAGGCATGTTGGGCAGCGAGCTCTCCTATTCTCAGCGCTCGAGTGCACACCGTTGCCCACGTCGCGCCCGAGTCGACACCAAAAGCTGTGGAGATAAAAGGGAGGGAGGGAAGAGCTGGAGTTTTGAATAACGACGCATGCAAGGCCAACCGATGGCCTGGCCAGGCCAGGGCAGAGCGTCGATTTCATATCCTTTCCTCTTTTTCCGACGCGCCGGTGCTAAAAGCCAACTGCCGGCATTTGCTACCCTGCAGCACTGCCGTTTCACCAACGAGGCGCTGGGTGCGCGCACGGGACTCGGACTGCTGCAGCTGAATGCGACAAGATCCACACCCAATGCTAGGAGGTCACGACAAGCCGTGCGTGTGGCGCAAGGCCAAGAGCGGGAAAGCCATGCGGGGGTGGGTGGTGGAATCGTGGGGTAAGAAAGTGGATCCCTGATGGGTTGGGGGGCAACCGTCTAGGGTGTGGAGAAGGGTAGCACGAGTCGTTAACTAAAAGGTTATTGCTCCGTCGCCCCGTCCTATTCCAGCTTAGAGCCGCGGCTTCTCGTCCAATGCTGCCTGTGTGAGCGAGCAGGGATCGGTAATCGGATGTGTCTCTCGCAGTCCCGGATACGAAGGCAGGGCTTGATTCTTTTTTGCACGTTGGCAACGGCGGTCACTGTCCATACGGAGATTTCCAGAGGTCGGTTGAGTCTTCCGACCCGGAGGCTTGGGTTCTCAGCTCGTGGGAGACGGACGTGGCGGCGAAAAGTAAGCCATTTCTCTGAGCAACTGCCAATGACAAATCGGTGTTCCGTCGACCGGAGAGAACTACCGCGTCTGTACGGCTGTCGAGTGAACATTCCGGCTGTCAAGAGATCCGGTGTCAGGTTCCTGCACGGGACTGCAAACCCAGGGTGGTTCACTTCAATCAAGACAAATCTGGCGAGAGGTGTTTCTAGCAGCTGTCTACAGCAGGGATCTGACTTCCGGAACTCCTTTCGTCTCTTTCCTTAACGCCTTCACCGTCTCGGAGTACACCGCGTATGCGTGCGCTTCAGCATCATGATTGAGCAACCAGTTCTCTCTTGGAAGCTTAATCGCTTTGGGATCGGACTTGACGCGATCAAAGTCCGCCTTGTGCCAACGATCACGCGTCGTCTCACCCGTCTTCTGCGCCGCTCTGACACGCTCGTACCGGATCCTCTCATAGGCCTGCAGCGCTTCCTGCGCGTTCTTCTTGCCGGCCAGCTCCAAACAGATGGCGACGGTGACCCCATCCTCCATTGCCTGGGAGGCGCCCTGAATGCTTGTGGGTAGGAAAGGGTGCGCTGCATCACCGATCAGAGCTATGCGGCTCCGCGGTGAGATCCAAGTTGGCAGCGGGTCGCGGTAAACGAGCTTCCAATCAACTAGCCTGTCAGCGGGCGTTGCACGGATGATGGCGTGGACGGCTGGATCCCAGTCCTTGAGGCATTCGATGGCATCTTCGACTCTGCCGGGGGCAGACCAGCTCTCTTCGATGTCGGCTTCGTCCTGGAGTCATTGTCAGTCTGCTGCAATGTCCACAGCCGTGCTGCTTCTCCTTACTTTGTGCGTGCAGACCCAGCTGAAGTCTTTTCCGTCCTTGATCGAGGCGGCGAGGAAGTGTATGTCCGGTCCAAGCCATCCAGTGTGAGTGTCTCCCTTGGTTACAAGATGCGCAGTCAATGGGTTCCTGGCCAGCTCGTCGGACGGGAACCACGCTCGCCAAATGGCGTAGCCGGACGACTTGGGCTTGTCCTCGAAGCCAAGCACAATAGTCCTTGCCGCAGACCTCACGCCGTCCGCGGCAAGGACGACGTCGCCCGTAAAGCGCTGCCCGTTGGAAATAACACCCGCCTCTTGGTCTGTCTCGAAGTATTCGGTAACGCGTTGGCCCAGGCGAATATCGACGCCGACGCTGTTGGCATGATTCCACACAATCTCGTGCATTTCTCCACGATGGCCGTTGAACTTCTTGCCGCCAGCCCTGGTGAGCTCCTCTTCCTCCCAGACTTGTGTCATCAGGTGTTCGCCGTCATAGCGGTGGAAGACCAGCTGCTTCGAGTTGTGGCAGATGGGGTCGAGCGCGGCTTCGACGCCCGGCCATCGTTTGAATATGCGACCTGCATTGTGGCCGAAGGATATTATGTCGCCTAGAGGTTTGAGCTCCTGGAATGCTTCGAGCAGCGTTACGCTGTGCCCTTTCCGCACACATTCGATGGCGGCGGTCAGGCCAGCGAAGCCGGCGCCTATGATAATGACTCTGATGCCAGAGGACGAGGGTGCGGGGGGTGTAGGAGCCATCATACACGGTCGGGCGTAGCAAAGAATAGCGAGTCAGAGGGGAAACAGCAGGAACAAACTCTGTTCAAAAAGCTCTTGACGAGGCGGAAAACAACGCAGAGTCGCATCCCCACTGGCGAGCAGCGCGCAGGCACGGCAGCGCGAGCCCAGCAGAACTGCCGACATGGCTGTGGCTACGCGTGCGGGCTGCGCCACTGGCGCAACGGCGGAAGGGAGGGAGTGTTGGCTTCTCGGATGAATTGAGCCGGGAGGGTGAGAGCTCGGACACTCCGTGACTCCCCAGGCCGCTTCCCCACGCAGCGGCTGCGGGGAAGCTGGAAGGAGCATAGGGAACTCAGTGCCACTCACGCCTGCCCCGCTCGCGCTTTTCTTGTGCGGACGTCGCGTCGGTGGGGCTTCTTGACACCGGCACTATGCGCCTGCTAATTACAAACAGATGCACATGACAGGGTCGGCCTCGTCTGCGCCGAAGTGCAGCAGGTTGCCCTTTCTCAAGACCGAAGCTCTTATCGGCGCACATGCTGCGGCGTCGGATGTGTACTTCTGCCCCTGCCGTCGTGGACAGCGCGAAACTACTGCCGGACAGACTCACGCGCATAGCTCAGCAATCCCGCGTTTCTGAGTGCTTACCTGCGTAACACTTCACTTTTCCTTCTGACTTCTCTCCCCATTGGATAGTCATTGTGCTTCTTCTCCTTCTCTCGCCGCCATGGCGCTCGCAACTCTCCTTCCCATGAGCGCCAGCTCCACCTACCTTTGGCTCTCCATTCTCGCCCTCATCCTCCTCAGCCCACTCTTCACCCTCCTCTATGACATCACTCTGTGGAAGCGCATGCCGCCCGGCCCTCCCCCACTCCCTTTCATAGGCAACAAACACCAACTCCCAAAATCTCAACCATGGCACCAATTCCGGGCCTGGGGGAAACAGTACGGACCCATCTTCACCATCTGGATCGGACGCCGGCCCACAGTCGTCATATCTGACCCCATTGTCGCCGCCGAGCTCATGGAGAAGCGCAGCAATAAGTACTCGTCGCGTCCGCGAATGGTCGCCATGGGCGAGCTTCTTTGGGAGGGCGCCAGTGTGCTCGTGCAGCCATACGGCAAAGCGTGGACCACAAGACGCAGGCTTCTGCACCAGGCCCTCACTCCCAAGGCCCTACGCCTGTACAAGCCCGTCCAAGAAGCCGAAGCCGCCCGCCTCTGCGCCCAATTGCTCGACGATCCGGCCAATTACGAGAAGCTGATTGAGCGTTTCACTTCGAGCGTGGTCTTCTCCGTTGCCTACGGCCACCGCATCGACAGCCTTCACGCCGAAGTCATCCGCCAGCGCTTCGAATTCATGCAGTACAGCGCGAGCCTCAACGTCCCAGGCAAGTACATGGTCGAAACCTTCCCGCTCCTCAAACACATCCCCGCCTTCCTCGCCCCCTGGAAAGCCGACATCCAAGCGCACGGCCAGCGCGAAGCCGCCGCCAACATGGCCCTCGTCAACGTCGTCCGCGCCGACATAGCTGCCGCCGCGGCGCGCGGCAAGCCCTCCTCCGTCCCAGACTCGCTGTGCAAAATGCTCCTCGAGCTCCTGGCCCGCAGCACCGACAGCCCGCCGCCCCTCACCGAGCGCGACTTCTCCTTCATCCCCGCCTCCCTCTTCGGCGCCGGCTCCGACACCACCGCCTCGACCCTCTGCACCGCCCTCCTCGCCCTCATCACCCACCCCTCCACCCTCGCCGCCGCCCACGCCGAACTCGACGCCATCGTCGGTCCCCGCCGCAGCCCCACCTTCGCCGACGAGCCTTCCCTCCCGTACATGCGCGCCCTGGTCAAGGAGGTCCTGCGCTGGCGCCCCGTCGCCGTGCTGGGCGGGACGCCGCATGCTACCACCGAGGACGACGTGTTCGAGGGCTGGTATATTCCGGCCGGCACGACGGTGCTGGGGAACTCGTGGGCAATCAATCTGAACGACGAGTACTATCCCAACCCGCACCTGTTCGAGCCGGCGCGGTTCCTGGAGGAGAAGGAGAAGAGGCCGGCGCGGTTGATGGGGGCCAAGCTGCATCCGTCCAGGTTGGGGCATTCGAGTTTTGGGTGGGGGAGGAGGATTTGTCCCGGTGCTGATTTGGCGAGTAATAGCTTGTTTGTGGCGTTGGCGAAGATGTTGTGGGCGTTTGACGTGCTGCCAAAGGAGGGGGTGGTGTATGATACGTTGAAGTATACGGATGGGTTTAATATCAGGCCGCAGAAGTTTGAGTGCGTGATTAGGCCGAGGAGTGTGAGTCATGCCGAGGTGGTGCGCAGGGAGCGGGAGGAGGCGATGGAGGTGTTGGGGAGGTTTGAGCCGTTTGGCGAGAGCGGGGTGGGGAAGGGGGAGAAGTTGGATGCGTGAGGGTCTACGTCTTTTCGGCCAGCGTGATCATTGGCCGGTGTGGGGGATTGGTACTTGATTGGAAGAAATGAGAAAAGTCAAGGTTTGGAGTGACGAGGGAAAGAGTCCGAGAAAACCCATCGAGAGAAGAAGAATCCAAGATTTTGAGTAACCAAAGGCCAAGCCTAATTACTGCATCTCGACATTCCGTACTTCCTATTCGCCACGCACACATTGCAGTATCTCCTCTGAGGCGACCGCCTTCCTAAAACAAGGCAATTCTCTCTTTCCCGATGCAGAGGCGCTCTTTCGGAAGGACCAAGGGACCGTACCAGGCACCGAACTTCTTCCAGCCCTCCCAAATCTCCATCTTGCGCGTCCAGACTTCCGACTCTGCGCCTCGAGATGGCCTGAGATGAGTGGCAGCTTCTGACAGCCTCTCGAACAGTTCTTCCCACAGATCACACAGAGACGTCGCACAACTCCGGTGATCTCTCCACTTCACCTTGTTGCATAGACACCACAACTTCACTCACTCGAACTTTGCCACATCTCTTCAATCAGCAAGGAAGTCTCTTACCATGACGACGTCGCCTCCGCCATCCAAGCTTCCCACACGTGCCCGCACGATCTCGGGCGTGACGAGAATCACCGATGCGACATCTCACCCAGCCATTGATCAGCCTCCAGTCTTCGACTCCAACAATGCTGGACCAAGCGTCATCAAGTCAGAGAACATCCAGAACCTACTCTCAGGCATCGACGAGTACAAGCGCCTCGTCGATCACAACCGTTCCCAGGAGACCGAGATGTTGAATCGAATCACTTCACGCGGCTCCCACCTCGGACCAGCGGGCTTAGGGCACCTTGATGAGCCTACAGAGACTCGAGCAGCCAGTCAAGCACGCCCACCAACGCCAGTGATTATAGACCTCGGATCGGAATCCGAGAGTGAAGATAAGCATAAGCAGCCGACCTCTCACTACAAAACCAGCTCCACCGAGAAACTCAAAGCTGGACCTAATGCCCACATCGTTCAGTATTCTACTAATTCTTCAGTATCGAAGACACCGAGTGGCGGCAGCAAGACCAACACTTCAACCCTCCGAAAGTCGCTAGACTGGAATGCTTACGGCAGCCGTCGACCCAGAACACGAGATGTCTAGTGGAGCGTCCTAGGGGAGGAGTGGGATGCTATGACAGAAGCTCAAAAAAGAAAGTACTCGCTTGCCGGATGGATAATGGAGACGAATGTGGGTGAGCCCGCGGTCTCGCCTTGTGTTGGCTGCGAGGAATGCGGTATTGAGTGTAAGGTGCTCAAAATGAGCTACGGGAAAAAGCTTGGAGCAAGCCTTCATAAAAAGTGCGCCAGATGCTGGCTAAAGGGACGGAAGTGCTCTTTGCAGGTAAATTGATCCCGCAAAAACAACCGAGAGAGGTAAAGCTAACGTTTTGAAGGACGGTGCTGCATCTGAGACGAAAGAACGTCCGCCGATCCCCACTGCGCAAGGTGCTCGTCTGAAGACCGCTACGGAAGGGCGTATCAAGGTCGACCCTTCTCTGGGCTCAACCACGATCTCCAACTCTCGTTCATTGAACTCGAAAAAGCTCATCAAGCGAAGTTTCATCAACCTGTCTTCGGATGACGAATAGTCCGGAGAAGAGAAGATCCTCCCAAGCTAGGCAGTCCAGCGGACGCTTCAACCAAAATATGCCGGTGACAACAGGGTTGGGCAGGCGTGACTTCACTCTCTGCAAGCAGTGATGGCAACATACTTATCCGGTGGGAAAGGTGATTGAGCTCAGCGAGTAGACATTTTTTTTTTATTTTTGGCGTACTTAAAAGCAGTCGAGGGTCAGCTACGGGGGCAAGTCACGTCCCAGGCCATCACATTCAGAGTCAGGACAATCTTTCGTAGGCTGAGAGGGGAAACAAGCAGATGACTAAAAGGATGGTAGCAGCGGGGCAAAGTCATCATTTACGGAGTTCAATAATAGATCAGAAAAAGTGCGGCTTCCAGCACTGTTTCATGAAGCATTTCCATTAGCGTCCAAAGACTATAACGAGATTGCAATGAGTGCAGTGCTCCGTCGCATGAGCTCGATCAAAGTGCAAGAAGATCATGTTATAGCAATATCTTTTACGTATGGTCATACAGTACATACCATTGGCGGGCTACAGACGGCTCTATTCTACTACGTCCTACATTTACGAATAGTGAGGGAAAGCGGAAGCGCATCTACCGTCCAAATCGGATGATTAAGCACCTCTAAGCGGCATTGGACGACCGACATTGACCAAAGGAAATGGGACGATTGACTGAGTGTCAGTTGCATTTTGTATTAAACGAAATCTTTCTAGTCAGGCAGCAAACCCCGACTCACCAAATCTTTCGAATACAAGGGAAATAAAGTACCAATACGATCCAGAGATATCCAGGAATATTACAGTATGTACAAGGGAATAGCAGGACCAGCAGCCATATGAATTCAACTAGAAAAACAAAACACAAACTTTTTATATCTTCTCAACAACCCTTCACCAAAGCTCCCAAATCCTATCCGGCAACACCGTCCTCATAATCCGCCAATGACTAACCGCACTCTCCTGATGCCCCTTCTCCAACACCCCCACCGTCTCCTCCGTCAGCAACTCCGCCCCCTCATCCGGCTTGAACTCCACCTCCAACTCCCGGGCCGGATAAAGCGTGCGCCGCCTGACGATGCTGCCCAGGAAATCCGCGTCGGTCGGCTGGCGGAAGTGGATGGGCGCGTTGCGGTGCGGGAGGCAGAAGAGGATCATGTTGATGAAGTCCATGCCGTCTTCTTCTTCATTCTCCTGCTGCTTGGCCGTGTCGCGGAAGATGCGACAGGAGGGGAAGACGGCGTGGATGGTGTTGAGGACGAGGCGGGTGGAGTTGAGGCGCAGGTCGCCGGCGTAGTTGATGGCGACGACGCCGTCCGGGCGGAGGAGCGTGTGGAGGCCCTGCAGGAAGGAGAGCGTGAAGAGCGAGGCGGGCTCGGCGCCGCCGGTGAAGACGTCGTGGATGATGTAGTCGAAGCTGGCGGGGTGGGCGGCTGCCGTCTCGGAGACGTACTGGACGGCGTCGCGGAGGACGGCGGTGTGGTTTGTGGGGAGCGCGAAGTACTTGGTGGCCATGCGGTGGACGGCGGGGTCGAGCTCAACGATGGTGGTGTTGATGCCGTGCTTGAGGAGCGCGGTTGGCGCTGTGCCGATGCCCAGGCCGATGTTCAGGGCGCTCTTTTCGCTGTCCTTGCGCTGCGAGTTCACCGCGCCCGTCTGCACTAGACGCACGGCTTCCAGCATGGTGAAGACGGTGTATATGGTTTCCGGCTGCGTCTGGCCACCCTGCCGGCGCTGGGGAGTCACGAGCCACTCGCCGCCCAGCAAGCTGTGATCGCAGCGCAAGAGGCGGAACTGATTTTCGTGGCTTTCAATGACGGAAACATAGCCGGTGAGAGATTCCTGGCGCTCCAGAAGCGTGTACTGGTTGGCAAGCAGCGTCTCATTCAACACAGCAGTCGTAGTGGCGCTGGGGAAATGAGGGTTTAGACGGACGGTGTGGAAGAGTGCCGGCAAGGCAAGTAGTAGAAACTTGGAAGGAGAAACGGCGGCGGAGAAGGCAGCCAGTAGAAATTGCAATCCGGATCGGGTGAAGAAGTCGTTGGAGCCCATATATGCGGGGAGCGCACCGGCCACAAACTTCTCGACGGTAGAAAACGTAGTATAACACGCTAAGGGCGGAATTCCTTCCGCGAAACCTTTGCTGAAAAGACTAAGGTCTAAAACTTCCAACGCAACAACGGCAGAGTACAAGGAGAGGAGGAGTAGGGGATAGAAGGTGAGGGCCTCGGTGATTACGGGCCCGTAGACGGGGCCCAAAACGGAACTATACTGGAAAAGAATGCTTTGAACGGGCTGGATCCAAAAGGCCAGAACAGGAATCCAGACGTGAACGTTGGCCGGGAAGATGCGCTTGAAGACGCTCTTGTTGATCAGCACGATCAGAGCAATGAACATGACGCTCTTTCGGTGCCATATGCCGGCCGGGATGCTGCCATAGACCGGGGAGAGGCTGAGCTGGGACACGGTTGACGCAGCGCCGGCCACGGCCATGAGCGCGCTTGCGCGGAGTATTGCACCAGCTTGGTGGACATTTGCGTCACCGCTTCCGGGCTGGGCAGGAGAAGAAGCGGGCCCGGACGCCTGGGGCTTCCTGGTACTCCTGGGTTTGGGCGGCATGGCGGCGGACTGGCGCTGGCGGCAGCTCAGGGGCTAGCGGGACGAAGGGGACGCGGGCGGACCAGCGCCCGGGAGGGCAGCGGACGGCGTGTCGAGCGGAGGGCGACAAAAGAAAAACGGCGGGTGATTGGTGACGCGTAGAGATGACAAAACGAGAGATGCGGTCGGGACACGGGGCGCGCTGGAGGCGCGTGCTGGCAATGCGAGGGCGCTCAACGGGGCGCCGGCATGGGACGGGGGCGCGCGGGGGCTACGGCGAGAGCCTGCAGCACAGGATGCGGTAGAAGTAGACGAAGAAGGTGCAGACGGCGTGGGCGGCGGCGGAGAGGCGCTGGGAGAGGGAGGCCATGCACGACATGGTGTCGAGTCGCGTCCGAACTGCTGGGCTCAGCAGCGTCTGCGTCGTGAAACGCGCCCCACCCGGGATCCGCCCTGCAGCACGCGAGCGGTGATGAGCGTCATCATGCCCGAAACAAGCAGCACAGCTGCTCCACGCGCCACCTCACGTCGAGCTCCTCACCGGTCCACGCTGCTTTTTCTCCCACCTGCCGCCGCCCGCCCACGCCCCGCCGCGCCGCCGCCCACGCCCTGTCGCTCGTTCACCCCTCTCCGCTCCCCCCTCCATGCCGTTCCTCGACGCCGCCGCCGCCTCCGCCAGCATGCACGTCGACGAGCCCACCGCGCCGCAGATCGATGCCGCAAGCGAGCCGCCGTCGCGCCGTCTCGCCGCCGCCCAGCTCGGCCCTCGCCCGCCGCCCGCGACGCTGCAGCACCAGCTCGACGCCGCCCGCCGCCAGCGCGCCCACGACCTCGACCCGCACGACGCCGACGCCGCCGCCCGCGCCCACCGCATCCGCGTCAAGAACCGCCGCAAGCGCTACCTCGACACCCACCCGGAGTACTTCTCGTCCGGCCTCGAGCTGGCCGACCCCCTGCTCTACGACCGCCTCGTGCGCCGCTTCCAGACCCCTGCCGAGCGCGAGGCCGAGGGCCGCGCGAAGGGCTACTCGGGCGTGCTCGAGGCCGACCTGCTGCGCTCCGAGGCCAAGCTGCAGGCCCTGCAGAACCCGGACGCCTCCTCCATCGCCGTGCGCCGCGGGCCCAACGGCGAGATCCTGGCCATCGAGGACGACGGCGACGACGAGGTCAAGACCAAGGAGGAGGGCCTCGCGCGCTGGCGCGACGACATGGCCCAGCGCTTCCTGCGCGGCGAAGACCGCGACTTCCGCTACGAGGAGGTCGACGAGAGCGAGGAGTGGGACGACGTCCAGGAGGAGGAGCGCGAGGCCCAGGAGAAGTACTTCGACGACGAGGAACCCAGCTGGATCCACTCCGGCACAGGCACTCCCCAGGTCACCGGCGAGACGGGCGTTCAGGACTTTTGACAATCAAAGGAAGTCGGCATTCCCGCTGCCTCCAGGCCGGCGTTGTGTCCGAACCAGCATGCACACACCCAGACCGAGAACGCCAATGGAACCACAGTGACAGTGGCCACGCACGTCGGTTGCCAGAGGTGTCGTCGCCCATCCTTCCTCAAGGTGAAGCTTTTCAGCTGAATGCAGTGCACCTCAGGTTACGCCCGGTGACTATGTGAGTAGTAAGCGTGCGAAAGTCTCCCGCGAGGCTTGGTGAGAACAATTGCTAGCAAGAGCGCCGACTGTGCCTCCAGAGTAGAAGAGTTCAGAGCCCCGGGAAGAGGCATGTCAGCACTTTTGCCACCCGTGGGTATGGACTCTTTCTGTCTGGATGAGCCATTGCCAACAAAACCTCCAACGTGCCTTGGAGAGAGCCATCGTTCGTGACCTGAGGGTGTGTGCAGCCTTCCAAGAGTGAGGTCTCCGACTTTCGACCACATGTTTCGTACACAGCTTTTTTCCCGTCTCCGGAAGAGCCAGGATACAAGACCTCTCTCCGGGGAATCAGCCACTTCCCTTTAAAGCTTCTTTTCGAACAGACCTTGCGTTACGCCCGAGCATTTGCGGTTGCGAGAAGAGAAGGAATGAAAGAGATCAGCCCGGGGTGAGAGTAGAACCCGCTTCCAAATGAAAAGAGCACGGCGTTGAGGACGAAACCGCATATATTTTCCACTCGAAAGCAGAACAAGATCGGCCGCTGCCACCACCACGCCCACGTCAAGGAGACGCAGTTGGAGCGCGACAGCTCGGGGAACATGGTACCCTCTCCAACTGCTTCTGCAGGCGCTGCCTCCGAGCATTCTTCAAGGCTTTTGGGCAAAGCATTCTTTTTTTTTCTCATACAGTAAACATATCTTTGATACGTAATAAGATTTTAATATCAGTCATGACTTATACGACAACCTTTGGGGTTCGTTCAGTAAATCTTCGTCGTGTTTTCAACTCTACCTACGATGCAAGTTTTGTTCGTGCTTCTCTTTCGAATCTGATTCGTCTCAAAAGGTTCCTATATCCTCATGGATCCTCGTATGCATGACCACGTCTCTCCAATACGCCTAATATAGGAGGAATCGTTGCTCGACACGTCTCTGATGCCGTTCGCCGTAATTCTCCGTGCGCCAAAATGTATACAGTTCATGCCATCGGATGGACAGCACGGGACGACTCGTTCTATGGCCACACTGGGGTAATTTAGAAGCAGAAGACCTGGTCGTCGAGCTTGCTGACAGGCCTGGCCTTGTCGTAGCCAAGGGACTCGGCGGCCTTCTTCATGGCGCTGACCATGGGAGGGGGACCGCAGACGAGGATCTTAACGTCCTTTGCGGGAGCTGGGAGCTTGGACTATAAGGGAAATTAGTTTGATATTGTCCAGGTGCACGAATGTTCAAACCAAGCCGCATACCTTGATCATATCCGCAGTGACGAAGCCAACACCGCCAGTCCAGCCCTCGGGCGGGTTGTTCAGGACGTAGTGGACACGGAAGCTCTTGTCCTTGGCAGCTAGCGAATCCAGATCCTCCTTGAGCAGGATGTCTTCCTGGTTGACGTTGGCAAAGATGAGGTCGACCTCAGTCTTGTCGCCGGCGGCGCGGCCGCGGTTGATGGCCTTGATAATCTGGAGCATGGGGGTGATACCAGTGCCACCAGCGATCATACCAAAGTGGCGGACCATGTTGGGAGTGTAGACCATGGCGCCCTTGGGACCCTTGACCTTGATGGCCTGGCCAATGTTCAGGCCAGCCACATACTTGGAGATGTTGCCGGTGGGGTACGACTTGATGAGCAGGTCGATGTAGCCGCGGTCCTCGTCGGATGAGATGGGGGTGTACGAGCGGACAACTTCCTTGGGCTGGCCCTCGATGGTCGCGGCAATGGAAATGTGCTGACCGATGGGCAGGCCGAGGATGTCGGTGGGGCGCGGGAGAGCAAAGCGGTAGCTGTGGTGGGGGCGCTGTTAGTAGAGGAAGTGGTGCCGGTAGCAGCGCTTCTGCCTGGCTCAATGGCTAGGGAAAACCTACATGGCGGTGTTGTGCGAGAGAACAGTCTTCTCCTTGAGCTCAAACTCCTGGAAGACGTCCGGCTTGAGCACCTTGCGGGCCTCTGCAGCAATGCGCGCGGGTTAGCGGGATGAGCGATTTCGGAGCCGACGTGCTCGCGAGATGATTGTGACACGTACGGTTGCTATAGACCTTCCAGCCGCCCAGAAGCGCAGCAGCAACCAAGGCGAATGGCAGCCATTCCTTCTTGACAATGGCGGTGCCCACGATCAGAAGGGCGGAGGGAATGTACACGCCGTGCACATATTGCGGGGCGAAGGCGGACATCTTTCACCGAGAGCAGCCCGGAGAACTGCGGCTTGCGTGGAGAGGGCGGAGGAGGGTGGGCGGTGGACGCGCGCGCGAGAACAGCAGATGGAGAGCGGCGGTGGGCGTGGTGGTGCTTAAGAGCGAGCGGCGCCGAAAGCTGCCGACGTTGAGCTCGCGCGAAAAGCTGGTGTGGGGAAAATCTGGCCGAGGACCCCTTCAACGCTTTGGGCAAGAGGATCCGGCATCTGCTGGGCAGGCAGGCGCGCGCGGGGCCTTTCCGCCCGCGACTTCGCTGCGCGACTGCCTGCCCGGGCGGCGACAGCAGTGCTCTCTCCTCTACTGCCCTTCCTGAAGGAGCGACGCCGCCCGAGCTCCGCAACCATGGCTCCCGGCGACATCAGCTCCATCTCCGCCTCCGCTGCTCCGGTCACGCCACAGCAGCACCAGCACATGCCGGGACCGACGGCGGCCCCGGCGACCGACGGCGGCAGCGGGCCCAAGACTGTCGCCTACTACCTCGCGGCGTACCCGCACCTCACCGACCTGGACAAGCACATCCTCCAGCTGCCCGGCGACGCCGCCTTCACCCCGCACTCGTGGGCCAACCTGCACGCCCTGATCGGCGCCAACGACCTGCACCTGCTGACGCGCAGCCCATCGCAGACGCGCGCCTACCTGGACTGGACCTCGGGCATCCGCCAGCGCTTCGGCAGCATCACCAACTACCTGCTGACCGACCGACTGCGCTGGACGCCCGTCCCCAACTCGGATGACCCGCAAGCCGGCCCGCAGTTCGCCTTCAACAAACCCACGCCCTTTGCTGACCCGCATGACTTCCTGATCCTCCAGAACGACTGGCCTTACGGCCTCGATCCGGGAATTCAGCACATCTGCGTCTGGCTTAAGACTCCGCTGGCTCTTCAGCTTGATGATGGCGACTTGACACCTCACGCCCGCGACCAGGTCGAGACTTTCGTCGCTGAGACGTTTCGGAAGCCAATGCGAGAGGATGCTAAGGGAGAGAAGGTGCTGTGGTTCAAGAACTGGGCGAAGCTGCAGAGCGTGAGAGGCATTGATCACATCCATGTGCTTGTCAGGGACGTGCCCCCCGAGCTGCTGCAGAAGTGGATGAAGTGATTAGAGCGTGAGTAGACTTAGACTTCTCCTGAGTGCTCGGGCTTTATTTTTGGTCTTCAAGAAAGCAAAGTCGCAGTAGAATGTCTGCGTAGAGATAAGAGCTCGCCGTCCTAGTGGCTGGCGATGGAGCGCCTGAAGACGAAAAGTCTTGTGTGTTTTACTCGACGTGTCATGAGCGTTGGAACTTTGTCTTCGTTCTCTATGCGTTTTGCCTTTTCACATCGACTCGCACTGTGGGAAAAGAGGGAGCATCTCGAGCCGAAATTGGCCTTCGTAACGGTGAACGGTCCTCTCGATGCATAGGAGGCCTAGTGTGGGTCTGCGTCAAGTCACCTACCACTCGAAGAGAGTCACAAGGTCTGGATGACGACTTCCGAAGGTTAGCTAATACCGTCTTTACCGCACGCGCACAGCTGTGAACTTTCCAGCCGGATGATCAATTCAGGGACACGTCGAAGGGATGTGCCGTACCCGAAAGAATTCGCGAACCAGACGTCAAGAGAGCGATACGCGCCGGGCTTAACACGTCAACTGTAGGACGCGTGATGACCTCGCGATTTGTTCGCATAATATCATAGAGTAATGCATACCGGGTCGAAGTATTCGTCAGATGCAAGAGCCGGACTTGTCACTACGCTCTTGCGTCCGGACGAATGCTTCAACTCTCTATGGACGTGCTTCGCGACCCAATACGGTATACACTCAATCCTCACATATGCACACAGGCCTTACGTTCTTCCGACTCGCCTGTTCGTCCATCCTGGCTATAGCGGATCAAGTAAGATCTTCGTATGCATGTAAGACAGCCCGGCATTGACTACAAATGAGACTTTCGAGTTCTCGACCACTCCGGTCAAGCCAAAGCGCTTGCCTCAAACGCTGGTGTTAGGACTTCATTTACCCTTCTTCCCATCACCCGTCAAGACTCTCCCAGAAACTAAAGGGACCGGAAATCGAACTCTGTTTCATCAATCCTCCTAACACATCCGGACTCCGCACGTGGCGCGCTTGGAGGGCACAAAGGTCAGGCTATATTTAATCTCCGCAGGGTGCTGGCTTGCTTCATGATTGCAGGGCTCTGCTGACCACGCCGTTCTTTGTTGCCTGATTCACGGAGGCATATGGGAAGTTTACGGTCTCATGCATGTATGATCTGCGCCCGGGAGCATGGGAGCGTGTGGTATGTAGGGCCTTCTTACGGTTCAACACAACCACAACAACATTTCGGTTTCCGGACTGCGGCGGGGGAGGCGAATATCACCAACAAGCGCCAAACCAACCTGTTGTGCTCGCTGAATCAATAACCTCCGCCCTGAACCCCAACTCTGGGTTTCCATTAGGCCCGAGTAAGCTTTCTTCGGTAGAGACACCTTCGCAAGCATAGAAAGGATCTGCTGTGACTGCTATCCGAACAGGAAAGGATCTTACGCCGTCAGTCCGAATCCTGCCAAACCGAGCAGCCGAGCAACCGATCATCTCCTTCGATTGCATGATCCATGTCCTCGATCCTACGTCGTATGTACCCAACAACCCCGAGCGCGGGATAACGCGCGGCCCGCAAACGAGAAAGATACGTACAGTTCCTGAAGATCCCTCAGTCAGCACTTAGGTTCCGATTTACCTTTGCGGACCCGGCGGCCCTGCTAAACTCATATCCCTTATCATTTCATCATTCTCCGTCGACATCATTCGTCCAACCTCCGATCCCTCTTCTCCTATCCCCCATGCCTAGGCCTGGGCAACTCTGCTGCACGCCCCTTGTTTGAATTCCCCCCCGGCCACTCTGCATCGCCTCGCCCGTCCCAACCTTGCCCGCAGCCTTTCGAGAGTTGACACCCTTATCCTCCCACGGGCACTCCCTTCCCTCCCCCCGGTCGCCAGAGCGGACTCCCGCACCGCCTTATTACTCAGAACAAGGCCTGCCGCCCGTCCGCGGCGCAGCCCGGAGCTCTCGGATAAGTCAGACGCAACGACTGGCCCACCGCGACCCGACAAGCAAAACGCGCGGCGCCAGCCCTGGTCGGGTCCCTGCGTTGCATGTGAGCTGAAGCGCGGGATGTAAGTGTACGCGCTGCAACATTCTTTTCGAAGGAGGGGGGATGGATGGATGGGTCGGGTAGGTATGCGCCGCCTCAGCAGGCGCCCGTTGTGGGTGGGCCCTGCGTCCATGTCCATCATCTAAGCGCCGACCGCAAGCTTTCGATCAACTTAAACTGAATTCAACTTGGCCGGAGAAAAGGGTATTTCACTCCATTCTTACACTTCCTTAAAGGCTACTTATCCTTTTTCTGTTTTGCTGCTTTCGGCACCCATTCGTAGACTGTGTGTGTGTTTTATGACTGCGCGAGGGACAATCAATTCCTCATCAGATTCACGAGCATAAATCGGACGGAATAGAGTTTTGGTCTCCCACAATTCGACGCCTCAATCTTTGACGAACTTGCGTGGGCGCGCAGCCACACTGTTGATTGCTTGGACCCTCCCAGCACTCGCAGAAGCAATACGAGGTCGGTTCGCGTAGTATTGCAACGCCGTAGAGGCTGTGCGTACATGTGGAGTTGAAGCATTCATCCGGATGTGAAAGTGTGGGTTTAAAAAAATTGGTTCTTTACTCCAGATGGAAGCTTCAACTGCCAATGCACTACTATTACAATGCTATGCGAGCCAGCCGCGTATAGAGAGTCTCTTAAGCCCGAGAAATCTACATTTCCTATAATTCTTGGAAAAGTCTTGGTCACCCTCTTGTCCTTCGCCGGTGGCGCTCCTAAAGGCGGTTCCTCGGCGATGGCGCTCTAGTAAACTCATACGCCAATTGGTGGGCCGTTTCTTCCCCGCCAACCGCGCCTGTATCGGGACGGGAAAAGGGAACGATAGAGGAATAGAAGCAGTGGGCGAAGCGGTCTCTCGGGGATGTTACTCGGAAAGGGTTGGTAGAGTTTCTTGAGGATGCGCTTGTGGGAGTATGTATACTTGTACAGTACATACGAGCCCAAAGTCAAATGGTGCGGTCCACTTTTCTTCCTTCCGCTCGCTCTTTCGTTCGGCTTGGCTCGTTTCCGCTACATGGAGCGTACACAGCAGTCCGCGGCCTCGATTCCGAGAATGGAAGTAGCGTCCGTTTGAAAGGGCTCCGAGACGTCGTATCGAGAACGGTCGGCGACTCAAGAGTGTTGCGGAGTTGGAAATCCGAGAGAATAGTCCATTGATTGTGGTGGCGGCTACTTCCACAGCCGAAACGCATGCAATCACCATAACGATGATGAAATCATAACATGCGGGAGGGAGCCACATGTGGCGGGCGTACGGCGTGTATGCACGTATGTACAGTGTACCTGTGCGACTCCCGCCTGTGCTAGTGGACGCCAGAGGAAAATGCACCAGCAGCGGTGGAGCGGCGCAGTGACACGGCCTACACACACCATCGCCAGTGGCCGAATAAGAAAATTGGGCATGACTCGGCAGGCACACGCCTCGGCCCGCCGTCAGAGGAAGGGCATGCTGGAACGGATGAGCGGCCGAGCAAGCCTATTGGTCCGTGCCATGCATACCCGGAACAGGCTCCAGAGGACTGTCACTCCCTGCACGCGGGTTGGGGTGTCCGATGCTCGAGGGGAAGGGGTGTGACAGACGGACGGGTTCTCTCGCCAGCCCTTCCGCTCGTAAGGCTCGCCTGGCTGCCCGGCGCGCGCGTGCACCCTCTCGTGCTGGCCGCCCTCTCAGGCGCGCTGCTGCCTGAACCCTGCAGGCCGTCAGATGGGCGTGTGTGTGCCGTGTCTGGCGTGCGAGACGAGGCGGTGGTCCCCGAGATGCAGCAGGGACGGCGGTAATCTTGCTTTGCCGTTAATATACTGCTGCCCTTCCCTCCCTCCCAGCGACATTTCCCGAACCACCCCTCGGGCTTTAGGAACAAAAGGCTTAAACGGACGGAATTATATGAGCAAGGTGGTTTCACCTACGAGACTAAATATGGAGTATAAAATTCCAAATCGCGGGGGTTACGTGACCGGCCTCTTGGTGGGATCGAGAGGTGCCCAACGTCAGTCGCCGGTGGAGTTGCGATGCGGTTGCGGCGGCGCGAAATTTCTGTCCGATCATGATCACCGCGCCTCACGTGCAGAGGATGAGACGCCGCTGGGGTTGCTTATCCAGCTTGGCCAGAGGTCTGCCATGCGCAGCCAAGCGAGGCTAGTCCTGATGATGGAATAACCGCAGCATCAAAGCCGGAGTTACCGCTAGTAAAGGACGCGAGTGCAGCAGCGAAGATGCAGCATTCGTAAGCGCTGGACGATAAAGTGGAGCAGACCGCTAGAATATATGGACTGTACAGTTGACATGACTTCGTGTCGTGCAGACGAAGGGTCTTGTTCCGGTCTTCGCAATACGAGATTTGCTGATGAAATCGGTGCATAGTCACGGTGCCGAGCCACGATCGTTCCAGACACCCGCCCACCTGCGCGGATACGATGGGCATACACAGGAGCTTGACCCCGCAAAGACTGTCGATCTGGCGACTGACGTCTGATTCAGGTCCCGTAAGCCCTTGCACGCGAAGAGGACCAATCCCGGCACGGGCGAACCCAAGGGCAAATGCCGCGAGGAGTGAAGCTTTTGGGACCCGTTTCCAAAAGCGAGGCGAAGTGCTCGTCCAGTGCGCCTGGAATGGCACAAGGAGACCGGCATTGTGGTAGCTATAATTACCGCCGTTTGGCACATGCGAGCGGGGAGGTCATTGAACCCCTGACACATTACAAGCCATCCCAACAATGATGTGATGTTGGTCCCAGGACTCTCCAAGCTTTCGACGATCTCTGATCAAGCGCAGCGCGACGGAGCCTTAGCACGAAATGACGTGTGCTGCGTGAAGGCAGGTGAAGTCAGCTGACCAGCGTTGGCCGGAAACGGAGAAAAGCCAACGATGCGGCTGTGTAGACGGGCGATGAGTGGTGAGGGCCGAGTATCGAAGGCAAAAAGAAAGACGCATGCATGAAATGACAAGAGCTTGTCCTCTGCACCTGCCGCGCCCCAACCTTGGACGCGGGCGAGGATGCGCGAGATCGTGGGCCTTCCTTGCAGTAAGCCTACAAATTTCTGAAAGCTCCGCCAGGCCCAGCCTGTTGCCTGTCAGCCCTCTCAAACAGCCGGAAAAGGAATTTTGGACACAGAGATAGCTTCTGTCGATCTCATTTGGTCCCGGCAGGACGGGCAAATCCCTTATCGAAACAAACAATGCCACATTCCGTCATTCGGGTCTACTGCACGGGCGCGAGCTGGAAGGACTGTCTGGCGGCCGTCCATGGTGGGGTGTGTTCGCTGCGGTTGAACGCGACCAGAGGATGCAGAGAGCAGGGCATGCTGTGTAAGTGAGCGTGTGTATTTCAAGCGGCCGGTCAGCGAGGTACCGCGCGGGCGTCAGCTTGTGACACTGGCAGTACAACAGCGCGTCGAGGGGATGAAACGTAAGCCCGCGGGCCGCTGCGAAGGGCGCACTGGGCGAGTTACACGAGGCGATCGCTTCGACGGGCTTTCGACTGCATGGATGGGCGG
Source organism: Neofusicoccum sp. Z40 (assembly GCA_037356075.1). Classification (NCBI taxonomy): domain Eukaryota; kingdom Fungi; phylum Ascomycota; class Dothideomycetes; order Botryosphaeriales; family Botryosphaeriaceae; genus Neofusicoccum; species Neofusicoccum sp. Z40. The sequence goes on from JBAWJV010000006.1 coordinate 77,170, forward strand.
CGTGCGTCGGCTCGACTCGCTGCGGGCGGCGGGTGTGGTGGCACGAGAGCCCTCGGCCTGGATGGCTCCACGTTGCAGGGCGATACTGCACAAGGCTCGCGGGGGAACAGGTCGCGGCGCTGGAGTCGCAACGCGCCGTGATCTCCGATCAAAAGAAAGGCGTGGAGGCGGGCCCATTGCAGAGCCGGGCGGGCAGGGACGGGCAGGCGCCGGGCGGCGGGCTGTGCCTCAGCGCCGTGTGGTTGCGGGGCGTCGGGGCGCGCACGCAGCGCGGGCCGGTGGATAAAGCAGTGGCAGCTGGCGAAACGTCAGCTGCCGGCAGTGGAGCGCAGCGCGAGGCGGCGGGCTTCACGTGCGATGCGGCTCCAAGGCGCCTGCTACGGCGAGGGCGCGGCCTTCAACAGCGGCCGTCGTCGCGGCGATGCGCGGCATCGCGCACACGCGGAGCAGCGCTCCACGCGGGCGGCTAGCTGGGAACGGGCGCGATCGGCGCGGCGGCGCGACTCGCAGAGTTTCCCAGGAGCTTCGGGCGCAGGGAGGGCGCGATGAGTCAAGCCGAGGCGGCAGCGGTGCCGGGCGCGATTGGGGTCGAGGTACGCAACCTTGCAGGCGCAGTTCCTGGGATGACCGCGGCGTTTGGGCCAGGAAGATGCCGCGGCGCAGCATGGATGGGCGCGCCGGCGCAAATGCTCCGACGGGGAGCAGTCGCACGGCGGGCGCTGGAGGCTGAGGCCCGCGCGCCCGTGGATCCGCGACAAACGGCGGCCTGGCTGCGACAGCGCTGCTATCAGAGGCCGCAACAGATCGGCGCGCGCGCTGCCCAATCCGCCGCCTGTGGCTTTGCATGCCCCCCCGGCGCCCGTCGAGTCACGCCTCTTGTGTCAGCTATCTCCAGCAGCTCTCAGCCTCCCTCAGCACCGCGCTGCACTCGCCCGCGTGCTGCTGCCTTTCGCTGCCCGCGCCCCTTCGCTCCCCCCACACGCTCCCGCCCTCGTCCTTCCGCATCCAACGCTGCCTGCGCACCCGCCAGCGCGCGCCCTGATTGGCCGCGCCCGCACGCGTCCCGCTATCGCTGAAGCTTTGGCTGGCCCCCCAAAAGCGCCCCAACGTCCAAGCTGCGCTCGGCCTTCGCTCTCGACGCCCATCGCTCTCCACACGCTCCTCATCGCCCACCCACCGCCGCCGCCCACGCCCGCCACTCAGCTGCTGCATGCGCATCTCACTGCCGCCGCCGGGCTCCTGCTAGCGCCCGTCTCTGCCACGCCGCCGCCCGACTGCCGGCCGCCCTGCCCCAGCGGGCCCGCGCACCGCCCGTGTCTCGGTCGGGTCGCATCGCATCGCAAACCTCAGGTCTCAAGACGACACCCTCCCCGCCGCCGCCATCGCGCGAGAGCCCGCGTCGCTGCCGCTCCTCTGCGTGCTGCCTGCGAGCCGCTCCGCCGCCGATCGACATCCCCCGGCGCATTCTCCTGCTGCACCGTCGCCCGCCAGCCTTGCCTCGCCCGCATTCCCCTTCGCCATCGCTTCCACCCCCCGGCCTGCCTCGCTCGCTCCCCTTCTTTGTCCCTTCGCCTCAATTACGCGCGGCTTACGTCTTTGTCCCGCGCGCAATCGCCTAACGCCGCACAAAGAACGACATGGCCGCGGGGCCAAGTTCGAGCAGCACGAGTCCGTCCAATCTCTCTTCCAACAGCCCGTTCCTGCACGGCTCCTTCAGCTCCACCTCCTCCTCCCCGCCGAAGCTCCCTTTCTCCGCGGGTGCAATGACGGCCGACGTCTTCTCCACCTCCGCCGCTCCCCTGTCCCACAGCTACACTCTGTCGCCGATTGGAGAGCGGAAGGCGCTGGAGAATGGCTCCTCCTCCCTGCTCTCGCTCAGCGAGCTGGAGCCCACCCTCAGTGGCTCGGACATGAAATTCGCTCCCACCATCCTGGTGCGCAAGTTGCCACGCAACACCAGCGACGAAGCCGTCCGGAGCATGCTCCTCTTCGCGAAGGACCTCATCAACACCGAGATCATCAAGGCAGACTTTGCCGAGGACAAAGGTTTCGTCTCGGCCATCGCGCGATTCAGGACCTTGGCAGGTGCCCAAGAGGCCAGAGACAGGCTGAACGGCAAGGCGAACGCCGCAAACGACGCCAAGATGATCGTCGAGCTGCTTCCCAGCAACACTGTTCCCGGAGCCATCGGTGCTAGACGCAACACCGTAGACGGCACTGCAAGCCGCCAAACGTCGGGCTCGACTTCGTCGGCTGCATCGTCGCTAGGACGCCAGTCTTCTCGTTTCAACGGCACGTTCCAGTCGATGGAGAAGATGTCACCACCAAATGGGTCATCGAGCCTGGGAAGCGCTGAATTTTCCATCCCTGAGGCTGGCCTTTTTGGTCCCAAGTCCCCGACTGGCACCAAAACCTTTGGAGACAAGACGCAGAATCTCAGCAAGCAGCTGATCAACGACGATGCAGGTGACGATGAAACTAGCGAACTGATCAAGGATCCAGTGGCTTATGCAAGAAGCGGGCAAAATGGGCCGAATATGGCACGTCGTACCACAAATCCGTCGATCCCGGTTACTCGCTTTGCTAGTCTTTCGTTGAACACCACGAGCGGAACTGCCGGTTTGACTTCTCCTCCGCCGCTCTCGAGCTTCGCTTCACCGCGATCCGTTGGGCCCGTGCAATCCCCTGGACCGCCGATCACGACAATGTCCCCCCAGAGCATGTCATCGACCATGGGGCCAATGGGACCGAACTCCAACTACCAGCTGACTCCACATCACTACCAGAGGCATAATTACCCCCCGGTCAATCCTGCAGACCAAAACCCGCCGTGCAATACCCTCTATGTTGGAAATCTTCCAATCGACACCTCGGAGGACGAGCTCAAGGCCATGTTTTCCAAGCAGCGCGGCTACAAGAGACTGTGCTTTCGGACCAAGGCGAACGGCCCGATGTGTTTTGTCGAATTCGAAGATGTTTCGTTCGCAACGAAGGCGTTGAATGAGCTCTATGGGCACCCGCTTCACAACAGCGTCAAAGGTGGTATTAGACTGAGTTTCTCGAAGAATCCCCTGGGCGTGAGGAACGGCCAGAGCAACAACAACAACATTCCGCCAACGCCCATGACTCCCCACAACACCATGCAAGGCATGGGCAGTGGATTTGGCATGACTCCAACCTTTTCGACCGCAACCGGGCCGCCTCCTGGTCTTACTCCCCCGGGAATGGCATCGCCGATGAGTATGAACGCCTCATCCAACTTCGGCGTGTTTTCCAACGGAGGCTTCGGCGTGCCGCCCAACGCGATGAGGAGCCAGCCACTCGCTGGCGGCATGGCTTCCACGGGAACCGGCAGCGGATTCACCGGCATGGCCGGTGGCTACTCCGATTACATGATGGGCCGTTAATTGCATAGATGGACTTCGTTTCTTGATTGCTTCATGCTATTGCGTGTGATACTGGAGGAGTTTTAGCGACAGGATGGATCGGAGTACGGGCGCGCTGTTTTCCCCTCATCTTTTTTCTTTTTATTTCCTTTTCCCCCACATGTCCTGTCATTTCCGAGTCATTGCATGGTGTTCGATCATCTGTATTCTCTTTGTTTCTGACCCGGATGGGAATGGGTTTCATGGTCACGGCGCGACGTACTCCACAATGGCCACCTGGGCCTGCAGGTCACTTTGGAGGTGGTTTCATTTTAAGCATACAGCAATGATTCCCCCTCATGCGTTTTTCTGCATTTTTGTCATGGCCTGCTGTCGGTAGCGTTGTTGCATTATCGCGGGTGTTCTGAGGGACTCCCATTTTTCCTTTATTTTTCATGCTTAGATCTCCACCGATCGAAGCAAGACGATCTTCATCGGCCTGGTCTGCTGGGCAGGAAAAGCACGGTCGCTGGAGCTGGGGCATATTTCTGGGGTGGGTGTTAACGGGACTCATCATCGCGGTTCGATTCTCTTCAGCACGGTTTCTAGCCTCAAGGGTTGATGCGCGCAACGGCTTCGCTCGCCTTCGGTGATCGAGTTCTTCTGGCGGAAGCCTTTCCGGCGCTGGATCGCACATTTACAGGGCGCTTGTGAGGTGGTGCATGTTTGGTGTTTTTTTTTCACGGCTGGCAGGACGATTTCCTACGTAGTCATTGCATCATGGTCTTTCGTTTCCCTGCCCTGCTGCTTATCTCAGCTTATGTTAGCACACTAGCTAGATCCATCAGAAGTTTTGTTGCATCCTGGAATGAGAGACTGTCTTTATCCCACGCACATGTCGGTGTTTGTAGGCAGAAGTGTCTCAGCTTGAATGGATTGTCGTGCAGGATCGCCGGGCTGACCTGCATCGTCCCGAAAGTTAACAACCTATTGGTACCAAGGCCCTGACGATCGATGTACGTCCTTGCTCTCGGCGCGACGATCGTTCACCTCGGCCTGGAGGCCTCGGTGGAGCAGCCTGCGAAGGAGCGCCGTGATAATGGTCACGTGCCCGGCCGTTCGCTTGTCGGAAGCTCGCGCCTCAAGAAAACTTCGCGAGCTCTGCGCGTCCACACCTCCATCATCAACGCACCCTCCCTCCAACGCCCATTCCCACGCCTCTACCTCCAATCCCCTTCTTCTGTACCTAATACTGCCCTCTCTATCATTGTAAAGCCTGTCGCCGCCCACGATGCCCTCGCGGCTCCCCTCCCCCGCCTTCCCATCCTCCCTCTCTCAGTGCATTCCGGCTGCCCGGTCACAATGCGCATCGCAAGCGTCACAGCAATGGCACGCGCGACACTTCTCCCAATCATGTCGCCGTGAGCAGACGTTTCTGCGGCGGAAGATGTACTCCTGGCTGAACCACGCCGGCGCCAAGCTCAGACAACCGCTCGCTGGCTCGACAAACTACCTGGGCGCGTACGACAAATCCGGCAACTTGGTGCGCGAGAGTAGCGAGACGAACCCGAGGAGAGAGGGCGCGGAGAGCAGCAGCTCGGAAGACGGCGGTCCCGAGGAGCAGATCACGTCCGACGTCGAGGCGCAGGGTGAAAACAGGCTGCCGCCTGAGTCGAAGTCGGATCTTAGACCGTTTCCGCTGAACAGGCACTTCTACAGCCAGACCGTACTGAGCGAGGAGCTGCGCGAGAAGATCTATGAGGAGGTTGTGGCTAACAAGACGCCCATATCGGTCGTCAGCTCGAGCTACAAGGTGACGATGGAGAGGGTGGCTGCGGTGGTGCGGTTAAAGACTATTGAGAAGCAGTGGGTGAAGGAGGTAAGCACAACAATTTCTTCTACAAGCCACTATCCCCTGTTCGAATGATGAGTTACAAAAAAATCGATTAGTCTTTAAGACTCCCAAACAACACATGGTTACAAAACAGCTTTGCGAGCCTCTCTGATTCACGACACTATCTTCTATCTTATATCCACGTCCCATTTGTTGAATGGATGCTGACGGCTTGAAGGGCAAAACAACAGCAAAGCCGTACTCTAAAGCGGTTCTTGGGATGCTGCCCACAACCAAGCTTGCAACCGACTTTAAGAGACAGCGCGCCCACGAGTCGATCGCAGACATTCCGGTGCACCCGGCAACGCGTCAACAAATCTTCTACCCCACGTCGGAATCGCGGCACTTCACGCGTGAAGACGCGGCCAAGGTCTTCGACAACGACCTGCTGCCGGCCGACAAGCGCATCCCGCACCCCGACCTCGTCGAGGCGGAGCGCGACGAGTTCATGGGCCTGGGCTTCGAGGAGCGCGTACAGAGGCAGCAGCTGCGTAACCAGAGGCACGAGGAGGAGCGCATCAAGCGCGAGCAGAAGGCCGCCGCAAAGGCGGCGAAGGTCAGCACCACGCCCGGTAGGCGCTGGGACTTCAAGTTCCAGGACTTCAGCGTCGATCAGGTTGGTCGTGATGGCAAGAGCCCTGGTGGTGTGGGCTGGAGGTACGGCGCGCCGCACGAGGATAGGAAGAGGGGGCAAGTTAAGATACCCAAGAGAGTGGATGCGTAAGGAGGTGGTAGTAGCTTCATCTGTTTACACTCGGTGGAGGCCTTGAGCATGGTCTCCCTGTATCATATTATGTACGATTTTGAGCGGGTTGCTGCAGATCCTTTGACGGATGGGCCGGGATGATGAGCCAGGACGGTCATGAGTATGAGAAGACTTACGCAACTGCCATTTTATCTGTCAGATGCATTGTGATATGTCCCACGTTGATTTTGCCCACATTGTTCAGTTAGCAGATGTTTGTACTTGCACGTCATTCCAACCAGCATTGCTGTTGAGGAGACCCTTTATTTAAAAAATAAAAATTTAAAAGAGATGGGGAGAGAATAGCAGTCTTCTGTCCCATGGGAGTATGTACATACATTGACGGGCTACGGCACACGATAAGTGAAGTGTTGGAGCTTCAACGATTCTTGAGAACACCGCAGGATATCACAGGATCAAACAAAGAATAGGTATAGATCTAAAGATTTGCCGTTGACATTTGGTCTTTACTTGCGTGCTTGCCTAACACGCAGTACCTATAGACCACCATAGCGGTAGCAGAGGGTTCTACAGACAAAGGCGTAACCACTGAAGACCGCTGAAAAACTCGGGTAATGGCGTTGAGGATCTGGCAAGCTCATCCAATGCGGTCTTGCGTGCGGGTTCGAAGAACGACAGATTCATATCTTGTGAAGTGACATACCACAGCAAAGCATTCGTGTGGGTAGTTGTCGCATGAGGGCACTTACTTGTATCGGCATTCGATCAAAGTCCTCGAGAAGGGATGTCGGGATCACACAGCATCCGAGCTAGAAGATTCATACACAAGGATTTAGGTGGGGAGATGCTGCATCCCATGTGGACATGGATGCGTCGTCCTCGGAACGCCTGATGAGACGGCTCGTCTTCTTCCCGACCAAGATGTCAAGTCTATTCAGTTATCCGGTGACCCAACTCTTGTTCACATGGCCCAGGGCTCTAGTCCACTTTCATTTGAAAGAGGTATAAAATTATGTAACAAGAAGAAGAAAGATGGTATTGCTAGCTGCGGTCACGTAGCAAGGGAATTAAGATTCCCATACGAAAGTTAAAAACCGAAAACGGACGAAGTGGACGTAAACCAGAAATGAGTGCCCGGGTTGCGAGGCTCAGACAAAAGAAAGGATATTGTAGGCTAAACACCTGTTTTTTGCAGAATGAGCGGCAGCGTCGCTGTTCTCTGGCCCAGACGTTGTGTTTGCATACTGTAAAGAGCTCCCCCGCCGAGAAATATTGAATCAATCTTAGAACCCGAGTCAGTCACACACTCTGTAGTTGATTATTGAATTCTACGGTATAATACAGTACTTTTGTCTGAATGCAGGGATATTGATGTTTTCATTCCGGGCCTCTCCCAACAAGTGTGCTCAAATCCTTGTGGCTGTCTAAATTTATTGATTGCAATTCGCTGTAGAGACGTGATGTCGCCTGAAAGGTAGACTACTTGATGGAAAGCCAATAAGAAAGACAAGACCTACTCTTATTCCGGCTGAGCGGACACCTGCTATAATATCTATAGTTGCCACTATAATACGACGGGGCGCGTCTATGATTGCTGACAGGGCCCACGAACTAGAAATCGAGCCAAGACGAAGTTTGACTGCCCTCAGCCAAAAACGTTGGAGACGAGGAGCCGTTCGACGCCGGTGCCCGCGAACCCTGGTGTCGTCAAGGGCCTACCAGCCTCAGAAACAAAGCCATGCCGATTCCGGAGACTCTGAGGTGACGTGCAATAATCAGGCCTCCCCCTCGACGAGCTGCGCCTCGACAGAGGCAACCAACAAAACCGAGACAAAGACGCTCCGGGCGCGTGATCGCGGCAGCTGGCCGTCTTTCTACCTGGGGTTGACTCGCCGCTCAGCTGATGCGACGCGACGCAGCACAAGCAAGCCATTGACCAGTGGCAGCGTCAGAGGCCCTGACGATTGCTAGCTGTGGCGGGCGCCAAGCCGCGCAGAGAAACAACGAGAGGCGCTTCTGCATGTCATGCGGCTCTTTTTCCTCGCAAGCCACACGGGCGGCGTCAGTGTTGCGTGCCGACGATTGCCGGTGCCGGTGCGATGCTTAGTGCGCTCGCTGGTCTGGACGCTTGCAGCTGAGGTGCCTACCGGTCGGTACCTGGCCTGTTAGGTAAATCGTCTTGACCGCACAGGACGCAGGGGATTTCTTTTCCTGATGACAGAAAACGAAAAAGGGTGTGTTGGGAGGTGAGCGAGACTGGCGGTGCTCTCAGGTCGGTCGTGGGCGAGGGCGGCCTGGGCCGGGCTGGTAGTTAAGCTAATTGCTAAGCTTGCGGGGTGGAAGTTGCCGGCGACGCCAGGCAGGAGCAGCAAGAACGAGAGCGAGCAAAGTGGGTACTGGGCTTTTTTTTTCTTTGCGGTGGGGGAGGGGACGGAGGAAAGTGGGTCGGCATTGGGGGTCGAGATCTCGAGTTTGCGGTCCGAAAACCGGGGGATGCGAAAAAAGATTGGGGGCCGGGGATGGAGAGAGGGTGGAATCCTATCCTATCCCTAATGTTAGTATCGCGACAACCGTGCGGGTGGAGTTGAGCCATGCATCCGGACGCGAGCATCGTGTTTCTTAGCGAGCTCTCACATGCGCATGAATGCTTCGACTCCTGGCGGGGGAGTCCCTGTCGAGCGCATGTTGCGATACGTTGCGAACCGACGTTGGACGGAGCACAGCAGCCCAAGAGTCTCAGCCTTCATCTGTCACGTCGCCTGGCTGTCTCCGAGAAGATCAGCTGCCTTCGCATCACACGCGACCATTTGCCGTTCTGCTCTGGCTTTTTGCCACGAGCTGAAGAGCGGATAGCACAAAGAGAGCATACGACCGTAAGGCCGACACCGGGCTGGACGCATCCGGGCGCTGGGCTCGGCAGCAGCCGAAAGGCGAGCTCCGAGTGAAGGCAGCGCTACCGACATCACACGAATGGGGGCACGGCGACCGCGAAGGATTTGCAAGCATCCCGGGCTCGCATCAGTTCGGGGGCGGCCGTTCGGAGCTGCGTGGCGCCTGAAAACACCACGGATTGGCATCGTGACCGGGCTGCGGCGGTGTTTGCGGTGCAACCTCGGCATCCCACCGACGCGGCAGCCGTGCAGGGGCCCCCGACTGCTGAGCTTGAGCGCGCTTGGCTTCGCTTGAGCACGCGCTGCCACGGTCGAGACGCTGCTGGCGGACCCTGTGGGCAGCGGGCTCCACCGCCACGAGAGCGGATCTCGCTGGCGAGATCTCTGGCTCCAGCACGCTCGGCTGGCGATTGTGGGGAGAGACCTCGACACAGACGGTCATTCCCCATGGAGAGTGCCACGCGTGTCGCCGTGACCGCGCCGCACGCCCCGCCGATGAAGGAACAAGCCGCGCCCCGTCGCCCTCGTTTGCGCCGCATGTGCGCCTCGTGGCAGCGTTTGGACGTGGAGGTCGGTGGAGTGCTTCGCGGTTGGCGCAGGGTACGGAGGCCAACACCACGCGCGGCCGTCGAGCGCGGCTGAAGGATCGCACAGGTGCAACGCAGCAGCGCAGCGAGCACGCCTCTTCACGCGCTGCGCGTGGCCTGACGCGGAAGGTCGCACGCCCTCTGCCCTGCTGGGCCACGCAAAGAGCGCGGCTGCCGGGCCAGAAGCGTGGCGCTCGGCGGCGCCGCGAGAAAGAGGCATCCAGCGCCGGCATGCCGACCGCCTGCCAATGAAGCCGGCGCCGCAGCGAGTCCCGAAGCGTCGCCTCAGCCGCCGACTGCGCCTGGTGATTGGCCCGCGCCGCGTTCTAGACGGACTGGAAGACGCCCCCGGCTGCGCCTCCAGGCACCGTGCATCTCCACACGCGCTACTCGGCCCCCAGATCCAGGCTTCTTGCGGCCCACGCCGCCGGCTGGGGAAAGAGGCTGACGGAGCATACTGCCGCGCGGGCCTCCGCCATCTGCTCTGTCAGTCACTTTCACGCGCACCGGCCAGCTCATCACCCAGACGCCTCTTCACTTTCCGCGTATATTAAGTCCCTCACCCTCGTCCTTCCTTCCTTTCCTCAGCAGCTTCTCCAGCCAACAGCAACACACACCCTCATCTGCGACAGACGAGATCCTACCATGAAGTTCGCCCCGTCCTCCTCCCGCAACCAGGGTGACGTCTCCTCCCGCGTGGAGGCGCCTGTCACCCTCAAGGCCTACCTGCTCTGCGCCTTCGCCGCCTTCGGAGGTTCGTACAGCTCCAATGCCCTCACCCTCACTTCCAACACACGGCATCCTGAGCAACACCTAACTTTGGAACAGGCATCCTCTTTGGCTATGACTCCGGCTACATTTCTGGCGTGCTCGGAATGAACTACTTCAAGCGCGAGTTCGGTCATCCCGGCAGCACTGATGTCGACAACGCCTTCGAGGGCTACCTCTACAGCACCTGGCAGAAGTCCCTGATCACCTCCATCCTCTCCGCCGGCACCTTCTTCGGCGCTCTCTTCGCCGGTTCCCTCGCCGATTGGATTGGTCGTCGTTCGACTGTCATCTCCGGATGTGCCGTCTTCAGCGTTGGTGTTGCCCTTCAGGTCGCCTCCACCGCTGTCGGTCTTCTCGTTGCTGGCCGTCTCATTGCCGGTATCGGTGTCGGCTTCGTTTCCGCAGTCATCATCCTCTACATGTCTGAGATCGCCCCCAAGGCTGTCCGTGGTGCCATTGTCTCTGGCTACCAGTTCGCCATCACCATCGGCCTGCTCCTCGCTTCCTGCGTCGACCAGGCCACCCACAACCGCATGGACTCTGGCTCCTACCGTATCCCCATGGCCATCCAGTTCGCCTGGGCCCTGATCCTCGGCACTGGTCTCTTCCTCCTGCCCGAGTCTCCTCGCTACTACGTCAAGAACGAGGAGCTCGAGAAGGCCGCCGACTCCCTCGCTACCCTCCGTGGCCAGCCCAGGGACTCCGAGTACATCCAGTCCGAGCTCGCCGAGCTTGTTGCCAACTACCGCCACGAGGCCGCCAACATGCAGAGCAGCTGGTTGGACTGCTTCCGTGGTGGCTGGTCTCCCTCTGGCAACTTCCGCCGTGTCATGCTCGGCGTCTTCCTCCAGATGTTCCAGCAGCTCACCGGTGTCAACTTCATCTTCTACTACGGCACCACCTTCTTCCAGCAGGTCGGCCTCAAGAACTCGTTCATCATCAGCGTCATCACCAACGTCGTCAACGTCTGCTCCACCCCGATCTCGTTCTGGGCCGTTGAGCGCCTGGGTCGCCGTGCTCTCCTCATCTACGGTGCCCTTGGCATGCTCGTCTGCGAGTTCATCGTCGCCATTGTCGGTGTTGCCGCCCCTGGCTCCAACGCTCAGGGCATCTGCCTGATCGTCTTCGTCTGCATCTACATCTTCTTCTTCGCCACCACCTGGGGTCCCGCCGCCTGGGTCGTCATCGGCGAGGTCTACCCTCTGCCCATCCGTGCCAAGGGCGTTGCCCTCTCCACTGCCTCGAACGTAAGTAAACCCCAACCTTCAGCTTTGCAACGCATTCAAAGATATGACGTGCTGACTCTTCCTTCCAGTGGCTTTGGAACTTCGTCCTCGGTTACGTTACCCCCTACATGGTCGACAAGGACGAGGGCAACCTCGGCGTCAAGGTCTTCTTCGTCTGGGGCAGCACCTGCACCCTGTGCGCGCTGTTCGCCTACTTCATGGTCCCCGAGACCAAGGGCCTGTCCCTCGAGCAGGTCGACCGCATGCTCGAGGAGACCACCCCCCACACCTCGGCCAAGTGGGTCCCCCACGACACCTTCGCCGACGAGGCCACCCTCGCCGACGTCGCAAAGGCCACCGGCGCCACTCACGTCTTCGAGACCGTCGAGATCAAGACTGCTTAAAGCAGTCGTAGCTCTCTCTCTCTGTCTCGGTGTTGGGGAGTGGTGAATTTCCTTGACTTTTTCCTCGGCTTTTTTCCTTTTTGCCTTTTTGTTCATCGGTGGGAAATGATATCCAAACTCTTTTGAGAAGCGTCTGCATGGCATAGCGTGGGCATACGGATCACACTCGAGTTATGTCGGTGATGGTAGATGATGGTATGCTTTTTTTTCTAGCTGGAGGTTGGGCCTATAGATAGACCAATCCAAGGAAGTAGTAAGAATCCTGGTTTGAAACAACTTTCGTTCGTCCAATGGTTTGTGAGTGATTTTGTGGCATCTGTCTCATCGGAGATCAGGACAGTTCCTCCTGGTGGTCTTTGAAGGACCAGGCATGAGGTGGGCCTTGTGGGAATCGGCGCTTTGAAAAATGTTCACGCCTGCAGAGTTAAGGAGTTCATTTGGACGTCAAATCACACCAAGAAATGCACTTCATGCAGCCGAAGCGATGCCTCAACCCCATACGCACCTCGCTTTGTGTGGTTCCAGCGGAAGGGCAAGCGGCGAATATCACGGTCCGGCGTGTTTCTGCCTCCCCACGAATGGAACGCGCAGTCGCGACCTCCCCTCTCCCGCACGCGAACCTCGCCACCAAGAACACCCCCAGCGTCTTGGTGACGTGAAAAGTCACTTCTACCCAGTCAAAAGCACCAGCGATATTGAAACGCGCATCTTCGGTAGGTAGCCTCAGCAGTCCCCCTCCCCCCAGGGGCCGACCAATCACAGCCTCCCAAGCACCCACGGAGTTAGCGCGCCAGCGCAGCCGCCATTCCGGACGCAAGATTTAAGCTTTCATGGGGCGCCAGGGCGCGGACGCTTCATTTTAAAAAAGACCAAACCTTGACTTTGTTGAGACCTTCCCATTGCAGACGCGGCCTCCGCATCCATTTCCCCCCCGTGCCCCCGTGCCCCCTTCTTCCCCCCGCAAGAAAATTTTGGAGTGCAGTGGTGCAGTACTTGGGCCAGATGACCACCGCAGTTTCTCTTTCGGTTGGTAATGGAAACGGCGTCATTGATTATGAATCTGGCGCGAAGGAATGCAAAAATTTTGCTAGTAGTGTGGATTTCGTTGCGGTCGGCCCTTTCGTTCCAGAAAAAGCTCGGGTCGTGCTCTGTGCGTTTGTCGTCGTCGCAAAATGGCTCGTTTGATGAGTACCACGTGCGCGCTTCCTATCGTGAACTGCTGGTTGGATGTTTTGCCACGCGAGGGTGAACAGGACAATTTTCTTCAATATGCGGACTAAGCATTATTCGATTATGTATGCGAAGGTCTACTGTTGTCAAAATGTCTGCCTATAGTACATGCGTCAGGTCGTCAAGCATAGATAGCAACCAACCAGAAGTGGCAATCCGGAGTGAAATGCTGTCATTCAAGCGAAGCTCTTCACGATTGCGCCCACGCCCCATGCGCCCAGTACCATGGCCAGCAGCATGGCATTTCCCTCCCACGTTAGCGCCAGATAGGCGAGCACGCCGACGGCCAGCTCCTTGCTCCTCGCCGCCGCCCGCTGCTGGCGCCAGCGCGGGTTCAGCGGGAAGGGCGGGCGCTTGCGAACGTCGTCTTCGGCCAAGGGCGGGGTGAGCGGAGTGGCAGAGATGGAGAGCGCGAGCGCGACGGGCTGGTGATCGGACGTGGGCTGGAGGGGCAGGGAGGTGTACTTCAGGGGCTGGAAGGAGAAGGGTGGAGAGGACGGCGGCTGTGGTGGTGGTGGCAGGTACAGGATGCGGTCGCACCAGCTAGGCCACCGGTGCTTGGCCCATGCCCAGGTCTCTGCTTCGTGGAAGGGGCGAACCACGGTTGCGGCGTCCGGGGAGCGCGTGTGGGCATGTCCGCGGCGCATTGAGTACTTGTAGGTTGGAGGGAAATTGATGGGCTGCTCCTCGAAACCCTGGAGGATGCGGCCGGCGCGACGTTCACGCTCCAGCTGGTCCGTGTCCAGGAGGCGAGAGAAGTGCTTGGGGGAGTCCTGGGGGTATCCTGGCTGAGGGAAGGCGTGGTAGTCATTGGGGGCAGGGCCTGCGTCCCGAGTGCGGAAGTTCAGGTCGCCGGCGAAAAAGATGTGGGAGGTAGGGGAGTAGAGGCCGTGGAGGGCGGAGGCTGCTTCGGAGGCGTACGAAGGGGATATCAGCGGCTGTTGCTCTCCGTTTGCGGCGTCCTCTGATACTGCGGACTCTATGGCTCTGGCACCAGCAGTCCTCGAAGCGGCGTGGTCCGCTGCCGGCTCGAAGACAAGGTTGCGGACGATGCTCTCCCAGTCCTCAACGCGCCTCTCCGAAGCGTCCTCCATGGGGGCCAAGTGAGCAGCGACGAAGGTCATTTCCGTCTCTTCCTCGCTGTCGACATGCGTCGCGACGCCAAGGCGCACACCGACAGCGCCCTTGTTGCCCATTTCCCACAGGCCGACGCCGACGCCTGCGGTCTGGAGCCATCTGATGCGGTCGGCGACGTCAGGCTTGGCAAAGACGGCGATGGCGGTCATGCCGACGCTCCGCTGCTCGACCAGGCGGTAGGCATCCTCGTCGTCGGCATGCTTCTTGGCGGCGACGCGGACGCTCTGGTGGACGCGGTCAAAGTAGGGCGTCAGGTACGAGCCGCCCAGGAATGCGTAGGCGATGGGCGCGACCTCCTGCAGACTGCAGACGATGACGTCGGGCAGCAGCGCGCTGCGCGGGAGGCCGTCGAGCAGCGTGGCGCCGAGCAGAGCCGGATCGACGAGGGCCCTGGCCAGGTTGAAGGAGACCAGATAGAGCAGCATGGCTGAGGGTGGAGCGGTGGACACGGCAGCGCCATGCGCGGCGCGACGCCCTGACGCCCTGTCAGGATCTGCTCGCGGCAGCGCGCAAGTCGTGGCCAGACCCGCCCGCTGGGGCCGGCACGTCCGGGGCCGCAACTTCTGCGGCGGCCCGAGCTCCTGCCTTCCCCAGCATTCACGTCACTCGCCGCGCCGTGCTCGTCCATGTGCCCGCCCAAAAAGCTCCTTCGCCCTCGACAGCTCGCCGGTCTCGGTGACACACTACCCACTTCACCGCCGCCGCCCTACAAAAGGCGTCCCTGCCGCCGCTGCCGCCCCTCGTTTTCTCTCTGCTCCCCTGCTTCTGCCGTTGCCGCCCAAGATACCCACGCTCCACACCACGCGTCTCGAGCCACGATGCTGCGACCCACGCTCCTGTCCCGCGCCGCCCGCCAGGCTGCGCCGCTCCTGTCCCAGCGCGCTGCGCGCCCCGCTGCCGTCCAGGCCCGCGCCCTGTCGCTGACTGCCCAGCGCTCCGACAAGAAGGAGTACAAGGCTGCCACCACTGCCGCCGCTCCCGGCGAGTCCGGCGAGCACGAGGGCCAGTTCGCCCGCACTGACGAGACCGTCCAATGGGAGTACCCGGGTGAGGAGAACCTGCCCTCCAGCCGCCCTGCCCAGGGCCGCGCCGGCTGGCACTTCAAGCGCACCCTCGCCAGCTTCTCGCTCGAGGGCCGCACTGGCATCGTCACCGGCGGTGCGCGCGGCCTGGGCCTCGTCATGGCGCAGGCGCTCGTCAACAGCGGCGCCAGCGTCGCCATTGTCGACATGCACAGTGAGTCCCCCCAATGGCCCCGTTTGCTTGAGTTGTGATGCTCACAGCCGTGCAGAGGAGGAAGCCGAGAAGTCGGCACAGGGTCTTATGGACACCTTCCGCAAGGAAAACCACCACACCGACGTGTAAGTGCCCTTCAATTAGCGCATTCTGCGACAAACCCCCTTTTTGGGACCATCGTGAGGCGAGCGCTGCACTGCACGGTCTGGGCGCTCTGGGCGGCTACGATCGACCAGGACCCCTCCCCGTGCCACCTCCGCCCGCAGCCTTTTCTTTCTAAGCCTCGTGTTTGACCTTTGCCACCGTCGGCCCGCCGCCAATTGCTGACGATGCACCGTACCATAGCGTTCCTAAGGTCACGGCTCACTATGCCGACGTCTCCAACCCCACGTCCGTCAACGAGTCGATCAGCGAAATCCTGGTACGCATCTCTCCCGACTGCCCGTCACCCCAGCCCCACAATCGCGTGTCCGCGGACTCGGCGACAAGAGTCGCGGCAGATCGCATGCAGAGATGAAGTAGTTATCCGGCGGTGGAGTCATCACCAGATGTCCCTCCACTCGTTTGGGTCATTCCTGAACTCAGCATGACGTAGCCTGACTCTTTTGCCCGAGCCTCCGGCCGTGTTTGCAGATTTGACTTGCTCAATCGCAATTGGTATGCTTCACTGCAAGCTGTTGTCAGAGCGCATCCGATCTGCAAACCGACGGACACAACTCTATAAGAGCTTCTATACCCCGCTTCCTCCACGTCAATCATTATACTCTAAAGGAATAAAACTAGTGACAACAGGTATAGTCTACGCACGGCAAGATCGACCACCTCGTCACCTCTGCGGGTTTCACGGAGAACTTCGATGCCATCTCGTATCCGCACGATCGCATGCAGAAGCTCTGGGGTGTAAACGTTGACGGCACCTACCTTTTCTCCGTCGGCGTCGCGAAGCACCTGATGGAGAGGAAGGCCCCCGGCAGCATTGTCATGATTGGCTCGATGTCCGGCTCCATCGTCAACGTCCCCCAGCCTCAGGCTCCCTACAACGCCGCCAAGGCCGCCGTCCGTCACCTGGCCGCCAGTCTGGCTGTTGAGTGGGCGCACGCCGGCATCCGCGTGAACTGCATTAGCCCCGGCTACATGCTGACTGCTCTGTAAGTCTCTTTGAAAACACCGGAACTAAGGACGCAAGTGATTCTAACGAAGCCACCCCAGCACCAAGAAGATCCTTGACGAGAACCCCGACCTCAAGAACAAGTGGACCTCGCTCATTCCTCAGGGCAAGATGGGCCAGCCCGAGGACCTGATGGGTGCCGTCACCTACCTCCTGTCCGACGCCGCGAACTACGTGACGGGCGCCGATCTCCGTGTTGACGGTGGCTACACCGTCACCTAAATCATCCATGCGTTGGATGGATATTAGACAGCCGGGGAGAGATGTTCGGGTAGATACAGTTCTTGAAGAAAAAGATCTGCTCTAGAAGAAAGATGGGTCAATACTTTTAGGGGACCGACCGAAGGTCGTGTCAAGGTCCCTTCCTGTAATTATAGATGGAAACGAACCTTTGCTGAACGGGATAGCGGGAGTCAGGATGATGGAACGGACAGTCGAGGTTCGGTACGGTTACGGCTTTGCTTTTCTATGAATACAAAACTGGGTCATGACATGAAAGAGAAAAACTGTGCTCGCTTGCTCACATGTGCCCTTGGTCATCAGGGACCTTCCGTGCAAAACCACACAGCTACGTCCAACGACTACTACCCCATTTCTTCATGCAGGTACGCGGCCTTGCCGTGGTTTGCCTGCAAGGATGATCGCGCCATCTAGCAGCAGCAACCACCGGGCGCACGCGCACAAGTTCCCGCGGCTTAAATTCCGTTTCGTTCTCGAAGGAACTGCTGTAGAACGAACCAACCTTGGCCCACGGCGCAGGTCCCAGTCCCCTCCCTCCCAGATCCCGTTTTCCTCCGGCGCGGTGCGCAGTGTGACTTAGCACAAGGGCTCCCATCCTTGTCGCGTTGCGCATGCTGTGATTGGCATGTGTTTTAGTCTGGTTTCGACTAACTGGCCCGATGTTGGTCGAGTGATGCAGATGGTGGGCCAATGGGGTGGGAGGTGTTTATTGGATAGGTCTACATTGGTGGCCCGTAAGCGGGGCGGGTTCGATTGATTTGAGGAGAGCCGGGTACACGGGACTGAGCGATGGACGGAGTCGATGATTATTCATATTCGCTCTCTTCTTTTTAGACTCGTGAGGTGTACAAAAAGCGTGGGCCGCCATACAGTGCGCGCATCTTCTGGAACACAATGACCTTGCGTGGTATAACGTTCCGTGAATCTCGATAACTCCATTATCAGTACATTGACCGCATTGCCGTAGTGGAGATAGGACATTCGCAAGAGTAGTTTCCAATCTGCCTCCCTCCCCTCAAGAACCTCAACTGATCCGCGCTCCACCCACCCACGAATTCACTCACTCACTCACCATACGGACCTCCCTCCAACTTCACCAACCCCGCCTCCTCATTCTCCTTCTTACTCCTCCTCGACCACCCCGGCGCCTCATCCTGCCCATTATCCTCCTCCGTATCGCCCTCCTCCTTCGTCTGGTGGATGGTCCGCGCGTCGTGCTCGGCGGGCGCGTACACCGTCACCAATTCCAGCGGCTCGTCGCCTTTGTTTAGGAACTGGTGGTGCGTGCCGGCCGGCACGACGACGACGTCGCCGGCTTTGACGGGCTGCTCTTTGCCGGCGACCTGGGCGAGACCGACGCCGTGTGTGAAGATGAGGGTTTGGTCGACGGTGTGGACTTCGGCGCCAATGTCGCCGCCGATGGGGATTTCCATGGCGACGAGTTGGCTGGGGGGAGGGGGGTGGTTAGCTGGTGAGGTCTGTCGCTGTTTTCGCTGGTGTTGGGGGTGAGAGTGAGAGGAAAGGAAGAGGGTTGAGAGAGCCAGTTATCCAAACTTTGGTCTCGAAGGGGAAAAAAGAGATGGGTGTTTTCTTTTTCACCTCTTCTTATGAGTGGAGATTATTAACTCCTGACTGGCCCACACAAGATTGAACAAAAGAAGTGCTTCCATGTCTCACAAGAGAAAAATGAATAGAAATCGTTGATATCATAGACAAAATTACTAAATGAGGACACAAGACGACTGATTGAGAGAAAATGAAACCAACACAGACATTGACATACTTACCTATACAACCCCGTATGCAACACCTTCCTGAAAACCCCAAACCTCCTCCTCTCACTCACCAACCCCTGATAATGCACCATCTGGTGCTTCGGCGGCTTATCCTCGATGCCATCCTGCTTACCCATCTTCGCGTTCGAGCACGAAAAAGCTCTTGCACCTGCAACCGGCGAGCTGCTTCTCGGCGACGCTGCCGGGGAGTTCGGAAGCGAGGAGCGGGGAGACAGGGAGATGATGCTGCGGGAAGTGTCGATCCAAGAGGGCTTCTTGGAGAGGATGGATGCAACGGGGCGCGCGGCGCTGCGGTACGCGGTGTGCGAGGCGATTTTGAGCATGTGAGGATTGCCCGGGATGGAGTCGCCGGGCGTGAGGTGTCCGGGCGGTGGTGCTGAGGTTGGGTCTTGCTCGTGCAGGGTGCTTATATCATGGCCCGGGGAGCTGGTGCGATCCCGGTCTGAGGATTGGTTGCGGGGGAGGGGGGACGTTGCTGGTGATGATGACATGAGGGGCGCGTTCCGGATGATGTATGGTTAATCGACTGTCCCGCGATGCGGGATGGATGACGTCAGTGCAAGGAGTTGTCGTTGGTCGCAGGGCGCGGATCAGAGAAGTCTAATCTGGTAAGGGTTCCAGACTCGAAAAGGCGCAAGCTGCTTAGAGAGAGGATTGGTCATGGGCAGGGAAGAAAAGTAAGCAGTCGGAGGGTGTAGGCGGGACTTTGGGAGCTGGGTGATATACACTCTTTTTCTCACTCGGCCGCATTTCGCCTCTCTCCGGCATCTGTCGCATGCCAAGCGCCAATTTCTAATGTAAATAGTAGAGTAGAGCTTAGTGAATTTTAGCCAAGAGAGAGGAAGCCGGTCATCCGCGCCATCAGCGGCAGAGAAGGCCGCTGTTGCGTTGGTACCATCACCTCATCCACCGCCGCTCTCCTGATCATGAGATGAGTGTCGAAAACCAAAACTTAACCCCATGCTCCCGAAACCATGCTTCTAAAACAAATCCTTCTACAAGGGTGCACAATTAGCCTCCAATGCGGACGATGTGCCAAAAATGTGTCCGTCCCTGGGTCGTTTTGCGGCTTTGCTCACCCGGCTCGGCCCGTGGAAGAGCGTCTTGAGCCCTGCCGCATTAGGCAACTTCCCGTTCACCGATCCTGCGTCTTGGCGCGCTCCATTACCGCCTCGCCTGACGTGACATTGTCTTTCCTGGCCTTTGTGCCTTCTTCCTCCATTGCGTCTTCGCCCTCGGCCTCTGCTTCACTGCTCTCAAGGTCGATCTCAATCTCCTCGGTCTCCGTGACGTGCGGTGGACGCTTCACTGGTGCTATTGACTCGCCGCCACTCATTTGCCATTCCATGAGCTTGGAGAAGGCGCCGTCTGGGCGGGATGAGAGCTCGGCATACGTGCCCTCTTCTGCAACGCGGCCATCAGGGCCCAGGCAGATGATACGGTCGGATCGCTTGATCGTGGAGAGGCGGTGCGCGATGCTGATGGTCGTGTTATTGCCCCTCAGAAGGGCGCCTAGAGCCTGGTTGACAAGGGTCTCGGACTCGGCGTCCAAGGCACTGGTGGCTTCGTCCAGAATGAGAATATCGGGCTGCTTGAGCAAGGCTCGTGCGATTGCAATACGCTGCTTCTGGCCACCAGAGAGCTGAGTACCCCGGGCGCCAACATGGGTTTCGAGTCCCTCGGGCTGTTCAATTCGTTAGACGTCGTACTTGTAGAGCGATACGGTGACAATAGACTTACGAAGTCGCTGATGAACTGGCAGTTGGCCTTCCTCGCGGCTGCTACAATTTCAGCGCGGGTTGCATGAGGCTTGCCGTACGCAATGTTTTCTGCAATTGTCCCAGAGAACAAAACCGGCTCTTGGCCGACGTAGCCGATCTTTCGGCGAAGCTGCTTGGCGTTCATACCGACGATGTCGCGCCCGTTAACCGTGATCTTGCCGCTTGTGGGAGTGTAGAATCGGAGTAGCAGACTGGCGACGGTGGATTTGCCTGCGCCGCTAGGGGCAACAATTGCAACATTGGTACCCTCCGGGATCTCGAAGTTCAAGTCCTTGAAAATGGTGACAGCAGGCCTCGTAGGATAGCTGAAGGCAACGTGCTCGAACCTGATCGGTCCACGTGCTGACTTAACCATCTCGCCAACTGTTGGTGGGATCGTTGGATTACGGTCTTGCAGCTCGAACAGACGACTGGCAGCTCCGACACCCTTCATCAGTTCCGAGTAGAAGCCAGACAAGCCGAACATGCTTGACCCGGCATATGCCGTGTACATGAGGAAAGAAGACAGGTCTCCGATACTGATGGCGCCGGATTTTACCATGCCACCACCAACGTAAAGCACCGCTAACACGGTCACATTACCCATCAAACCGGTGCTGCCAAAGAAAGTAGCCGCGACCAATGCTTCCCGCTTGCCGAGCTCGAATATCCTTTTGACCTGACGGTTATACCGCCCGACTTCCTGGATTTCACCGGCGAAGGCCTGCGAGGTGCGGACATTTCCAAGTCGTTCCTCGGCGATCTTGGTCAGGGTTCCGAGATTCTTCTGGATCTTCCTGCTGATATTGCGCATGTATCTGCCGAACAGGAAAGCGGAGACAGCCACTGGCGGGAACATGATACCAAGAACACCGGTGAGCTTCAAAGAGACCCAACCCATCATGGCCAGACCAGCAGCACCGCTCACGAGCGACCTGAGACCGTCCGAGAGATTCTGGGTGATGCTCTTGCCGACGATGATACTATCCGAACCCAAGCGAGAAATCAGATCTCCGACGCGGTTGGCATCAAAGAACTCGGCGTTCTGGATGAATATCTTCCGATACAGCTGGGACCTCAGACGCGCAACAATCCTCTCTCCAACGATGCGGAGGATGATGATGCGCCCGTAATTAGCACCTGCACCAACCACAAGAACACCTGCAAGGGCGGCGTAGAAAGTTTTGACGTCGAGGCCGAAGAGCAGTTCCTTGGTCGGGTCGGTGGCGATATCGATAATCTTGCCAATAGAGAAGGGAATGGACATGGAGACCGAGGACGAGATCAACAAAAACATGAAAGCCAGGCCCAAAGAGCCGGCCTCGGGCCTCGCAATCTTGACGAGTCTCACAATCTCCTGCATGCCACCAGCGTTGCCTTTGCCAACCCCGTCTTTGCTCAACTTTGCGCTGAGATTGACCTGAGCTGCGGCCGAAGCCTTCTCGGACTTTGTAAAGTCATGCTCGTCCTCGTCGGCTTCTTCTTTGTTAACCACGCCCTTGCTCTTCATCTCATCTTGGTATGATTGGCGCGCCTCTGCGAGGGCCCTGGATGTCGCGAACACTCTGGCCGGCGTCGACGAGCCATTTGCGGGCTTGAGGCTCGGGTTGATGAGGGCGGAGGCCCGTTTGTATATCGGTGACGTCGTCGGGACGACGGATGCCTGCCGGAGGAGCGGAGCGGGTGTGGACGAGAACAGCCTGCGCGCGGCGAGCGGCGCAGCGGCCCCTTGTGCAATTGGCGCCTCGGCGCGTGCTCTGGAGGGCAGAGCGGGCGCCCTGGGAGCGGCGCAGGCTCGCGGGAGGGCTAGGCGCGAGCAGCGCATGGTTCGGCGCATTTGACGGCGGGAGTGGGCGTTGGGCACTCCTTACCAGCGGCAGGGACGAGAGGAGCGGCGGTCGAGAACGGATCCAGACAGAGCGGCGCGCGTGAACATGATGGGACGCGTGTTGTCGGCGGAGGAGGGCGCGTTGCAGGCAAGGAAAATTGCCGCGGCCAGCTGGAGCAGGATGGGCAAGAGGTGATGACAGCACCGGCCGCGCAGATGGCGGGCGTCGGGTCCGCGCCAGGGCCCCGGCCGCGCGCGCAGAGAGGGTCTACGGAAGCGCAGAGAAGCCTGCGCCTGCTCTGCCTGGCGTCCAGATAATTCTCAGCCTCCCCTCCCCTCTCGCGCCCTTCCGGTCTCTCTCAACCTCCTGCGCGCCCTGCTCGCCTTTACTCCAGTCGTCCAGCTCTGCCCAGCACTGCGCCACAGATCCATTTCGTCATCGCCAGACAGCACCCCGCCACCAAGGTCTCCGCCCGCCAGACGCAGCCCACCATGCCGATTGACTACAGCAAATGGGTTTGTTTGTCCGGCGCTACCTTCTCTGCAATGCCAAGAGGCTGACCAAGCTCTCGCAGGACGCGTTGGAGCTCAGCGATGACTCGGATATCGAGGTCCACCCCAACGTCGACAAGCGCTCTTTCATCCGCGCAAAGCAGAACCAGATCCATGCCGAGCGTGCTCAGCGCCGTCACCACATCGCGACCCTGAAATACGAGCGCATCATCAACGATGGCCTCATGGAGCGCATCGACCTCCTCCTCACGGCCCTCCGGTCCCACCGCGATACCGCCTCGCCTGGCAATGCAGACCAGCTTGTCTTCCAGGCCATGATGGAGGCTGCCGGAGACCCGTCGCAAGACCAACCTCCGCCCCCTCCCGAGGGCGTTCACGCTCACGTGAAGGAAAAGCCCACGTGGTCCCAGATGATGGCAGCTCTGGTGGACGAGGTTAAGAAGGAAGTGGATGAGAAGAAGCCGGAGAACCGATACGAGGGCTTCATTACTCAGGTGCAAGAGCACAGGGATAGGGTGGGTGGCCTTCAGCAGGAGCTGTTGACCAAGCTCGCTGAGCTGGAGAAGGAGGAGAAGAGGCATATCACCAGCGACGACATCCACACGGGCTTCGACTATTCGAACGTGAAGAAGGCCTCGGACGCGCCTTCTTCCTCCAAGCCCGCGCAACAGACGGAGTCCGTTGAGCTTTTGAACCCCGGACCTCGTCCTGATATCTCGCGCGCCGATACTGGCCAGTCCTCTGGCGCCGATGCAGACATCGAAGACGACGATCCCGACAACATCAAGGCCAGCCCGGATGCTAAGCAGTTTGCTAAGATCAAGATGGACGACTACCGTGCTAGCTTGCAGTTCATCTCAGACCATCCCAACATACTCAAGGAGAGGGAGACGGACGGCCTGCTGGTGGAGGCATTCGATGCAGAGCTCGAGGGCAAGCACCAGCATGCACACCAGTGCGTCCACCAGGCTCTGCTCATTCAGTACTGCCGCCAGCTCGGCAAGGACGGCGTGCAACTCTTCTTCAAGCGGTAAGGATCGGTTTGGACATCTGCACGAGCACAAGCTAATACGGGGAATAGTATCACGACCAAGGAGCACCAGGCGCGCAAGCTCTTCAGGGATGACGTCGACAACACCTACAGGCGCATCCACACGCGCGCGGCCGAAATTCTGGAAGAGCGCAAGAACAACCCGCAGGCAGAGGGCGTTGAGCAAATCCAGCTGCACGCCGTCGATCCGAACACCACCATCAACATTCGCGTTCCGCTGCCTGTGGATGAGTCGTATCCCGAGTCGTTGACGGAAGAGAACAAGCTGGCGAGGCAGATCTTCGAGAGTTTCCCGCCGGGACTGCAGAGGGCGCTGGAGAGCGGCAAGTTGGATGAGGTCAACAAGGTGCTCGCGAAGATGAGCGTGGACGAAGCAGAACAGGTGGTTGAGCAGCTGGGCAATGGCGGGATGCTCAGCCTGGAGGAGGGCGTTATCGACGCAACAACGGAGGAAGGGCAGGCGAAGGTCAAGGAGATTGAGCAGACGGGCCGCATGCCGGGCCAGGTTGACGAGGCGGAGCTGGCGGCGGATCCCGAGTAAGGCGGCGGCATTCGGGCATGTGGACGGCATGGATACATATGTAGCATGACTTGAAGACTGTATCAGTAGGAAGAACGGGCATGTGATGGCGCACCTGATCTTGTTCGCGCGCAGAGACCGCTGCAGGTCGCAGGCGCAGTTTCGCATGACGCAGCGGGTTGCGCATTGATTGCCAGGGCAGCGCAGGCGCTGGGCGGCGTTGTGTCATAGCCGCAGTTTCACCGGCGACACGGCGACACGGGAATGCTCCGCCAGTTCGACCTCCGCCGGCGTCACTGCTGCTGCTCAGCCCTACATACCAAGCTCGCCCTCCAGGCGTCCGCCGCGCATTCCGTCCTGCCTGCCACGTAGTATGAAGCGTCAGTCCGCGCGCCGCCTGCGCTGACCTCCGCGAGCTAACCCCCGTGCGCGCAGCTAAATGAGCCCCTCCATCCGCGACCATGTTCAACCTGTCGAGCTTGGTGCAGAAGGCCCAGCAGTTCATTGAGCCGTCCCTGGCCCTGACCAGCCCGGGCTCCGACCGCCGCCCCTCCAAGGCCACGCTCTTCCGCCACCAATTCCGCCTGCCCGACTCCCAGAACCCCCTCCAGGAGATCGCCGCCGAGCTGACGCTGCCCGGCCACCACACCACCCGCACCAGCCAGGATGGCCACCAGGACAAGCACCAGGGCAACCACTACGTCGGCAAGCTGCACCTTAGCGAGCAGTTCTTGTGCTTCTCCACCCAGGGCTCCAGCTTCCTGTCCACTGCCAGCCTGAGCGCCAGCTCCGTCTTCACGGGGCAGACCCATGGCGCCGGGCCCGCGGGCAATGGCTTCACCCTCCCGCTGTGCGCCATCCGCCGCGTCGAGCGCCTGCACAGCCAGAGTTACATGTTCGCCCTCGCCATCACCACCATAAACGGCATGGTCGATGCCAACAAGGCAAAGAGGGACGGAATCGTGCCGCAGAAGCTCACCATCCAGCTGGCCGGGAGCAGGCAGCAGTGCGAGCGCTTCTGCGACGCCCTGAAGAGGGGTTTGCGCGAGGGTGTCAAGGATGTTGAGAACCTGAAGACGGTGATACAAGACTGCTACTCGGAGTACCTGCTCTCGGAGGATTCGAGCGGAGCGAAGGACGGCGACAAGGCGGACGGCCCCAAGCGGCAGCCGCCGGATACGGGGCTGGGCATGCAGTTCAAGTACCCAGGAAATCCGCGCAAGCTGCGCGAACCCACCAAGATAAGACTATGGCGCGAGTATCTGCGAGGTACGTCTGTGCTGGTGGACGTAACTTGTCGCGCGAGCTAACCCTGCGGGCAGAGAACGGCCGAAACGCGACTCTCATCCGGCAGCCAACCTTCCACAAGCTCATCCGAGTCGGTCTCCCCAATCGCCTCAGAGGCGAGACTTGGGAGCTTACCTCCGGCTCCTTCCTCCTGCGCCTTCAGAACCCCAAGCTTTACGAGGAAACTCTTACAAAGAACACGGGACGCGAGTCGCTTGCTATAGACGAGATTGAGAAGGATCTCAACAGAAGTTTGCCTGAGTATCCTGGATTCCAGAGTGATGAGGGCATCGATCGTCTTAGACGCGTCTTAACCGCGTACAGCTGGACAAATCCGGAAGTTGGATACTGCCAAGCCATGAACATTGTCGTAGCTGCGCTTCTTATGTATGTGAACTGCCTGGTCTTCCAAATGACGGAGCTAATGATTGCAGCTACATGTCCGAACCACAAGCATTCTTCCTTCTTTCCGTGCTTTGTGACCGCTTATTGCCCGGATATTATTCCACCACCATGTACGGCACACTGCTCGACCAGCGCGTCTTCGAATCGCTTGTAGAGAAGACTATGCCCATCCTGTGGGAGCACCTCGTAAAGCACGATATCCAACTATCAGTCGTATCGCTTCCTTGGTTCCTTTCGCTCTACATCAACTCGATGCCTTTGATCTTCGCCTTCCGCGTTTTGGACGTCTTTTTCCTCGAAGGCCCTAAGGTTCTCTTCCAAATTGGCCTCGCCATCCTTCGGATCAACGGCGAGGAGCTGCTTGATGCTACAGACGACGGCACCTTCATATCAGTCTTGAAGTCCTACTTCGCCAGGCTGGATGAGTCGGCCCACCCGAAATCCGACAACGCGAAGCTGAGGTCTGTTACGAGGTTCCAGGAGCTTATGGTTATCGCTTTCAAGGAATTTGCCGGTATCACACAAAACACCATCTCTGAGCAGCGTTCTAAGCACAAAGACGCTGTCCTGGACAACATCGAGAGCTTTGCTAAGCGTACCTCATTGCGGAACCTGGGTCCGGACAGCAAGCGCCTGAGTATGAATGACCTTGGATTTCTCTACGATCGTTTCTACGGTGTTCTCTACGAGCGCCAACAACGGGCGCAAATGGCAAAGCAGGAAGAAGAGCGCAAGGAGAGGGCAAGTAAAATGAGAGCTTCGCAGCTTATTACCGGTTTCTCATTCGGCAGCGATGTTGAGAAGGGCAGAGTTGCTCTCGGACCAAGTCCCACGCAAATGGACTATGATGCATTTAAAGAGTTCCTAGCTGGTAAGCTCAAAGCTCTAATTGCCTTTGATGTACAGACCGCGCTAATAATCACCTAGGCATAGCACGGTGGGCAGTGACAGATTCGCCTACATCCCCGCAAGACCCGCAAGAGAAGCAAGCGCATTCATACTTTGGCAACAACCGATCCCGCCCAAGTCTCTCACCCTGGGGATCGGGCCCTGAACCCGCAGACCATGAATTCATGCAACGAATTTTCCGACACTGGGACAAGCACGAAGAAGGCACCTTAAGTCTCCAGGACGTCGTTTCTGGATTCGCGGCGGTGAAGGGAAGCAAAGACATCATGTCCAACATCCAATACTTCTTTGAACTTTACGATGACGATAACGACGGCAAGGTAGACCGTGAGGGCATCTTGAGAATATCAGAGGCTTTGCTGTTTTTGACACGACGAGGATTGGAGGGTTTATCTCCTACGAGCTCCACAAATGACCTGGCCACAGGACTTTCAGACGACCCGGAAGGAAAGACTACAGACGAGGCGATACTCAGCAGCATTTCGGCTTTCATCAGACGGTGCTTTGAATACGCCGATCCGGACCACGAAATAAACAAGGGACAGTCTCAAGACGCCAACGATACTGCGGACGCCGTCAACGACTTCAGCATAGGCGATGAAGATGATGAAGAGAATCTCCTTGACGTCGACGACAACCCTAAGCCCGCCGAGGCTGCGGCTAAACAAGAAGCGAAGACGTCTACTTCCCAAAATGCAGCACAAACTCCTTTATCTCCAAAGCCCGACGTCACATCCGCCAACCTCGCCCTGGATCCGGCCAACCCTCTCCACATCACCCTTCCAACTTTCCGCATGGTCATCCTGGCCGACGAAACACTTGAGCACTTCTTCGATCGGGCTTTCGCCAACTCGTTCCGCCTTTCGGACCTCCCAACCTCGACGGGCGCCAACCTCACCACGTTTGCCAATGCAGGCCGGACGCCCACTTCGGCGACTTCAGCCGTAGCAGCTGCCGCATCGCTGCCTTCTATGCCCAGCACGGCCGGCATCGTCCCGCCGGGCAAGGGCCTGCGCGGCATGCTCGACAACATCGTCTCAGACGGCATGCGCGTGGCGGCCGAGGTCAAGCGACGCATGGACGAGGCGCAGCGCGAGATGGAGCGCGCCGGCCAAGCGCAGCGCGAAGAAGAAGAAGACGACGACGACGATGGCAAGCAAGGCGGCGGCGCGGAGACGCGCAGCTTGCACGAGCGCGACCGTGACCTGCTCGAGGGCGCGGAGACGGAGGACGTCGAGGAGAAGGCGAAGCACCTCGTCGAGAACCTCATGGATGCGGATGCGCCGGCGAGCGGTGAGAGTGGGGCGCAGGGTGGTGGGGGAGAGCACCTGGAGGCGTTGAAGCCGACGAGGAATCGGACGGCGAGTGATGCGAGCAGGAGGGTTGTGGAGTTTGATCGGGGGTCGACGCTGTAATTGGGATGATGGAGTGATAGGCCATTAATTGGATCGGTTAAGAGGGTTTATAGGGGAAAGTGGTGGTCCTTCTTTCTCCTTTTTTTCCTGTGTGGCATGGGATGATTGAGGCATGCCGGCGAGGTTGTATGGCGTTGCTCCTTTTTTTTTCCCTCTCTCTTTCCTTGGTGCATCTTTGTTTCCCGTTCTTCTCTGGTCTTTGCTCCAGTCTTTTTGTCTGCTCTGATCATGTTCTTTTTCATTAGGCTGCTCTTCTCGCCAAGGGGCTGACCAACTGTCGCTGGTATCGCGCATATCTGTGTATCGGGTGGTGCGCGCAGTGGTGAACGAGAACGGGAGAAAGAAAGAGGATGGAGAAAGCAAAGAGAGGGCGGTCTTCTTTCGCGTGTAGTTCTAGTCAAATTTGCGGCATCGCTTTCGGGGGGTGCTTTCCCACTTTTTTCTTCTCATTCATTTTTCTCTTTCTTTTCATCTCTTATCTTGGTAGCCCTTTTTGTGCGGAGAGAAGAGCATTTGGTAGATCGATCAATGGAGACCATTACGTGCGCTTCTCTGCCACTTGGGTCTTCTGGCAGTTTTCGTGTGAGAAGCCGAGACAGACGGAACCAGCAAAGGGTTTAGAACATCAAGAAGTAGTGCAACGACTGATAAGGTGCGTCCGACTCGTTAGACATGAAGTCGAAAAGACGTCAAGTGACTGGCGAAGGAAAAGTGCAGAGCGTCCTGTACGATGGACTGCGATAAGTGATCGGGGCTGCCGAAGATCTGCTGCAGCAACAGCCACCACCAAACTGCCCTTCGCTGGGCTACTCTGTCTGTTCCGCACGGTCGTTAGGCACAAGACATGTCTGAGCTGATCGGCGCGATGTGTTTGGCCGACGGCGGCAGGATCCCCCCGCGTCAACTCCACCCCCGTGATAGCCATCGCTCGCCCGGCGACAGAACACCAGAAAGAGCTTGGCATCTCAGCGCGCGAAGAACCGTGACAAACGGAATCTGGGGACAGAAACACAGCCAAGCAAGCCAACAGGGGAGCTGCAGTAGCCGGGTCACATCGCGCATCCCACTCCTCCCCATTCGCTCGGCAGCGATCGGCCAGCCACCGATAGCCAGCAGATAAGCACGCGACTGCGACCTCACCAAGCAACTAACAGCAAGAGCTTCTCTCAGCCCATTCCCCGCCGTGCGTGGATACATTCCGCACATGAGGCTTAGGCGCCGCCGGGCGGAGGTCATGGCGGCCCCGCGGGCTGCACACAGAAGGGAAGGCCGAGGAGCGCGCACGCCATTTGCGCCCTGCATGGACGCGGACCGCGGCTGGCCCGCTGATTGCTATCAGCTATCTCCCTTTGTCCAAGCTCCAGGCTCCTCCCCTGCGCCCTACTAACACGCAATCCCGCTGCGTAACAGCGGGCTGCCGCCGCTGTGCGCTGCCTATATGACTGCCCGCCCGCCGCGCCCGCCTGCTTGTTTCTCCTCGTCCGTTTACTACGAGACAGATATGGCTGCGACCACGGTCTTTGACGAGGGCATTGGCGATGATGCCGTGCTCGAGAAGTTTGGCTACGAGCCAGGTCAGTACCGCTCGCCGTCGAAGCAGTGCAGCGGCTAACACCACCCAGAACTCAAGAGGACGTTTGGCGTTGTGGGCATGATCGGGTTTAGCTTCTCAATTGTCACCTGCTGGACCGCGCTCTCCGGCGTGCTCATCGTCGGCGTGGAGTCCGGCGGTCCTCCCGTCATGATCTGGTCGTGGGTTGGAGTTTGCGCCGCTTCTCTGGCCGTGGCCTACTCAATGGCCGAGATGTGTAGCGCCTACCCGGTGGCTGGCGGGCAGTACTCCTGGGTTGCCATCCTGGCGCCGAAGAAGCTGGCCCGCGGCCTATCCTACGTGTGTGGCTGGTTCATGCTGATCGGCATTCTTGCAATGGGTGCTGTCAACAACTTCATCGGTAAGCTGACATTACTCTGCATTGTGTTCGAGAAGGGAACCCTGACAACATATCAGGCGCAAACTTCCTCCTCGGCATGGCCAACCTAACGCACCCGGATTACACAATTGAACGCTGGCATACCGTGCTTGTCACGTACCTGATCTGTATCATGGCCGCGCTCTCCAACAGCTTCCTCCCCCACCTCCTGAACAAAATCTCCAAGGCCATTCTCATCTGGAACGTCGCATCCTTTTTCGTGTGCTTCATCACCATCCTGGCCACCAACGACCACAAGCAACCCGCCAGCTTCGTCTTCTCCGACTTCCAGAACCTGACCGGCTTCAACAAATCGTACACGGCGATCCTGGGTATCCTGCAGAGCGCCTTCGGCATGTGCTGCTACGACGCGCCCTCGCACATGACCGAAGAGATCAAAGACGCCCGCAAGCAGGCTCCCCGCGCCATCATCATGTCCGTCTGGCTCGGCTTCGTCACCGGCTTCGTCTTCCTCATCTCTCTCTGCTTCTGCATGGGCAGCATCGAGGAGACCGCCACCTCCTCCACCGGCGTCCCCGTCATCGCCATCTTCCACAACTCCACCGGCTCCATCGGCGGCTCCTGTGCCCTGGCCTCCCTGATCACCGTCATCGTGCTCGTCTGCGCCAACTCGCTGATGGCTGAGGGCGGCCGCGCCGTCTACGCCTTCGCCCGCGATCGCGGCCTCCCCTTCTCCACCATCCTGAGCAAGGTCGACTCAAAGATGCACGTCCCCATCTACGCCATCCTCGCCACCGCCATCGTGCAAGCCGCCTTCAATTCCATCTACTTCGGCACCGTCACCGGCTTCAACACCGTCATCTCCATCGCCACCGAGGGATTCTGTAAGTATTCCCCCCCGCGGCCCAGCCCCTCTTCCAACGAGCCGTATGTACATACATCTCAATCCCACAAAGCACTCACACCCCCAAACCAGACGTCTCCTACGCCCTCCCCCTCCTCGTCCGCATCCTCGCCCGCCTCACCGGCGAAAAGCGCCAGCAGCTCGAGGGCCCCTACTCGCTCGGCCGCTGGGGCCTCCTCGCCAACATCGTCGGCTTCCTCTATCTCGCCTTCGCCGTCATCACCTTCAACTTCCCGACCGCCAACCCCGTCGACCAGGAGAATATGAACTACACCTCCGCGGCGGTGGGTGTGGTCATGGTCATTGCGCTTGTGACGTGGGTTAGTACGGGGAGGAAGCATTATTCGGGTCCGGAGACGGGGGTGGTGATGGAGGGTGTGGATGGGGTTGATGAGGGTGTGGTGGCTGGGGAGGAGGAGGGGGGGAGGGAAGGGGTGGTGGAGGGGGGGAAGGAGAAGGGTGGGCAATGACAAGGGGGGTGGTTCGGTTGTGTGAAAGGCGGAATGACTGTTATGATGCATCTATATATAGGAAAGAGGTATCTCCATCGAAATATGGAAGATTTCTTGAGTTAGCGCCACAATGACGGAATCGAGGTGGTCTGTGATTTCAACTCTACGGGAACTACTACTGTTCTTACAAGCAGATGAAACATATGCCGGAGCTGCGTTTTCCGCTGGAGCTGTACAGGGTAGATGTTCCAAAGGTTATGCGCCATTCTGAATGTAACGGAGATTACCCGCCTTAGTATTAGGCAGATCAGTCCATGCAGGACGCTGCACTACAGCAAATGCCGGGACAGAAGAGGCCGAGACGAGAGTAGCTTAGGCGCCCTTCCCATGCGCCATGAAAGACAGCCTTTGAAGCACCACATCATTCCATGAAGACATGCCTGTGACTTTAATGCACGAGTCGAAGATTGATAAGCTTTCTTACGGTCTGCCGCCATTACTACCACCTCTACCACTTCACGTCTCCTTCCCCTCCCCAAGTCTCCTCAAGTCACACTTTCCTCATTCACATGCAAGAGAACAAAAGAAAAAAAGACGACGAGAAGGGATATCACCGAATCATTCGTAGTCTCTCATCGAACCCGCGTCTGAAGCATCACACAGGTAACAAAGAAAAGCTAGTAGTAGTAGTAGCGGTAGAAGCAAAGTCATGCCGTCAATTCTATCCCATCTTCCCTCGCTGAATTCAATTCATTAAACCATTCGTTCCTCCTCAACGCCAACAAACAAAGGCTCATAACAAAGCATTTCGTACTCCATGCTCGCTTAGATCCGACATGACACAGTCCGTGCAACAAGCTTCTCCTAACCTTCTATCCCCCCCCCGCCTATCCTCACGCCGCCGCAGGACTCGCAGCGGCAGTCACGATACCCGACCCCGCTCTCCTCTCCCCCAGATTATGCAGCCGCTCGCCAATGAGGTACACCTCATCCTTGATGCGCTGCCTCCACCTCTCCGTCGCCTGCACCGCGCCCCAAGTCATCCACACCGAGAGGCAAACCGCCAGCGTGAGCGGGTACACCAAAGTGTACACCCGCGTCTGAGCCTCGGCGTCGGCGGCGGCGTAATACGTCGTGCTTGCAACCTTGGCGAACGAGAGCGGCAGGAGGAGCGTTGCGGCGAAGAAGACGCCGATGGGCAGGACGAAGGCGCGCGTGGCGAGACGGGCGTTGGGGCGGAGGTAGCCATCGCGGACGACAGCGTGCAACGCGCGCGAGATGAGGGAACGCGGGTTCCAGAGGAGGATGCGGGCTGCGATGCGGGCGTAGAGGAAGCCGAGCGTCCAGTCCTGGATGATGTGGATGACGTGCGTTTCGCCGGGGCCGAGATACGCGTGCAGAGGGATGAGGACGTAGAATTCGAGGAAGATGGCGAAGAGGACGGGGAGCACGAGGATTAGGGCGCCGTAGACATATACAACGGAGGCGGTCTGCACAGCATATTGACCCAGAATGGAGAAGGTAGAATAGGTGGTGTTGAATGGGTGTCGGGCGGAGCGTGCGAGGAAGCCGAAAATGTTGCTCAGGTGGAAGATTCCGTAGGCTACAGCACCAAGGATATAGATGCCGACGGAGAAAGCATAAATGTCGTTGATGTGGGAGCCCTCCGGTATGAAGCTGGAGAAGAGGCGGCGACCAAAGAGGAGAGGGATGACCGTCACGCCAACTCCAGTGGCTGCAGCGAAAAGCCAAATGGCCAGAACGAAGAGACAAATACGGAAGCGGAACCACGGCGGAATATAAACCGTCGTAGTCAAGCCGGATTGCTTCCCATGCACGTCGTCATCCTCGGGCTTTCCATCCAGCCGGTTGTCGAAGACGTCGACATCAACGAAGACGGACTGCCCTCTGCGAATGCGAACCTGGTCGGACGCGGGGGCCCGGACGTATTTGCCATCGAACAGGAAGTAAACCTCAGTGTTGCGGTCTTCAGCGAGCAACTGTCGGTCATGACCAATAACAGGAGCCTCGACATTGCCTTTCTTGCGCTGGAACCAGGCTGACCAGGTGCGCCTAACATGCCGACCACGCTCATCAAGATGCTTTTCGCCGAAGAGGAAATCGGACAATCTAAGTGCGCGGGCGCACTTTTGAAACCACCACTGATACATCTCGTGAAGGGCGTCACTTGGCTTGAAAAGCTTGACGACTAGGGGCGTGAGGAAATTGAAGAAGAGCAAGTCGAGCGGGAACTCCATCGAGGGGTCGTTGGTTGCCCAATGAATTGGGAGGATGCCATCGAATCCATAGTAAAGGCCCCAGACGACACCACCCAAGCAGCAAATGACGAGAGCGCCGTAGACGAATGCACTGAAAGCAATCTTGCGCAATTGACCAGTGACACTTCGCTCGAGAACGTCACGGACTGGATGGAAGGTTGGATCGTCAGGGTCCCTAATAAAGTAGAGGACTCCAGTTCGCATAATCTTCCTGCACATAGACACGAAGAGCGCGAAGTGGAACATATAACATGTACCAACGAACCAGTGAACGAAGCCGGCTGTCCAAGGCGAGTTTCGAGCAAATTCGATCCGAGAGGCGACGGTTGCTTGCTCGAACAAAGGGAGCAGTGCTACATCGAGAAGGACGCCGCAGTACAAAGGGAAGGCAAGCATCTCGATGCTGATTATCAAGATGACTTTGAGCACACCCCCGGCCTGTTGCAGCACGTCTGAGATGATGCCTTCAACACGGCGACCATTTTGGGAGCTAGTAAAGGGGGTTCCTCTCTTCAAGTAGAGCGCACCGGCGATAGCAAAGAAGATATAACCAGCAAAGATTGCAATGACACGATCGCTGGTAGTCCAGTATTCGAAATTAGGGTCGATGGTCGGAATAGTGCTATTTCCCGTATCAAGCCTCAAAGATAGGCCGTTCGTAGTTGATATGGTAGGCAGTGAGGCACGGATGCTGCCAAGGGCAGAGGCACCAATCGAAGCGCCCGATTCGAAAACGCGGCGTAGGGCAAAAAATACGGAGAAGGATTCCATGCTGGTCACCTTGCTGTAGACCTCAGCAATGGCCGTCGTAACCAACGAGGACCACTCGTTGAAGCTCTGCTGGAGCGAGCGCAATGCGGCGTGAGAGCTAATCGACAGGTGGAGGTAATCCGAGTTTATGCTGGTACCGGCTATTGTGAAGAGTTTCGATATGCGTTCGATTGCGGATTCGGCGACGGTCCTTGTAGAGGAAGCTGCCGAATCCAGAGAGTTGTATGAGCCAATGAAGGGTACCAAAAGCCGGAGCACGAAGATCGACCAATACACCGCTGCGGCGCCAAGGAACAGGACCGAATCCACGATAAGGTCTGCTGCGGCGGATAAGACCCGAAGAGGTAGCTTCAAGAACAACCATACAGGTCTACCGAGAGAGAGAAGCACGACCTTGCCCCAGAGATACGGAATCCAGACAGCCACAGCAACGGTCGCTGATATCAAGACGGCACTGAAGAGAGCATTCTGGAAGAGTCCCACGAGTGGGCCTTGCATTCCGATGAGCTCCATGATGCCTTCAAGATCCTCGGCATCCTCAACCGCGTCTTGATCGTTGATGTCGATACCTGCTTGCGCGGCAGCGGCAGCAACTTCAGGGTCCCGGACCGCTCCAGGTTCTTCGAAGCCGTCATCGATGGCTCCTTCCCGCTGGACGAATGGGGCCTCGTCAGCCAGATTCTGGACAACATGCTCATCGTTGCCTCCGATGATTCCATCTTCATTATCTGCGGGCAAAATGTCACCCCAAAGCCAGTTGTAGACACGTTGCCACAGATTGGCGTCCCCGGCAAGCTGTGCTGGGCGAGGCTGAGTTTCCGCGCGCTCGGTGTTCTCCTGCGGGGATGAGTCGTGGGAGGGACCAGGAGGAACAACGGTTTGCTCGGTTGAGGCTAAGGCATCGTGTTCATCTGAATCGCCGTCTGATGCGGTTGCGTTTCCGGATTCCTCGAACGGATGAGCGTCGGAGGTGCCCACAGCTGAAACACGTCGTGAATCGACTGTTCTTTGAGGGCCGGCCGAACTGAAACCTTCAATAGTCTCGTCATCATTGAGAGTAGTCGTGTTCGAGTTCCCCAGGGCTGTTTGATCTTTGGCGTCAACATCGGACTCACTAATCTGTTGCCAACTCCCCTCGCTGTTGTCACTATTCCGCTCTCCATCTATCTCAGTGAGCCTTTCTTCAGGGGTGTCCGGCAAAGAAGCAAAGTTCCGCGTTGCTTCCTCCAGATCTCGTCGTATTTGCGTCGCCAAGAAAGACTGTCCTCTCTCGGGCATGATTGGTCTGTGCTGATTGGACGAGCCTTCCGACGGTCCGTCTGGAGTGTCTCCTCCTTGAACGTCGGGACGCACTGCACCAGCCAGAGAACTACCACTGGCACTAGTGGCTGAATCGAGCCCGAGTGGGTCGAACAGTATTGGTTCTTCAGCGCCTTCCTGGGATGGAGGGAGAATGATATCCTCGAGGTTTTTTGCCCAGTCGCGCAATTCATCCCATTTCTCTCTGGCGTCATCTCGGGGTCCAATCTTTACTCTATCGCTGAGCGTCTCGACCCAAATGAACAACTCTTTCCTGATGATTTTCCGCGCCAGTGGGTCTCTCTGGCGGATGACCTCTGCCACCCTACCGAAATCGGAGCGTGCGACGGCCTTGCGGACGACCGGGTCCGGGATGCGATCCAAGTTCATACGCACGATGTCCGGTAAATCCAGCTGAATGTCATCCAATTCTTCGTCCGAAGTGCCTGGCGGGAGTTCGAGATCGCCGAATCTCCTTAATGATTCGTCTGAGACATCACTCAAACGATCATCTTCGGCGGCACTCTCATCCGCCTCGGGTGTGTCTGGTCTTTCATGTTCCTCAGCAACAGCTTCACCAGCATCCTGATGGTCTTGCTGGGCAGGCGGCACAAGATTGTTGATTGGTTGCATGGCAGCCACGTTGATGACAGGCTGCTGCTGTACAACCCATTCCCGGATTAGGAAAATCAGGATGAACGCGATGACGACTAGAACGGTGATGATCTGGCCTTCTATTATATCGAGAATCAGGCGATTAATGGACGGATGAGACGTCAGCGACTTGAGGAAGGAGACATCCGACAAAAGAGAGGACTGCCTGAGGGATATCGTGTGCGCGATGGTGGCATTGTCGGTGGAATTCGTAAAGGATGCATTAAAGAAGTCTGGAAAGGGACCAAGGCCGAAGAGAAATTTCTTGATGAGAATATAAGCAGTTGGTTCGCCGGCGCTCATGTTCAGAGTCTGGGAGAAGGGGGCCAGGACAGCCGGGATGCTGGTGACGTTTGCGCCAATTGCGGTGTTGGCAGCAGCCGCAGCGCTGGCGGAGGCGGAGCTGGAGGGGCCAGCAATGCGTCGGTGAATGTTGGACACGCGATGCAAGTCTCCAGCGAAGCCACCGTCACCGCACCAGAACAAAGCCCTCCATATCACCCTCATGCACCACGGCAGCCACAGCAGCCATACCGAGCCGACCAGCAACCCGCGACACCATGTCATTAGGTACTTGAGGACGTGGACGACAGCTCTGCGGAGGAAGACGGCGGTCGGGAGGCTGCTCGGCATCTGGGGATGGTACAGCTTGGTGAAGCGGAAGGGCGTCTTGCACAGCTCGCAGTGCTTCTTCTGCGAGTGCGACAACCACTCCATCAGGCAGTCCTGGTGGACGAACTTGATGCTGCCGCTGCACTTGCAGGGATAGAACAGCGGCTCCTCCTTGGTGCCCTCTCCGCGACATATCCTGCAGGTGTCTGGGTCGTCGGCTGCCCTGTCGGACGAGGCTGAATTAGGGTCGTAAGCAGGATCGTTCATGATGTCGGGGACGCTGCTGGGCCCAGTAGAGGCGGGCACGGCGTTGGAGGAGGCCATGACGCGCACAGTCGCTCGCAGGATCAGGCGGCAGAGCGCAGGCGCAGCGGGTGTTGGGAACGTCCGGCGGACGGAAGGGAGACGCGAGGCGCAACGCCGTGCTGGGCGCTCAGGGAATCATCGCAGTCGCAGGAGGCCGGGTCGGGAGCTGCCAGAGGGAGCGGGAGCGAGGCCGGTAGCAGGCGGGCTGCGACGAGCGGTGGAGGGAAGGGCTGCGGTGGCGGAGTGATGTGCGGCAGCGGGGAGACGCGGACAAGGCACGGGAGCTTGGGGGTCGCCGGGCGGGGTCACGTGCGCGGTGGCCGCCTTGGCGTCGCGGCTGCGTTTCGTCACCAACAGCGCGCAGGCACATGTGTCGCGGAGCGGGCTGCGCGCGCGATTAGGAGCGCTCGCGGGGCGGCCGCGCGCGATCTGGCTTGATCGTGATCAGCGAGCGCGGTGTGCGCCTATGATGTAAACAGGCTTGGCCGCAGGAGAGCTTGATTCCCTGTCAAGCGCGGCCGCCTGCATCAAAAGCACGCCAGCGCGTGGAACCTCCTCGCCAGTCCTCCAGACGCCGGCTTCTCACGAGAGGCCCAGTTGTGCGTGCTCCGCCGCCGCATTGCCCGCGCCCGCCGACCTGCCGCTGAGCGCTGCCGCATCACGCCGCCCGCTCCCTCACACGCCCACGACGCTGCAGCTGCACGGACGCCGCCGATCAGCACGCGCCTACACAGCTTCCCGCCATGGCCGCTCCCACCAACGGGCACGCCAAAAGGCCCAAGAACCCCAGCGAGCCCGACGGCTCCCTCGACTCCAAGATGAACGGCCACGTCGCCCGCTCCGCGAAGCAGCCGCCGCCGCGCCGCAGCGCCGCCGGCTGGCTGCTCAGCAATGCCATCCGGTATGAGCCCGCTCTGTGCATTCCCTCAGATTTTGAGCTGACGCCTGCCCGCCGCGCCGCAGCGTGTCGGTGTGGTATATCATCATCACCATGCTCTTCCGCTGCCCCAGATCCCTCGACGACCTCTCCGATGACTCGCCCAAGCTCTGCCAGCCATACTTGACCGTGCAATCCCACGCCGCTCCCTACGTCCAGCCCTACTACAACGCCTACCTCGCGCCCTACGTCGAGAAGGCCCAGCCGTACGTCGACCGCTTCAATGAGCAGATCTACACGCCCTCGGCCGACATCGCCAAGCGCACATATCAGGCCTACGGCGCCCCTCGCGTCGCCCAGGCCCAGCAGTATGCCCTGGCCGAGTGGGAGAAGACGCTCAAGCCGCAGATCCAAGTGGCCCAGACCCAGGCAAAGGCCCAGTATGACGCTGCTCTTGCCCCGCACGTTGAGAAGCTGTCTGCCGCTGCCGCTCCCTACTACGACCAGGCCTCATCCATGGTGGGCGACACATACAACAGCAAGGTCGTTCCCGCCTACGAAGTCGTGCTGCCCCACGCCCAGAACGCTTACGAGCAAGGCCGTCATTATGCCCTTGACGTTGGCTACCCGTACGCGCGCTGGGGTGCCTCCTCTGTCGGAAACCTCCTCTTTCGCCAGGTCTGGCCGCAGCTCAGGGTCCTTTACGGCGACAACGTGGAGCCGCAGCTCATGAGAATCAAAGAGAGGCTGGGCCGGTACAAGGACGGCAAGAAGCTGGAGGCTGCCGTTGATTCCGTAGATAGGTTTGTGATCCTTCTTTGATCTACCCGCGGAGACTGATTCATTCCAGCTCGTCTTCTTTGTCCTCGGTAGCATCCAGCGCCTCATCAGCATCCTCATCAATCGCAGCATCTGTGACGGCAGATGAATCCGCCTCTACTGGTGCTAGCAGCTCTACCGAGGCCGCAGCCAAGGCCTCCGAGACTGATGTCCGACAGAAAATCGCCAGTGACCTTCGGACGTGGCAAGAAAAGTTCGCGAAAGCCGCCGATAAGGGTGCCGAGGACCTTGAGGAGCGCGTCAAGGAAATCACTGCTCACCAGGTAGATAGCCAAGCGAAGGGTGTCGGTCATGCTTTGATCGTGCAACTCGAGGAGACAGCCGACTCCAAGCTCAGAGGCCTCAAGTCACAAATTATTAGCGCTGTCGAATCGCTCTCCGAGGAAGCAAGCGAGGACGACATTGAGGCTGCTTACGGTGGCCTTATGGGCGTTGTTCGCAGTGCTGGTCAGGCGATCAAGGAAAAGGCGCAAGCAATTCGGTCGTGGAAGCAGAATTACGACCAAGAAACCCTCAATCTTATCAGCGCCGCCTCCGATTCTACTCTCGATGTCATCGACAATATTAGGGATCTTGGCCTCCAGGAAATCGGCATGCGTTGGGCCTACATGGACGGTGTCACCTACAAGGACTGGCAAAAGTACCACACCTTGAAGAAAACGTTCGATGAATGGCGTAGCGAGGTCGAAGCCGTTGCCTTCGAGCACCCCGGTCTTAAGTCCGCGAAGGAGGAGGGCACTAAGATTGAAGAGACTGGCATGGCTGTTGCTGAGGAGGCTGCCAAGGAATTGGGTCGGTTGAAGGACGTTGCCCGCTATAAGCTCTTCACCCACGACAGTTCCGATGATTTCGAGTCGAAAGTCATTCCAGCTGAGGCTATCGAAGCAGCTCGTAAGGCGAAGAAGGCAGTCAAGGGAGCCGTCAACGGGGCTAGCGAAGCCGTCCTGGGGACCTCCGAGGGCATCGTGGAATCAGCTGCTTCCGAGGCATCCACCAGCGTCGCGAGCGCCGCGTCTGTGGTTAGCGAGCAAGTTGAAAGCGCCAGCTCCAAGGTCAGCGAGTCCGTTGCCGGCACAAAGCCTGGTGTTGTAGGACAAGCTGCAAGCAAAGCGTCCGAGGCTGTCATTGGATCCCAAGATGCTACCGACAGCATTTCCTCGGTCGTAAGCTCCAAGGCCTCAGAGGCGAGTACAAGCGTCGGCAAAGCGGCCGAGAGTGTTGTCTCCGCAGCCAAGTTCAAGAAAGATCAGGCCAGCCAAGCGATAATTGGATCCCCTGCTCCTCCGCACGAGTCCATCGCCTCCAAAGCCAGCGAGGCGCTCGTGGGCTCCGAGACACCTTTATACGAGTCGATTGCTTCTAAGGCTAGCGAGGCTGTCGTTGGCTCCGAGACGCCCGCTTATGAGTCAATCGCCTCGAAAGCCAGCGAGGCTGTCGTTGGCAGCTCCACACCTGTTGCTGAGTCTGTCATTTCTGAGGCTTCATCAAGCATCGAGTCTGCATCATCCGTCGTCTCTGATGCTGGTGCTGGTGCAACAGAATCAGTCAAGAAGGTCTGGGGAGGCGCAATGGCTCAGGTCATTGTTGAGGCTAAACAGATAATCTTTGATGATGTCATTGAAGATGACGACGATGATACTTACTCGGAAAAGATTCAAAGCATGGTTAGCGAAGCAGGTGATCGTGCTGCCGAGCTTACACAAGCGATCAGCGAGGCGCTCCTGAAGCCGACCTCGACCCAAGGCTCTGTTGAGTCTGTTACGTCTCTGGCGAGTGCTCAATATGCCAAGGCTATGGCCGCTGCTTCTAGCGTCCTCTACGGGCCTGAGCAAGGCTCTGCCGAAAGTATTGTGAGTGTTGCGTCCGACAAATACGCTCAAGCCGTTACTGCAGCATCATATGCTATCTACGGCACTCCGACGCCAGTCATTGAATCTCTTCGAGCCCAGGCCAGCACTCAGTACGAGAGCGCTGTCAAACTCGCGCAGGAGCAGTATGAACAAGCAAAGTCTGCTGTCTCCGTGCAGATTTCCGGAACTCCGAAACCAGCGCATGAAGAAGCCTTGTCCTCGATTAACGACGCTTACTCTTCCTCTCTTGCAGCCGCCAGCGCTAAGCTTCAGTCGGCTCTTCAGTATACTGACTCTGTGAAGAGCTATGTTGCCGGTCCAACTCAAGGAACATTCGAGTCCGTTTCCTCTATTGCGTCTTCCAGGCTCCAAGAGGGTTTAAGCGCGGCATCCGCACAGTGGGTCCATCTTTCACGCTATTGAAATGGTTGACAGATCTTTTCCTGACCGTTATCTAGATTCACCAGTGCCAAGATTGCTGTCGGTGTTCAACCCACCCCAGTCCACCAGCAGTACATCGCCGAGGCGCAAAGACGATACTACGAAGGCATTGGCCTAGCTCACGCCCGCTACTCGGAATTCCTTGATTCTGCGTCCACTGTCATTTATGGAACGCCTACACCGGCCTATCAGAGTTATCTAGACGTCGCTCAAAGCCAGTACACAGCCGCCGTGGCCGCTGCTTCTAGTCATCTCCAAGACGCTCTTGCCTCTGCCAGCTCCCTTGCCGGCAAGACTACCAAATCGCCGGCCCAGAGTGTTCTCGATTCTGCGTCTTCTCAGTATGATGCTGCTGTTTCTGCCGCTGCTGCGTCTTTCGCTGCAGCGACGGCCCAGGCAAGCAGTGCTTTTTACGGAACCCAAACCGGCAGTTTCGAGTCCGCTGCCTCTGCCGTTTCGGAGAAAGCAGAGTCTGTCGCCTCTGCCGCAAGCTCCAGCATTGTTGGTTCAGAAACCCCTTGGACAGAGTCTGTCGCTTCGCAGGCCGCTGAGAACTGGGAAACCTTGATCTCGAAGGCCAGCGAGCAAGTTTACGGTGCACCCACACCCTGGGCTGAGTCCGTTTACTCGCAGTTCGGCGATTATGGAGCGCAAGCTACTGAAGCCGCGGCCTCTCAGTATTCTGCTGTGCAGTCCTTGGTCTCTGAGCTCGTTGTAGGCAAGGAGCCTGACTTCACCGAGAGCGTCATGAGCAGGTTCAGCTCTGCATACTATACCGGATACCCAGCCATGGCATCATCTGCGTCGTCCTACGCAAGCGAGGCATACGAATCCGCTTCCTCGGTCGTGTCCTCCGTCTTCACGCCTCCCGCCACTCTCGAAGCCATCCTCGAGTCCGCAAACGAACAGATCAACGCCGCGGTCGACGCCGTCAGCATCCAGGTCTACGGCACCGAGAAGAACGCCTACGAGAAAGCCACCGAAGCCGCCGGTAGCGCCTACAGCTCCGCCTCCTCCCAAGCCAGCGAAGCCATCTACGGCACCCAGCCCAGCTACGCCGAGGTGGCGCAGAGCTCCCTCGCCGACGTCGCCTCCTCCGCCCAGAGCGCCATCTCCGTCGCCATCTACGGCACCCCGACCGGCACCGTCGAGGCCGCCACCAGCACCGCCGCCAGCGTGTACTCCTCCGTCTCCGCCGCCGTGTCCAGCGCGGCGGCCGAGAACCTCGCGGCTGCGGGAGACGCCGCCGCGGCCGTCAGCTCCGCCGTTGGCGACGGGTACGCGGCTGCTGCGAGCAAGGTCAGCTCAGCTGTCTACGGGCCCCAGCAGGGCGCGATGGAGAGCGCGACGAGCCGCCTTGCGGAGGTGGTGGAGAGCGCGCGCGCGAGACTGCGCGAGTACGCGATTGTTGCCGGTGAGGGCGCCAATGAGAAGTTGGAGGAGGCGAGGAGTAAGGTTGAGGAGATGGCGAGCGGGGTCAGCGAGGCGGCGAGTCAGGCTACGGCGAAGAAGGCGAGGGATGAGTTGTAAGCGCTGAATTGAGCGTTTGCTCGTTCGGTCTTTGAAAGACGACGCGCTGTAGATTGAGGTGCGAGAGAGAGCAGTGTCGGGGAGCTCGTAGCTTTCGGCTGCGTAGATTGGACCTGCTGGTGAAGTCCACTGGAGATTGAGTGGAGTTGTGCGGTGAAGGAGGAGGCGGAGGTGGATGACGAAAAAAAATAAATTGGGACATGGCGGGATTGACGGATTAATTGGGGGGCTGGAGGGAGTTTGTATTTTTCATCGAAAGGAAAGGACGACGGTGACGACGACGACGATGACGCTACAGCACGCAGATAATCACACGCACTTGCATCTACAAGTACAACTACACCCGTTTCGTACTTTATTTTCTCGTCTTTTTCTAGTTTACAGCCTCCCTCCTTCTTTTCTTTTGCATTGTATCGCAAGACACACTCCTGTACACCACACATCTATTTCAGAGTTCTGTTCGGGAGGTTGCGTTATATTCCCCCAAGCGTATACCTGAGTTCTTTGTCTTTCTCTCCATTTGTCTGTATCAGTCTCTCGGAGGTCAAACAGTTGATGATAGCGGTGGTCTGTATGGCCTTGGGGAGGGGTGTGAGTGCAGAGAGGGAGGATGAATGAGTGGTTGTTAAAGGATTTGGTGTGGGGTGGGGTTTTTGCATCCTTCGGACGTTTGACCGGTTAATGAATGCGGTTAGGTTTTACGTAGTTATGAGAGATGCGGGTTTTTTCTACTCTTTTGCTGGGACTGATCGTGTCGTGCTGTGCCATGATTTAGATTCTCATTCTGGTTTCTTTCTTGCTGGTGATGCGTGTAGAGTGGAGTTGATTTGTGAGGAGTGGGTTGGTGGACAGTATGGACTTTGTTAGCTCAGATTAGCTCGACTTTTCAATCGAAGATCAACGAGAGATGTATCTCTTGAGAAATCTCTTGCTTTATCTGTTGGATAGGTGTTTATCCCTCCTCGCGTCAAAGGAGGCCAATAGAGAGGGCGTTCTTATAGTTTACGGCTTTTGAATAGAACAAGTAACCCTCCGTTTTAACGAGACCAGGATCTGTTCCCCTCGCCTTGAACTCCTTTTGTTTGAAGCCGTCTTGCTGCTCAATAACCTCATATATTGTCTATATAAATGTTAACATATTGGCTAAGATCGCCGCTTTGATATTTATAGAGTAATATCCTCGATGTCATGCTTTAAAACAGATGTTCTAGAGATCAATTGTTATACACTATTAAGTGTCTAGAGCGGCTGGCGCTAAACCTTTGTTTTCTTTCCATAGAATATTGCTATTAGTTAGCATCCGCCAGTGTTCTTATGTTATAATCGGACGCCGGATAGGACTTGTACATAACTGGCAACGTGACCGTCACGAGATTGCGGATTTCTTGCCGAAACAAC
The DNA here is from genome assembly GCA_037356075.1 of Neofusicoccum sp. Z40. Classification (NCBI taxonomy): domain Eukaryota; kingdom Fungi; phylum Ascomycota; class Dothideomycetes; order Botryosphaeriales; family Botryosphaeriaceae; genus Neofusicoccum; species Neofusicoccum sp. Z40. Next base: position 121,653 of record JBAWJV010000006.1, read on the forward strand.
ATCGTGGCATCACATAACGGCAGCTACAAAAGCACAGAAGCCAAGTGGACTATTTCTAGCACTTCGAAATGACAACGCACATCTTTGCTTTTGAAGCACGGAACGAAGTCCGACCTGTTGTTTTCTACATTTATCTATTTTCAACACCTAGTACGGAGGTTGGGCACGAAAGCGGAAAGGTAAAAAAGCAAATATACTCTATACACGAGCTTCCGCCTTGCCGCGGCTAGCTTTACGCAAGCCGCCCGCAAGTCGGATCCAATCATTTGGTCGCCGTGCTTGAAGGAAACCTGCTCAAACTTGGAGTCGGCTTTTAGTGCATGTTGTTCCTATTTTCGAGATCTGGAGCGTGTTCTTTGCACTGGGGGGCCCAAAAGCCTAGCCCCACAGCCCCTCTCATTCGCCCCCCCAAGAGGCGCTACCGTGGCACGATTGAAGCTGCAGCCCAACCAGCTTCGTATTGTGGCTGGATGGCGAACGCCGGCGCCAAGCTGAGACTTAGTGTTCTATTGTTGCCGGCTGCTACCACTTCTGTTCGGCCGTGAGATCTCATTTGCAGCGGAGGAGCACCCGAAGCGTCGGGAACGCCAGTACGAGGCCATAACAGGGTTTGATGGGCGGACTGGGCGCCACAACGAGTGTTGGAGATTGATGAAGTTGTAGTTACGGACGGAGGCCCTGTTCATCGACGGCACTCAGCAGGATTTGTGAGATTTCAAATGCAACGCGACGATGGGGACGAGCGGATGACCGAAGCATCGTATGTCTAGATGTTGGCTTAGATCATCTGCTATGTTCCAGCCGTGGGCCGGAAGTTAAATTCGCCAGCGCTACTGTCATCACGAAGACTCATCGGTTGCAATGCGAGCACGGGAACATCGTACGATCTTTTTTCGCCTCCTTCATGCTTCCTCTCTCCTATGCGATCTAGAGACGCCTTGGCAAGACCACAGATCCGCGGCTGCAGCCGTCCGGTCAGGTCAGGCACAAGGCGTAGTGCATAGCATCAGCAGTGCCATCAGCATCGAAGCGGCGCGGGGAGGGAACAGGCGGTTCGCGAGCACGATCGTGGACAGGCATCTTCGATCCCCAAAAGCAAAGACCAACGTACAGCCCCAGATGATGACGTGCGGTAAAGCTCCGATCCTTCCTATTGCTCTTACCAACACTTCCACATCCGTCCAGCAGGTGCTACACCTACACCACACGACCAAAAACACCTCACCATTTACTCACCCCCAACTTTAAATAGATCGAGCGGATGAGGATTGAACACGGCACGGCACAGCAGAGACATACTTTAGCCTCCTCCTCCTAACATCTACTCCTGCAGATGGAGGCTTCTGGCATCATCCCAGCTCGCCCGCAGCTTTCAGGCGGGCCGTCGGTCTGGCCTGCAGGTGTGCAGCTGGGACACAGGAGGCAAAATCACATGCCAGCGACTTTGTCATGTCCTTCTCGCCGCTTCTCCTTTCTCTCAATTCCCTCCCCCCTTTTTTTACCCTCTCTCTCGTATGGCCGGCCGCTGAGCTGCATGACACCCTACCAACCCCAAAGCAACCGACATCTTACCTGCTTGCTTCCTGCATGCTTGTCTTTCCCCTTTTTCTTCACTCTTGCAGCGGCACCCCGGCTCGGCGGCTCCCTACAGCCGCGGCTTCCACTTCCTACACGTACCAGGCCGGAGCTAGCTGGGCTGACTTTTGCTCTGCTTGCTCTCTCTCTCCCTTTTCCTCGGCCCTCTAATTTCAGTAGTCGTCCTGCTTGGCCGCTGGGCGCTTGGCAACCGGCTGCTCTCTCTCTCTCTCCGACCGCCTTTCGTGCCACACAATGATATCATTTTGCTCCCCTCCGCAATGCACGGTTGGAGCATATTCGCATACGGCAGCCCAAAAAGGGTCTTAAGAGCCTTTTGGCTTTCTGATGCACACTGCGCTGCAACTACGAGGCTGACCAGCGCGCGCGCGCGGGCGGGCTATTTCTGGAGGAGGGCCAGGAGGATAACCACAACCGCCCGCATAATATTGACTTATTCGGAGCGGAGCGGATATCAGGTTTTTTTTTTCCTCCAAGACTAGACTCCACGCAATCACTGACTCCAGCCGCAGCTGGTGATTGCTGATGCACGGGGCGGTCAAGTGAGGGAGCGCATGTACAGTTATGTGTATGCGTGCGCGCACGCGTCTGTGCTGCCGTATCTGTGCGTGCTGTATGTGAACGAGGGCGTGCGGGCGTGTGTGCGTGTCTGTGTGAGTGAGTATGTACAATGCGTGCCTCGGTGTGCGTGCGGCTTGCATAGGAAGGATGCGGTGTTCCTGTCGTACACACACTCATTACGATGTACGAGAGTTGCCGCATCCGCAGTCCTCGGATGTCGGGGTGGCGAGATGCGTAGGACCCGAAAAGCGAAGGCAAACAAGGCGAGTTGGACAAGATCAGCTTTCGGGAAATGGTCGGGGAGAGGAGTGGGTTGGGAGGCTGTGGAGATGCTGGAGGCTGGAAGATTGAAGGGACTGCCAGAGTATCCGTCGGCGTGGGAAAAGTAACAGTCGCAACTGCCGGCCCCGTAAGACTGGATATATTGAGAGTTTGGCTAGCTGGAAGTCAAAGACCAGATCAAAGCGTCGGGGTCAGCGGTGACAGGAGGTTTCCTTATCCCTGGCCCCCACACACGCTGGTCGCCGAGCTGCAGGAGAGGACAAGGTAAAGCAGGTAGGGCCGACTGGTGAGAAGCAAGAGAGAGAGCTACAGAGTGGCGCGTGTTGCGCGGGCGCAGGTAAGCGCACGCGGATATGTAAGGCCCAGAGAGCTGGTTCGGCCGCGTTGGTCGAGGGGAGGGGGCGCCGAAGCAGCTAGACTGGCTGATGAGGCATGCTGAGACCTGGCAGATCTTGCTGATAGTTGCTGATCTGGAGAGAAAGCGAGAATTTAGTAGGCAGGCCGAGCCACTGTGGCCACTCAATCAACACCCAACCCTTACGACATACGAACGGTGCTTCTTTTTCGCCGATTTGCCCGCCCGTTTCTCTCGCGGCCGCCCGCGCCGCCGGGTGGGTAGCTTCTTGCTGCTTGTGATGATGACGGCGGTTCTTGTCTCTGATGACTCGACTCTTTTGGATTCTTGCTGCTTCCCGCTCTTGCGCCCATACGCCCCTCATCACCTCAGACCAGACCGGTCCGGCCCAGATCAGATCAGATCAGCCGCCGGCGAGTAAGGGCAGAGAGGCAAGACAGGCGCCCGTCCATCCGTCGGGCAAAGAAAGGTAGTCACAAGGCCATTAGGGGCGGGCCAACGGCCACTTGCGCCATCCCGCCGTCCGCCATCCGCATCTTTCACATCCCTCCAAGCAGCGTTCCTTCCACCCGTTTCCTGTATTCTACATGTTCATGGCTGCGGGCAGCCTGTTCCGTGCTCTCGACATAGGGGAACTGTGCGACCCCAGGACGCGGCTCCTGACATCCTAGGGCAGGCACACATTGAGCGGAGGGTTCTAGAAGACTGATGGAAGAGCTTCGACGGGCGAAGCTGTGCGAAATGACGCTAGTCGGGCAGTTGCTGTACGACCGGACACTGGGCCAGAGGCACGATTGGGCAGGCTGGCAGCATCCATGTGTGCAGCAGCAACAGCAGCAGCCATTGCCCCCAGGGTACAGGCTTGTATGCACGAGTGTTTTAGTGAGATGCACATGGCTGGGAAGGGGAAGGGGATGATGGATGATGGTAGCGGGCAGCGGACGGGAGGAACACGGTAAGGATGCAGCTGGCGCAGGTTTGCGGCTTGAAGCTGCAGGGCAAAGGGCCAGGCGGACAGGCGACTGGCCGCCTGTCTGCTGGTGCTCGTTTTCGGACGGCGGCCGCTGCAGCTGTTGCCTGATGACTTCTGGTCGGGCCGGCGAAGGATTGGCCGTGGATGGACGGGCATGTGTGTGTACAAGCGCGGCTGCGCGGGAAGTGGGTATCTGGATGGTGCTGCTGCCATGCCGTGCGACGCGAATAAGCAACAGCGGACCGGTTCGTGATGTACGTCTGGGGCCAGCCGCAGTATCATGACGACTGTGTATGGCTGGGAGCTGGTGGGGGCACGGGGTGCGGCGTCGTGGGAGGTGTGCTTGCGGTGTCGTGCAACGTCGAGGCGACGCAAGATCCTCGCTGCCCCCGTCCGCCCAGCCTGCGGAGAAAAGGGCTGGTGGCGAATGGGAGCTGGAGCATCTGCAGATGCCCTTCTCGCGCCTTGTGCCAAAACCCGGATCCAGCGCGTCGTCGTGTGGATGTGACGCTGCTTTCTTCAATAACACGCTGCACGCAGACTGAGACAGCACGGCACGGCGCCGCGAGACAGCAGACTGATAGGAAAGACGCGGGCCCGCCGGGAGCGCGCCTCAGGAAGGAGAAGGCAGCCGCAGGCGCATCAAGAGACGAGGCGGACGGTCATCTGCGGCGGAAAAGGGGCACGCCCAGGCGCGTCGCGGACGGCCAGCAGTAGCAGACGTGAAGGCGCAGCAGGAAGGCGCTGGCTCCAACTGCCGCGCCGGCGGCGAGCTGCTGCAGGACGCCATCGGCGCGCACATGCAGTCGAACGATGATCCAGGAATAAAATGGCGACGCTCGGGGCGGACATTATTGCGATTATCTCCAGCGCCAGATGAGGCAGCAAGGCCGGCACGCACGACGGCTGCCGCAGCCGGGCAGAGCCTATTGTCGTCCGCGGAGGATAAGCTCGTGGGCGCGGCGGACTCAGTCGCGCGCGCAGTCTGGCAGCGCGCAGTGTAGAGGCAGCGCGGGCGCTGAGTGGACATGTCAGGAAACGGCATGGCGCCGATCAGGCCCCCCGCGTTTTGCTGGGATGCAGTCGGAAATGCGAGCCACGTCAGCTTGCGCGTTTGAAGGGGCGGCGACTGCCCGCGCCGCGCCTTTGATGAAGATGTTCTCGAGTGCGGCGCGGGCGCGGGCGTGCGCTCGCTAAGGCTCACGGGCTCGGGCGAGGATCGGAAGCTTGCATGCGCTTGGTTTTGCGGCCAGGCTGGCGACGATCGCTGGTGGTGACTGCGGAGCGGCTCTGGGCCAGACGCGCCGCCCTGCGCGTTTCACGGCCGTGTCGCATAAGGCAGAAACGCCCCGGCGGCTGTCAATCTGCGTCACAGCCCACGTTGCCGTCGCCATTGCATTGACGGCCGCCGCGAGAGCCTCTGCGCAGCTCGAGGCGCGCGACACGGCCCAGCGCCCGCCCGCCCGGCGCCGCGACAGTGCTCCCCCGCCAAGCAGCGTAATGGCCTCTCCACCTGCTCCTTCATACCTCTCGCCTGACATCAATGACGGAATACCGATCCCATATGCACGCATCAGCCCATGCACGCGACCCACGCAGGGCCAAGCCCCGCCATCGACCTGTCAGAAACGGCCCTTCAAGGGCTGCCCCCCGGCGCGCCCGGGAATCAGCGGCACGGCCTGGGGGGCCCCCGGTCGCCATCCCGGCGCGCCAGCAGGGGGCGCTCCCTCCGCGCCGTCGAGATTGGAGGCAGCGCGCTGCGTGCGCCCGGCAAATCAGCGCGCCCGGCCGCTGCGCGAGCCTCTGAGCGCTTATGCACCGGCGCTGGCACGAGAGCGCTGCCTCGGCTGAGGGCGAGTCGAGCGCGGCGTGCGAAAAGCCGCAGCGGATCGGCGGCATAATCTTCACCAGCGCGCGCGCGGGCGTGGGACCGGGAGCGCAGGCACCGGCGGCGCCGCACAGCCTGGCGCCGATGCAGGTGCGGCCGTGGGAAGCGCACCCTCAAGGAATCTCGGGAAGCATGGTGAAGGCCTGAGAAAATCACGGGCTGGGGGCCCTGAGGCCTGGCCACTGCCCGTGGTTCGTGACACGCGTTGACAGCAACCTTAATTTTGGCTTTGGGGCAGCGCGTTTCTGCGCGCACGCCCGCCCGGTCTTCGTGCCCGCCGGAAGCCACAGGATGCGCTGGAGCGTCTCTCCGCGCGCTGAAACGGCCTCTGCCAGCATGACGGCGCCCCGATCGCCGCCCGGAGAGAACCGCTGCGCGCGAGGACGTCGAAACAAGAAATGTGCGGATGCATGACAGCACCGATGCCTGGACAACCACGGGTGCGGCAGCGAGAGGCAGGTGTGGGGGCGGCCTATCGTTATCGTTGCCGGTGCTGGCTGGCATACGCGAGCCGGCGCCGCCATGGTTCAGCGCCCCATCGCCGCGCTAGCCCGGCCGTTGGACGAGGGTGTCGCGCGGGAGGGCATGGGTGTCGACGGAGCTCATCCCAAGCTCCAATCTGCACAGCGTTCCTCGTGGCCGCCGGCCGGGGTAGCTCTGTGCTGCCGCATCATCGCCGCTCAACCACATGCCAGCCTCCCCACAGCCTCTCCAAAACAATCTCGACTGCAGCACCTGCCCGCCGGGCGGTGACTTCCGATGGCCCGGCTCGCGCGCGCGCGCTCTAGCCCACGCGTGATGGCGAAGAAAAAAAAAAGGAGAGACAGCGCCGGATCCACCGCGCCGCTCTAGTGCGTCACGGGGCCGGCCTTCGTACCCAGACCTGCTGCGCTGCAGCTCGCCGCCCGCGAGAATCTTGGAGGTTCGCGGCGGCGATGCAGCGACCCGCGCGCGCGCGCGCTGGGTGCGCATCGCGTGCAACCATGACTCGAAGATCCAGCGATCGCCTCCGCGAGATGCCGGGCGCCTGGCTTGCGAATGCGACTGCTTGTGTCGCAAGTCTCACGGAGCGCAATGCAGCTGCGACGCCAGGACACGCGACTTTGACTGCCCACCGCCGCCGGACGGGCTCGCCGCATATGCGCGGGCAAGACACGCAGGCGCAAGAGATGGCGCGCGCAACGCCGGTGATGATGATGATTCCTGACGTTATTCTGGCGCGCGAGGCAGCGAGGCACGAAGGGTCCAGCCAGCCGGACTTCTGGCCGAAGCAGCAAAACAAGCCGGGCGGCTTCGGCGACGACCTAGTTTTTTTGTGGGATGGGAAAAAGCATCTGGAGGGCAGCGGCTCAAAGCAGCAAGCGGCGGTGCCTATCATGGCCTGATCCAACATCAATGCCCGGACGTACCACCCGCAACGGTCAAAGACGCAACAATGACTCCGCGTGCGCACTGGCGCGCTGTGAGACCAAGATCTGATTGCCGTCTGGAGAGTGCCGACACCAGCGTGATTTTGTCTCGGGCGGCGGGCCAGTCAGCGGGCCAGTCATGTATAGGAGGCCTGTTAATCGTCTCGCTAGGGCCGAGTGCATATTGAACCTCAGATGCGCAAGCGGCTGCCAGATAGCGCCAACTTTGCAATTTTCATGCTTCGTAAAGGGTGAGACCAGACGGGCGGCTGGAGGGTGCCTGATAGCGTGACACCGGGCGTGGCGAGAACGGACTGCGCGAAGTATATCGCGAGCTACCTTTGCGTGCCTGTATATCCAATTTCCCCCGGCCGCGCGCGCGCCAGCAATTGGCTGGTCGTCGCGCGCTCGGGATTTGCGCGTCTGCCGGCGCATCCGCTTGGCGGCTTTGGGATTCCAGCCCAAGGCACCGCGGCGCTCCTGACGCATGAATTGCGTGCAGGCCTCACCCTGCTGCGCGCCCGCTCTTTTGGGCGGCGACTCAGCGCGAGGGTGCGCGCTTGACGAACCTGAATCAGCGGCCGGCATTGGATCTTGATGCGCTGTCCAAAAGCAAGCGCGAGTGCGCTGTCAGGCGGCGGCGGGCGGGCTTACGTACTCGATCTGCCCGCGGGTGAGCTTTCTCGCTCGCAGCAGGACCGGCGCAGATCGCGCGCCCATTCGCCGGCAGGGTCGTCGACGTTGTTCCGGCTGTGCCAACGGCGGGCCCTGCCCTGCTCAGGCGGCCGCAGCCCCGCTCGTGGCTCGCAGGCAGCGTGTGGCTGGGCTCCCCACAGCGCGCGCGGCCGGCTGCTGGCGATCGCCCGTCGCCCATGTCGCCGCGGCCAGCGAGGGCGGCGGTCGAGTGCCGTGCGCGGTGCGGATCGCGCGAGGGATCTCATCTGGCCTTGGGCCTGGCAGGGCCGGGCAGGCACGGGCGGCGCGCAGGCCGGCAGCGGCGACCGAGGCGGGTGGAGCTGGAGCAGCTGGAGAGTGGAGGCGGAGGAGCCTGGCGGGCGCGAGCCGAGTCAGCGCCGCCGCTGCGGCTGTCGAGTCTGCTCTGCGCTCACGGTTTCATGCGCCGAGCTAGCGGCGCGCTAGGCGTGGCGGGCGTTCGGCATTAGTCAGGCAGGCGCCGCGACATGGCAGCCCTGCCGGCGGCGCGATCCTCGCCAGCAGCACCCTCGACGCGCAGCAGGCATCGGACCAGGAGCAGCTCACCCGCGCACCAGTCCGGCAAGTGACCCGGCGCACGCGGCGCCCACGCTCGCCAGGCGCTGCGGCCGTTGCACAGGGGGCGCATCCGCGCTCGACAGCCGCGGCCAAGGCGCGCCCGATCAGGCAGGCTCTCCGCGCGCGCAGGGCGGCGGCCAGTGAGGGCGCGCGTGGCGTGCGGCGGCGGCCTTAGGGCGTTTTGAGTTTATTTCAGTGCTGGCTCCACCGCGCGGCCAGCCAGTCGCGGCGCGCTGAAATTACGCAGCTGGCCCGGCCGCTGCACGCTGCACGGACGGCCGTTGCTAGCCTGCTCCGCCCGCCCATCGCCCAACGCAGTCACCACTGACTCCAGCGGCCGAGCAGCGCTGGTAATAATAACAGTGTCGCATGCGCTGCAGCGAGATACGGCGCCGTGTGCTCCGGGGTATAAGGAAGAGCCGGCGCCTGTGGCGGACGATCTGGTGAGTGCCTCCCTGCCCGCCGCCCGTCACCGTCCCCAGCCCGCCCAGCTGTCCCTCGCTCGCGCCCGTTTGGCTTCGGCGTCTCTGCTCTGCGCTCTTGCTTGCATGCATCCGCCCTCTCCTGCGCCTGCGCTGCACCCATAGCGGGCGAGTCATCTCCTGCCCTCACCCCAGCTCCCGCGTGTCCTAGGCTACATGGTAGGCCCCTTCTCGCCAAGCTCCCACCATAGCTCCCCTCCCATGCGTCTTTTCGCGCAGCCTCATCCATGCTTGCTGCCGCCGGCGTCTCGTCTGCGCCCGGTCCACAAGCGTTTCATCCTATCTGATCCTCGTCCTCCACCGCGCCTCTCTTAAGCTGCCCTGCCTGTCGCCGTGATCCGCGGACCCTGTCCTCGCAGCAGAGCAGATCACCACCACTGCCGTCGGCTCTCTCATAATCCTCGTCGAGCCCCGGCTTCTGCCCGCGATCGTCTTGCGCCGCGGTCCAAGACAGCGCAGCAGCTCTTCCTTTGCGCCTTCTCTTCAGGGCTGCCTTGTTTCACCCCGTCCTCCGCCCTCGCCGGTACTGTTCTTTTCCTATTCGCGCCGCTTTCTTTTTTTTTTTTTCGTTCGCGCGGAGCAGCCACACCCAGTTCACGTCGTGCACACCCGTTGCGCCGATGCAGCACGCCCGCTAACAACTTCTGCGCCTGCCAGCATCATCCCCACCCCGCTACGCAGGGCCTGCCACCGCCGCAACCTCACCTCCAACACCCGCGCCCGGGCGTGCTCCAGCAACAGCAGCATCATCCCAATTCGCCGCAGCAGCCGCAGCATCCGCCGCAGCAGCCCACCACCCAAGGTCCCTACGCCTCTCCCCACCCTCCGAACCACGGACTTCCGCCGCAACAGCACCAGTCGCCCTACGTCAGCAACGTACAAATCCCTCCCGGGCAGAATCCGCAGGAGGTCCCCTACTACGCGACTCACCCGAGTCCGTACAGCACCAACAGCACTTCCGGCAGCTACACATCGTCAGGTAAGCCGCCCGCGCGCGATTCCTTACAAATCCCCGCTTCCCCGCACCCAAAACGCCGCCCCCCGAAGACGCGTCGAGACGCGTGCAGAAAACAAATCGACAGCGGTCGCCGACGACGCGACCATCGCCCGGTGGCAGTGGCTGACGCGTTTCCAGAGAATTCAGACCTCTCCATGGCCACCGCAACCATGAACAGGCAGTTCCCGCCAATCTACCACACGCCGCAATCCAATTCACCGGCGTCGATCCAGTCCCCGCAGCATGATCAACATGGCCGACCGCTGTACGGCCAGTCGACCGCGCAGATGCCGCAAAACATGTATTACCCGCCGTACCAGGTGCCGCAGCAGTCGCCCTACGCGCAACAACACACGGCACCCCTCCAGACCAACATGCCTTTGATGTCGCATCAGCAGCCACAGCAGATGCAGCATCCTCCGGCGCACCCGCACACTCCTGGACTGCCGGGCAGTCCGAGAACGAAGCTCAGCCAGACGCCGCTGCAGAGACCACCTTCGGGCTTGGGACCCCCGCAAGGAACCCCAACTGGACCCCCCGGCAGTGCCGGTAGCATGCATTCTGCCCCCCAGGCAAATTCCAGCGTAAACCCGAACGCTGCGCCCGGTCCGATCCCCGCCACAACTCCGCTGGTCGTCAGGCAAGACCAGAACGGTGTTCAGTGGATCGCATTCGAGTACTCGAGAGACCGAGTGAAGATGGAGTACACCATCAGATGCGACGTCGAGTCGGTCAACGTCGACGAGCTTCCGCAGGAATTTAAGACCGAGAACTGCGTTTACCCGCGCGCGTGCTGCCACAAGGACCAGTACAAGGGAAACCGTCTCCACTACGAGACCGAGTGCAACACGGTCGGTTGGGCGCTTGCCCAGTTGAACCCGTGCTTGCGCGGCAAGCGTGGTTTGATCCAGCGCGCAGTCGACAGCTGGAGGAACAGCAACCAAGACCCGCGTTTGCGAAGCAGGAGAGTGAGACGGATGGCCAAGATCAACAACAGGAAAGCAGTACAGGCGCAGCATGGAGGCCACATGGCAGGACCCGGCGCTCCGGGCGCCCCTGGTGTTCCCAACTCTGCTGGCATTGCTGGGGCTCCAGGTGCCAGGCCGACGAATATGGGAATGGGAGGTCCGCAGTTGCACCACCACCATGAACACCCTGCAGGTGGGGCTCAGGGCGGACCTGATGACGTTAGCGGTATGTTTCCACAGATGTGACGAGCGCGATTTGAGATTGCGCCTTTTTTGAAACGGACTTTGCAATGATAATCATATCCTGTCGTTTTGTATTGCATTTGTATCGCATGTACATTACTCCTTGATGTAACTTTCCCCCGCATCGCACTGTCGTTTGTACTCGTTTGTACCCATTGTCATGCACAACACCCATACCCTGGCGCAGATCATCGATCGTCAAGCAAGGTCACGGCAGCTAATCTCTTATCTCGGTGTAGCCGGAAATGAGTACAATGAGACCTCCCACACGCACCATCACCAGGCGCCTAGCGCGCAGCCCGGCGCGGCAAATGGCGATGTCAGGCCGGCCAATAATTTCTACCCCGCCTACCCTACGAACCAAGCTTCCAACGCCTCTGCTGTACCACCCATGGACCACCACATGGACCACGTCCCCCGCCCTCCCCCACCGCACGCTACAACGACGAAGCAGCAAGAAGATGAGGAGCGCAACCTCGAGCTTTTCGGCGATCTCCCTGAAGCCAAAAGACGCAAATTCATCCTCGTCGATGACGCTCAGCGGGGCACCCGCGTGCGCGTTCGCGTCATGCTCGACCAGGTAAACATGGAAGAAATGCCTGATTCTTACCGCAAGAACAACTCCGTCTACCCCCGCTCTTATTTCCCCACTCAGATGCAGTCCCCGCCGGCATCGCCACGCGGGACTCGTTTTTTCGACGATCCGGAGGAAGAGAAGGACGAGGGGAGCAGCGGCGCCTTGCCAATCACCGGTAGGACCCTGGTTCCTGTGCCGATGATGGATGGATCGGAGGCGAAAGTCCCGCGCCCGCGTATGACGAGATCGAAGAGGAACAAGGAAGTGACTCTGAACGACCTTGGCTACCGCATGACTTGGAGCCAGAGCAGAGTTTTCGCAGGAAGGACGCTTTTCCTGCAAAGATCCCGTAAGTTTTGCGCTCAAAAACCCCCACTCTTGCGATAATTGGAGCTTCAAGAACGAGCACTTACAACCGCTACAGTGGACGCCTACCGCAACAAGATGCGAAGCACCATGGTCGCAGCAGGCCAAGAAGTCGCACCGCATTTTGAGACGCGCGTCGGCAAGAGGCGGTGGTTGGAGCGGAGCAAGCGTGCGAAGCGCGAGGCCTCGCCTTAAATACCTGCCTGCCCTTGTCCAATCTCACGATGATCCGCGCGACCTCGAACAGCAGCGGCACCTGCACGACTCGACGAACCCGGCCTCGGACGGGAGTCTTTCCCCATTCGGCCCACACCCTCCGCTGTCAACGATTAAGCGAACGGGCCGGGAAAATTGGGATCCCCTTCCCTACGGATAATCCTTTCCCACGCACCAGGGGACAGGGGGTCTCCTCCACCTTCTCGGCCTGACCGCTGTAACCTCTGGAGCGTCGGGTGCGATCCGATTTGTGTGACTTCCGTTTCCTTATTTCTCGATGCTGCATCATCCTATCCACACCTCCTCTCTCATCCTGGCTGGCTTATCCTGGTTATCGATGCGGGCCGGTATGCACGGCCGGCAAACGTGCTGCTTCCATACTCGCCACCACTGTCTGGGGGATAACCCCTTCCTGTTTCGATGCAGCCGCGGTAATTTTCAAACAAACCTTCCTTAATCGGACTCGTCCCCCCGCTTGTAAACTTGCTTCTTGCCTCAAACTCTTTTCGATTCACCGGCGTAACGGGGAGGGCGGTGTGGTTTCACTTTTCTTCCATCCAATTTGTCGATGTGGTGTCTTTTCCTTTCCTTCTTGACGATCGATTCAGGACTCGCTTCAATGCGTAATGTGGATGAGTAAAGGACGGGATAAGGATGGCTGGTACTGGGTTCCTCTTCCTTCTTGCCGGGAGTCCAATGCGTTCGGGGCGACTATCGATGCTTTGCAATGCGATGAACGCTTCCGAAGTAGTATGGACCAACGGAACTCCCGCGAGCGCCTGGATGAACGCCACCAATACCATGATTGCCTGCATCACGGGGAGAAGGCCGGGCTGAGGCGGGAGTTTGCTTGCATTAGTGTGGCTGCAGAAATCCGAGCAAATTGTGTCGTACCCCACACGCTTGCTTTTTTGGGGCTCTCCGGCGTCAGGGACGGGACGGGAAAAGAAAGATACAAAAGCATCAGCAAGAACAAGTTGATTCGCTATCGCTTTAAGCTTTTATTCAAGTAGCCTTCTTACGCGGATGAAATGTACTCATGGCTGAATGAAAACCGGAAGGGCAGGACCCTGCCGACGAAATAGCAATACGTAGTTCGTACAGACGACTCTTCAATGGAGATAGTTAGTCTTGATTTTTCATTAATTGACGACGGTCCGCGCGGGCCAGGCATGACTTGATCGCCCGTTCGCGATGGGAAAGGATTCCACGCGCAACCAAATCAATAGTCTGGTTTCGTTGAGCGCATCTAGCGCATGGTCGGTGTGCTGCATGTTTCAGCGGTAGCAGCGCAAATTACTTGTCGCTTCCAATCAAGAAAATGCGACTAATGTCTCCCGTCATAATCCAAGACCTAGCCGTTGTGTTGCTTGGCCCTAGTTCGCAATCTTGCCACTCAAGTCGCGTTTGATAGACACGAGCTAGTAACGTACATCGTGTGCTCTCTCTCACCCCTTTTCTTCACCACCCCGACCCCTGGGTTTGACCGGTCATTGCTGTCAATCAGGAACACCGGTAGAAACTAGCTATTGGCAATTGGCGGAGCGGGATAGAGATCGTTCTAGCCTCGCGGGTTCGTGTCTCAACTTACGAACCGGCAAAATTGAAGGGAAGGGGTAAACTAGAGGGAAACTATCTAGGTATCCCGTTCAGGGAAAAACGGGGGGTGATCTGAGTAAACGGCTTTTCGCAAGAAGTTTTGGATACGGCGGCCATCTAGATGCGCGCTCATCATTGTTCTGGCTAGGAACAATCGGCTAATTGGGGGGAGGAAGTGATCGTACGAGAAAGACGGTGAGCGAACGGTAATTTTGTCTCTGCCCTCTCTTGTTCGTAAGTAGCTTCGGAACCAGTGTTCCTTGAGTTCGCTCGGATGGAGGACCCAATTGGGGAAACGGCGGTACGCGATAGGACCTTGGAATCGTTGAAGGGAGGGGCGAGGGGGGTGAAGGGATGGGTGGCGAATATCAGGATCATGCCTGCTCGAGCGTTTCTATTCTCAACGGCCGGCGCGCAGGCACTTTGGCGCATGAACCCGTATGGCGGGGACTTCGTTACTAAAGGATCACATAATGGGCTTGCATTTAGTTTGCTTCGCCTTGATGTTGTCTCGATCTTTATCTTTTCCTTTCTCTCTTTCTAGCTACAAGAAGAACTCGCGCCAGAGGTGAAACGGGGAAATGATGCGAGCGTGCCGGTCAGTATTAGGGGATTATCGCTGAATGTTTTCTCCTTCTTCGTTGAATCGAAAGCAAGTACTTGCTTGCTTGTAACTCTTGCTGTTTCCTTCTCCGTTCCCTGCGCCCGAGATGAGTGGTCAGTTCTACGGCCGAGGGGAAGTCGTCGTCATCAATGGTTTTTTCTTTTCTTGCTGGTTACACGATGGGGCCAAAATATTCATGGAACGGGAGATGGTGCGGTGGAAGTGACGACAAGAGATGAGGAGGCATCATGACATGACGTTCTGTGGGCTGTGCTAGATTCAGGTACGTTTCGGTTACCCCTTCCTATCTATCCACGGAGTATAATCCGTTCGGGCGTTTTTTTCTTTTGTGCTTTGTGCCAAGCCGACTGACCGGAGTAAGCAGATCGTTGCTCATCAGCTCCGTTGCTCATTCCCAACATGTTCAGTCATTGGCTCCACACCTCGTGAGCATTTTTTTCATTCGTTTCTTTTTTCTTGTCCCCCCCCTCTTTGTCCCACTGTTACCAGGCAGCAGAGCTCCTTCACTGGCTGGAGCTGAAGGTGTAAGACGGGGACGTGTGGGGGTGGAAGGACGGTGGATGAGTCGTGGAGAGCTGGAGCTGACGAAGCAGGGTGAAGCAGGCCGGCAGTCACGCGTTGGTTGCCTGTCGGAAAAACATCCGGATTCACTTCGTCCGTCTGGTCTGATACTGCTGGTGTATCCAGCTGGACCTGGCGCTTTTGCCGATTACGAGCCCGCGGGTTTATGCTACGAGAGACATGCAGTGGGCGAGCATAACGGAGCTTGCAGCCCCTCTCCAGCTCGCCCTCTCCAAACGGAAAGTCGGCTTGCTGATGCAACGGTTTTTCCCGTGTTTATTATGTCCCTTGGTCCGGGCTCGTCTGAGGTTTGCTTGAGCTGCGCGGGCGGCATTACACAAAGTACGTTATATGCAGGTTTCAATAAAGCTTGGGGACCAGAAGCATAGGCAGGGACACAAAAGGGCAGCAAGATGGCCAGCAGGGCGCAGGCGGGGCCGCGGCGGCTGGTCCTGCATAGCGCAGGCGCAGCAAGGCTCGCGTCTTGATACACGCACAGCGCGGAAGTCATTCCTGCCCTGTGGGCGAGGCTGATCCCGCACCGACGAACCGCAAATCCGCCCCCGAATTGCTGGCTGGCCAGGTGGGCACGGTGGCTGGGCCCCATCTGCAGAGCACGCACGCATGACGGTTTTGGGCGCGGTGGATGGACGATGTTGCTGCTGCCGCCGGTGCTGCTTGTGCCGCGCCACGCGTTGCATCCCTCATGCAGAGCGCTGCTCGCGCCTTTTCCCCTTCGGTGGCTGGCGGCCCGCTCGGCTCCTACGGCAGCCAGCCAGCAGCAAAGCCAGCTGACGGGATGGTGCGGTCATCAGCGCGCGCAGTTCCTGGATTCAGGCTCACCGGTCGGCGTGCATCGCTGTGCGGTGGGGTCCCATGCAGTGGAAACACCCGTTGCTTGGCGGCGGCGTGGGTGGGCGGCTGGCTGGCCCGCACCGCATCGCGAGCGACGCGAGCGGTCCGAAACGAAACCAAAGCGGGCGCGCCGGGCCAGAAAGTCGTTTCGGGGATGAGGAGGCACAGCGGAGGGGGAGGGGGAGCCGTGGGCAACGAAAGACTGGGAGGGGGTGGAGATGGGTTCCTGGTGTTGTGGAGAGGGAGGGGTGCGTGGTGTTGCTCTGCCGGCGCGCGAGGCGGCCCCGAGAGCGGCCGCCGCCGCTGTGCCGCAGCGCTTTGCGCCTTGAGACGCGGCTGGTATAAATTCGAGAGAAGCGGTGCGGGCGGGCGTCCAATGTGCGATGGATGCTTCGCAGCATGCTCTGTGGGAAATTGGGCGTGCCTCGAGATGACCTCAAGATGCGACAAGACGTGAGTGTCGCATCACGATGAATGCACCAACACCGCATGACCAGCCACCCGGGCGCAGAGGTAGGTTGATGTTCGGGTGTCTGGAATGGCGCAGTGTTGACGGTCGCCAGCGCAACTCATTGCCGACCCGCGCCGGCCGCTGCGCGAAATAACCGGCAAGGACATAGCCGGCCGGCTAAAGTCTGCGGGCGCTGGCGTCTGAGCAGAGCTCAAGCATCGCGCTCTCGCGCCGACCGTTGTTGCAGCAGCTCTCAGACAGCTCAGACAGCCCAGATAGCGTGCGCCCCGCGTTGTTGAGCGAGGAGCGGTCTAGACGCGGCCTCTGGGCATCCGTGCTATCGCGGCGGGCCATGTCTGGAGGACGAGCTTACGTACCTGGAGTGGATCTGAGCCCGGATTGAGATGGGCATTGCGTGGAGCTGGATGAAACCTATCACCTATATATCTTCGACTGGCCGCCGCATCCTTAGTCCCTCTTGTCGACTCTGCGACAAAGCTCTTCACACCTGCCTGGCTGCCGCCGTCATGTCGAGCGCAGCGCAGCACCGCCGCCCGCACGGCCGCGCGGCCTGCCTTAACTTGTTCCCGAACGACTAACATCGCAATAGCCCGGCGGCCGAACGGAAAAAGAACAGCGGACCGGGAGCAGCGGCACGGGCGCGCGCTGGTAGGAGGAGGAGCAGGCAGGGCGGCCGCGGGCGCTTCGTATTGTCGCTTGGTGGTGGCAGTGAAGTCGCATCATCGTATCGCGGCTGGCGGTAGGGACACATTCCTGTACGACGTCACGCTCTCGCACGCATGGCCGCGCGCCGTGCAGCACCAGCGCTCTTCACGCAGCGGGCTGGTGCTGTGTTTCTGTGTCTTTGCGCGCGCGCGATCGCCGCAATCGATAAGCGCAGTGGGCTGTGATTTGCGGGGGATTTTCTATTCCTGCACGTTGCCAGGCCAGGGCGGCGCAAACAGCCAGCGCCAGCCGTCCAAGGCACCGCGTTGCACCCACCCAAGCAGACGCGCCCTCGCTGCTGCTGCCGCCATCGCTTTCCTCCGCCTTCGCTGCGCGTTGCGAGCGCCCGCCGCTTCGCTCGTTTCTCTGCGCCGCCGTGTTCCGCCGCTGCCAGCCGCCCGGCCTCCACAAGCAAGCGCCCTGCAGTGCGGCTGTGTCGCTACCCACCAAGCTTTAGAACCCGGCTGCCAGCCAAGGCATCCCACAGCCGCGGACCGCGTGAAACGCGAGAATGCCCTCCCAACCTCCTTTTCACACCAGCTTCTCCTTCGACAGCGACGACGACGCCGGCCACTTTTCACATCCACCTGCGTACGCGACTCATGTGTCGCTCCCCGCGCCCGTAGCTGCTGCGACACACGACTCCATCGCTCCGCCGCCGCCGCCCCAGCATCGCAATCCCGCCCGTCTCGCTGCGGCTGCGACCGGCGTCGCTGCACACCAGGACATCGCCCGCAACCCCGCCCGGCAGTCGCTGACGACGCCCGGCATGGACAACTTAGGTGAGTCGGCAGCAGGCGGCGGCATCGCTGGCATCGCCCTCGGCGTCGCAAACTCCCACCAGCGTGAGAGCGGCCTGCGCGCCCTGCGCGGTGCCGACCCTGCCTGGGCCCGTTCTGGAGCTGGTGGTAATCCTTTTCCAGGAAATCAACACCAGCAGTACTCCCCCTACGGTCACAGCCCGTCTCCGCACGCCATGAATCCCACGGCCTCGTATGGCTCCCAGGAGCCTTTGGCTCACGCTGGCACTTCGCCCAGCCCCAACGATTCGCGCCCCTCGCTTAACAGCCACTCCAACCACGACGGATACTCGTCCTTCTCAGATGATCCCTACCAGTACCATTCCAGGGCGGCCCCGTTCGGCGCCATTGACCCTAATGACATTGAGGATGACGGCGATGACGGCATCCCCCCACCGGACCCCAACAAGCGCCGGACACTGCTCGGCAAGAAGGGTGCTGCCGCCGCCGGCGCAGGTGCTGGCGTTGGCGCCGCTGCAGCCCTGTCTAACCCTGGCGATGGAAGCGGAAACTACGGTCCCGTTCCAGGCGGAAGTACCGAGTACAACCACAACTACGGCGCCGAGAAGGCCGGATGGCAGGCCGCGCAGAACAAGAATGGCAAGAAGCGCCTGCTAATCATCTGCGGCATTGCTCTCATCGTCATCGCCATCATCGTCGGCGTCGTCGTCGGTGGTGTTCTTGGCAGCAGGGCTGGACAGCCTGACGACAGCGCGAAACAGCCCTCGGCGGCCTCTGATGACGCCAATGGTGACCTGGACAAGAACTCCGCAGAGATTAAGAAACTCCTGAACAACCCGGACCTGCACCGCGTCTTTCCGGGAATGGACTACACGCCGCTGAATGCACAGTACCCTGACTGCCTCCATAACCCGCCGAGCCAGAATAACATCACTCGTGACGTAGCCGTTCTCAGTCAGCTGACGCCTGCAATCCGTCTCTATGGAACCGACTGTAATCAGGTAGGCACCGTTGGAAGACTCGACCACAGAATTAGCGGCTGACGCAGATGATTTCTCAGACCGAGATGGTCCTCCATGCCATTGACCGCCTGGGCCTCACCGACACCAAAGTCTGGCTTGGAGTTTGGCTGGGTAACAATGACACGACCAATGATCGACAGATCTCGCAGTTCTGGCAGATCCTTGACCAGTACAAGGCGGATCCTTTCGCCGGTGTCATCGTCGGCAATGAAGTGCTCTACCGCAAGGACCTTACCGCCCAGGAGCTCGCCAAGATTCTTGGGGATGTGAAAAAGAACCTTACTGATCATAGCTGGGATCTCCCGCTGGCCACGTCTGACTTGGGTGATAACTGGACGGCAGACTTAGCTAGCGAGGTTGACGTTGTCATGGCCAATATCCACCCGTTCTTTGCGGGCGTCGAGGCATCGAATGCGGCAAGCTGGACTTGGTCTTTCTGGCAGAGCCACGATGTCGCTGTCACGAAGAATTTACAGGGAAAGACGCACGTCATCAGCGAAACGGGTTGGCCGTCTGGAGGTGGAAATGACTGCGGAACGGAAGCGAAGTGCACAAGTGATACTCAAGGCAGTGTCGCCGGCGTCGATGAGATGAACACTTTCATGAACGATTGGGTGTGCCAGGCGTTGAAGAACGGCACGGAGTACTTCTGGTAAGTCTCTCTGGTTCTTAATCTATTTGAATAATTCAGGCCTGACCAAGGATAGGTTCGAGACTTTCGACGAGCCCTGGAAGGTTATCTACAACACGGACGATGAACAATGGGAAGACAAATGGGGTCTCATGACCGTTGACCGCAACCTCAAGTCCGGCGTCAAGATTCCTGACTGCGGCGGCCAGCAAGCTACCGTGTCGAAACGAAAGTAACCAGGAGAATCCGGAGAGGTTAGATTAAGGAGGTACGATCGAGCATTTTGTTATTCTTGTATTTGCTTTTTGTTTGTTCGGCGTTTTTAGGGCATGGTAAACATTGCGGGTCAGCGTTTACAGGGAATACACATTCCTTGCGTTTCTTCGGAGGGACCACACGCGGGTGGCAGGTCTGTATGGGCGGGATGCATCATCCGTAGATCTGGCATCATCGAAGATCGGGGGCTCATTAATTGTTTACTGCCCCCCAGAGGATGACCATTTTTGGCGGCGATGATGAGACGATGAAGAAGAGGGCGGTACGATTGCCCCCTTGATAGCAAAGGGTGGAATGGAGGGATTGCGGGATATGGATACACGTAATGACCTCGTGAGCCGCAAATGAACTGGGAGGTTATGTAATGTAGATATGTAGATAAGCACGCGGCGAAGCGAGCAATGGAGTGTAAATTATTTCTTTCAGGTGGGATCGACTGGTGATGGGTTGGGATTTGAGTGAGTGGGAAGGAGGAGTTCATGAGTACGAATGCTTCAACTCCAGAAGGCTTAGTATCCCAACTGCTTGACGGCATTTCGCGAGTGGAAGTGTGAGAACGATTTCTGTATGTGGAGTCTATACCTCTCTTTTTCATTCGGGATGATTTTCTCTCCTGAATCTTGCCTTCCATCTTTCCTGCTCGACGTCCATCTCGTCTCGCAATAAAATCACGAAATCTGAGCGTGGCTGGCTATCAATGCCTACCTTGTCGCCTCTTCTCCATATATGAACCTGGTGGTGAGGTCGCCTAAACGGTCGCTTTCACGCAACTACGTCATATACGGACTTCCTACCCGCATCCTGTTATGGCAGTGACGACAGTGGTATCAGAGAAGGCAGGAGCCAGGGGGGGGTTTGCACCTGTCATCCGTCTTTACACATCCACCTCACTGCTCTTCATTCATCACTCCAGGTCACCGTAAGCTCTTTTGCTTTAGTCATCCACTTCAATGCCTCGACTATCATTGTAGCTCAAAATGATCAGCCTTGTCGGACACATCAGTGCCGTCCTCCATTTACATTGCTCCCGCACTTCTTCACTACAGCATAACGTGTGCGACCTGATACGAACCAGGCCCTTCGAGAGCGACCGCTACGCCGACTTGATCGTCCGCTGCAAAGACCGCAGCGAGTACCACGTGTAGGTGGGGTGTGAGGCGTGTGCAAGGTGTGTGCTTGCTGGAAGTGGAAGGAAGGAGCGTGTGAGGAGTGGGCTGTATGTGGAATTTGGTGAGTGGATGTGGAGTCTTCTTTGCTTTTGATCTCTACGAGGGAGAAGTTGGGACTATCATAAGGATTTAACCCGTGGGGACGGGCTGTTTTCATAAGAGTTTCTGGCGTAGTTTTCCAAATTCTCTGGATCAATTTTGTCTTCTTCATTTGCGTCGGCAATTTTCTTTTCTTTTTCTTTCTGGTCCTCAATCCTGCTGTCCCTTGATTGCACCACTTACCCGGCCCCTGAGAACTCGAAGTGTTGAAGCATAATTATACTATCTCGATTGAAAGATCTCTCTCGAGAAACTAATGCTAGGAAAAGCCGCCATCGATAATTCAGTTGGATAAGGTAAATGGACAAGTTCTCCATACGCAACGATTGCGAAAAGCGTCCTTTTTCACTCGAAGATGCAAGGCTGCCTTCAGGCTCGAGGCTGTGATTCAATTCAGAAACAACCCCCGAGCTGGGCACTGCTATCATATCTCTTGTCTCATTGGCTGACATGCAGGTGCTAGACACGTATCATCTGCGCATGTGCACAATTTCTTCCTGGTTCGTGCAGCAGCCAGGCAGAACGCGGGGCACAGCCTCGTTGAGTAGGCACAACGAGGCTATATATTCTCCATTATCAACTTGAGAAGCCCTTCGTCTTTGGCATCAATGTCAGCCCCGGGAGCGATCTTTCACTCGTAGTATCTGGAACTGTCCTCTCAAAACAGACAAGATGGATAACGCTGCCAGAGCGTACGGGAACCCTCCAAGCGGCTATCCACGCCTCAGTCGCGGGCAGTCAGATCCAGATCCGCGGGCTCCCTTCCCGGGCTCCGATCGACGTACAGTCCAGGAGCGCGTCCAGTCGCAGTCGTACCAGGCCCTAAGCTACGGATGGAGTAGCGATCGCATGGCCTCGACATTAAACAACTACTTCGTGCCTGGCCACGGCATTTCGAGGGCCGTCATCCAGAACTTTGGCCCTGATGCCACCGTGAGGCTCTACACGCACCAAGTGAGAGAGCGCATGTGTGCATGCCGTGTGCCCTGCTAATCTGCTCACCCAAGGGCTGCGATGGCTTCCTCGTCACCACTACCGATCCACCCCTAACCAAAGTACGCTTTGCCGCTGCCACCGTCGCAAGCAAGCTAACCCCGCCCAGGCACAAATAGAGGACATCAAGGAGGTGTCGCGCGAGTACGAGGAGCGCAAGGCCGAGCGCAGCAGCGGCCTTCAAGAGCGACTGCTCGACGCCGCCAAACTCTCCCACCCACCCGATCCCTCAGCCCCCGACGACTCACGGCCACTAAGCCATTCTGACTACTCCTACCCAACCTACATCTCCGCCAGCAAGAGTTCTGTGTCTACGCCGCCGTCACAGTACCCGCTCCCTACCACCCACAACAAGCCCGTCGGAGTCCCGGACGATTCGCAGAAGATCATTCATACCTCCAACACAATCAAAGAAATTGAAACATCAAGCTCAGAAAAGCAAAATGTTGAAGTTGCGGCCTTCTGGAATCTATGGGACTACGCCCGTGAGGAACTGAATAAAGTCGACGATCTGCTGTCTGCGGTAGTGCTCACAGGAACAGAGGAGAAAGCATTTGCGAGTACTTGCGAGGAATATGTGACAAGGATGTGGTCGGAGTCCGGAGTGCTGTTCCTGCACCTTATTATGGACGCCTTGCGCTCGCTGTGCGATCTTGAGGCTAGATCCGTATCGACGTTGTCCTCAAAGTTGATGCAGAGGTGTCTGGAACCTGATTTGATTGTGGAATGCTTCGAATTATACCACTGTTTTTGTTTCGTCAGGTTGGAGGGAAACGGCGAGAAAATAAGCAAAGTGGTCGACCAGATGATGTGGCTGACTGCTGTGTTCAGGAAACCGTCGGCGGGAAAGCTTCTTGCTTCCACGGCTCGCGTGAAGCAACACAGAAACACCGTAATAATAGAACCTACATCTCTCTCAGAGGTTGTGGACGGTTCCAAGACCGCTGGCTCTTGCTGGCACAAAATGTTCGACGGCTACATTCTTGCGGTTGGTTCCCCAATTCCTGAGCGAGGGCCAGAGCTTGGAGTGGAGTTACCTTTCGATGTCATGACTCTTCTTAGCCTCGTCCTGTACCCGGTCAACTTCAAGTCTGGGATCGTGTTTAAGGGAGAAAGGACAGCTCTCATTCCCTCTACCCATGAAGGTGGTGCAGACTCTGTTCAATGGCACTTCCTGGAAAGCGAGCCTGATGGCGATGCACTCTCGTGGGAGTTCATTGGGAGCCATTGCAAAAACATACTACCCACGAGAGACTTGGAGACGCTGAAAGGAAAAAGAGCCTTTGTTGGCTATTTTCCAAAAGCGGACATCCATCTTGGTACAAAAGAGTCTGGATTTGACCAGATCGAGATCTCTGGGGCCGAGTACGACGACAAGAGGAAGTTCGTCCTGGGCAATGAGTTGACCGGACAGATTGGGATGTCGGTGATGTCCTACTTCTCGGCCCAGGTAGCGGGGAAGCTTACGATACACAAAACGGCAAAGCAAAGGCTCCGCGGAGAACACAAGAGCATTCTTGACAAGATCCGGAACTCGAAAGATTCCCCAAGTCTCTTGTACGATGTACAAACGAAAAGAGGCTGGCTTGTACCCGAGTTAAGCGTCATTCTCCATTTGGCACTGGCCTGGGCATCCTATCAATATCTGTCTGAGGAAGCATTGAGCAAAATGCCGTACGCTGAGGCCCAACCTGACGGAGGCAAGGCTGCGGAACGAGCAATTTTCGGCGCTGCAGAAGAGCTACTCCCCAGTACCATTCGAATGGAAGACAACTCGACAGGCCAACTTTCCGTTATGCAGGCATTGGCACCATTCTTCACGCGCATCAGCCAAATCAAGGATCAACAGCTATAGCGGTATGACTGTGGTCTGAAGGAGACCGAAGACTTGGTTGGGTACGAATTCAAAGAGATCTCTAAATTTGAAGAATATATACAAGCTAAGAGAACTGCTATCGAGGTGAAGAAAAGCGGAGGCTGGCTTAAGCTGGTTGCGAAACGACCGAAGATCCCCATCATCCTCTGCAGTCAACTGAAGGAGCCTACTCGACTATCACAGGATCAAACGGTTTGTCCCGTCTGGACTGAAGTGCCAAAAGACCAATACTACCTCACGGTGGCAATGCCATGTTTGAGGTATTTGTCAAGGAGTTGCGGCGGCGAGAACGACCTCAAACGGTACAACGATCTCTACTGTGTGTCCGCAAAAAAGCATAGCGGCTACGTACCTTGCAATGCACAAGAATGGCCATGTTGCAACCCGCTCCTCGAGCTCTCAAGCCGTCCGTCAAAGCAGGCGTTCTCCTATAACGACTACGGAGCCTTGATCATCGGTAGAGCAGACTCACCAGAGGCAAAGTACAGCGCGGTATTGAAAAGGTTGTTTGCAAATACGGCGGATGCTCCTGGTCTGAGGAGCGGCCAGATACAGAAGTACGTCTACCTGGTTGCCCATGTAATGCCTTGTGTACTGATAGTCTCCCAAAGTGGCGCTCCTCAGCCGCAGGACCCGGTGCATCTCGAGATGTCTTGTGCGCAGCCCTCCCTTCCGTAGTTTTGATGACGGAGCGGCATTGGCATGTCCCCGAAGTATGCAACAGTCGGTAGGTGATTCACTGGGACCATACACGCAAATCGCTTGTAAAGCCACGAGTCAAGAAGCAGGGAGGAGCGACCGTTGTAACCCGAGTCGAGCGGGGATGGGAGGCCGTATTCTAGAGACGTGAAGCAACAAGGCTTATGGTCTAAGCCCTGTGCAATTCACGCAGAGTTCCAACTTCTGTATGGATCGTGGACCAAGCATTGCCGTCAGATGTAATTAGAAAGGAGCTGTTAGACTTTACCTGACACCCGCAGTAGCTTTCTCCCGGTGTTGGCTTCACTTCACTTCAACTCTATCACGTCATGTGCGCTTCAGAGGGTTCAATGCTTTTCTTCCAGCGCAATCATCCTCGCCACCATCACCAAACAACAGCGCCCACAACGACTTTGTCTCTCCCAGCCAACTGTTGGAACTTCACGGCCCAGCGCTGTGGCACGACTTAGGGCACGATGGCATTAAGCAAGCGAAACCTTCGCCAGTAAGCTTTCCCAAGATGAACTTCCCATCCCACCTCCCTCACCTGTCAAAGCCACGGTTGACAACGCTGACGCTTTGCCGCTCACAGCGCGATGGACTCAGGAGCCTACAGCGACCTGAAGATTCGCCTCGGCAATGGTGAAGAATTGAACTGTCACCGCGTCATCTTGTGCAACAACTGCGAGTTCTTTGCCAACGCTGTCAAGCCAGACCGGTTCAAGGTATGAATTCTCCTTTGGAAAGCCTCACTCTGCCTATTCTACAAGCTTGCCAACTTACCGTGCTCTGTCCATAGGAAAGTGTCACCGGCGTCATCGAGATGAAGCAAGATCCTCCGAGCGCAGTGAAGGCGCTTAGGGAATTCTTCTACACGGACGACTACACCATCGAAGAAGACTTAGACTATCCGGAGCAGCTCATGGAGCATACCGCCGTTTATGTGGTCTCATCAACTTACGCCGTTCCTGGCCTCATGAGCTTGGCAGAAGAGCGTCTCCTCGACTTGCTGAGTGACTCTTGGCTTGCGGTCCTTCCGACTATCCCAAGCGCGATGGGAGCGATCTACGACGCTACGTCCTCATTAAGCCCATTCAGAAACAGCCTTCAGCAGATTTCTGTACAGAACAGGAATTCACTTCTGGCCTTGAAGGTGTTCAACAATTTGATGGAAGAAGCACCGGATTTTGTTCACGAGCTTATGAAGACTCTCTCAGAAGAGGTTGATGAGAAGGAGGCCCATCTCACGGCTGTTACAAAGAGAATCAAGTCTCTAAAGGTTGAGGCAGCCAAGCGGAAGGGACCGCGCCATTACCAGTGTCCTCGCTGCAGAGAAGTCTTCGAGATGACACTTCCCGATGGTGGAGCTCGCGTGAGCTGCCCACGCTGCAGACGGAGCAGGCTCAAGAGGTCGTGGGAGATCTTGGAGGTCCGTTCCAGGGAGATGGAAGATGATGACTTGGTAGTCTAGATTCAGCGTGAACAAGACAGCATCAATCGATAAGACAGTCCGTTATCAGGACTGGGTTGATCCACGTCCAGTATGGTGGACACACATGCTGCATCACATTTGCTATGACTGATATGGTGAAAATACGATGGAGATTCTGCAGCAAGCTTTCGTAATGTCTTTTTGAGAAAATGAGATAATCATGCCTTCCATCAGCATTCACTGCGCTGGGTGGCGGGCAGATACGCACAGAAATATTTAACTAGGAAGCGATGACGGAATGCAAGCTGCGGTACCTTAATTTGCTATAGGTGCATAAGATCGGATATCCGTGTCACGTTTCTGCTTGTGATGGTGGTGAAATGGTAATGTCATATTCGGAACTTCAGATCAGAGGCAGCCAGAGATGAATCTGGCGGAGGTAGAATAGATGAACCCTGAACTGACGGTTCCCGTCGAGGTGACCAAAGAGATTTGGTGCGTTCAGGCAAAGAACTCAACATCGTCAAAGAGAAAGATTCCGTATTCAAGCAGTTATCATCCGGAGGACATGAGTCTCACACCTCAAACCGTAGGACATCCGTCAGACTCAAAAGTCTCCAGGCCTGCCCAGTCAACAGCTCCAGCCTATACCGGACGTCTTCTTTGAAACATCTCATTAGCCGATTCTTCTGCTCCGTCCTCCACTTATTTAAATCTCTCGGAGGCCGATGAAGGAACCTAGAGGTATCGTGTCGACTTGTATTACTCTGTCTGTTCAGACTGCAGAAAAGCGCGTTGGTTAGCAGCGGACTAGGGGATATTGCATCTCTTGGTACAACCATCCAGTAAGTTGCCGCCGTGAGTTGTCAAGCTCAGCGCAAGAGATTTTCCTCAGC
Organism: Neofusicoccum sp. Z40; assembly: GCA_037356075.1. Classification (NCBI taxonomy): domain Eukaryota; kingdom Fungi; phylum Ascomycota; class Dothideomycetes; order Botryosphaeriales; family Botryosphaeriaceae; genus Neofusicoccum; species Neofusicoccum sp. Z40. Next base: position 148,509 of record JBAWJV010000006.1, read on the forward strand.
CTGATCTTTGTATCGAACAGCATTCCATCCTAAACAGTGCAGGGAATGGAAGAAAATGTATGTGTCAGAATGGTCAGATCTCTGCTTGATCGTCTTGGCTTCGCGGCTGGAGCATGGGTTCGGGAGAAGACTTCAGAATTTCCTCGTTTTCTCCTGGTTTCCCCTCTGCTGAAGGTTTTCCGCGTGCCGCAACCTCTTCAACTCAAGTACTTGCGTCTTGCGGCCACGCTGATAGTAGTGGGAGGCTTATCCGTCTTCATGCTCGTGTCTTCTGCATCCGCCTCCTCTTTCTTATCACATCTTCGCGGGCTCCTTCCTGCGCCAAGAGCCTGAACCGTGATATTACAAACAAATTGGTACGCATGGACCATCATGCTTCTAAGACGAATGATACATAGGCTTTGGTCTTCCTGAACGGTTGCTCATAAGCGATAGGAAGCGGGTCTCGGTGAAATTAAGAACAAGGGAGAGATGTGAAAGGTCCGCAAAAGAGAATCGCCTAGTGACCGAGAGACTAACGGCAAAGAAGAAGGTGCCTATGCACCAGAGGGGGACGACAAAGCCTCCTCACTCCTACCCAGAGCCCTTCATCTCGATCCTCGAGATCTTGCTCTCTCCATCGACCTCTCCCCATCCATCGCCACGACGATCACCAACGTCACCACTCATCCGCACCCATCAACCCAACTCACCTCCGCCATCGGCGCTCGCCCGCACATCACTCAACTCGTGTATCGGAGATGAGCAAATGCGACGCGCAAGAGGTCCAAAAAAGCCCCCTCCATCTCCATCGACGATCATCCAGAACCGCCGCGCCGGGCCGCACCTTCACCCTATCACAGCGCCGTCAAAATAATCATCCAGCACAACACCCGTCCGCCGCCGCCCCATCATCCCCATGTCACTACTTTGGTTGCGGCAGGAGCGCTTGCCGCATAAATGTTTTTTTTTCTCCTCTCTCTCTCCTGACCTTTCTCCGCCGCCCCTCATTTCTCCTACAATCAATCACACAGCCACTCCCTGAATCACCTGCCGTTTCTCTAATCCCTTTTGCGCTCCTGGGCATGGAGAGAGAGAGAGGGGGGAGGAGGCAAAAAGCCTTCGCAAGTCCAGAACAACAGCCAAAAAAAAGCAAACCCAGCATCGTGGCGTTCCCAGCGGCTCAAACAAAAAGGCCAGACCACGCATCATTGCTTTTTCCCCCTCCCCGCCATCCCCCCTCCTACGCAGCCACCGCCACACAGCCTACTACGTAAGTCGTTGATTTGCGGTCGGACATAATACGCATCGGGCGGGAGGAGAGAGGCTCGGCTCCGAACGCATGAAGCACAACCCCATCCCCCCCATCCCCCCCCCTTCCGACCAGTCAGAAACGTGCTAGGTTCGGTGTACCAACACTCGGTGCTTACGATCTGCCGCGTGATGATTCGGTCGGCCGATACGTACGCTTGCGCCACAAGGAGCTTTTTTGCGCGCGCGTGGGCCTGTGGGTATATAGGTTTGGGAATGAGCCGGGCGGACGGGCGGGACCCTGTCGGTTTTGTACGTATAAGATTTTTTGCTGCTGCCTGCCTGTCCTGTCCTGACACTTCTTCTTTCCCTCTCTTCATTCAAGCAGCACTCTCGCCCCTTCCAATCCTCGGATCTCGCCTGCGCGCTTGAGACTTTTGTGTGTTGCTGTTACAAGACCTTGGTCGCCACCGACAACACCTTCACACCGGACGGACGTCTCCTTTTTTATTTTTTGGTGGAATTTCTTTCTTTCTTTCTATTCACCATGATTCCTATCTGCAGTCTGCCCACTGCTCGACTACCTACATCGCTCCCGCTCTCTGTCGTGGGCGTAGGAGCATCTAATTTCTGCCTAAAAGCAGCCGAGGAAGTACCAGGACCGTCGTCGAACGACAAGAACCATCCGTCGCCGGGAGACCGCTTTTTCTCTTCCATTCTCCATCCCATCCGGTTGAAACGCCATGCTAAGGACCCCAGCAAGTAAATCAACGCCCATGCCCAAGAGCAAAAAATAGAAAACGAGCGCGAAACGACCATGCAGACCACAATGCAACACTATGGCCACCCAACCCTTGAACGCCGGATATGATTATGTCGTGCGGATCCCATATTTGTACAAGCGTGCAGTTCATCTGCACATGGACGGATCATGGAAGTGTATACAATCGACGGGCCGCATTACCAGGTTTCCTATGGATGCAAAGTCAGCAATGTTCGCCAACCGTGGGGCAGAAAAATGATTTGGCTGGGAATGAGCCGGAGAGGATGGATGAACTTACAGCAACATATTGACCACTCTCCTTCTTCCTGGCCCAGAACTCTTCAGCCTCATCGTGGTTGAGGTTACCCTTATCCATGGCGACGTCAACAAGAGCCCGGTGGACGCCTTCGCCCATGCCCTTGCTGCTGCCGCACACGAAGATACGACCATCAAGCGCGTTGATGACGAACCAAACAACATCGGCCTGGACCCGAACTTCATCCTGGACATAGCGCGCGTTGCCGGCCCGACGGCTCTGGACGACCTTTTTGATCTCCCTCTCGTGGGCACCGAGCTCGCCCGAGTAAATTTCGTCAAGCATGCTGTCACGCACACCCTGGACCAACCAAATCTTGTTGGCGCAGTTGGCGTTCTTAAGCCGGTTCAGGATGAAGCCACGGAAGGGAGCCATGCCAACGCCAGCACCGACGAGCATCATAGGTCCATCACCGCCGAACTGACGGGAAAGAGGGTTGGCCATGAGACCACGGAACATAGGGATGCTGAGGTCAAGGACATGGGCGGGGTCGCGAATTCCTGATTGCTCGGCTTCGATGAACTTCTGCGCCACGCGCTCGAGATAACCCGAACCGACACCGGTACGCTTCTTGCCCTGTCGCCAGTCGGGGTCCTCGTGAACGGTGACGGCCATTTCGATCAGACGACGGCCACCAGGAATACCAGGGCGGGCAGAGGAAATGTGCGGATCATTGGAGAGGGAGTAGAAGCGTGGCATGAGCTGAGGAAGGACAGAGAGCAAAGCAGGGAGCGAGGGCCTGGAAGACGGGAAGGCATGGAGAAGCTGCGGAATGGTGATGTGCGAGCCGGTGCGGAGGCTGTTGGATCCATGTCAATATTTGAAGCATCTTTCAGGACAAAACTCGTTGTCACTTACTCGCAGAAGGCCGCTTGACCCTGGGCTGACGTGAGGTAAAGAAGGATCTGTTTCTCGTTGAGGGCATCCGCGGATTCGGCCAGGACACGCAGAAGCTGCTTGGTGGGAGGAGTGCTCTGCAAGTCTGCGCACCAGGTAAGAAGTTCCCGACGCGTCGTGACGAGTTCTCTTGCTTTCTCATCTCCCCAAATCGTTGGCCAGCGGATCGGCTGAGTCTTGAGCAGCACTGGCTTGTCCCGCAGGAACTTGGGCACACCCAAATGATCGAAGACGTCATCGACCATGTCCTCGGGGTTAGGAGGGCAGATGCCGATAGCGCCTCCGACCTTGAAGTCGACGCCTCCCTCGTCGGGGTAGTCGGTCACATCGATATCGAAGTGGAAGGTCCGCTTTTCGGCTCCAGGCTTCGTGAGTTCACGGGCGTGGTGAACGGGAGCCGAATGGACACTGTATGGCGGATGCGGCTGGACGAAGGTGGGAGGCCTCTTGTGGACCTCGGTAAGAAATCTCTGCTCGGACGGAGGCGCAGAATCAAACGACAAGGTCTCCTGGGGCAATGGAGGAACCTGCTCGAGCTTGGTGTCGAGGCTGAGCGGGCCCAGCTTGAGGTTCAGGCTGCGGAAGGCCTCGTTGTTTGGCAGGACGACGGGCGTGAAGCCTGGGGCAGAGGTGTCGGGTGGCAAGGTCTGCACCAAGCAGCATCCTCCGCCGCAGCAGTACTTCTCGATGAGTTTGGTGCCGGTCTCGCCATCGCCGAGCAACTTCCGCATGCCCTCGGCATCCTCCGAAATCAGCGTCGTCGAGGCGCGACGCGTCTTGCTGGGCTTGGGAGTGAGCTCAACAGACGGTGCAGGAAGATCCTTCAGCTTGTCGATCACCTCATCGGCCTGCTGGTCGCTGATGGGTTCGGTGTTCGGGGTCGAGGGCGCCTCCGAGTCGCTCGAGTTGTCGGACCAGGCGAGGCTCTCGTGCGACGAGCGGAAGGAGCTGCTCGAGGGGGCGACGGCGGGCGAGACGGTGTACTGGGTGCCCGGCTGGGGCTCGTGGGGTATGGGGTCATGAGGGTGGGAGGTGTCGGTGGAGGGAATGGACTGGTGCCGGGGTCGCTGAGTGACATCCATGGCGACGGCGGGCGTGGCGAGGAGGGCGCGGCGCTGAGCGAGGGAAGTCTCTGCGGTGGGGGAGTGGCATTGTCAGCAGCTGGGGCGGACGGGTCGAATATATGGAGGGGCAGGGCAGGGCCCGGGGCCGCTATGAGGCGGTGCGAGGGCCGGTGGATTTGCGCGGGCTTCGCGCGGGTCTGGGGAGGGGCGTTGGTGGCTCACGAGTTATCTGATCAAATTTCGTCAGAGACGGCACACACGACCTGCAGGCGCGACAGCCAAACAACGAGCGCCGCGCCACGAGACGCAGGGCGAGGGACGACACGGTGGACAGCGTGCGGAGGGTCGAGGGGGAAAGAAGCGGGCGGGCGCGAGGGGCGTCTAGCGCATTTGAGGCGGCGTGGAGCGAATGTTGAGAGGATAGGGTGGTGCTTGGATGATGCGCTTGGAAGAGCGATCGAATCTAATCTTTTGCCGGACCGGCGCCCTCGTTGCGGCAGGATCGCCAGTTCGGGTTCGCTGGAACCGGGCGCTCTTGGCGCGCTGCTTTTTGCCCCCAGCCGCGAGAGAACGAGCCTCGGGCCCGCTCGCTGCGCCCTCAGGCGACCGCCCGTCCTCGCGTTCCGGCTTCCGCCTGCGGGTGCGCGCGCGGCAGTTGAGCCCACCAGAGCACGCCATCGTGCGCTGCGATCGCCCGCGCGGGCGAAAAGGGCAGCCGTCGCCCCAGCATTGCGCTGTCGAAACGGCCACGCCTGCCGCGCGGTCTCAATCTCTCGCTTGACGCAGGAACGGCCTTTGCACGGCCTTGGGCAGGCGCAGCGACGCGTTGCACTGTTTCGTCGGCCGGGCTTCGTTGCGCCGCGGGCAGCTGTCTGTCTGCGGACGCTTACGCAGGCCATATCAGCCCTTCCGTATTGGCCTGCTTCAAGGCGCGCGACGACGCGTACTGCCCATGCTGCTCCTATTGCCAACGCACCGCAGAGCCCGCGCAGCCAGGCTCAATGGCTGCACGCGATGCCGTCGACTGCTCCCTGGCGTGATCTACGACAGTGCGCCGGCTCCTGTCCAGGCGTGCCAGCCTGGCCAGACTTTCAGCCCTACGGTCCGCTTCGGGGCCCCTGGCACATTGCCTTTTTCGCTCCTTCATCTGATAATTTCCGGCTTCGGCCTCCACCACCAACCCGTCCGGTCTCACACGCCCCCAACCCGTCCGGTCTTATGCCACCAACCCGTCCGCCCAGCGAGCCCATGTCTCGCACCCCACAGTTCTGGAATGCTGCTGGGACGCTAAGGACACCCTGTTCCCACCGTCTGCTCCAGAATATTCCTTTTCAGCCCACCTCCTGAAAATCCCAACGCACCGCTCTGGCCATGCTTGGGTAGGGATGAGCTGGAGCGGCACAGCGGGTCCTCCGCTGTCCTCACCACTGCTTTATCGCAGGATCTAGCCGTCCCTGTACCATCTGATAACTCATCAACCGTCACCGCCCTTGCGTCCACACCACCTCACTTCCTCGCACGCCGGCCGCCCGCCTCCGCGCACCCGTTAGACGCTCCGGATGTCCAGCCGCCCAGCCTTTGACTAGCTTTTTGGAGCCCAAGACCAGCTCAAGCTGCCAATTCCAACACTTATTGCGCCAACGCTCGCGGTACTCGCCGATCACGTAATGGTTCAGGCTTGCCATTCATCCGCGGCCACGGCTCGCGTCGGCAGCTGAACCCACTCGCGCCCACCTCGAGAAGCGGTGGGTGTCCCAACACGCACTGCGAGTTTGTGAAATGTGACGGATTCCGAACGACGTGGCGGGCTGATGCGAGAGACAGCAAAGAATGCATGCAAGCGGCACGACGGCAAGGGTTGCAGCATCGGCGGCGCGCTCGTGGCGGCGGGCGTGTCCGCGTCGCGATTCCGGTTCAGGGCAACCGGAAGCATCGCGCCGATGTCGCTCCTGCTTCCCGCTTCAGGCCTCGGTTTCCGAGCAGCAGCTGTCGCCGGGTCTGCCGGTGTCGCTGGCGCCCGGGTCGTCGCCTGCCATCGCAGGATCAGCCGAGTGCAGACGCTGCGCAGCCCGGCTGGCGGCCACTCAGAGCAGCGCTGGCGTTGATCGCAAAGCCGGATCGTCGCCGCCTTTGCTGGCTGCGCGCGCGCGAATGTCAGCATAACGTCAGCCCGCGCCTGATGCTTTCCATCGTACTTCAACACAGGGTTTCCGTTGGTAATCGTGAGCCCGAACACCGAGCCATCTGGCCAGCCAGCTGGGCGGCCGTTCTTCTGAGCCGACGCTTCCCGTGTCCCGCATTGTGCACCCCATCACCGCACCTATTGCGGAGTAACCCCTCCGCTTTCACGTCGCGGCTTCCGTGCGAGTGCCAGAAAGCTCTTCTGCCCATCGCATGTGACACAGCCCGTCTACCACGTAGGTTTGGGCGGCTTGACGGAAACTGCCGCTCTCCGGCGCCATCGCATTTCCCTGCGAAATCCGTGCCCGCTCGGAAAACCGCTTTACATCGCTGGAGCCAGAATCCGACGCATCTACCCGACTTCTGGCTATCCGAGAAACCGAACGGCAGCCTGCATGCCGGCAGCCCGCGCTCACCCGCCCTTCTTCACTACATGACGATTGACATAGCCGGCCATCCTGGCTCTACGGAATGGCCTTCTCTCTGAGCGTGCTGGTGTTGCAACAGTCGATAAGATATGGAAGGGCGCGCTTTCCCCCTCCTGGCGAAGCGGGGCACAATGCATGTGCGAGCTCGCGACCCCAGCCTCCCCGCGCCAGGCAACCTCATGCGCAACCTCAACACCACAGTCGTTCCAACCCATCGATTTCAAACACCAATTTCCTGAAGTATATATTCCTCAATTCCACTCGTCACATTGTCATCATTGCTTTCGTAGATATCCTCTTCCGGCCCGGTCGTCCGCCCTCGGGTGATGGCCACCGTCAATGATGACGACCCTCTATTGCGTCTCAAGAACAATCTGATCAAGTACGACTAGATTTTCTTTTCAATATGCTTCCAAAATCTCTGTTGCTGATTGAAAGAAAGCATCTGGAAGTCCAGCGAGTACTCCGATCTCCTGATTCGCTGCAACAATGGGGACGAGCACAAAGTCCACCGCGTGATTCTGTGCAGCCAATCCGAGTTCTTTCGGCGTGCCTGCAACCCGAGGACTGGCTTCAAGGTACATATCAAGTACGAGAGGAAGCGGAGAGATAGTCACAACAACTCACCTCACATGTCTTCTCCCTCTCCACAGGAAGCCCTCTCCGGCGTCATCGAGCTGCGCCACGACGACCCGAACACCGTGCGCGCCATGCTCGAGTTCTGCTACACTTTTACCTACAACCCCAGCTTGCAAGACGGCCCGGAAGACCTCATGATCTTCCACGTGCACATGTACGCTGTCGGTGAGATATACGACATCCCCGGGCTCAAGAAACTCGCCACCCAGAACTTTGAGAAGGAAGTCAACCACACTTTCCCGCGCTTCCCGGCCGCCGTGAGGGCAATCTACGAAACCACTCCGCAGTCCGACCGCGGCTTGCGCGACGTCGTCCTGCGCGTCTGCGCCGCCAACGCCAAGGAACTCATGAGCAATCCCACGTTCGAAGACATGATGGACGACCTGGGTGTCTTCGGCAAGGAGCTTTCGCGAACCTTGGCCAATCGCTCCACCTACGTGACCACCCAGAACGTCATTGTCGACTGCAAGAAGTACCGCTGCGGCGTTTGCAGGAGAGCCGTGGCGTGGAACATCCCGAAGCCGTGTCCCACGGAACTGCTTAACTGCATGTTTTGTGGCGCGGGGTTCAGCCCGAGTACTTGGAGAAAACGAATCATCAATGCTGACGACCCGCCTGAACCAGAAGACCAGGTCCAAAGGACGCCGGACGAGGCTGAGAATTTGTCCATCGGAGAAGCACAGGCAGGATGGTGAATTTTCATGTTGGCATTTTGAGGAACATTTTACTTTCTATTTGCATCAAAAGTACACATCAGGACGATGCTTTAAGGGGGTTTTTCCCCCTTAAAATATATTAGAGTGGAAGTGTAAAGGCGGTTCGGTGACGCTGTTTCTACCTGTATTGATTTTCGTATCCCCTGTCTATGGACCGTTGGTGAACGGCACTTTTGACCAAGGGAGGATGCGCCTAAAACGATATCTGTTATTTCGGACTTTTCTATTTTCACTTCTCAAACTATTCGCGATCCAGACCCGGCCTTTCATAACGTCGACAGCATCTTAAAGGGCGTTCATATGCTGGTCAAAGCCATCAACGAGACGACTCCTGCCTCCGACAAGGGCCTTCGCAATGTCATTCTCGAGTTCTGCAAAGTCAATATCCAGGATCTTGAGGCGAAGCCAAACGTCATCGCCGGTTTGGATGACGTTGAGGGGTTCTGGAAGGACTTCGCCCTGCATCCGAGGGAATTTTTGCAGGATCCATCCTCACCTTCTCACGATGACATACGGGAGTGTTAAGAAGGGAGCTGGGCAAGCACTCGATACCCATAGTCATTCAACGAGCTCAATTAGCAGGTAGTATGCTCAACCCATACCGATGGATGCATTAGCAGTATGTGCACTCACATGTGCCATCCAAAATTTTTATATGACAAATGCTCCCAGTGCTTTTACGATCATTAAAATCGACTATATAGACGGAGCTGAAGCACTCATCCAGACGCAAAAGTAGACTTAGGTACGTACTTATCATATCCAGATGAAAGGTTGAACTCCGTAGGCGTAAAGAACCTCTTGAAATGCTGGTTGAAGACAAAGGTCCTCGTGCAAGGCCATTGGACACGACCCTTGAGGAGCTGCCGGGAAGGACTGTCCGTATCTCAGGTGAACGATTCTGTGTGGTTTCTATGACTTTCTTCTCTTCGCTTCTCCTGTTTGGAAGATCCATCTTTTTTTGGAGAGTGCCATTGGCAAGATAGACACACAGTCAACGTTCCCAAGCGCCTTGTATGTCCTTTCCTGACGCATGCATTGTCAGACTCGCTAAATAATAGCATGAGACCGGCTTTTGCTTAAAGCGTGCAAGAATCGTGTGTCCTTGAGCTTTTGTACTAGCGGACCCACTCAAGTAGCTGTCGATCCACGCGTGTCAGAGTCGCGTAACTTCAAGCAGCCGCCCAACCCAAAACACCGTGCTCCGTCTCCAACACCCCACACTCGCACGTATCGCCTCAGTCCGTAATCCATAGTGTTGCCGAAGAAGCCTCGGCGCCGCTAGACAATGACGACGCCACCGCCGCCACCGCTCGGATACGATGTCAGCCCGCGGGACTCGTCGTATATCGAGCCCACAGACATAGATTCAGAGCTGAAGAAATCTCTCGGGAGGTGAGTCGTGTTGGAAGCTCAGACCCAATACCCCGCGCAGAGAATTCGATGGAAAGCTCTTCTAAAGGACGTGAGAGACTGACGTCGAAGGACAGCTTCTGCAACGCGGACTTTTCCAGCAACTTGTACACGGACCTCGTCGTCAAAAGTCGGGACAGAGAGTTCAACGTGCATCGAGTCATCGTGTGCCCGCAAAGCGAGTTCTTCTCCAACGCGTGCAAGCCAGGCTCGCCGTCTCCGGTACAGCCCACGTGATAGACCCCTCCAGCAAAGACATCAAGCACTAAACACTCGACCAGGAAGCTCAACATGGCGTCATCGACCTCAGCGAAGATGATCCCCGTCTGGTCAAAGTGCTGCTTGTGTATTGCTACAGGGGCGACATTATCATCGAGCCAACATCGGCCAGCTATGGCCTGGACTACTTGGTGGACATCTACGCCATCGCCGACAAATACCGCGTCCACAACCTCAAGAAAAGAGCTTGGGCAGCGTTCATGGACGACCTGGACATGAACGATTGGCAAGATCCCAGGTTCCCCGCCACGCTCCGGACCATCTGGGGAGCGACCCCGGCCGAGGACAAGGGCCTCAGGCATGCGGCGCTCAGCGTGGTGAAGCCGGAGCTTTCGTTCTTCATGAGCAAACCCGAGTTCAAGCAGGAAATGGACAAGGTTGACGGGTTTTGGAGAGACTTGGCGCAGTACATGGCCGATTATCCGTGGCTGATGCGTGGAAGATGTCCCCAGTGCGAGGAGCAGAGCGCGTTCAGATTGGTGGAGGATGCGGAGGTTTCGTATGGAAAGTGCCCGAAGTGTCACGAGCGGGTCGAGCGTCGGGAGTGGCAGAAGGTCGAGATCTTGGAGCGGAGGCTGAGCAGCGACAGGCGGAGTACTTAAATTCAAGCCCAGTCTACTGGTCTGAACTTGGAGCAGTGTGAAGCAGGTGCAGTGTCAGAGTGATTAGCTGTTGGCGGCATCGACTTATCGATAGCGCTGCGCGCGACGCGTCGAGACGCGTGTCGGAGCTTCGCGGCACTGCAGACCCCAATCCTCTCGCTCCACACCACGCCTTTCTCGCCTTCCCTTCCACTACTCTGCGCGCGCTGGCGTGTACATTCGTTAGCGTAACACAGATGTCTGCCTTAGGCTACAGCTTCCAGCCCCATCAGTTCGGCGTATGGCCCAACGTCCACCCAAATCGTGTCAACGAGGTCTTCGCAAAGGAATCGAGGACGTGAGCACTTTGCACCATCCGCTAGGCAAGCACCGAGCTCAGAATCCCAGCGACTGACCAAGGATAACAAAAGATATTTGCAAAATCGGTTCGCAAATTCACTGTACAGCGACCTTGCGGTCAAGTATCATCATTCCACATTCCACGTCCAACGTATCGTCGTGTGCTCTCAATCGGAATTCTCCCCCAATGCCTGCAAGCCAGGCTCTCCATTCATACTGCCTCTGCGCTTTTGCTGGCCCGAAATCTCACACCGGAGGATTTGTAGGAAGCCTAGTCCTGCGTGATAACACGCGACGAGGATGACCCAGAGGCTGCCGAGGGCCTCCTCGCCCACTTCTACACCTGCGACATGCAAGAGGGATCCCCTTTTGACGCAGAAGAATCTCCCGTGGAGGCTATAGGCTACTATGTCCGCTTGTACTCCATTGCCGAGAAGTGCAGAGTCAAGGACCTAAAACATCTGGCCTGGAGATACTTCTTGGAGGAGACACTATTCTTCAACCGTCGGGAAGATCCATCGTTCTCTATATTGCGCAGAGAACTTTCGAATCCACACCCGAGAACGACAAGGGTCTCCGAAATTTCGCGCTCGTCGTTGTCAAGACGCGCATAGCGTGGTTTATGCAAGACAAGGTCTGTAAAGACGCATTAAGCGAGATCGAAGGCTTCTGGGGCGAACGCGCACAGTGCATGGCGGATTGGCCGTGGGTCGAGCTGTATCGTGGTATGTGGTGAGATGAAGTCGTATTGATGGATCTGGGCCATGAGAAAGAAAATCGCCATCTTGACTGTGTCTTTTGCAAGAAATCTTTTGACCACTCGCTCTGGAAAGAATATACAGTCGAGTATGCTCCCAAGACGGAAAAAGAGGTGGATGGCCCGGCAGCGAAAAGACAGAGAATCGAGTGACGGTCCATCACTGCTGGGTTATATTTCATCAGACATGGATCGTGGGGTGAGCTGAGTTTCTCTTACCGGTACATATATGTGACCCACTGATGTCCTCTTTCAACAGCAAAGCCGGGTAAATGCTGGGACTTCGCCACAGTACCGGATCAGACTGAGTCGAGAGCAGCGTCAGGGCTGATGTTCTCACGGATGGCGTATTGATTACACCTACGTGGTCGGCTCGCATATTATTTCAACAGCAGGCCCAGCCTGCAGAGCTCAAGAATTTGGCTGGATGCGAAGAGCGTATTTCATACCGTACTCCTGGACGAATACTCCAAGTCCGATTGAATGCGAACCAACCTCGTACCTTGAGATCCTGAGCCCAATTGACCCTGAGCATCTGCCGCTGCGCTGGTCTCAGGGTGCAAGAAAGTGGCTGGGATCATGGAGATGGCGTGACTACGGCGGTGACGTCTACCATGGTAGAGGATGAGTTTCTCCATGGTGCGTACGACGCATCTTCCATGCTCACTTCATCCCCGAGATCTGCCCGACCCAGGTGGACCAACCACTTGCCGCGCCACCCAAACTCGGCCCGGCCAAGCAAAAGCACAAGCACTGATTCGCCGATTTGTGAGGTCATGCGATGATTAGTATACACAGTAGTGCTGTATGACTCGCAGGTGCTTTATAAGAAAAAAATTACCAAGCATGCCACCAAAAGTCCCCACTCGTCTAGCGTACAGACGTCTACACTCCAGACACATTTGGTTGCCTGTGAGATCGTGTATTTGGGAGATGTCAGCGGCAGCGAAATGCTACCCAGCGGCACTTCAGTGACCACTGCGGTGCGTTCGTGCGTTCCAATCTTAGTCTCTTCTTGCCTTGATTACTATCTTGCAGTTCTCTTTGCTCCTCACTGCTTATGGCATCTTGCTCTGCTTTTCATCTTTTTTGCAGAGAGACAGGTACAGAACTGACGATAACATTCACCACGTGCTGCTTTACATTTCCATGCTCATGCTAAGGTTGATGGCTGAGAAAGCAAGCGCAACGGTGTTGTCTCGAAGGAGGCATGGCCTGAGCGGCGCTTGTCTATAGAAAAGCATGGAAGCATCAAACAACATATATAACAAGTCGACCAGGCACACCAGCTGCTCATCGACTTCAAAGCCACCAAACGAATAGTCATCTACAGTCTTTTCCAGTCCACTTTCCATAACTGCGCATCACCAAACACAGGATCTTCCCACACACCCGTCTACCATGGCCGAGAACAGCAAGCTCTACACGCCCATCAACATCGGGCCCTCCCACCTCGAGCACCGCGTCGTCATGGCGCCGCTCACCCGCTTCCGCGCCACGAACGAACACGTCCCAACTGACGTGATGGAGCGCTACTACGCCCAGCGCGCCGTCGTCCCCGGCACCCTGCTCCTCTCCGAGGCCACCTTCATCTCCGCCCGCGCCGGCGGCTACGCCAACATCCCCGGCCTGTGGACCGACGAGCAGCTCGCCGGCTGGAAGAAGGTCACCGACGCCGTCCATGCCAAGGGCAGCAAGATCTGGGTCCAGCTGTGGGCACTGGGCCGCGCCGCCTGGCCCGACCCAGAGGGCTCGGGCGGTGCGATCAAGAACGAGGAGTTCGACTTTGAGAGGGACTTCGTGAGCGCGAGCGCTGTGCCGATGGCCGAGGGGCTGCCGGCGCCGAGGCCGCTGTCGGAGGAGGAGATTTGGGGGTTCGTCGGGGAGTATGCGACGGCTGCTAAGAATGCGGTGGAGAAGGCTGGGTTCGATGGCGTCGAGATTCACGGCGCTCACGGGTAAGCCACACGCACATACATACACACACATCCTCCAATTCCCGGAAAAGGGAAGAAGTCGTGACTGACAAGCGCCCAGATACCTCATCGACCAATTCACCCAAGAAAACTCCAACAAGCGCACCGACAGCTGGGGCGGCAGCATCGAGAACCGCGCCCGCTTCGCCCTCGAGGTCTCAAAGGCCGTCATCCAGGCCATCGGCGCCGACCGCACGGGTATCCGCCTCTCCCCCTGGAGCAACTTCCAGGGCATGCGCATGGCAGACCCCATCCCACAATTCTCCTACCTGATCTCCCAGCTCCGCGCGCTCAAGCTGGCCTACCTGCACCTGGTCGAGCCGCGCGTCGCCGGCGTCATCGACCGCGATCCCCAGGGCGAGAGTCTCGAGTTCGCGCTGCGGGCTTGGGGCAAGGAGAAGCCGCTGCTGATTGCTGGTGGGTTTACGCCGGAGTTGGCGAGGAAGGCGGTGGAGACGACGTATAAGGATTATGATGTCGCGATCGTGTTCGGCCGCAAGTTCATCTCCACGCCCGATCTTGTGTACCGTATCAAGAAGGGTATTGAGCTCGCGCCGTACGATAGGTTTACCTTCTATATCAACCAGAAGGCGGGCCAGAAGCCTGAGCCGGGCTACATTGACTATCCGTTCTCGAAGGAGTATGTTGAGGAGTTTGGAAAGCCGGCTGAAGCGTAGATGGATTTCTTGTAGAAAATTCCCTAATTGTTTGAGGATAGAGAGATAGATGGAGTTCAGATGTCACAGCTTAGAGAAAGAAAAGCTTTTGAAGAATTAATGGTTTAGTCAAATTACAACAAAAAGCGTCGATATCCGATGTTGTTACGCAGCAATTCAAACCATGTTGTGGAGCTCTATCCCCTCGCGGCTGGTCCAGCTCTGGAGTGTCTCGCTGAAACTTCTTATGCGTCCACAGCATTTATGGTACAACTGACGTAGAAGAGATAGAAGCTGTCTGGCGAGCTGCGTTGCAGATCTCTTGACAAGAAATACCCAAACCAGAAACGCACACGCAAGAGGGACAGCGACCGCCCAGAAGACCCAAAAGCGGCCCTTGCCAGCTGCAAAGTCCCCGCTCATCGAGAAAATCCCAGCAGCGACCGTAAATGGAACGAGCACCGTGGCCAGAGAAGTAAGGCGCCCGACACTGCGCGCTTGCGTGTTCGCGATCAGGCTCTCCTCAACCGAGGACCTCTGCCCATACACCATAATCATGTCTCCAATCTGCTCGTCCAGGACGGTGATCCGTTCCAGCAACCAACCCCAGCTGCGATCCTTGGGGTCCGAGGGCGAAGGAGCCTTTTCGCCGATGACTCCCAGCTTGCGGCATACGTCGAAGAAGTCCTTTTTGACGCGCCGACTGACGAGCTGCTGGTCGGCCATCTTCTGAAAGTCGGAGCGCCGCCATTGGACGTTGTCTTTGTAGTAGGAGCGGAAGATTTCTTCGTCCCAGAGGGCGATGTAGCGCCACTCGAGCGCGAGGATGCTCATCTTCCACATGGAGAATACGACTCCGCGGCAAAAGGTGGATGCGGAATCAGGGTTGTTCGTGGCTTCGTGTGGGAATCGAGAGTAAAGGTCCAGGAGTCGGTGGCGGAATGACATTAGGGGAGGCTTTGGGTCAGTGGTCCATTGGTCGGGATCGGATGGAAGAGCGTTCATGGAGATGCGGGGAGCTCGTGGAAGAGATTTCTCGTCGTGCTGTATGGCGAAAGCCTCATTGTCGATGATGGGTATTATCTGCTTCTAAGAAACTGTCAAATCCTGTTTCACTGTTGATGAGATGCCGGATAAGAGAAGACATACATCGTTGATAGGTTCGTATACCGTCGGCTCCCACGCTGGGTCAACAAGAATGACAGCTGTTATGCCGAGCTTCAGCATTCCTTCTGCCAAGGCTGGGGGAATTGTTTTTGGCAAGGGTAGAAATCCACAGTAAAGAACGCTTACCATCCCAAGCATCTTTTCCGTACGTTGTGCTCCAGAAAGATACCTGATGTGATGTGAAAGACCACGAGTGTGCTCGTTTCACAAACGAAACAGCCAACCTCTTGGGTGCGGCATGATCCTTCCAGTAGCTGCCGCGGTGTTCGTAAAAGCCATCTGAGAGTTTGTGCAACTGTTGGATCTGGACGTTCCAGTATTTCGAAGGATCATGAAGGTAACCATCCGCATCCGTGATGTCTACGGTGCCGGGGTCGGTGCTTTGTGCTACAAAAACCGCAGGCGGAATTTTCAATTGAGAGCCGAGGATGGACACGAATTCGAGATCCAGTCCTTCAAGGACGAACAGACGTCTTTTGGGTGCGACCGGACACGTACAGCCTGATGTATGTGTGGCTGAGTTAAGGGAGGCTGACGAAGACGAGGCTGACGAAGTGGACGTTGCCGGGGAAGATGAGGCTGAGAAGAAGTATTGTCGGAGTTCTTCGGAGGTATCGAGCTGGGATATGCTGGCCTTGTCCCCGTTTGACATGTCGAATACTGTGACGCAGCTGTGTTCTGGATTGCCTTCGGAACTATCATTCCAAGTGTTGAACTGAGCCTGATCGGAGTCGTCGTCAAAATCGTCGAAGAAAGCCTCTGCCGAAATCGTCTCTCGCAAAAGCTTTTGATATTTCTCCTCAAGACATTGGTTTGTAATAGAGGATCCTGAAGCCTGAATATTAGCATATATGCCATGTGGGAAAGCACCGGGCGCAGAACCATTTGATGAGGCCATGGCTGGATAACTCGTGGGAGGTACCCGGAGGTCATCGATCAGGCGCAAAGACAGCGGCTGACCTGGAGGCTTAAAAGGCTTTTTGTGGGGAAAATTGCATTCCGCCACATCAGGCTGAGCTCCACCGGTGAGCAAAAAGGGAAACGGCCCAAAAGGTTGATTTCATCAGACAAGCATCTCGTCGAACTCGCTGAGAAAGAAATGTTGCAGCAATATCCTCACTACACAATATTCGAACTTCGATAGAATAATTTAGCATGGTGAAGAAGTCAGGGCTGTTCCCAGAAAAGGAAGTCATCTGCGAAGGCCCACGCCGCTTGCAGGCCGTGGCTGGCTATTGACAAGGCTGAGAAACTCGGGCGCCCGGCTGGTGTCGTACGCAGACCATTACAACCGTAGGTAGAACAACACTTTGCCGATTGAAACCTGCCCGGCGAGCGCTGGAACAGTTACAAATCATCATTATTTTCAATAGTATACATGAGAAAAAAGGATCCAGAAGCTATCGGTGCACAATATTTAGAGCCATGGGCCGCCGGGTAATGCTCTGGTGGATACCCTCAGCTTCGGTATCCAAAGACGGGCGTCTAGTAGGATTGAAGCCAGGAAGGAACGCATATTCGACCATCAAGGGAGGAATACGGTGGCCCAAAAAGTGACAGAATATGTTCATAGATAGGTCAATACCAAGTAAGCACTCATGTGGGGTTTATCAGATCTCAGCGCCCACGTCATCGGTCAGGCTGGCCCCCAAATTGTGCATCCATTGCCCCCAACCAAGCCCGGCCCACAAATACGTGTAACTCCGCTCCTTTTTTCTTTTCGTGCACCGGAGACTTTGATCCGGGCCGAACTTCCTACAACAAAACTCATCGGCTCCATCCTATTGCCCAACAGCTCTGCAGGCTTTTCAGGACCAGACAACGAAACCGCAATGTGCGGTCATCCAAGTTCAAACCAGTACCAGCACCGCAATTCTACTCTCGGAGACATAACTCCCTACCCCTTGTTCTACAATCTTACGCGACAAGAAAACCGGCTCCTGAAATGTCAAAACTACGCATTGCTCAGTCAGCCGCACATATACGAAGTTCGCGTGAACAGGCAAAAGACTGTGGAACAGCTCGAAAGATCGCATCATCCGTGTATCGGCACAGCATTCCTCGAAGCAATCCACGCCTACGCGGCAGAGTTCAAGTTCGTGTATTGCACATATCCTGCCTGTGAAGAGACAAGAAAGCGTCTGGTCCAGGTTGCTCCTCAGTGCGACTGGCTCGAATTCCGAAATTGGGTCATTACAATTCTGGCGTGCAACGAGAATTGCCATCAATATTATGGCCATATTACCTTTCTCGGATCGGGTGGCATACTCGGCCTGGATGATATCATGGATTTCATTACAGGAGAGCAATATATGCAGGACTTAGAGACGACTGAACACTGTGTTGATCTATATGGGGTATTTGACCTGTTGACTTGGGTCACCCGAGTCAGCGATGCCGTGGAATGGGCCCGGGAGGAGCATGGATGGCATAGATTGCTGCGGTTTTTCCGGATCGCAGCATTGGAAAGCTTACGGAACGTGCCCACGCTGGGCATTTGTCCAAATCGGCTCTGGAATGTTCTCGGGATCAGTACTCGCGGAAGCATAGATGCACCACTTTTCATACAGATGGCGCGTCGCATGTCGAATTTCGGTCAGGGAATCGGCTCGGCAAGATCGATTGGGAAGAGAGACAGACATAAAATGTGTAGTGAACAGCACTGCATCTTCACGGACGATGACTCTAGCACGACGCAACAACTTCACAAATGCGATGACAAGGATACTTGCGGAAAGATTTCCCTGGACCTGGCGCAGATCAACGCTGTATTCTCCACCGTAACGAGGCAAGACTGGCACAAACCGAAATCGACTGCTTGGGATATAGCGTCGCAGCCGCGGACTTTGCTAAGATCAGGAACTTACATGGCAATATCTCATGTCTGGGCAGATGGAACCGGAGCCGGAGTACAGGAACCAGGACAGGTCAACACCTGTCTCTTCGAATATTTTACCAGGATTGCAAAGAACCTGGGATGCGAAGGTATATGGTGGGATGTAGTATGCGTTCCGACAACCCGTGAGGAACGGCGGAGAGCGCTCAATGTCATGCTTGACAATTACCGAAACGCGGAATATACGGTCGTTCATGACGCGGAGCTCCTCGAGTTCGAGTGGAACGACAACGACGCCGGAAGCGCTGCGCTCGCTTTAGTCATGTCCACCTGGTTTACGCGTGGATGGACGGCTGCAGAACTCTTCGCCTCAAAGCGTGTCAAGATTCTGTTCAAGAAACCCAAAGCTCAAGATGATGGAGAGCCTCTGTTGAAGGACCTGGACAATGATATCCTATCTTGGCAGCCAGTTGACGCCCGCGATGACAGTCGAGAAGGCAAGCGATATACTACCTTGGGCCATCACCTTGCATCAGATATAATCAGGCGTTGCCGTACCGGCAGAGCCTATGAAGTGGACGAGCTATGGGATCTCAATCCAAGAAGCGCTAGAAGATCTGAAGTCACGACGCTTCGTGATCTCATGGCAATCTTGCGACCAAGGTCCACAGCTTGGCCTAAAGACCGCATCACGATTGCTGGATTGATGACGTTTGGAAGAGAGAGCTTTGATACCTCCTTCACAATCATGGAAATGACAAAAGAGATCCTGAAAAAGCTTGGACGTGTGAGAATCATCGACCTGTACCACACGGAAACGCCGATACGCAGCTCTGGTCCATGGTCGTGGTGCCCGCCATCTCTCTTCGACTTGGGGAGATCCCCGCCCGCGGTGTTTGTCCACGCAAAGATCACAAGCCAGCATGGGCGGCTTCGCGAAGCGCCAATCTTGCCAGATGGCTGTCTCTCCACTTACTTCAATGTCACATCCCTTGCGGACGGTGATGCTAGCCGAATCATGCCCTACAGCTCGCACTCAGCTCAGATACAACGCATCCAAGCCGTGCTGATCAGATGGCAGCATTGTCTTTTGCTCAGTGATGGGGAAATCGACAGCCCGTTGCATATCTTAGCAGTGCCCTTGCGTGTATCACGGGCCACGGATGACGAAGACTTCAAAGTTTATTTTCGATATGTGGGCTGCGTTTCATTCCATGTTTCTGCAGAGCGGAGGTCACACGATGCTCCGCTACCCAGCTTTGACTGCTATTTCGGCGAAGACAGTGACGAAATGCAACCGCTGAGCGCAAGATATGTTTTGGATGAATACGCGTATTGGCAAGATTGGCTTCGAAAGAAATCAGAAAACCCTCCACAATGGGCTCTCGATGATGACTATTACGACGACGACCCTATCGATTGGGACATTGGTGACCCAGAGAGGCCATTACCCCCTCGTTGGACAGAGCATGACCCTTCAGATTGGCCTGATGTACAGTGGTGATTGATTACGGGGTGCGCCATGAGAAGATGGAGTAGGTTAAGATGGTGGTGTTGAGCACTTTTTGCGAGGGAATTTGCGATCTTACAGAAGTTCTGCAGCAAAATGATTTTGGGGCCTGGGACCCAACGTGAGGCTCACAAATCCTGTGAAGGTAGCGGCAAGGCAGACTTGGAGTGAGATAAGCCGAGTGTCTCTGCCGTCGCTGACACTCACTTTCGTCATTTTCTACACTCCTTGCTTGTGAAACCCGACCCCGCTCTGATTGGTTACACCATGGAGCTGTGCCTTTGGTTGGACAGCGAACTCGTGCATCAACCCCGCCCGACATCATTTGCGGCTGACGCTCGAATTTCCGTCAGCTTTCTGGCTCGACAACCAAGTTCACCACACGCTACAAAGCGCCAGCACTAACCTTACGAAGCTCGCAAGTGCATCTGCGAATATTCCCACGGTATAGCTCTACACCATTAGCCCCAGTCTCCTTCTGCTATGGACCATCTACCACTCTTCGACGAGACTCTGAAGCAGAAATATACGGTTCCTTTCCCGCAAAATGACCTGTATGACAACCAAGGCTTTTGGGAGTTCCCACAGCGACGTGGGTTTCCGGAAGAACACTTCGTCTACGGGTTCCGTCATGGATTCGCGGAGACGTTGGACATGATACCGAAGGCGCGGGGACGCCTCCTGGGCATCAGAGGTCGAAAGCAAAACGCCAAAGAATATGCCCCGCTTCTTCTTTCATGGTGGTACTTTGGCATGCTCCATGAGGTGCTTCAACAACCCGTACACATGGATGGCTTTTTCGAAACAAAGCCTGACGGCTCCCGAATCCTTACATCTCGGAATCTACCGGCGAACATACACGCATGGAAGACCCGTCTGGAGACTGTTCCAAAAGATATTGCACGCCAAAAATTGAGTGAGGCAGTAAGTTGTATAAATGAAGTGCAGCAGTACGTGAGGTGTCTCTCAAGAATAATCGAGGGCTTTAAGGAAGATGAAAAGAACAGGATTGGTTGGAAAAAGCCTGTGGAGACAGAAGAGGACGTCCGCAAGGTGCTCACAAGAGTTTTTTGGTTCACAAAGGGCCGCGTGATATTTCCGGAGGGCTTAGAAATGGCCGTCTCCGTGCTTGGATATACACTTGCTTTCGCTGCGCGATCGATCTACCTCAAACTCGAGCTTGTAACCAAGGACGACAACGATTGCCCAAGAGTTCCTCTCTGGGACGTTCCTGCCTTTCTTTTTCAATATATGAAGTCCAGAAACTTCTGCCCCGTTGAGCTCGAGCGTTTTCGTCCAAATCTATTGCTAATGGGGATGTGCATCGCCGCAACACTGGATTGTCGGACCAAAAATTCCAGGAGCCACTTCAACTGTACGAAAGACCGTTGCTCTGCTGACAACATTGACCACGACACCTATGCTCGCATACATGCAACCTCAGAATGTTCGTGCGAGGATGTCTTGCCTCATGATGGGTACAAGAGGGTAATTGAAATATTGGAAGCCGGAGGAATTCCGATCGTCCATGTTGAGAAAACGAAAGCCGAGGAGTTAACAGGAGAGCATCTCACCTTTGATATCATCTCCGCTAAGCCTGGGGATAGGTACATCGCCTTCTCCCATATTTGGGCGGATGGAAGAGGAAACGTTTCGGGGAACGAGCTGTACGAATGCCAATGGCTACAGTTGCAGTCAATGGCCACGGATTGGCTACGCCTGAAGGACCAGGCAGCGGACCACACGGCCGATGGACCTGTGTATTTCTGGATAGATACGTTCTGTGTACCGCGTAGTAAGGATCCTCACATGATCGAACTCCGGAATCAGGCCATTCTGCACATGTCACTGACGTACCGCAACGCTGAAGGCGTGCTCATTCTCGATGAGCAGCTGGAGACCATTGACCATGGTCATTTGGGTACACTCGAAGGCTCTGTTCGGATTACTTTCTCTGGTTGGATGCGCCGCCTATGGACCTTGCATGAGGGGAATGTCAACAAGTCCGTGGGTGTCCAGACCCGCGCTGGTATCATTCTACTGTTCGAAACCTATGCTGGAAACATGAACTTGGTCCTGAAGAACCACGATCCAAACGAAGAAAGTATAATTGACTATCTCGGTCTGATGGAAGCCACGCAAACATGGGCCAGCTGCTTGAACACCAATGAGCAAGGCGAGCAAGCAGTATTCTTCTTCGCGTGGACAGAATCCCGAAGACGATCAACTAGCGTGCCATCTGATCGTTATCTGGTCATGGGAATTATTCTTGAATTGGATCAGGACACACTGAAGCTGTTGCAGCGACGCGATGAGGACTACGAGAATCCTGAGGCAGCTGCAAGAAGAAAAATCAGAACGATCCTGCAGGCTTATCCAGCAATCCCACAAGGCCTACTATTTTGCAGGGGACCCCATTTTTCCGACGCAGGATTCCGGTGGGCACCCACAAGCATCGATCAGCGCATTCCATTCGATTATACACCACCGGCTGTGCGGGTTGAACAAGGCTTGCTCGTCACATACAAAGCCGTACTCCTTGGGTTTCATCCGGACTGGACCAGACCCTTCAACGCGGATTACTACGAAGGTGGAGAAGCCGACTTTGCCGTCCGAATGACAGATGAACCGACATCAAGGAATTTGCATGCTGTCAATTTCATGCGGAGAGATTGGGACATGAATCAAATTCCAAAAGGCTCTCGGCTTGTAATCATTTTACAACCGCACTTGGAAAAGAAAAGGGAATTCTGCAATGGGGTTCTTGCCTACATCATGGAGCAAGTAAGTGGCCAAGACAGTACAGTCATTTCTGCCCGTTACTTGGTGGGAATTGAATGGGGTGATCATGGGCTAGGCAACTACGACCTCTTGAAGACAAGAGTAGAGGCGAATGATTTTGAGGAAGTCTCTGCAGCCTGGTTTGATGACGGTAAGGAGCAGAGGTGGTGCATTGGGTAGTGAGGTGACTATATGCTTGAAATAGCAGCCTCAAATTTACACCTACAACATCCAGGTTCTGCGCTTGTTAACAATCAGCAGCGGGTCATGCCGTCTATCATCAAGACATCTTTCATCCAGGCTGGCAGAATCTCTCCCTCTAAACGCTACAAATGGGAAAGTTTGTTTTACTCTTAGCGTAGATACTTGCATCTGTCCATTTCTGATTAATTTATCCGTCCCCGTAGTTGGTGGCTTGAAGTTGCATGTATATAGCCAGGACATCTGCGATCAGTGAAAAGCGTTCACTGTGGTGGATGTGTTGGACAAACGAAAAGAGGCATATGGGGCTGAGAGTATATGGCCGCCAAAAAGGGACGACCTCGGGTCGTTGCTCCGTAGAAAACTTGCTTTGTCTAATGAATGCACTTGTTGTACCCGAACTAACATTGAGAAGCAGTCTTCAAAGCAAGATATCTGATTAGACCTGAGAGTAGTGGATGCGTCATCTGAAAAAAGAAGCTTTCTGTAAGGTTAGCAAGCCAAGACCTGAAAGCTGTGGGTTCGGAGGACCCATGAAGATGTCGGTCGCAGAGGTGACTGGGAAGGAATTAAAGTGCGGGGATAAAGGGTTGGCTCGGGCTGATGTGGCGGTGTAGGGCGCGCGGGTGCTTCCCGGGCTGAACGGCCCCTTGTAGACCCAAATTTATACGGATACTTTAAGGTGGTGAGCGGCTGTGTCAAACATACGTCAGAGGTCCCTAAAAGCAGTGGCAGCTTCCAGCATTGGCTTTCTGCTTTCGGCTCTAAGCCACCTTCAGAAGCCCCGCTTATATCTTGGCAGCTGGTGAAATATAGCAACACCTGTGCGGAGGGCTGAGCTTTTCGCCCCCAGGCCTCCGCCTTAATTCTTGGCAGCGGATGGAATAGCAACACTCGTGAGTAGAGCTTCCACACTCCAAAAAGGTAATTAATGTGTACACGAGAACCAATACGTTGGTCACTCCCTAAGGCTACCGCCGCAACGTATAGTTTCATAAGCTCTCCGAGTGCAAAGGTTACGTGCAATTGGAACAGCGGCTGTCACTACATCTGGCTTAGCAATTCGAGCATTTGATCTACGGTTACATCAGGAAACACTATAATGAGGGAGACGGAGACAAGACGGTGTGGTAGTACAACTAAGATCTTCATATGCCGACGGGGTACTCGATCGTCGGATGCAATGCGGAGTGTGGTGCGGATCAGTAGCCGACTCCTACGCCGAAGTGAAAGGCCACTCGTTTGGAGATTCCGCCCGCAGAGGAGCCCTTATAGACGTTTTGAGCATCAGAGGAGCGTATGGAAGCCTCCCGAAATGCGAAAGTCATTTGTATTGTACTGCTCTCTTTGATCGTTGTGTCCCTCATGTACAGTACATAGATCTGCTGTTTTCAGTAGTTCAATCTTCTGCTTGATAGCTGATCGTTATGAAATAGATTCTAGGATTTTCAACGTTATTTGAGTAACATGTCACTACTATTTCACACTTGAATTCCAGCCCCCTGCCTGCCACCCTGCGGCAGCAACCTTATCACAGCCTCCCCATCCTCACTCACCTTCTCATACACCATCCTATACCCCGCCGCCCAGCTCTCCAGCGCCTCATTCGACGCCATCCCCAACCTCTTAACCTCCACCGCATCCTCCCGCATCCCCACCACACTATCCACCACCAACCTAACCACATTAACCTGCCTAAACATCCTCCCCGACAGCGTCCCCGCCGCATACAGCGCCATCGCCCCCGTCACCACCCCCGCCCCCAACAGACACAACAACCCCAACAACAAGATACTCGGCACATACGTAATCCGGTACACCTCCTCCTCCCGCAAGCCGGTAACATTGTAAAAGAACTCCGGCGCATCCCTCGACGCATTCGCCGCCGCGACTTCGTACACCATGCGCAGCACCTCCCCCGACGCATACAGGAAATTGCTCGCGAAGTCGTCGAACGAGCTACGCTCGTCCAGCGGGCCCCAGCCGCGCGAGAGCGCGGGGCCGATGCCTGGGATGGTGGCTTGTGGGGCGTGGTAGTTGAGGTTGGATTGCCACTGTGCGAGCATGGAGGGGACGATGGTGGTTGTGTTGTCGTTGGAGAAGCGGGATGAGGCGATGGTCCAGGCGGTGTTGCCGGAGGAGGAGGAGGAGGAGGAGGAGGAGGCACCGCGGGTTAGGTTGAGGGTGCCGGGTTGGTGGAGGAGGGAGCAGCGGAGGCCGCTGATGGACATGATGGTTTGGGTGCCGTTGAAGCCCCATTGGGACATGTTGAAGGCTCTGTTGGTGACGGGGCCGAAGGTGGAGGGCGAGGTGTCGTTGGTGAGGTTGAAGCGGTTGAGGGCGCCGAGGTAGGCTTCTTTGGTGCCGAGGCTGAAGGCTACGAAGGTGTAGCCGTCGCCGTTGCCGGTTTGGATCTCGCCGGGGACGCCGGGGTACGAGGCTTGGAGGGGGCTGAGGATCGATGTGTCCGTTGTGTTCCAGGTTAGAGAGATCTGGGTATCGTAAGGATCCAGTGGCTGGAGAACGCTGATGAAGTCTGGGACGTCTGGGGTGCAGTTGATCGACAGGCGGTACCCGGCAACGTTTTCGAGAGTAGTGATGGACTGGTTGAGAGCGTCCAGGGACTTTCCAGTGGCGTTGATGCCAATATAAGCGCCGTCGGTTAAGTCTGATGTGACCTTTTGAAAAGACAACCCAGTGAGGAGACCGGAAATCTGATTGGTGATGTTGGATTGTTGCGAGACGCTGTAGTCATACACGTCCAACTGCAGCCGGCTGGCAGGATAGTAGCCACCTCCTATAATCGTCTTTTCGATGGCGGCATCTCTCTGAAGCCTTAATGTATTCGTGGGTCCGGATGGTCTCTCCACAGAAAACGCCTCGTACGCGATAATGTTGCTCAGAGATGTTCTGGCGAGGGCCGAAAGGAGGGCCAGCATCCCAAGAAGGAATAGACGCCATGTTCGGCCCTGCAGCAAGTCTCGAAGATTGAACAGATCGTAGCTTCCAGTTGTTGTGCTTGCTGCGACCAAGGATCTCAAGGGGATTGCCTTCTTTTGTTGCTCGTTCACCGCGGAGACGCGAGCACTGCCAAACCAGACGAAGTTGACAGCTGTCATGAATATTGGAGCCAGTATTGCTCCGCACAAGACATCAATGGCTTTCGCTTGTCCCTGAGTAAAACTTCCGCCAATCTTCTCTCCGGCAAATGTGTCGAATGTATTCCGGTTCACCCGAATGGAAGCCAGCCATGAGATGAGCGCAACCAAGGGAACAGCCGCGGAAAAGAGTACAGCGCTGGCGTAGATTATCTGCGTTGACCGGTTTGGACCTTCGGAAGGCTGGTTCTTTGAAGTGATGAAGACATGAGGCGCGTTGCCGCCTTCGTTCTTGGGTGAGGACGATACTGGACTACCTGTCCTTGGACTTGGCTCATCCCCAAGTAACCGAGATGATTGTGTAGCGCGACCTTCCATTGAGTGTTGTTCGTCCATGATCTCGACCCTTCCGTTATCAGCGTCACCCAGACACGCAGGAACCTTTGGGTGCCAATGTCGACAATGCGGTATTGCGGAGCCTCGAATGCAAAGGAACTGCGGGAAGATAAAGGTCCTCTGGGGCTCTTTATGGCTGTCTAATTAGACGTGGCCCAGTCTTGACTGGGACAAGTTCAAGCTCCTGCAGGAGTCCTTTTGCCTCAGCTTTCCGAAATGATTGGCTATGGTAATGAGGCTGAGTTTGGGGTCCGAAAACGTGTCAGGGTTCACGTTGGGGGCTAAAATTAGGTGGGCACGTGGTGGGGCGTCTGTGCAGTATGGGGCCGCGGCGGACCGCCTGTTCCCTTATAGGAGCAAGTCCTTGTCAATCTTCTTATCTCGTCTTTTAATAGTGCCAGATATTGCAAAACCACTAACCCAAATAGAGTTGTGATCTTTGCGAATATCCAGCGCGCCTGGCCTCTCGGCATCAAAGCTCGACTGTTACTAATTGCAGCACTCATCAACGGAGCGTCGGCGCGGTTCCCAAAACGGAAGAACAATTCTTTCCACGCGCGACGAGCTATGGCCGAACTTTGCTAACTTTCCGGCTCTGTATACTATGAATCGAGAGTGCCCTTGCTGCAGCTACAATTTCCCGAAACTGATTCTATACCGTTTCGCTTGTGCCACCAGAATGCTCAACTTTAAGTGGCAGCGCACCAGTAATCAGCACGTGGATTGAGCCCTAATAGTATCCATATGAGTTTTCCAGCGAAAGAGAGCGACCATGAGCTAGAGTCTAGATTTATTGGGGTCAGCGCTAAAGGAGGTGGGCGCCCTGGATGCGATCGGCTTTGGGCCGCTGATCACAGGCCCCGCCGGCCCTGGAGGCTACCAGAACGACAAATAGTGCAGTAAATTCGCGGTCTTGTAGACTGCCGGGAGGGTAAAGTATTCAGCGAACTGATCTACTATGAGGAGAAACGGGAAAACCCTGTCTTGTCTTTTTAACTGGAATACTTAGATGAGTTAGTGCAGCAAGTCTCTTCCGGGAATCAATGGTTCCGCTACCACGTCAGCAATCACACTTATCATTAGAGATAGGACGTCCGATTTCCTCAGCCACAAGCCAGTTCCAGTCTGCAGCGGATGGGTCAGCTTCTCCAATCCAAATCAAAGAAACAACCAAAATGACCCCAGAACATCAGCACCAAGAAAAGCAAAGCATCTTCCTCTCCCACGACCGGCCATCCAAGGTAGAACATCAACAGTGATACTTTACGCAGACTTTGGAATCATACCACAGACACAACAATGACACCCAGATCTACATTACCGGAGAAGACACGAGACCGGTCAAGCAACCACGTGTATTGTTTCAGACATGAGAGAGACGCAGCAAATGGGAACACGAAAGAAAAGCCGCAGGAAGCAACGGTAAGAGGAGCTGGAGAACGATCTGGAAAAGGCGGTATGAACTATACATACTAACTTATATAGCAGCACCACGGCAAGGAAGTCTTCACAAGCATAGCATGCGATCCATGCAAGCTGATGCACTTCCGACCTACTTTCCAGGCTGCTTCCCAGGCGCTGGCTGGAATAAATGGTGGATGCATGCGTAGATAAAAGGGCCCAGCCGGGCGGGACAGGCAACGACGGACGGATATGCACAAAGGACCGGAATTCCTGGATCGTTTCTGACACAGCATCCTCGTATGGATGCTTGGTACGTCAGCAGAGGATGCCAAACCTTATCCCCGCATCCCCCTCTTCCTTTCCGCCCTTATAGAGCGCGCTATATAGGTACCTGACGCATCCGGTTCCCCGCATAACTCTGGAAACCGGGAATAAGGACCGATAACTTAAACTTTTGCATCCCGGAGCAGTAGGTCGGTCGGGATACCGGTTCCTGTGGCATGGATCTCGCATACCTGCCCGTTGCCGTTAGGTCCGGGGAGTCTAAGAAAAAGCTT
The DNA here is from genome assembly GCA_037356075.1 of Neofusicoccum sp. Z40. Taxonomy (NCBI): domain Eukaryota; kingdom Fungi; phylum Ascomycota; class Dothideomycetes; order Botryosphaeriales; family Botryosphaeriaceae; genus Neofusicoccum; species Neofusicoccum sp. Z40. The sequence goes on from JBAWJV010000006.1 coordinate 176,715, forward strand.
GACCGGTCAGCCAAATCTGGGTTGATGGCTTCCCATCGTCACCACCACCATCATCGTCATCATCATCATCATCATCATCATCATCATGACCGCCAAGGAAAGCAGGATCCTCCAAATAGTCGGTGAGAGTTGTTGGATTCGTTAGCGCGGCGTTGGTGACTAGACGGCGGCGCGTCTCGAAGTGCAGAGGGCAGCTGATTCCGAACAGACAAGGATCAGTGCTTTAGTGGGTGGGATCTAATATAGTCCAACTGGGGGGGAGGGGGGAGATATAGGTGGATTGCCTGAACACCAAATCTTATCCCCCAGTTAAGCCATGTGCTTGTACCAACTAATTCGTATTCGTAAACACCACACACTGGCCGCACTGGCCTTCGGTCGTGTGGGCAAAAAACCCCCCACGCACATCTTTCCGAAGGTGCACTGCGGGGTCTTTCGTGTCATGAGGAAAGGCGGTCACTTCCCTCTCAACTCCCATCCTCGGTCCGAAAGGGAGAGAGAAAACATGCGCATGTGCGGGTTGGCAGATGTTCTGCGCAGCACTGCTTTCTCCCGAACCGACCTACGGCAGCCGAGCAGAGACTTGTCAAAGCAGCGGAGCAGATCTTTTCTTGTCATGAGATGGGATCAATGAAATACCATTTGTCGAGATGCATGTCGGTATGGACTGCGAATGGGATTTGCAGATGTAGTCCGACTTTTCCCGTATGATCGACTCTTGCCCTTATTGGGCGACGCTTGCCGGAGGAATTTGCATCAAATGAGCAGAAGGATGGGAGCAACACATCTGAATAGATGCGCCCAAGGAACGCGGCCCAAGCGGCTTAGAGTATGTTGACAAATCTTACTAGATACGTACCCACGTACATGTACGTACTCCCTACCCAAATCCAACTTCCTCGGTCGAAAGCGGTAAGCAGTAAGATCTTGTTAAGGAAACAGAGGAACAAACGGGAGGAATAAGAGCCAAAATCGCCATCTCCGTCACCGTAAGCGGACGGCTGATTACAAAGCCCGCCAAAGCATATTCGGTGCTCACGCTCGCGCGCCCGCGCATCTCCATGAAAGAACGCCGACGCGCAACAAAGGATTCGAAGGAACCAGCCGGAGGTTTGGAGAAAGTGAGGTCAGACGGCGCACGTGCGTTACGTCATTGAGCCATGCCGACGCAGGTGCAGGTTTCCGCCTGGCATACTGGCGTTTGTGTAACGTCCAGGGGTGCGGAAACGCGGGGGAGCGACGTCGCAGATGTCAGAACGTGGGAGGAAGGGAAAGGAAGGAAAGCAGTATTACAATCTTCGTTTGGAGGAAATGATGAAATGGGAAGAGTCCATCCTGTCGGCCGTTTCTCTGTACGTGAATTCAAGAAGAACATAGAGGAAAGTAATAGAAAGCTGAACTCGCAAAGATGCTGTGTATAGCATATAAGTGGTGTTTCGACGACGCCACTCCGAAAAAAAAAAAAGGGTACATCTCTCATCCGTTCGCTCTAGTTGTTTACTCGCTTGCTGCCTTGCTCTGCTGTGCTTGCTGTGGACAAGATCATCATCATCATCATCATCTGTTTGTACAGCCTCTGTACACCCAAAACGCGTTAAGAAGAACATCTCATCCAATCCTATCCTATCCCATCTCGCACCGTGCTCCAAATCCGCAATGCCCATGACATGATATCTCCTAACATTAGCAATAACCCTCTAGGCCCGCAACTGCTCTCCAATCGCTCTGCGGTCTCGAAAAGAAACAGAAAAGAAGATCAAGGCTCAGTACCAGCCATGTCCCATGTCAAACCGATGCTGCAATGCCTTGGGTATCCTACTTTCTTTCGGCGGAACGTGGTTGTGCTTCTTAACAACGAGCGCCTTGCGCGCATCTTTGCAGCCCTTCTTGCTGCTGGCGTCGACAGAGACGGAGACGGCGGGGTCTTCGTAACTCTCCGGAGTGCAGCACTCGATCGCGCGCATCGTCGGTGTAGCTAGTACATCCCTCATGGAGATGCGGCGCGCCGGGTCCGGATGCAGCATCTTGATCATCAACTTCTTGATGCTTGGGTTGTCAAGGTGCTGGAATGCCGGCGACGTCTTGGGAAGGCCGTCCGGAGAGCCGTCGTCGAGAAGCTCGCCATCGGGGTGGCGCGACAGCCATTCTTCCCAATTGCGGAGATAGGATGCATACTTTACGTCGTTCTTGGGGTCAGCAGCCAGCCAGGGCTGCTGGTTAGACAAGTAAAAAAGTGAGATGGCGCAAGACCAAACATCAATGGCGCGGGGATCATAAGGCCCTGTGCAGAGACTGATGTTAGTTGCATAGGATTCGACCAAGTATGTAGAATTGCACTGCTTACCCTTCTTCTCAAGAACCTCCGGGGCGATATACGGCCTGCTGCCGCAAATGCCGGGCTTGCAAAGCCGTATCTCGCCCATGTTGACGCCGCACTCGCCGCCTGCCGCACGCAGGCCGGGGTGCTCGCCGCTGAACACTTCAGAAACACCGAAGTCGGTGATCTTGAGGTGACCTTCTGAGTCCAAAAGCAGGTTCTCTAGCTTGATATCTCGATGCGCGATGCCGTGATCGTGAAGATAGTAGACGCCGCGGCATAGTTGCTTGAAGAAACACAGGCGATCGGAAGCCTTGTAGTAGCCACCGAACTGGGGTGGGACAAACATGCCCTTCTTGGCAAGGTCGTAAAGCTCGCCGTGAGAGCAGAATTCCATGATGTGGTTCCAGCGGCCATTGTGCGTACATAGCCGTACCGTCTCGACTATGTTGGGGTGGTGCAAGCTCTTGGCGATGCTGTACTCAGACTTGATCTTCTTGACGTAATCATCCTCGGACTCGTCTTTCTCCCGACCCCGGAATTCCTTGACGGCGTAAAGCTCGTCACTAGGTCCACCCTTCCTGGACATGACGCGCACCTCGGCAGTTGCGCCATCACCTAGTTTCCTGCCGCGTCTGAAGGGTATGGCGCTGGTGCTCTTGTACTCCTTGTCGAGTTCACAATGGTCAACGAAGAACTCGTCGGGCAGGCATGTGCTGAGTCGGCGAGCCTTCAGGCCTGCGCCTTCGGCGGCCCTGCCAGCGGGAGAGGTCATTGGGACAGTAGTGTCGTGCTGGCGGTGGGAGGCAGCCTTGGGGAGCGATTCGGTGCTGCCAGCCCTTTGCCGGTGCCCGGGCTTTGCGGCCGGGCCGAACCTCTCATTCTTGGCCATGAAGGAGTCAAAGGTGATGCCTGGCTTTGGCCTCGAAAAGCTGCTGGCGGAACCCGGAGCCTTGTCCTCCAATGCCTGGATTGTCTGCTTCTGGTCCTCGAAAGTTATTGTGGGCGAGCCCGGGGATGGCGGGCTGTTCGATATGGAGGACTTGGGAGAGCTGCGTGCAGAGCGAGACCACGAGCCCAGGCGTCTGGTGCGGATGTGGAGCGGCGCGGAAGGGAGCTCCTTCTCCCGGAGCGGTGGGGGCATGTCCGGGAAGGAAGTCGATTCCGGAGAGGCGTCGTCGTCGCCCTTCTTCGAGTTGGCACGGTTGATGCGGTTCCTGACAAATGTGCCGATCTTCTTGAGGCCACCGCGAGGCGCACCGTCAACGGGAAGAGGGCGTGAAACGGGAGCGCGGGTGGCAGTCATGGGTGCGGCGGCGACGTGGTGGGAGCTGTCTTTGCGGTCGAGGACAACGCTGGCGAAGGAGGCAGGGTGGGTGTCGCTGGTGGGCGTAATCGGCTCGAGGCGCTCGCTGCCGCTCTCATTGTTGCTTCCGTCATCTTCGGGGACGGGCAGGGCGGTTAAGTCTGCGACACGCGCGGGAGCCGAAACGGAGAGCTGGTCAAGGCCGCTGGCCAAGGACGAAGCCATGGCCGGTCTTGGGGGCTTGGCGTTTTAAGGCGCTTGCGGGCGGAGGGCGCGGCGATTGCACGGCAGGCGGTGCACAGGCGGTGCGCAGGCTCTTGGCGAGGTGCTACGCGCGTTGCAGCGAGCTGGGGCGGTGGTAGCGGGGGAGCGCGTTGCTGGTGTGGCTCGGCGAGCGTGAATGCGCCATGCGACGGGCACTTGCACAGCGGGCTGCAGGCGAAGCTGGGCGTGCGACGGACAGGTCGCGAGAGTCAAGGGAAGGCCGCAGTCGGAGGGCCGTGGAAGAGCAGCGGCAGCGGGGGCGGCGTCTTTTGTCCGCCTGGCAGCTCGGGCGGGCAGGGCGAGGGCGTCGGACTTGCGCCTTACGGCAGCGCTCGGCCGGCTTGCTGGCACTGGCACAGGCTTCCCCAGACCGATGCCGACGATCGCCGCGCGGTGGGCCCGCCGCCGCGACGACGCCGCCTGCTTTAATACGCGTGGTACCTCGCTGCGCATGCAGATGATCGGTGCCGGGGCCGCAACGCCCGTGGGATGGATGCGCCCTGCCCTGCCGAGCCTGTTGCCGCCGCCCTCGCCAGGCAAAATGCCGCACGCCTTCCAATGGCTGGAGTCAGCCTTGTCATGAGGGTCCTGGCGCGCGCCCAATGACGCAGCCCGCCCGCCCTGCACCGCGGGCCCGCCGTCATCTATGTGGATAAGCTCGAAATAGTATCCCGCCGGAATGACATCGCCTCGCCAACGCGCCGCCAGGCCTGCCCTGCGCGCGTTGTCGCCGTCGTTGCGGTGAGGGACTCCAGGCCCGCCAGGCGTGCGCCCCACGTGACGCGCCGCACGCAGCAGCGAAGGCGGGCGAACAGGACGGAAGCAGCGCGCGCGATGCGCTTGGCGTCGACGGCGGCTGCACGAAAAAAAGGCTTGTTCGCCGCGGCACTTGGCACGGGGGTCCGTCGCGCATGTGGCCGCCGCTGTTGAATCGCGATGGCTGCTGGCTGGCTGCCCCAGATCTGCTGCGACCGCCGCCCCGCACTGCCTGTGCTCTGTGCGTGCGACGCATTCCCGGCGCGCTGCGACACCGCATCGACGCCTCGCCGGCCGCCATGCGACCGCACCGCGCTCGCCGCGCCGCCCCGTTGCGCGGCTCGTCTCAACGGACGACGCAACCCTCGAGCGGCACCGTTACGCCCTGCCCGGCCGCCGCCGCGCCTGGCCCAGCTGCGCGCCGGCAAATGATGCGCGCTTCCGGGCCTGCCTGCTGCCCCTTTTACCCCACAGCCTCGTACGCGCGCCTGCATGCTGCGCACCAATCGCGCCCTTGTGTCCTCCGCATTCGCCGCGCCTCCAGAATCCTTCTGCTGCCGCACCGAAACGTCCAGACGTTCATGCAGGAATGCTTGGCGTCCGCCATTGCGTAAGAGCCCGCGCGACACTCGACCTGCGCGCTCTCGCAACAGTCCCACACGTTTCAATATCGCTGCTGATCGCCGTCCTCCATTCGCGCAACCACGCCTGTCGCCATGCCGCCGCGACGAACGCTGGCGGCCGCGCATGCCAGGCGCTTCATGCATGCAGCTCGACCTGCACGCATTCCGGCTGGCGCATCACCCGCGCCTCCGACACACGACACTGGCAGCTCCTCCCTCCGCCCGTTGAGTGCTGACAGCATGCGGCTCAATGGTAAGCAACGACTCGCCTTGGGGACATGCTCCGTTCCGCGCATCTCGCAGCCTCGTACGAGCTCGGCTGCTGTTAGGCTTGGGTAAGCTTCCCCGCCGGCAGTCAGCTGGAGCTCTTCACTGGCAGGTTTTCCGGCCATACATCACACGCGCGCTCTTCCTCCTCATCCGGACTCCGAGCAGCGTTGGGAAACAACCGAGCAAGGTGGGCAGGAGTACTTCATTCAAATATGTAGGGATGCCCCCTCACCTCCCCTTTTGCTATTCTTGCCAATCGGATGCCGCACACGCTCTGCATTGCACTGCCGTGGACCACACGAGAGCGAGACAAATCAACGGAATACACATCCCGCACGTCCGCCCGCAAAGCAACCCTGCCTGCGGTGAACCCGCGAAGCCCCCAACCTCTCCCTCCACCCGTACACCGTGGGCGCCGCCTCCCACGTCCGAGTGTGATGACAGACACCCTTGCCTGACCTGTCCGTCGGCGCGCCTGCTGAGTTTTCGTCGGGGATGCTTCCCAGGAATGCGCTCGTGTGCCGTGCTTTTTTTTTTCGTGTGTAACTCGATCAGTGACCTCGACCAAGAAGTTGCGCCCAGTCCTAACGGGACTTCTCGAAGCCTTGGGTTGCGGCCAGCGAGTCAGTTGAGGCCTTTTCGCTCTTCGTCTGCTCGTTTCGCCGCGCCGCTGACTGGACGGGACGAGAGGGAGGGAGGTGGGGAACGGCTCAACGGGCTTGGACCTACTGCTTTTGTGAGAACCCGCGTTTGCGGTGTGCAAAAGAAAACATCACGCGTGCGAGATGCGATCGCCGGCATCCGCCGTCTGAGCACGCTTCAGCCCCAGAGCTGCGCCCGTTATAGAGAGGGTGTGCTGGTTCTCGCTATAGGGCCGGCCCTCATTGGTCCGCTGCTCCGGTGGATGGGTTTATGGTCACTGCAACTTTTACATATGGATTCAGCTACTTATTGCGTGAATGATCTACGGTGACACTCCTACTCCATAAACACTGCGGAGTTCGACGAGGTATGACCAGAGTCCCCCCCCTCTGGACCCAGGCTCTCCGTTCGTACTCCGCCATTTTCAACCGCAGGTGTGTTGTGGGGCGTGATGTCACTTCTACTACTACTATGGATCAGATGACATCGAATGAGCTGGCAGCATGTCTCCTCGCTAATCGACAGCATGGTATGACTACTTATCTATGACGCCTCTCTTTGCTTTACTAACGGTTTGTATGGATCAGTGGATATCAGTGCCCGGATAAAGGGTTGGCATGCCAAGCCTCGATGAAAAAGCGTACATGTGGTTGATAGCTTGAGATTCTATTTGATAGCATAAATGAGCTGCTACACGTGTGTGGTATAGATGGATAATGAAGATGGATGAACCCTGTCGTGCGAATCAGGAGCTGAGAAAAAGGATCGACTTAAAACCGAAGACTCCCGCAGTGAGGCCATAGAGCAAAATCGCTCTTGGTGGAGATTGCATACTCGTGAAGTACTGTTGCCGGATCACACATTCATCATAGCTGGCAGCACTGTGCACCGTGGAGTGGAGAAAGTGCGTAACGAACATGGAGCACAGCTTTGATATGCAAGATGCGAAGACATACTCTCCGTACATGAAGAGATGAGAGGCTATAGGGATCGGGCATAACTACCCAATCCTGCACCATATCGTTATTTTGAGATAGAGTTTGCAACTATGCTCTTCACAAAAGCGGTCGGGAGTCGAAGCATTCATGACTATGGCAAACTGACAATAAGCCAGCTGCAATTGTGTCTGTATGATTGCTTCAACTGCCCACGTCTGCTTGAAAGCGGTCTATAGAGAAGTTCACCGCCGTGCATATCCTTTAGCTCGTCCATCATCAAATTTAGGACTCCTTCCTCATTACCCCATCCACCTTCTTCAACCTCAGACTCTCACTTGACCTTGGGCTTATTTTCTGCACCTTCAACACTGCCTCAAACTTTCCTTCATTTCATCCAGCTACAACATACCTTTGGACTGAGCGAACCATGGCCACCCACTCACCCTCGATGGCCTATTCATCGTCGACCACCCTAGACGCGTTTCCGCGCTTCATCAACGGCGATGTTGATCTTGTTCTGAGTCCATTACGACGTCTCAAGCTTCACTCAGATGTCCTACGCGGAGCATCCTCCTTATTCGCAGACCTCTTAACCACCGAGAACGCTGCAGTTCTATCGAAGAAAGCTCTTAGCGAAGGCAAGAACATCCGGTATCGCATCGAGCTGGTAGAAGTGGCCACCGCGATAGGCACAAGCCCGGGCAGACTCGTCGTCATGGTACGTCACCTGATCACCAGGCAAGAACGCATTCACAACCTAACATTAATCACCATCAGAAGCTCAACACCAACGGCAAGCCCGTCGCAGCCCCCGGCGCCCCACGCGCCGGCATGTTCCTCGAAGGCCACGGCCGCGACCCCAGCAACCGCACCCTCGCCAACTGGACCAGCGTCCTCGGCGCCATCTACGGCGCCGAAATCCGCATCGACAGCGCCACGCTCGTCGACATGATCGCCAGCGCCTCGACCATCCTCGACATCGTCGACTACCTGCATCTGAAGAACTCGGTCCTGGCGCCGCTCGAACTGGCGCTGCTGTCCAACGAGCAGGTGCTGTGGCGCAGCATCAACAGCGCCCCGATCCAATGGGTCGATCTGGCGTGTCGGCTGCGGTCTTACCCCATCTTTCGCGAGGCGGCGCTGCACGTCATCGGGGGTTGGAATGCTTGGACGGCGGGGCAGAAGGCGGAGTTAAGGCCGGAGGTGCGGAGGCTTTGCGCGCGGAAGGCGGTGAAGTTCGACGCCCGGAAGGAGCTGATGGAGCGGCAGATTCTGGATTATAGGCCGAAGCTGCTCAGGTATAATCCGGCGACGGATGAAGGAAAGGGTAAGAAGCTTCACGAGCCACACGTCTTCTTGTGGCAGGCGTTGTATATGTTGAACAACTGGCTTGCTCAGCGCTTCCGCGAGGGGCTGGGTCGATCGGCGCCGGATGGGGGTTACAGTCTTTACAAGATGCTGGCCGATGGAGGTGATGCGTACTGCACAGCTGCGGAGCAGGCAAGGGTATCGCCTCTTACTCAAGGGGGCAGAAATGTCTTTGCTGCGCACATCAACGAGATGAAGGAAGATTTACAGAAGATTGTCGAGCCTGTCATGGTCAGCAAGCTACGTCTGGACGCGAAAGAGACGCCGGCTGATAGACTAACCCCCTTCATCATCGAGTTGCTGCACTGTCCCTGGAAGGCTCAAGACACTACCGACAATAGATCCACCCCGCGAAGTCGTCATTCCCACAAGGTTCCGAGTATGCCACAGACGCCCGATGATGAAGAGGACGATCTTGAGGATTTCATCTCTTGATTTCGAGGCCAGCCCACCATTTAGCATCTGCATCGGTACCTCGGGATAGCTGCAACTATGACAACTGATTGAATTTACGGAGTTGGCGACTTCGGCTTGGCGTGGCGATAGAATTCGGTCCCGATTAGTCTTGGCTGGACAGTTCCAGTGAAATGGCAAAGGATATGAAAAAAATAAAGACATGAAGAAACTGATCTGATTCAATGATGCTGTAACAGAAAGGGTAGAGAAAACGAAAGCTGTAATAGTATTGCGGAGAAACTTTCTTGGACCATGCACTCTGAAATTGGTATTGGTGTACAAGAAAAGATACAGGCCGCACGAAGCGATATTCCCCTGTAAGTGTCGCAACGAGCAGGCGCAATCTGGATCGGCCAGAAATGTGATGTGTGATTTTCCCGCTGTTCACATCCAAAGCCATAGGATTGGCTTCAATCTAGGTGATATTCTTGCTTTTGTTCCATTCCTCCATTCGATCCTCCGGAATCTCGCCCACGATCTAATCGTCGTAACCGTCGGGCACCTGTCTCGGGCCCCTGGGAACTGCCATTGACGACCCACGTTAGCCAACGCACCCTCACAACCTCCACGATCCTCTCTCTGGGCCATTGTACGCTGCCAGAAAGTCCAATTGTGCCTCGACAGCTCTGTACATCCTCGGGCGTCTGGGACGCGGGCAGACTTACTCGGGTAGGTCAAGGGGATGGGCGGCCTGCCAACCTCGTCGCCGATCAACCTGCGGAAGGGCGGGATGACGACCATGGACGCGGGGCCGGCGAGCCCGACGACGATGGAGTAGAAGATGGCGGGCTTCTCGTGCGAGGCCCAGCGCATGTAGCGGATGGGCTGCGACCAGAAGCGCGGCGTCGACATGGCGGCGGGCGAGGGAGCGGGGGGCGGGTCGCGTCGGAGCAGGCGGCGGCGCAAGCGGGCGGGCGGGGAGCAGCGAGGCGTGCGGCGGGACGCGCGGGATGGTGGTGAGGTCGGAGGAGAGGCGCTGCGCTGACTGCGGTGGCCGTGATTGGAGGCGGGCGGGCGCCGGCGGAGCGTAGGATTCTCCGCGCGCATCAGAGCTCCCGGCCTTGGCGCTGCGTACGCATACGTTTCCCCTACGCCTAGAGCTCCACGCACCACCGCGCAGCTCGCCAATCCGCCTCCGTCCACGATGAAGTGGCTGACCTCGCTGCTGCTGCTCGCCCTGCTGGGCATTGCCCGCGCCCTGAGCGCCCACGGCCCGCGGACGCTGGTCGTGCTCGAGGACCAGGCCGACAAGGACAAGTATTCGCAATTCTGGCACGACCTCACCGGTACGCCCATGCCCCAATGCCTCCGGCACGGCGCTGGCTGATCTGCTGCTCTTCCAGCTCGCGGTTTCTCCCTGACCTTCCAATCGCCCAAGGACGAGTCGCTGGCGCTGTTCAAGCTCGGCGAGCGCGCCTACGACCATGTCGTGCTGCTCCCGCCCAAGTCCAAGGGCCTTGGCCCCAACCTCGCGCCCCAGCTGCTTGTAGACTTCGTCAACAAGGACGGAAACATCCTGCTTGCTCTGTCCGGCGAGTCGGCCATCCCCAGCCAGGTCGCTAGCCTGCTGCTCGAGTTCGAGATCCACCTGCCCGCCGACCGTCATGCGCTCACCGTCGACCACTTCAACTACGACGCCGCCTCCGCCCCCGAGGCGCACGATGTGATAGTCGTCGAGCGCCCCCAGAAGCAGAAGGAAGGTGTCAAGAACTTCTTCGCCGGCGATGGTCTCTTGGCCGTGCCCCGCGCCGTCGGCCACGTCCTGGGCAATGACAGCCCGCTGCTTGCTCCCATCCTGCGCGCTCCGAGCACCGCATACACCTACAACCCCAAGGAGGATGCTGATGCCGCTGAGGATCCCTTTGCTGTTGGTCAGCAACTCTCGCTCGTCACGGCTTTCCAGGGCCGCAACTCGGCCCGCTTGACCGTCCTCGGATCGTCCGAGATGCTGCAGGATGCCTGGTTTGACGCCAAGGTGAAGCACGACGGCAAGGAAGAGAAGACGGTCAACAAGGACTTCGCCAAACAGCTCACTGCCTGGACCTTCAAGGAGGTTGGCGTGCTCAAGGTCGGCCGCCTTCAGCACTTCTTGAATGAGGGCGCCGCCCAGCCCGGCATCAACGGCACTGGTGTCGACGTGCCGGAGCACAACCCCAAGATCTACCGCATCAAGAACGACGTGGTACGTCCCTCTCCACACCAACCCCGCCCCGCACCTGCAACTAACACCCCACCACAGACCTTCCAGATCGAAATCTCCGAATACGACACCGACCACCTCAAGCCCTTCCACCCCCCAACCGCCGACGCCTTTCAGCTCGAGTTCACCATGCTCTCTCCCTTCCACCGCCTAACCCTCACCCCTCTCCCCCCTTCGCCAACCCACCCCAACTCGACCATCTTCACCACCGACTTCCGCCTCCCCGACCAACACGGCATCTTCAACTTCCGCGTCAACTACAAGCGCCCCTTCCTCACCACCCTCGACGAGAAGCGCGAGGTCACCGTCCGTCACTTCGCCCACGACGAGTGGCCGCGCTCTTGGCTCATCAGCGGCGCTTGGACTTGGATCGCCGGCATTTGGGTCACCGTGGCCGGCTGGTTGGCTTTTGTGGCGTTGTGGCTTTATTCGGCGCCGAGGCAGGCGGGTGGCGCGAAGAAGACGCAGTGATGAGCGAATGGAAGTTTCCGCTGCGGTTCGGACGGGAGGGATATTGTTGGATTTCTTTTTTTTCAAAAAGAATAGCTGTCATGTTTAGAACAAAAAGAAAAGGTGCGACTATCACGGCTGATGATGTTGTTTGAGTTGTGGGCATTTTTGACTTTTTTTTCTTCTTCTGGGCGAGGATATCCAGTATGTACATGTCTTGATGGCACAAATGGAAGACTTTGTTGTAGGAGGTCTCCTGAGATTGGAGTTGGTGCAATGCGGTGGAGGCTACCGTCGAGTAAGATAGGTATAGGCAATATAAAAGGAAACTGTTAAATATCAACACAGGTGATACTGACTCCACCTTAGATAACACTTAGTCAGAACCCGGCGAACTGCCTGCGGAACGTCTACCGCCATGCCTCCAACAACGTTATAGTCGTCTTCACGTTCCTCAACGGCCATGTTGCTGATTAGATATAGTTCAAATGTCACTGAGACCAGGGTTTGCCGAGGAAACTCTCAGCGTTGGCGACCTTTCGCTTTTAACTGCTAGCTTGAGCGGGTGGGGAATCTTGGCATATTGGGCAGGAGTGGAGCATTCGCTGGCTGAGCCATCTCGGTACTACGCCTTATCAGTACTTGCGGTGTAGAGTCTTCATCTACGCCGCAGCACAGATTGCAGGATCGCATGACAAAAACGGACATTATGGATTTCTGAACCGATACGCCAGGACCTTTTTTATGATGACCCAGTATATTATGAGACCAATATTATAGTTAAAACTTACTCGGCCAGCCAGTATACTAATGTAAGGGCTCAACTTACAGCTGGCACAAATCTCCTGCTCCTTGCTACCCTGTGGGTTGCGCTCCGTTTTACGCCACGAGTCTTGAAGAATACGGATATCGGATGCAATGATCTCTGCTATCTTTCTGCTCCATTTAGAGCAGCATGCTCCACCCTTTTTTTCTCGGCTCATAAATGTTTGGGCTGCCGCATTTGGACTTCTGGGCATTGCATTCGCCTATGCTACTCTCGGATTAGGTGTCCACATTAAGGGTTCCCCCCCAGCCACTTGCGCAGTGGAATTGGAAACCCTAAGATCCTCAGAAAGATACCGCGTTCCCAATCTGGTCGACCTACCCAGCGTAGGCGAAAATCTGCAGGATCACGTTATTTCAACAATGAGCTATGAGATTGCCGACGACCAGATGTCCGTGGACTGCTTGAGTGACCCCAACCTCCTCCATGCCGTACTGCAACCATACCAGAAGTCACGTAGCGGTCCTATGGCCGGTACCCTGTTTTCCTTACTTATTTTCCCGCCGTCGACGGTGCCGGCAGACTGTGTTATGGCAGTAACGATAGTGGTATCAGAGAGAGCAGGAGCCAGGGGGGTTGCACCTGTTAAATAGCCACCTCCTCAGGCTCCCTACTACTGATGATGCCGACGACATGGAGCTTGACATTAACCACGGCAAGAAGGAGATCTTGGTCGATCGCACGAAGGACCCTAAGGACAAGAGAAAGGGCAAAGCTTAAGTCATACAGGTCTCTCACACAGGTTTCATATTTACAACTCTGACGGCAACTCTTATATTTTCAATTCTCACGGTATAGATTACAACTCACTAAGGACGACTTTTGGGGGAAGGGCAGACGGTTATGGCAAGAGCGCCTAGTACTAGCGCCAGGCCTGGCACTGAGTAGATAGCTTCTTTAACACGATCACTGGTAGATATCTTCCAAAAGGAAAAGGCAAACACAGCACGGGGCACGGCTTCCATGCATACAATTAGCAATAATGCCCATTAAAGCAGAATAAGAGATGATAGACAGCAGCCTCAGTACGTCTTCGAACAGCCTGGGAAAGTTATTTCAATTCTAGTGACACCTCTAGAATTTTCCCAAGTTAAGGTTATTGCTTTTAGACCTAATACAGTCCTCGTTAGAATGAAATAAAAGCTTACCGCAGAGCCTCTCAATCGCGAAGGTAGAAGAGTTCCAAGATTTTATGACGGGGCTCTCATGGAAATAGTAATTTTAATATAACAACATGGTCTGAGCCTTACTACCTTCGAAACATAACGATACACTACTTATCACTGCTCTATAAAGCAGTTGATTCAAGTGACTAATTCTTTGGAGGAAGAGGCCAACATGCTATTGATAGTCACCACTTAATAGGAAGATTCTATTAGGGAGTAAATTCTCGCGCTTAACGACAAAGAAAACCGGCTGCGTGATCTACGACGCTAGCTCTATCGATTTAAGGAAAAGCTTCTCGAGGATACCATCTGTTCTCTTCGATAAGACCAAGAAAGCTATAAGTTCATGCGTCACTAGTGCCCTAGTCCAACTCAAAAAAATAAAGCAAAGCATGGAGATCAGTGAGGAAGAGCCCGGAAAGGCTGTTTTGTCGTCATTGTAGTTACGACAATTTCTTCACTACTATGCTTCGTTCCAAGCTTCTTAGACGTAAAAACTACTAATATCCGCGACATAATATGTAGTAAGACCAAGAGGACAAGTCAAACAAATGCTTCCGGGTGAATCCGATAGTTTCGACTCATTCTTTACCTTGGCGCCGACGTTGCGTTCCCAAGTAGAGCATCTGGGAAACGGCCAAAACCAACCCTACGCTAAAGTCCACAAAGGATTTAACTGTATCGGAACACTTTAGAACTATCATCTGCCGTGGGTGTGGGATAGGGTAAGTTAGTAAAACTTTGCTCTTGCATGATATCCTGGCATCCCACGCGAGATAATGCCCAACTCCCCACTCTGTCATTCATTTGGGCCGATCACTAACCCATCAACGTACAATAACCAAGAGCACATCATTATCCTTCGCGAGATAGATCCAAGGGGAAATGACATCTTATTCGAACCCACGGAGCCGTCAAAAGTTGATAGTACTGCGAGTAAGGAGCCTGAACAGGGCAATCCTAAAGTAGTTTAGCGCATTGCGTGTTCCACCTTAGATAGCAGACCTCTGAAGCGCCCCTTGAAAGGGTCAATCTAATTGATTCGAACAAAAGCAGCTTCGCGCAAAGACCGAAACAAGACCACTCTCCGAGGAACAGTGAGATCGTGATGGACAGCTGGAATATACCTGGGTACGGAGACGCGCTAGACAAAAGAGCTCTATGAGGGCTCGATGACGGTCCAGTCACACACAGTCTCAGGAAGGAAGTGCATCATGCGATGTACTGCAGAAGGTAGCTGTTGAAGAGTTTCCTCCTTGCATAATGAGATCATGGTTGTGCAACATGCTGCTCCAAAACGCGGAACACAACGAGCGGTCAACCGGTCTTGCATATCTCGAATGGTTCGTAAGAGCTTGGCACGGACGGATTTCTGTTGTATTATCGTTTACATCGGCGATGCCGAATGCAATAATAGAGAGGAGTAAGGATAAGAAGTGTGGGTCTTGTGGCACAGCATCTACAGCCAAAATTACAAGCGAAAATGAGGTAAACATGGCATTTGCGGCATAAAACCAGAATTCAAGCCATGCTTCTTCCCGGAGTGTAGCGAAAGTGATCGTCTGAAAATGCCAATAGTCGGCCACAGTTTTTGAAAGAACATACCGAATCTTTGTAGAAGTCCGATGGAGCTTCTAAACATACAACTCTCACCTACCCTGACATCCGTCCTCGAACGTCTTTCACTGCAATAGCTTGGAGTTGGTGGCTGGTCTTCACGGCTAGCGCTTCCCTGTGCCATGCCCTTACCTAGCGAAAACTTGCTCAAGCAATCTACTTGAGGCGGAATTGGAGACGTGCTTGCGTACCAGCTGTTACGGGTCTTTCGCTGAAGGATCGTGGACCTTGCTCCCCCAAAGATGATAGAGATATGAGTACTTATTATCCTTGGAGTAATTGCCGATGCCCGAGCAATGTTGTTAGCAACGGTGAAAAGGTGCTTCCCTCGTGATAATAGGGCCGCAACAAAATTGGGTGTCGAGTAGAGAGAAAATGGCGCGCGAACAGACGATCATATTGCGGTCTAGACGCGTCCTTCATGGTCGTGGCACGGTCGGTGGGCTGCTCCTCGGATAAATTGAGTTGTATAGGCGGTGGAAATGGATCTCCGAAGCGGCGGTGCTTACTCGTCTGCTGGTAATGGAGGGCCCGGCCAACTCTTCCAGGTTGGTCGGAGCTTCCGAGGAGAATTAGCGCCTCGCGGTGGCATATATTCGGCCGGACTATTGCGCCACATGCGGGTGCACTTTTTCTTGGGGGTATGGAGAGTCCTTAGTCCGTCTCTGTGGTATGACAGCTCGCTCTGAGACGCAGTCTGAGGACGAAGAAGAAACGGGATGCCTTGTAGAAGTGCGGCGAGGAGTAGCGTTGCCGTCAGCAGGGATGGTGAGCGGAGCAAGGACTCCACCGAACTGACGGCGTCTTCACTAGCGTGCTGGACCCTTGGATATGGATTTCCACGGACCTCGATTGGCAAGAAGATCAAGAGCCTGCCTGATCCACGTGGGACGACCCGTGTCTTCTTCGTACAAGATACCGATCTTATGCTCGAGCAGGCATTTCTTCCGTGAACGGGAGCTGATGCGAGTGGCTGGTCGGATCCGCGCGGCGGTCACACCCGCCGGCCACGTTTCAATAACCCAGCCGGTCTGTTAGTTCGGGGTGGCGGACATAGAGATCCATGGAGAGCGCGTGGCCAAGAAGGAGAATGGAAGCCCAATCCGCAGCACTGGTAGAGATGAAGACGCGTAGACGTTCGGATTTCTCGAAGCGGAAGGTAGAACTGCGGCGGCATGCAATCATCGGAGACACCGCGGCCTTAAAACGGATGGTCAACCCAGCAACTGAGGCAGTTTTAGAACTGCAACGCGAATTTCGTGAGAGAGCGTGGAAAGTTTGTTTGACAATACCCACGTGCGAAACAACGTATGCATGCGCGTACCAGGAAATCCATTACACATCGAGTGAGGGTTTTCTGGAAACATGCCGCACCACAGTCAGGCATCAAGCGATGAACCATGGCGCGAGTCGGAGGCCGCACGTCTAGGCCCTTGCGAAGGGCTCCACCGGGCGCGTTGGGGCGCTATTTCGAAGTGGAATGCGATGAAGCAGCCGACGCAGGAGGTCGGGGAAGCGTTCTAGAACAGCGCCATCGGGTTCCACACCTCGGGACAAGCTTTCGCGGACCGTCCGTTCAGTGAAGCTCTCCGGCGCGAGTTTCAAAAAACTGGTTCTCGGGATGGGCGTGACATGCGCAGCAAATGTGTTCAGAACACGCCTGACTCGAACGCGGCCACGGGTGTCTATTTCGGACAGTTCGGGGCAGTGTCAGCTCGTCAGCCGCGAGGCTCAGTCATCACGAGAGATTATTTGCGGATGCCAGCGGATGCGAACAAGGCTGAGCAGGCGGGCCGTGGCTTGCGGGAGGCCGGAGCGAGACGGTGCCTGGCGGTGGCTGGCGGAGTGGGACGGCACAGAGCAGCACAACCGCCTTATGCAGGAACGGAGGCGCGGGGGCCGAGCAGCGGCGGGCACGGCGTGGAGCAGGCGGATCGACGATGATGTCCGTCTGGTGACAGAGGGCTTGGGAGCGAATTAGGTGGCTCTCCGGCGCTGGCGCAGGCGCCGGGCGAGGAGCAGGCGGGCGCAATGAAGGCCAGACGCGGGCTGCGTCAGCCGCGGAACGGAGCAGACGGAGGCGCGAGGGCGAAGTTTTCCGGTGGTGTGAGGGGCTCGGGATCTGGGGAAGCATGGGCAATCGCGCGGCGGCGAAGCGGTGGGCGGTCCAGCGCGGTGCGGGTGATCTGCTCGCAGGCAGTGAAACGGGCAGCCGAGTCTGGCCCGCCGGCCTTGGGCAGTCACACGGGCTGGCCGCGAGCGCGCCGTTTCACTGGGCGCGGGCAGCGTTTGCGAGATAAGATGCGGCCTCCCGCTAGCTGACTCTGCGGCGGGCAATCCCAGCCCGCGACGCCCGCGCACTGACCGCCGCTGCCGTCCGCAGCCACGCAGCTGCCCTGCTTTTGCACCGCGCCTGCTAGCGTCACAGGGCGCCCGCCGTGCTGCAGCCTCCTTGGTCCTTCAAGCGCCCTAGCCCCCACCGAGCCAAGCGCCTGAATTTCCCGCTTGGCCGCTGCAACACCTACATCATCGGCCCTGCTCCCTGCTCGGGTTGCGCATTGATTGCGACCACCTCGCGGCCCACGCCGAGCCCGCACGATAAATATATCGCCCTGCCCATCCGCTTCCGGCCAGCCAGCCTTCCAGAAAAACACCCTTCGTCCCGAGCAGCACGCACGGCCTGCCCATCAACGCGAAGCCCACACTCGCCTGCCGCTCGACCAATTCGCCAATCACAACACCACCATGTTCTCCTGCGCCAACTACGAACGCGGCTGCCGTGGCCGCTGCAACTCGCCCAACGGCCGCTGCGCCTCGTGCATCACCCTCAACCTCCAGGCGCCCGTCCGCTCGCCGAGCACCTCGTCGGCCTCGTCGACCGCCGGCGCGCCCCCGTACTCGGCCATGACCGCCTCCTTCGCCTCTCTCGCCTCCTCTTCGCCCAAGGGCAGATGAGACGGGCGCCGGCCATCTCTGCAACTACTGCGCGCCGCTCGTCTCAAGGCTCACTCGGCGCAGCGATGACCACTGATTCGCCAACACCACCACCAACATCACCAACCGCCACCTGATCCCCACCTTTCTGGACACTCGCGCACCACTACCACTCCCCGGTTCCTGGTCCACCCTCCTACCGCACCACGCCGTGCCGCGCCGCGTCAAGGAGCCAGTCGTTCGAGCCGGTCATTCCCTAGCACGATTTCACGGAGTCTCACGCAACGGAAAGCGGTCGGTCACCACGCAAGGGCAACGGACGGGTTAGGGTGCCAGATTGGGATTCACCTGGCTTTACGAGGCTTTTCATGAGACACGAAGCATCATCACTGGGGTTTTTTTTCGGCGAAGGAAGGCACCAAAGGCGTACGGAATCTGGAACCGGCGCATGTTTCCACCCTTTCACCACCCTTTTTCACCACCCTGTCTTAGCACCACACTTTCACCTTCTCACTCCGTCCATGATCATTTTTCTAGCGCAGGCGCTGAGGCGGTCATGTTTTCCACTTGTCCTTCTCAGTTGATATCCCCTTTTTGAAACACACATTTATTTCGCCGTACATAGAGCTGGACATTCAATTGACAGTCATTGTCGGAATATGTCCGCTTACACTTCCGCAGTGTGACCCAGCCAAGCAACCAGACCAAGCCCGGGCAGCAGCACAGGGAACGCAAAAACCTACAGATCACATCGAAGCGGAGAGACTCGCGCCGAAGACTTTTGCCGGCCGTCAATTCTCACATGGGGCTGCGGTGCACTGCACCTGTGCCCGACGACAGATAACCCAGACTTCTGCCTACATGTACAACACAGCCCACAACCCAGGAGCGTTGGCCCAGGAGCTAGCAGCGGCTCCTCCTATTCCAAGGATGCCGGTGGCAGGACAGGACGCAGCACAAGGCACCGGGCAGGGAAAACGATAGCCGAGGCCAAGCGGCGCCGAACGACGGCGGACGGCGAGGTTGGGCTGGCGCTGAGCCTGGACCGACGCGCGGACTCAACCCGGCGAGGGGTCCAAGGTCTGCGCGTTCGCCCGCGACTCATGCAGTCATGACTCCAAAGGCGACCCATGCAGAAGCCACACATTGCGCCATCCTGCTCGCCCGGGCGGCGCGCTGGTCGCTCGGCGAACGACGGGCGCGGGCCTGGCGCCGGACGCAAGAGACACACAACGCAGAGGAGGAGGAGATGACCTGGGAGCTTGGGCGCTCTCCGCTTCTCCCACCCACAAACGTACCTATTCCCGTCTTTGTTCCGAAATCTCACTCATGTCAATAAAAGTCAGTCAGCACTTTCGCGGGTGAGGCCTTTTTTCCTGTCGGTGTCGGCCTGACGGCTCGCCTGCGTGCCTGGGCCCTAAGGCAATGAAAGCAGCAAACACTTCCCCGTCCCGTTTCGGACATCACAGCGTGCAGCTGGAAGGTCGGCTGGACTTCGCTGCGACGTCACTCGTCAGGGTGCAGCAAGGCACGCAGACGGAGATGCAGTAGAACGGGGCGACCACAGTTACTGATCGCGGAGAGCGCAGTAGCGTCGTGTATGCAGGATGCCCTACCAAAGCCTAACCTGCAGCGCGCAGCCTGCCTGCTCCCCTCCGCCCTGCTGCTGCTCCTGCTGCTGCTGCTCGCCGAGCGCTCTGCGGCTTTGGCCTGCGCGGACTTAGGGGGGGCCGCGGCGTGCGGAATAAAGCCGAGGTCTGCCAAAGAGACGCCCCCATCATCACATCAGGTCACCACCGACGACGATTCGCGGCGTGCAATTGAAGGCGGCACGAGACCGACGTCAACACCAAAACGCTTCCGAGGCCGCCCGGTCTGTATAGCTGCCACGGGCACTCTCGGCCAGCAAGGATTACGAACAACAACAACAACCGCCAGGCGCCGCCGATGACGACGTCGTGCCGCCCCCAAAGTCAAGCAGCCTCTCACGGCCCCGGACCGGGCTCCGGCGCCCCTGCGGGTGCTACTGCACTCCGCCATCACCCCGCGGGCAGAGGCGCCTGTGCGACACCAGCGGCGGCTGTATGGCGTGCGGCGTCCTGCACAAAGGCCTGACAGACGGCTGCCTGCATGGCCAGCGAACAGTGGCGAAGATGTGCAAACATCACGCACACACAGACCAAGGCACAGGCACACGGACAACACGCACCGACCCCCCTCTCGCTCGCCCTCCCTCAAAATGCTCACATGCGCGACGTTGAACCGCCCGTCCGGCGCAGCCGCCGAGGCCGACGCTGCCAGAAAGGAGGGGGTCAGTGTCTATCGATCGCAGCTTTCGCTGGTAGATCGGGGCTATTGTTAGCAGCGCGCTCTCCACTCTCGTGCAGCTGGAGGAACAGGAACGAGCACGCTCTGGACACAAAGCAGTCACCCGCTTGCGTATGTGGCTGAAAAGGCCTGCGTCTGGTGGTCTTGCGGATGTGGGAAAGCGGGGGGAAAAGGCTGGAATGCGTTAGGTCGGCCTGGCGGCAGGATGAATGGGGAAATCCACGGCCAATTTAATTTTTTTTTTGCACGTCTGCGCTGCGTTGTTTGGTCAACGTCTTGTTGTCTGTCGCCTTGCTGTTCCGGCCCTCACCAAGGCTTGTACAGGCACGCACGCAGCAGACAAAAGCAGCAAAGAGGTGCGCCGGGAGCGAGAGCGAGGGCGGCACGGCCTCGCCCGCGGCGGCGTGCGGTCCGCGCGATGAAGTGCGCCTCACTCACGCGCGCTATGGCTGCCGCCGCAGAGAAGAGGCTGGAAGTTGCGGCGGGCGTCACAACGGCCATCGGCCACCGTCAGCGCTCACCGACTTGCGGTGCGCGCCTAAGGGCGTGACGGCTGCGCCGGCACGATAGGCAGCGGGCGTCGAGGTTTCTGCTCTCGGGCCACGGCGGCGGCGGCGTGGTCGGGCGGTTGTCAGGCTGGATGGACGGTGAGAGGGCGTCGCAGGCGCTTCGGGCAGGGCTTGGCTGGTCACGATGGTGAGAGCGCGCGGCGTGGGCGTGTGGTTGGTCGGCTCTGGCGGGAGCGGTGTGCACGTGGGCGGTTGAGTACGGGTACGAGAGCGGCGAGCGGGCTGTCGAGACTCTGGCGGGCGCGCCTTTCGGGGCATTGCGCCGGGGTGGCAGCTGGGCAGCACGGCAGCAGGTGGGGGCGCTGGAGTTGTGCGCGACGGCA
Organism: Neofusicoccum sp. Z40; assembly: GCA_037356075.1. Taxonomy (NCBI): domain Eukaryota; kingdom Fungi; phylum Ascomycota; class Dothideomycetes; order Botryosphaeriales; family Botryosphaeriaceae; genus Neofusicoccum; species Neofusicoccum sp. Z40. The sequence goes on from JBAWJV010000006.1 coordinate 198,068, forward strand.
ATAACGCGGACGGAGGCAGACGCAGGGCAGCGGCCGGCGCGCGGGCTCAGCAGTGGGCGGCGTCCTGCATCGAAGCTCTCGAAGGCCGCGTCTCGAACGCTGAGTCAGGCCGCCAGCCGCCAGCCTTGCGTCTTCACGAAGCACGTGTCCCGCCGAGGGTAAGCATACTGCGCTGCACCGATCGCCGTCCCGCGTCTTCACCACCGCCGCCAGCTGTCGTCGACTTTGGATTCCCGCTACCCAGGATCCGCGCCCGACGAGCTGAGCCGATCGCGGCGATCGCCCAGCACCTCCGCCGCCCGCCGCCTGGACGAGCTGTGGCTGGAGAGCAGCGGCAGCGGTGCCTGCTGCTGCGGCGCGCGCTCGCGCCAGATCCGTGAACCCGCGACTCCACCAGGCAGCCTTGACGATCCGGATTGCGCGAATCCCGCAGCCGCGGGTTGCAGGTGGTCTGATTTTCGATTCCTGATCGCCGCTTCAGGCCTTCCCGTCGCGCCCACCACGCGGCCTGGTTTCGCGATCGCAGAAAGTGTGGAGCGGGTTCCACTGTTTCCCCCCCGGTCTGTACGCGCTCTGCACCTCGCCGCAGGACATCAATTCCTCACAGCTCCACCGCTTTCCCTTGCTGCTGCTCCCCTCCCGCACGTACATATGCAGCGCCAGGCCAGGCCGCCGCAACCCCGCCTGCTTCCCTTCCCCCCCGTCGTGCAGAAAGAGCCAGCACGCGCGCCTCGGACTTCCTTTTCCACACCCCACAATCTGGCAACGTGGAAACTTATTGTCGACAAGATGCACGTTGCGGCGAAGACAACGGACGCAGCGGCCTCTTGGCCAGCCGAGAAAAGTCATGATCCCTCGAGACACACCCTTTCGCTTGCGGCCCGTTGTGGTTGCCGCGAGACTTTCTCTTCCTCCCTCCGGTGCAGACGGACACCTGTCCGGCAAAATGCTCCCTGTCGCACTGAATCAGCTTCTCTTCAATGCGTCTGGCGGTCGGGACCCGCTTTCGGCTCCATCCCCGTGTTCCCCGCCATTTACCCTAAATCTACGATGTGTACACCTGGCTCCCCGATCTCGAGGATCGCAAGGGTCAGCGGGCCACATGGCGAACGTAATAAGGGTCGTCTCCGAGGGCAGGGGTGACCAAGTCCATCGAATCGATACGGCCCTCCCATTTTGACTTTCGCTTGGCTCCTCAGTCCCGCCGACAATCCTCTTGAAGGTTGTCCGTACGTTGGGCCAAATTTCCCATCAGTCTGGGAAGGTGAAACGCTCCCGTTTACCGCACTTTCCATCGCCACAGCCGCGCGTGCGGATTCGCGATGCTTCCAAAGGACAGGAACTCGTGGCGGGGAGCTTGCTTGACGGCAGAGGAGTTTATCGAGGCATTGTGAATCAGCAAGATCATGGGAGTTTCGACCTGCGAAAGGCCATAGTTACGTCTTGTGAGGGTTAATACGATTGCTAACTCTTGCAAAAGCTCAGGTAAGATGTATGTTTGAATCCAACGGCACGGTAAGCTCAAACACTGTCTCTTTCATTTGTTTTTAACATATACCCCGTGCCAGAGGTTCACGATTGGCGAGAGTTTAAGAGCTCCAGCCGCCCCGGTCTTGGACATGGTCGATAGATCAGCCGTCAGATTACTATGCATGCCATGTCGCCATTTGAAGATGCAAGGGAGCGATCGGATATTGGATATGCATGAAAGTCTGAGGTCGATCATGATGAAACCCATTCAGTCTGAAAACGGTAACCTTGAAGTCGTACCGCTCTTTTGACACTTTTCCGCATCATCCGCGTTGAAATGCTTGGCATTTGCTGAACTTCAGCTCTTTTTCTTGATATCAGTTAGAAAACTTTCTCGACTCTCGCTTTTCCTATCGCGTAGCTTATCTTTCCAGGAAAATGAAAGAATCTACGAATAAATGCGCCTTCTTCTTTCAAGCCTTGTAATGTGGCTTGTAGCGCCCCGATATTTTCACCTTCTCCCCCCCTCGCAGCGCTAATCTTCTAAACAAGGAGGTCATGAGCATTTTAAAGACCTCCGACTCAGAGACACGTGGGACAATCCCGAAGGAACTGCAGTATCCCAGATCGACGGATGCCAGTGAACCACGCGGGTCAGGGATATGGTTTCTTGAACTTCAGCCCAACACCACCATGTGCTCCGCGATGCAAGCAAGCTCTCGGAGCCCAAACCTGAGTCATACAACCATTGGGCTCTGGCTGCCGTCGGTTCTCCTTGTGCGAAGCATGCTTGTCATTCTCGGAACTTCCGAATCCTCCATCTTCCGTCGTCTTCCCCGGACTAGAACGTTTCCGGACTCCGGGGAGATCCGAAGTCTTTGCTTGGGAGGGTGCGTCAGGTGATGCTGAGATACGACGTATCTTTGAATTGCGGCTCGGAAGCACGGCTGCCCTCGGACCTGGGAAGCCACTTGCTCGCTTGATGGCTGCTTTCCTTCTTCCGAGTCAGGATGTTCGAGAAGACGCTTCTCTTGCATATGTAAGCACCAATGTTAGAGGAAGGAGCCTTGTCCAGACCTGGTTGCGTGTGGACTGAAAGTCTGGAAACGTGGTGAGCTTCGAATTTTAACTGTTTACGCCCCTGTAGACCTTATTTGTCAAGATCTTACACCTGTGAGGACGGTATGTGCAATGTGTAGTCGATGCTCTTGTCCTTGTCCTTGTTGTATAGCAAGATTGCACACGAAATCACGTCTGCCTTGAGTCTTATACCGGTTTTCCACGTATTCTGCCATCTTCTACGGTCTACTGTTGATTCTGTGCAATCTTGCTCCGTTGAACCTCCTCGCTCTTTGATTCCTGTACTCTGACAGACCATTAATAATAGTGCATAAGAGATCTCTTTGCAACTGCCAGCTTGGTCCGTCAAGTCTCTTACGCCCGTATGACTACGTATTGTGGAGGATTCCTATAATCTTTAGCATTCTCAGCGTCGTGTCCGTTTCGTTCGCTAACCTGGCTGTTTCATCCGATAACTGAGCCCCCTCTCTTACTTCTTAGGAGTTCTACTTGGTATCGTTGCTAATATATGTGCGTACGACCATCGACAAGAGCGCCAGAGGCGCGGTCCGGTTACGTCCCATATTGCAAGACGACTACTATGTTCCACTTTGATTTACGTTCTAGGACCATCGTATTAAACGATCGAGCTACAAGCGATGGACTCCATGTTGCGTGCTAATTTCAACCCCTTCTTACATAACTGGTTCTTATCAAATACAGCACAGAACCACTTCTCTGTTTGTCTTCTGTACATGACATCCTCTGGACGCACCTTAATTAAAGTAGGAAGCTATGTCGGGGACCGTCCGTTCTTCTCGGCCGAATTAGAGGATCAATATATTCAAGCCTCCCATCGAGAGGACAACAGATTGTACTACCGCATCTATTGTTTCCACCTTGATGGATAGTCAACTTATGGGGGCGATGGCATGTTCTGCTCTTAGGATGACAAGCGTAGATATAGTCACTTCTCTATTTGGCTGGTCTTTGCTCCTTAATAAACGCGTTTTAATCGCAATCTTATAGACCCCGAGAGGCTTCGCCCATGGCATTTCATGCTAGTAACTTGGTGAGAACACCTGAGGTTCACTAATTCACTACGTCGAGCACGACCGAAGCCCCAAAAACTTCATACATGATCAAGCTCTTTCAGGCCCCGTTCCCAACTGCGCCTGCAAATGCTTCGAGATGCCTAGCCTACATACAATGCTTTTGTGGTATTATGAAAGCGCGTTACCGCCACCCAAACAAAACCCAATCTATCTACCTATCCCCCATCTCCTCTTCCCTTACTTATTTCTTACCCCTCCCCTTCGCATTGAACGTCTTCAACGGATCCGCCTTCTTCGTCTTAGCAATCCTTCCCTTCCCCTTGGACCTATTCGACATCCTCGCCTTCCTGATCCTATTCTCCCTACCCTCGTCCTTCCTGAACCCCACGAACCCAATGTCCTTCTCGACACCCGCCTTCCCACCGGAGGGCAGGAGGTAATCGGGCACGTGCTTCAGATGCGGCTGCTGGCGCGCCGTGCGCACCTCGGCGTCGTGGCGCAGATGCTGGAGGTCCTGGGGATTCTCCTCGAAATGGCGTTTGAGCTTGTCGGACTTGAGGAGCTCCTGGCGGAGCTCGCGGGCGCGGGCTTCGCGGACGGCGATGCGGGTGACGGCGCGGAGGGCGTCGGCGAGACGGTAGCGGAAGCCCTCGAGGCGCTTCATGTCGAAGTGGTAGGGCTGGACTTTGTTGCCGCGCTTCTCCTGGCTCTTGGCGATCTTGGCGAGGACTTCTTCGTCGTGCTTGCAGGACTCGATCGACGTGGGCTTGTGCTTGCGGTACTGGTCTTTGGGGATGACGAAGGAGATGGCCATGCCGTTTTTGCCGGCGCGGGCGGTGCGGCCGATGCGGTGGGTGTAGGATTTGGAAGAGGTGGGGAGGTCGAAGTTGAGGACGAGAGAGACATTTTGGAAGTCGATGCCGCGGGCGATTCCGTACTCTTTGTCTTTCTTGCGGCCCTTTCGCTTTTTCTTGGGTGGCTCTTCGGCGTCGTTCCCCGTTCCGGTCATGGATACGTCGGCAGCGTCGTCTTGAACATTCTCCCCGTCCGCCTTCTCGGCCTCCTCTTCGTCGTCATCACCCGCCTTACTCTTGCGCTTCTTCTTGCCCTCATCGCCAAGCACTTCATGCTCGTCCGAAGCGATGATGATGTCGTACACATTTCTGTTGAACTCCTCCACCACGTGAATTCGCGAGTTGACGGGCAGCTCCGAGTTCAGGACGCAGCTCTTGATTCCAAATTGCTCGAGGAACAGCTTCAGGCGGTAGCAGCGGTCGATATCGCCCACAAAGACAATGCACTTGCCCTTGACCAGCTTGAGCATGAAGATGGCGTAGATGAGCAGAAACTTCTCGTCCTCGGCGCACTTGACAATATACTGGCTAACCTTGCCCTGGTCCTTGTCCTCCTCGTCCAGCTCCAGCAGCACAGGGTCGCGGCAGAACAGGCCCTTCAAGTCGTCGACGTCGCTGCTCAGGGTGGCGCTCATCAAAAAAGCCTGGGTGCCCTTGGGCACCGACTTGGCGATGCTCTCCAGGTCGTCATCGTAGCCGTACGACAACACCAAGTCGGCCTCATCAATGACCAGATGTGCGAGACGGTCCAGCGACAAAGCGGCGGCATTGAGGTTGACGCACGCGCGGCCGGGTGTGGCGACGACGACGTCGGGCGAGTCGGCCAGGCGGGCACGCTGCACAGCATCGTCTTCGCGCAGGGTGATGTTGGCGACGCGCACGTCTTGTCCACAAAACGACGCCAGGCTCTCAACCGTCTTGGTGACCTGGCCGGCCAGCTCGCGCGTCGGGACGAGGATCAGAGCGGAGGTGCATTTCGGGAAGGAGGAGTCGGCCTTGCGCTTGAGGATGGAGTGGAGGATGGGGAGCACGTAGGCGGCGGTCTTGCCGGAGCCGGTCTTGGAGCGGGCTGCGCGAGGTTAGTGGGGGAGAGCAGGCGGAGGGGCGGCGACACGCACCGAGGATGTCCTTGCCCTCCAGAGCCAGCGGAATCGCCCTGGCCTGGACGGGCGTGGGCGTCGAGAACTTCTGGCGCACGATGCCCTGCAGCAGGCGGGCGTCGAGGCCGAGGCTGTCGAAGGAGGGCTGCGGGGACGGGGCTGCCTGCGCCGAGGCGGCGACAACGTCGGCGTCTTCGGGAACGTCGTGCTCGTTCAACTTGCGCTTCATGGTGCAATCGGCGTGGCAGGGCGGGCGGGTGTTGCTGCTGCGCTCGCGGCTTTGCGCCGACGACATTTTTTGGGATCCCCGGATTCTAGCGCCTTGGCGGCCCTCACCGCCCGCGCACGGCCCCCTGGCCCCCCAACCTGCCATCCGGCCTCTCCTCCACCTCGTCTTCTCTACCTATATCGTCCTCGAAGTCGGCATCACTCCACAGTCGGCGGATTGAGCCGTTTCCGCCATATGCTGGGGGGCAAATGCCCAGCCCGCTCGCTTCTGCATTCTGTTCTCCGTCTCACAAGGATGACTAGCCCACCGCTCAGCTGAGGTGAATTGCACATATTTCTGCTAACACTCCTTAATCCCCATCCCAACTCTGCAGTTTTGCGTAGGCAATCAACTTTGGCATGTCAGACTTCCGCACTTTCCCAAGGTCCTTCACCCGCAGTTGCTCATGCACAGGGTGTCGGATGCTGAAGTTGATGTACGACCCCGGCTTTAGCTCAATGCTTCCTTGCGCCGGCACAACGGCGATAGGCTCCTTGTCCATTCCCTCTTCTTGCTCGCCGCCACCATATGTGGGATGTGTACCGTCTGTATAGACAATCGCGTGGTTGGAAGGAATCGGACCTCGCTCTGCTGCTGTTTGACTATCGTAAGTCTTTACCGGGCTGCAAGACGATGATCAGCTTCTTTCCGTCCTCGGATCAGTGCGTTACTTGTGCTCACCAAGCGGAGCAGTAGCTTCTTCCCGTGCTTACGACAATAAGATAAAGCACTCGGCAGTAGACCGTGTTTCCATACTGCACTACTGTTACAGTGTCTGAATCCAGAGTGACTGTTGACCGGAGCGGTTCGGGCGAAAGCACCGCAAACATCTACGAGCCATTAGACGTATGCCTGTCTCTGTCCTTGCCCATGTTTACCTGGCCCTTTTTGAAGAAATGACGGGGTTGAGACGTGTAACCTGATTCATCATCACGACCCGAGTCAAACTGGTCAGGCGGCGTAACCTACTTGGATCGAGTTCGGTGTTGGATCCAGTCCCAGGCAACGGCATGATTGTGTTTAGCGGTATATCTGCAGGTCGTCAATAGGTTTCCCGCTGGCGCTGAGGCTTGCACAGACCCCCAGCATTGGATCCAGTGTGGCTGGACGTGGTTTCCTGCCACACTTCCAGCCTTCTTTGTTGATTCGCAATCATGGATAGCTTGAATCGCTGTCTGAGCCCGAGCCTTGTCAGGTATCTTCCTGTTTGTTTCCAGAATTGCCGAGGTTCATACACGTAGGCTTTGTACCAAGTATGAATGTGTTTCTCTAGCTTCTTCTTTAGTATAGGGGAATGGCTTGCGAAATCATAGGTCCGGGAGCAAATACCTCCATCCCAAATATGCATGAAATGATCTTGTTGTTCCTCGTTCCACAGCCACTGCCGCGTAGAGTCTTTATGGAGTGGGTCGATTTTTTGGGCCGCCATCTATCGGTCTGCTGCCGTGCTACCATCGATTATCCTCTGCGAAAGTGGACTCACGGTCGCAAGTTGAAGAAGCGGGCGGTCCTGGGGCAAAGTAGGAATGCTGCCTGTTTGCGCCACCATGCATGCACTGCCGATATGGTTATTGGCATGCGGCCAAGGCTGACTCCGGCTCAGCTTTCGAAGTTGGGACTGCTCCGGTCTGACCTGCATGAGCAACGCTCTTGGCGCTATTCCTTCACACTGTCATAGCCATCATCTCACGGCACGGCTCCGAAGTACTTATGACGTAAGTTGCACCGCGTTCACGACTTATCGATCAAGTATCTCGGTAGAGACTACACGAACGCCTGTACTCCTGCTAATCCAGATTGATGAATTCGACCAACTGCTTCGATTAAAGACAGTGTTCCAGCAATAATCTCAGGAGATTCTAACATTTCGTTCCTTGAAACCTTCGTGGTCTCTGAAGATTGGCTGGACAGTAACTCCTGCGTCATGGTAATGCCGGAAACTTCCTACTCGAGCCCAATCTCCGTCTTCAGTGCTCCTCTCCAAGACGAGGCCAAATTCCACAAATTTCATGATTGGCGGTTGACCGTTCAATGACGCGCCATCTTGGTGCTTCATCGTCAATACTAAAAGCAACAATAGTTGTGTATCTGGGGAGGTCTTCACATCTGGGATGAACAGGAGATGGCCTTGGTCAAGCGGGCATGACGCTCCATAGAGATTCTTGGTAGAGGTAGAGAGATCCTCGGGGAATGTGTATTCTGGTGCATTGCAGTGCGAAATGTATTCAGGCGCCAGCTCAACCTCTTTGACAGGACCTCTGATGGTGATCACGCCTCGCTGGATTTCCGATATGACTTCTTTCCTTGTCGGCGCGTAATTGATGTCGAAGTGAAGTGCATGGGCATGTACTTTCATCTCAGGGGCCCATCGATGATCGTCCAACCACAATGTCATGATCGGTTCCGTTGTGTCGATGGAGGCCCACGACCATGTTGGGGCCCTTGGTCGTTCGGGACGTTTCCCAGCTTTATGACAAGCCCAGAGTGAGTCCATGAGGAAAGTGTGTTTCCATAGACCGGCCAGGTAGGAAGCGCCTGAGTGATGCTGTATGGCCCATGCAACTCCTGAGAACGCGACCAGCTTGTCCCTTTGGTGAGTCAGCTTAGCAGAAAGATAAATGTTGAGTATCCAATGCCAGTGAACGGAGAATGCATGCGTGTCTTGCAATACAGATGGATCTCCACCAATCGGTTGCATCAGCTGTGCAAGCGCCATCTTCTCAGGACTTCCTGGCCCTCGAGAGCCTTGGGGAAACAGTTTTGGTGTTGGTCCTTTTTCGGAAAGTGTCCCGTGCGTGCACGTCCAAAAGAGCTCCGGCCCTCCCAGGAATAAGTTCCTCGGGGCTAGTATCCGTTCTTGGGCTATCCAAGCTCTTCTCATACTTGGTGCCCAGGAAAAGGCGACTTCAACGTCCGAACAACTGTGGAGAGCGTAGATTGTGGCCTGTTCATAGGATGAGAGGGTGCAAGGAATGATCTTGAGCGGATTCCTCAAGCTGAAGCATCCTTTCTTTCCGTTTTCACCCAGAGCGACCAGGTTCAGCACCGATCCGCCGTACACAGCTGCCATAAGCGGAGCCTCTGTCTCCCAGTCCCCTCCAGGACCTTGTATGATACAGAGAGAATCGATCCAGAGATAGTCAAAGCCAAGGTAGCGTGTGATCGTCACAGCATCCTGAAATGTTTGCGGCAGCTCATTGAAGTCCACTCCGGCCATGAACTCCATGACGTTGCCAGTGTGCAGAGTCTCATAGCGCCCACAGACCAAGTCTGGAGAGCCCCAAGCGTGACTGAGCGTTGTGTACTCGATTTGTGTCGAAATATCCCTGGTGCTTTGGATCGATACTTTGCTTGAGATATCCACATCCTTGACGTATAGAAGTCGAGATGGGAGGCGCCGAGGGGTGAATACCGCGCTTTGACACTCTCGGTGCGTCGACACACAATTCTTCTGCCAGCCTTGCATAGTTTTCAAAGACAATTCAGACGAGGTTTTGCAACTCAACGCGTTGGTGGTCAATCTAGTGGCGTCTTTCTAAGGGTCAGCCAATTATACGCTCTAAAAGATCATAAGCAACCACCCTAGGATTACCTCGTGTGATCCACAGCCTTGTCATAACACAGTTCTCATAATCCGTAGGAACCTCTGCCGAAAGATGCCCGAATGTCACCTCCATCCTGTGTCCCTTGTATTGCTGCCTCTCGCCGTAGGCTTCCGGGCTGTAGACTCGCACTATAATGTTGTGATCTGCATGGTCCCAGAAATCAGGGTCGGATTGATCGATACCAAGAAGCTGCTCCTTCTCAGGTCGGCTCAGCTTATGCCAGATGAGAGCGCAGAGATGGCATCCAATCGAGTATCCGTGTCGAAATTCGTAAAATCCAGAGTGGAGTAAAAAGCTTTCTTCTTCGCCTGGAACACCCGTCTCAGGCTCTAGGTCAAGGCCTTGCATGACCCTCGAGAGTTTGCGCAACCGATCGCAATTCTCGCAGAAAAAACTAGGTCTGACTCCTGTAGTTTCAACTTTGCCACTGCTGCTTCTGGAGCGAGACAGAATGAAATCACGCTCCAGTGGATCAGGCTGCGTCTCCCAGACCCTGTTACCGGTATAGTACGAATGATCTGTCGACTTGCCGTCATCATAGAAATGAAGAGTGATCGTGCTTTCCATTTTTGAAACAAGAGTTGCATGAGGGGGATGGTAATAAAAAGGTTCAGGTGGAAGGTTGGCCTTGGTGAGGGAGGATGGCTTGTGAGAAGGCAATGACGGCGAGGCTGAAGGGATAATGCCAATTATCACGGGACCGCGATTTAGAGGATCACACGATCAACAAATCCATCAGGGCTGGAGTGAGGTCGTCGCAGGGCATAAAAAAAGGGAGTACAAAGGGGAACACTCTTCGTCTAGAGAGAAATTCAATCTTTTAATTTGCGAACGACTGATAGTTACACTTAGACTGGCGTTGAGTCTTTTGGAGGGTTAATCACGTGAGATAAAACCCTCAGATAAATACTGATTTACTCTTCATATTGATGCCAGATCCCATGCTGGAGCAGTAATGTCATTCTGCAGCACATCTCAGGAGCATAGACAGCGAAGTCCCTTTTTTTCCTGGTAGTAATAAAGGCATTGCCGCATTCGCCGGCTGCAAGGGCTCATATTTGAGGAAGCAACTTCTAGAAGGAACAGGTCACTAGTTAAGACCTTAAATAAGCGAAATGAGAATTAAGTTCTCACTAACCTTTCTCTTCATCATACTTTCTAGATGCCTTACGGGTAAATTGCCTTATAATCCGCTATCAATAGATCTGTATAACACTAAATTCAAATCGTTTTCCATGGCCCCCTCCATATTTTCCAATCTACATTGCTCTAACGCGCTAATATAGAGCGCTGTGACGTGATGACCTAATTTTTTTTTCCCTTGGATATCTTGGCCTGAAGTGACGATATTCAAGGACCTGCAGCAAACTCAACTTCTGTATTGAACCTGCATTTCTGAGCGACAATACGTATTGCATTGATCATTCCTCGAATTCATTCTCCATGCGCCAGTAAGCAATGAACTTTGGCATATCTTCAGGACGGACCCGACCAAGATTTTTGACTTTGACATTGTGCTGGACTGGATGATGCAAAGCGAAATTGATCCGCGATGCAGGTGCCAGGCTGGCGCCATTCTCGGGCTCGATGGCGATCGGGTCCTTCCACATAATCCCCTCTCCATGTACGTAGGTCGGATTCGAATCAACCGTGTGCACTATTGCGTGTGTTGTGGAATCGAGGCCAGGTTTTGCTGTTCCACGTCCTCCATAAGTCGATACCGGACTATTTCTTTGCATCAGCACGGTGAACACGGCGGTAATACTCGGTTGATAAGACAAAAATTGAAAGGGTTTACAGACCATGCGTAGCAAAAGCCTCGTCCCTCACGAACGACGATAAAGCGCCGGACACTTGTGAATATTCTCTCGCCATATTTCACCACTGTAACATTTTCCGAATCAGGGTCTGCCCCGGTTTCCCCCAATGGCTCACTGAACAGTAGAGCAAACATCTGGACCTTGTCAGGGTAGCCATTTGACCGAGAGCAAGAGACTCACGCGCCCTGGCTTGAAGAATCGTTTTGGATCGCTCTGTAAAGCGTAGGCTTCAGAAGTGAGCGTCAAGTCATCTGTTCGCAGATGTGTCTACTCACTCGGATCTAGGCTCTCGTAATATCCGCGTGTCCCTCTCACAGTGAAGGGTGGCAATTCTGCCACAGTTTAATAGAGATAGCTCAGAGCTCGCGCGTTCACATACCTGTCTCAAGCACTCCCGCACTTTCATTCACGTCTGGGTCACGTACATTCTGCACGTTGTCTCTGCGGGAACGAGCCCAGATATAGTCCCACTCCCCTGGCGCCTGGATCAGCAGAAGCTCGCTCCGTGATACAGTAACAAGCCTGCCCTACCGTTGGTTAAAGTGACCATGTAGTGGTCTTGATGCGGGTCGCTCCACACCCACTCGACCCGGGGATCGCCTGAGGCCGACATGGCAACGAATGCTTCGTGGGCTGAGTAGCAGCCTGAAGACCGACGGATTGACCTTTATACACTGTCGGGCCTCACTATATGCACAAGAGCCTCCCTGGAGCCGATCGGAATGCTGCATTCATCAGTATCTTGGGCTGCTATGGATGCACAGTGAAGAGGTCCGTATGATGCAACAGTCACAAGCTGGTATCGCTTTCCACGTCAAGGCGGAGAGAGCCGAGAAAACGCACTAAAAGGCAAGGCTCCTTCATCAGCTGAGGCCGTGCTGCTTTAACCCCATGCAATGACAGGGATCACTTACGCCCCACGTATCCGGGCGCACAGCAGCACGTCGCTGTCACAGCCGCAGTTGCCGTTCCGCCTTCTCTCCCTCCGCCTGCTCTGGGCTTAAACCATCCACACAGGCTCGAACGCGTCGCTCAATACCCTGGCTCACTTTCTGAATCAAACGGCAATGAATGATGCGCCTATCAGCCAATGTCATCTTGCTAATGCAACTCATATGTGAAGGAGCATAATCCGCGTCAGGTGCGACGGGCCGTTTCGCTCTCTGGCATGTCAGACCCCGACTCCGTGAGCCTGCGTTTACGACTGACATCCCTACGCAGATGTCGCACGAGCAGAGGTTAAAGGCGACTCCGCTGTTGGTCTCGACTGTTAGTTACTCTTCGAAAGCTCTGTTTCGAGCAAACCCCTCTGCAAACCCGAGGCACTACCCTCCGCGCTGCTCCTCCCAGAGGGCGTAAATATTAAATTAAAGTACTGCATCAGTACGGCCGCCACAATGCCTCTCGATCCAGCAATCTCCGGACGAAATCATGAATTCGACCAAACACGAAAGACCCACGACACCGCTGAGCCTCAATCAGATCGATTAATAGCACGGCTGATCGAGTGCTATCGGGAGGCACAAGACATCAGGGAAAAGAACATGACGGAGAGGATAAAGCTGAAGAAGAAAAGAAAGGAGCTACGGTATCAGCGGGACAAAGCTCGAGACGCGCAAGTCGAACTTATGAATGAGATTCGCAGGCTCTGTCTAAATGCAAAGCATTTTGACGCAACAGCCCTTTACAATTTGTATGAAAAGGCCAGGGACGAGCCTGACAGCCTAGGGGCACTTGAAGAGGACTATGAGAAAGCAGAGAGCGAATACAATACGTCTGAATGGGAGATGAATGAGCGAGAAGAAGAATTTCGGGATGAACTTGAAGATCTGCAGGAGATGAAAGACAAGAAACCATCGCAGATACCAGGATCACAAATAAGGGAATCGAATCCGATCTCTGAGCTTGTCCGCCCACCGCCACCGCCTCCTCCAGGTAATACCAAGCTCTCTTTGGAGGAAAGAAGATCAATCGGCAACCAGTTTTGTGGCACCCACTTTGACGACCCCAAATCATGGGAAGACTGTTCCTTTACTGAACTGGATTTGTCTGGAAAAGAAGGCTTCAACGAATCGATAATGCCTCGTGCCCATGAGCTCGCCCACAAAATCCAATCTCAAATGCAAATTCTCCAGCTTCCCGGAGGACGCTGGGCATCCGAACCAATTCGCAGTCAATCTTACCGATTGAATCCTGAATGGAAGAACCAGATGGCCTCACATGCCAGGAGCGAGAACAGCATAGAACATGTAGGACGTCTTTCACCCGAAGTGCGCACGCACATCAACGAATGGATCTTGAAAAATCTTGAGGAATCGTCTCTCGAAAAGGCCCTTGCTAGGGCGCAGCTTGACAAGCCAGACATCGATAATAAGACATGGTGGGAATGTGTCAGAAAATCTTGGAATGAGCCTCAAGAAGAGGGGAGAGACTTCTTGCCTGAAGAGTCGGGAAAGAGTTTGACTCGCTGTTCAACCACGTCACAGGGTTCCCCAGGAAGTGGGAAACCTAATTGATCATTGCTTGATCTGCAATGACTGCTTTTCTCCTGAAGTCCATTCTTGTACATACATGCCGAGCAAAATCTATGCCGTATGCTTGGCCTTCAAGGCCGGCCTGCATCTTCAGTGCCGTTGCACGGCATCGTAAAAGCAGCGTCAAGCCATTGGCTTGATGTCACTGCATGAGTGGCTAATTACCGAAGCGAAGCGAGATCCTGCATGATAACGCGGGGCTGTCAGTGGAGCCTTTCAGATGGACGAAAAGGCCTCGCCGCCCGAATTCCGAGCATCGAGGCCCAAGTTTCCCGCCTTTTGGCCTTGCTCGAGACAGCTGTGCCCAAAGCTTATGTGAGAGCCCCGACTGCGGAACGCAGCCCACTGACGTGGTATGCTGTTCCGCAATCTCCGTTCAGGATCTCTGCTACTGCCTGCGTTGATTTCAGCTGCGCTTCACCAGGCCACCGATTTTCTTTTGGGAGACGATCGTCGTAATTTGATTATATACCCTAAACCCCGATGCCCGAAATCATTGTAGCTTCTTTTTAAGAAACAAAGATTGCTTATTAGTATTATTACTTGAGGAGTTGAAGACTGTTTGCCTACAGATCTCTTCGATGGATATGCGCAATCAACATAAGAGCCCGAGCCTTTTTGACAAGGCTTTTCTACAACTTGGCTTGATCGTTTTCTCTCCTTGAATTTGTCTTTTAAGTTGATCAAGACTTTGTCAGCGGCTGTTCGGTGCTTAATCAGTTCTTGTTCTCCCCTTATCTCCAGCTCTCGTGATTTCTTGGCAAATTTATCTTGCCCCTCTTTTTTTGTAGACAAGATGTGATCATTTAAGGGTCGTGATTTGTCCCGTTTGGGATTTCCATCTTCTTATTAAAGCTTAAGTTGAGCTATAATCTAACACAAATATCATTCTAACGGCCTAATTAGATAATGATTCGTCAAACCATCGGAGGCTGCAGGAGGATGTCAATCTACTTAGCTCTAGAAGGCACTTGTAACTCTTACTCCCTAGCCCTAAAGATCACTAAGCACGAGATAGTACAGTGGAAGCTATACGGTTGCAGAGCTCTTGAGTCTTCTATAAAGAAAAAAGTTTAACAACTTTAGGTGAAGATGATTGAGACTCGTGATGGGTCAAGTTCTGCCTAGTACCGTTGGAAAGACCACACTAATGTTTGCGCATGATTCCAAATTCTTGAATATTCCTGAGGCAAAAGTGATTGTGGATCTACTTACAAATCTCAGTTCACTAAACAAGAAAGGAGCGTTAAAACACTGTAGTACCCCCGTGATCATCCAAAGTATGTTCGTAAAGAAATACTTGAAATTGTCGGCATTTCCTCTTCATGCAGTCTTTGGGTGAGAAAATGAGATTGAAGTGTAAGCCGAAATTTAATTCATACATCGTGGTCGTCCGTCATACGTCGCTCGTGGTCAGAATTGAGACTCCACGGAAGTCAGAATAAAGGAAAAGAGCAGCAAAATGTTGTCTTCTTTCGATTCTTCTTCCCTGGGTACGTGATCGATATGTGATGGTTGCAATTTGTCTTTGAACGTATTTTCCGGATGTTGGTTTCTTTACCACCCTGAATCCATCCTCGCGTAATAGATCAGGTTTGTCATGCTTGACTCATCAACCATGCCGAGGTTCTTGACCTTGACGTTATGCTGGATGGGGTGATGAATGGCAAAGTTGATACGTGAGGCCGGTGTTAAGGTGACTGTGTCATCGGCTGGCACGACTGCGATTGGCTCCTTCTCTAAAACCTGTTCCCCTCGAACATACATGGGGTTGGAGTCGACGGTATGAACGATCGCATGTGTTGATGGATCTAAACCTGGCTTCGATGTTCCACGGTTGCCATAGGTTGACACAGGACTGAAACCGTTAGTTTGAGGAGACGTAGCCGAGGAGAGCAGACAGTAGCGGCGTACCAGGCATAGCAGAATCCCCTTCCCTCCCTGATCACAATGAAGCGGCGGATTTGGCTGAAGGCATGCTCTCCATATATGACTCTGGTAACGTTTTCGGAATCGAGATTGCTAGCATTCGCCCCTAGGGGCTCCGTGAAAAGGATTGAGAACATCTGAGTCTTGTTAGTACGAGTCTCAAACAAAGCCGCATCCCGAACACGTACACGGCCGGGTGTGAAGAATCTCCGTGCGCGAGGTTGCAACATGTAAGCTTTGAAGACGTCAGGCATCTCGGACCGAATTTGAACCAGCTGGAGTTGAGTTTACTTGAATCGAGCAGCTCATAGTGGCCTTGTGCAGGATTTCCCCGAATCGTGTCCGGAGGCAAGGTATAAACGAGTGACTCTGCGGAGACTCAGCTGCATCTCACGTGTGCTGCGTGGCCCGAACCTCCTGCGGTTGACTCGGTCTCTTGCTGGTCGCCCAGAGGGGTGAGGACCGAATCGCGGCGTCTGTGGGGCAGCGTCAGCTCAGGTCTTCGGTTGGCCCAAGGGATCATGGACATACTCATCCCTGCTCCAGACGATTTTCCATTCCGCTGTCCATGTCAGCTGATCCGCGCTCTATCGCGACCGAGACAGGAGGGAGACTACCGCCGTTCCATCTCTGCATATAGTAGTCCCGGGCTTGTTCATGCCACACCCACTCTCGCGTTGGGTCAGGCATGGCTGGGCGATCACAAAACGCAGCAGTGGTGATCGGACGCACAGGACAGACGCAATCGCAGACTATATACCCCTCTCCGCGCCTCTGGCGGTCGGGATGGGATGCAGAGCCGCACTAAACTCAAGAAGTGCCCTGTCCACCGTCATGGCGAAGATGGGATCCCGCGATGATAGACAGTCGCACTGGCGGTCAATCACAGGATGCATGAACCCTTGGGATGCGGGCGCGTCCCCGCACAGCGGCATGGGTGAGGCGGCAAGGGTCGAGCGTCTGCCGACGGCGCCGCTTTAACAGCTGCTGTCGTGTCACGCACGTACCACGCAAGCCGGGCCTGTTTGACGCTGTTATTAGGCTGCGACCCGCGTGCGCGTTGCCTTTTTCCCGGCCCCCTTTGCACGCAGCCACGTATTTAACGGCAAAGGCGTGCTGGGACACGTCGCACCCTGGACGCTCGCCTCTCTCATCCCGCTGTTATTCGGCAACGATGCTTGCATGCAGCAGATGTCGAGAATCCCATGCAAGCCCGGAAATGGATGGCTATCTCCCATTCGACCAGGAAAGCCGAGTTATGGTAAGCAAACACCGCTCCCACCCATTTTTTGTCCCGGCACCTGAACTCTCTCAGGCATGCCTCGGAGTGCATCGCCCGACGAGAACTCCACGCTCGAATCAAAAGAGCATGCTCCTCGCAGAGATAGCCTCTCGATGATCGTCGGATGCCCAAAGGACCACTTGGCCGGTGACCTGCGGCAGAGCGCGGCCGAGAACGGACGACCCACAGCTCCAGGCCCGCTACCGGTCAAGAGTAGACCGCCGAATGGAAGCCGACCTCCCCAGGGGGATCAAGCATTCCCGCAGCTAGACGACCATGAAGATTTGGCAGAAGCAGCCGAACAAGAGTTGACGTCATCTGCATCCTCACCGTCGCTGTCCGACACCGCTACTTTCTACACTGCTACTTCGACACCTGCAAAGCCCCGGCTCCACTCTCCGCCATCACTACCATCCACTGGACGAGATTCGTGTAGTGACGATATCCCAGATTTGTACCGACCCTCCCGCCAGACCCCACCGATCCCACCTCCGCCATCTGCTCCGGTAGGGCGTCATGTAGCCAATCTCCCTCCTCATGATTTCTCTCAAGCTCCTCAAACGCTTCCTCCACCCCCACCTGGTCCGCCACCGCCGCCGCTTCCACGGCCAGCGCAACTTTATGCACCAGGATACTTACCCGTGAAAGTAACCCAGCGTCCACCCTCGCCACCTCCAGGTCTTACCGAAGTCCGGTTGAAAGAGTTCCTAAGCAGGCTGGAGCAGACCCACCTTGAGCAAGACGAGTATCGGGAGCTCAGGGAACAGGCTCTGACCGAGCGTCGCGATCTGCAACGCAAACGAAAGGATCTGAGATTCAAGCGCATGAAGACGTGCGAAACGGAAGGGATGTTGATGAACGAATTGCGCCAAGTGTGCCTCAACGCCAAAGGTCTCGAACCAGCGCGTCTTTTTGAGCTCTACCAGGCAACTCAAGAGGAGCGAGACGGCCTGGGTGGACTTGAAGAAGACTACGACGAAGATGAGCAACGCTACGACACACTGGAGTGGCGGTTCAGCAAGAAAGAACATGACTTTTACGCCGATTTGGTTGAAGATCTCGGCGACATCCAGATCATTCCGCAATCAAAAGCTACAGATCAGAAACCAGCCACGCCCCCCAATTTCTTTGCAATGAAGCCTCCGATTCCAAGTCCAGATGCGCCAGGTGTCCCGAATAGTGTCCATATCAGCGACCAGTTCTGTGACTATCGACTTGAAAAACCAGAGGTGCCCGCGATTGGGATGGACCCTATCTCGGAAATTGATCCTGGCGAGCCCACGGACAGAAATGGGCCACAGATGGAGCCCGCGAGCATGAATAAAATGCAAGCAGACAGACTCGAGGGTATGATGAAAGAAAAGCTGCAGATACTTGACGGGCGAAGAGCATCTGAGCCTCCGCCGAAGAACTTGTGGTTGACAGTCCCCGATGCCAACGAAGTCCCAAGGCCCAGAAGCGAAAGTGACCTGGCGCAACTGCGGCCGCGGTTTCCCAGCGTCCGGGCTCACATCAGCCACTGGATTCTTGATGCGCTCGAAGAGTCCTCTTTCCAAAAGGCTCTGGCAAGGGCTCAGCTGCCGAGAGAAGACATTGACGACGCAAAATGGTGGAACATGCTGAAGAGCCTCTGGGCTGAAGGAAGCGATGAGGATCAAGGCGACAACGGGCGCACCGGGAACATGGGTCAGATACAGGTCCAGGTGGATCGTGAGGACGCGGACTGAAACATTTATCGGAGTTGGGGTGTTTAAGTACAAGCTGTATTTCCATTCATTCTAGAAACGAGCACAGAGGTCTCTCTACAGGTTCTAGTAAGTATCAAAAGGAGGTGGGCATAGGCTGACGCCAAGGTATTGCAGAGAGCGCGGGACGCACCTGCTGAAAGAGCCGCATTAACGGAGACTGATGAGCCCCTTCCCGGGGCCGAAAGCTCGCAGAGGCTTTCGTACCGTGCTGGTGAACAAGCATGACCGCTGGCTGGGCGTGAGGCAAAAGCAGCGACGGGCTGGCGGGCCGCGATTGGCTGCTGCGGCGGCAGGGCCGACCCGTTGATCAAAGTGGGGCCGCCAGACGGGAAGCTGCATTGCAGACGCGGACCGTGCATTCCTTTGCCTAGCGCGGTCTCATGATCTCGCGCGTTGCCCTCGCAGCTTTCTTTATCCTTCGTTCAGCCAGCCGCCCGGAACCGACACACCAATCTCCGCGAGACTGGTCGAATCAGCCATCTCAGCAGCGCCAGCCCCATGATGCCTCCTCGCCGCCTCGTAAAGGCCCAGTGGCTGCTCGTCCGCTATTCGCAACCCCCCACGTCAGCGTAAGCGGGCCGTGAGACGGGCGCAGCAACACGCCCGGCGCCAGATCGACCCGTGTATGCCTCTTTGTCCTGCCCGCGGCGGGCGCTAGGCGCGGCGCGCTCAGGTGGTTGCACAAGAGCTGGGCTGCGCTGTGTGGCCCGCGCAATCGGAAGCGCAGCCTTGTTGGGGCTGCTGCAACGCCCCCGGAAGACCGCGATGCTTTTACCTATCGCCCAGCCGGTCCATGCACGTCGCGCGGCTGCGGAGAACGTCAACAGCCGCTGTTTCTCTCCGCCATTGGATTACTGAACAGATTGCTCGCAGTCGTGGCAATCGGCTGTCAACGCCAACGCGGTCCTCGATGCCGCGATACGCCGCTCCCTACATATGCACAGGCGCACATGACGCGGTCCACCGAGAAAAAACAAGGTTCTGACGCCGATCCAGCAGCTCGGTAATTGGACGAAGCTTGCAGTCTCCGTCCGACACCTATCACCGGCAGCCCACCTCCGTGCTCCACATCGACGACGCAGAGAAGGCAACGAGGCTGATCAAAGCAGGCGACCGCTATCCAGCAAATCATCTCCACGGCACGGGCGGCTTTGTGAGATTGGCGGTGCAAACGTATCGATGCACATCGCACCTTCCCGGTCCTCACACCACTCTCCGTCTTCGCGATATTGCTTTGACATGCAACTGGCCGCGCAGAGCCTCATCAACGTGCTCTTGCAGCGGACGTGCGGAGGCGAAGGCCATCAGGCAGACCTCGTGTTCGTGTTTCCCACAGCGAAGCAGCTTACTGTTTTCCTCTCATGGAAGTGGGCGGGCCAGCACATGCGCGGCAAGGCGGTGCAACGTGCGTGTCAACTCAGCACCAACAGAGCTTCCGCCCAGATTCCCCCCGCTATCTATTTCCGAGCCCCACATAGCTCGACGCAGAGATCCGTTACAGGCGAGGCAAGATGTTGGTCTTTTGGACTTGAGGCTCATGGCAGCCTGGATGTCACCGGCATTCTCTAGGAGGTCAGCTCGTGCCCCACCAAAGAAGGCGAAGCGCAATGCTCACCCCTCTTACGGATCTCCCGGCCACTCTTGTGGCTCTGCAGGCAACTGCGCCGTCTCAGCGCTACTAGATAGCCTTTCGCAATTAGCTTTACTTCTCGAGTGGCTCGCCGAATCGGAACCTTTTTGCCGTCAGAAGGGGGGATCACACGAGGCAGTGCAGCGTGGTAGTCTGACGGCTTCTCATAGAGCATCACAAGGCACCCATCAGCGGCAGACTGGTCACGCCGATGGTGCGTTAGCCGCCAGGGGGCCAGCGCTGAGAAGAGCGTTCCAAGAACGTGATTGTACCTGCATACTTGATGAAACACGGAGAACTTGGCCTTGAAGAACCCGGTCTCTAAAACGTCCTTGGTGTTGCAGCGGCCTTGACCGAAAAAGGCCATGCTTGGCCTGGAGGTGGAATCATTCCGCGAATTGTGGAGACAGAACACGACGTGTTCGACCGGAATCCGGGCTTAATCTCTCCACGACACGTGCTCGGCAGTGCGTGTTTGGGGTTTTCTAATACTCAACCTTTTTCCCCCACTCCACGTGCGTCCTGCGCCGACTCACATGTTAGGGTTGCCTAAAATAAACATGTGCAAGCAGAAGAGCATGGAGATAATTGGCCGTGGCGCGTCCATGATCCTTCGAGAAACTTGGTTTGGACGATCAACACGGAAGCCTAACTCGGGGCGTGATTGTTTGCATCTGACTGTGCAGGGAGCTGCTGCGTGTAATGCAACGGAGGGAAGGCAGGCGCAGGCGCGTCGGGGAAAATGGGGGCGAGCAGAACGTGGGGTTGGGGCAGATCGATGGCACATGCGTCATGACATGCGGAGCGACAGGGGACGGCGTCCTGACATCCGGCGTTAGCTGCGGCCGCTATCAGCCTTGCAACGGCGCTGCGGGCAGAACCGCTCATTCGCGTCCGCGGCGAGATCTTATCGCGATACATCACAACATGCGCCTGATCACGCCAGAAGCCTCCGAGATAAAGAGGGCGCGCTTCCGTCCAACAGCGCGCAGCCCAGCGGAACCCAGGCGCCCGCCCGAGTGAGCGCCGCCCACGTGTAAGGCGATGCGACAGCGATCTCGCAGAGCCACGCTCGGATTGCTCCCGGTGACAGCGCACAGCCGGCGTCGTCGGCAACGCAGCGGATGCAACAGAGGTACCCTTGTACCGCCTCCCGCCAACCAGGCCGGCACGTGCCTGCCCAAACGGGCCGCGCGCGAAGCACGAGAGCCTTCCAGGCAGCCAGTGACGCAACGCTGCATCCCGGAGGCATCCGCGAAGCAGGTTTCACAGCAGCGCGCCCGCCCAATCGCGCAGCCGCGCCCGCCGCCGCTGCCACTGCCGCCGGTTTCAGCGGCCACCCACGGGGCAGTGCTCGCGGGCCTCACGCCGCCGCCCGATTGGCCGCCGCCGGTCAGGCACGAAGTTTATTCACACCCGTGCCCGAACGAACATTTCCTGGCCGGCCCTGCCGTCGCGAGACGCGCCCCAGATCGTCAGACGCGCGCGCCGCCCTTCCTCCAACCGCAGCGCGAGCCCCCTCGACCGGTGAAGCTGTACAAGAGCCTTCTGGGAAGGATGATATCATAAAGATGATGCCTGGGGCGGCGCGCCTGAGTCCCATTTATCAGCCCGCGCGCCCGTCCCGCGCTTCAATGGACCTCCAGTCGACTTCTCCGACGCCCGACTTCCCCCCCACCGTCGAAAACCATGAGCTCATCGCAGTCCTCGTACTCGGAGTGGATCTGGTCGCCCGAGCACGGCCGGTACTACTGCTACCGGTACAACAACGCCGGCGAGGCCGAGTACGTGTGGAGCGACGCGGCGCAAGACCAGACCGGCCCTGCTTCGAGGCAAGGAAGGTAAATTGTCCCAGCCAGGTTGCTATGATACATCGTCGTGTGTGTTGTGCGACCCGCAGCGCGAAAAGACCATGTGTGTGTGTTATGCGTGTTGTGTGTTGGTGTGTGTATAACCTCTTTTCGACCTTTTCCCCCCCTTCTTTCCCCCAAGAGACACGTCTCCCTCCCTCGCTCTTCTTCTTCCTCCTTTCCGTTAACGCGTAGCGGTGGGCTTAGGAGTGCGCAAAGCTCCGCGCCACCTTCCACTGGCCGCCCGTCCGGCGCCGACTACGACGACGGCGGCGCCCATCATTCACAGCCGCAGGACCGCAGCAGCGGCAGACGCGACGGAGACGTGCGGCAGCAACGACAGGGGAGAGGAGGAGCGAGCATGGCGGGCGCGGCAGGCCAGAGGCGCGACGGTACTGCTGCTGCGCAGGCTTCGGATTCGCAGGAGCAGCAGCGGCTGAGGAGAGGCTCTGCCGAGGATGTGCGTCGCTTCCAGGACGGCGACGAGGTTTCCATGGCCATCGAAGACAGGGGTCAGCTTGTGCGCGCCAGCTTCGTCGTGCGGCGCGCGAAGCTCGACAGGCAGGGCCACTGGGAATATCAGCTCTGGCATGAAGACGGCACCGCGTACGATGGCGGGCATTGGTTCCGCGAGACCGAACTGACCTGACGGACGAGCGAAAGGCTGGGCTGGAGCGGCGACGGACAGGCATGTTGCCGGTCAACAGGCCAGACGTGGCGTGCGGTTGCTAGACATTGTTTGTTTCCCTTTGGTCATGTTTGTGATAGACGGACGGGCCGGCCACACCGGTGAAGTGAATGCGCAACTGTTTGTTTCTCTCCACCCACCCACCGCCTAACTCTTGGACGTTGTAGGACGTACGTGCGTGCTGCGGTCGTACCGCAGGACGCAAGCACGCGCAGCAGGGCATCAGCTGAAATGCAACCTACATACCTCTGACCGCGCCCTGACTCAGCTCTATGCGCAGGCGTCACACCAGGGCGCCTTTCTTCGTTTTTATTTTTTTTTTTGCTGCTGCCCCGGTGCCCGCCATAGGGCGGGCGCGCGGGCCCCTGACCCGACGACCTGTGAGACCCCTCCACTCCGCCCCTCCACCCCTGCTGCATGCAGGAAGAAGTCCCTACCTCAGCCACTTTCCCGGTCGACTGGTTACTAGGTAGGTCGCTTTCCGGGGCGGTTGACGGTTGACGGGTGCCTACGGCCCGCAGCACTCTGCCCGGTGCAAGCACTACTGGGGCTGACTGGCTCCGTGTGTGTGTGTGCGTGTGTGTGGATGGATGGATGGTTTCTTGAAGGATCGGTATCGTTGCTGACTGCCTGCCTGTGTGGAACGTGTGCCCAGCTGACCCTCCCCCCATCTCCTCCCCTCCAACGGCGGCCGCCTTCATCTTCGCCGATGGTAAGACGCATAGGGAGCCAAGACGCTCGTGGTGCCCATCACGCCAAGGATATGAGTGATTGGTGGGATTCGGGAAAAGCAAATCCGCAATGTTTGCTTGCTTATAGGGCTGTTTCGGTGCAATGGCTGTGGAGAGGGATGTGGAGGAACAACGGCATGGGGATACCACATGCAGAAGTTGGAATGCGCGGGCGGGCTGTCTGTCCGTCTGACGTGCATCATTGTAACGTCACTATGCAGCTCTGAGATGGGACATGGGAGTTCTTGTTGGATGAATGGTATCTCTATTTTCTATTGGATGTCTGGTGGGAAAAACAGAAGCTTGTAAGTGATAACGCCGGTGTACCATGTTGCATGGCCAGCCAGCTGAGCCCGGTGATGAAGCGCTTATTGAAACATAGGATGACAATTGTACTAATCTATTGCCCCAAAAAAGGTTGTGGAAGATTGTTGAGCTAATATCCAGATTTGATAATACAGTGTACCGCCCAAAGAGGCCGTTAAGGTAGGAGAGTTGTGGGACTTTATGAAGTTTTTGGGGATTTCTGAGGGGGTCCCTGACCGGACTGGGGAAACTTTAGATGAGAGCTGGAGTCCGATATGTTTCTTTTCTGTCGTGTTTGCGGCTCCTGCACTTGCTCTTCCACTTGTTCTTCCACTTGTTCCTCAACGTCTTGCCAGGACTCTGATGGAGTTTCTGGCCGTGTGAAGGGAGCATCATTCAAAGGAGTTCCGGTTCCCGATCTGGTAAGTGAACCTTTCGGAGAGATCTCTGTTGGCAGTTCGTCCTCCAATGGTGCAAACTTGGGCGTGTCGGCAGAAGACTGCGCTTCTGCAAGCCATTCGTTGATTCTCTCTCTTGTGTTTCCAAGACTAGGCAAGTCTTGGCCTGCAGGTGCAATTTCACGGCGGTCCGAGAAGAAAGATTGCCCGAGGCCCGGAAGGGATTCCGCGGCGCCTCCCCAGGACTTTGCCTTGCTTATCCTCTCATCTTGGGAGGTCTCAGCTTCGGGTGCAAGTCTTAGTGGCTTTGGGGTTTCCGTTTCCAACAGGAGTCCGCGTTGGATGCATTGCGCTCGAAGTCGGGCGACTTCGACTCTCTTCTGGGCCAATTCTCTGGTTAATGACTCCTTATCCTGGTTGTACTGGGTGTAGAACTCAAGATCCGGCGGGGATATGGGCTGCCCTAGATTCATCCGGGTCTCTCTCTCGGCTCGCTCGTCGCCGAACGTATATTCGAGCTCAGTCAGACGTTCCTCAAGAATTGGGATATCCGAAATTTTGTCATGGTAAAGCTTTAGAAGATCATCTCCAGTGGCGTCCGGGCTAGGGCTAAAAGAGGACTTTGGCGCCGTGAGCAAAGCCCTGGCCGGTTGCTCCAGCTCCCGGACGCGGGCTGGGAGGACTTCACGCAAGCGTCCGAAGAATTCAACCTCCTCTTTACCAAAGCCGTATTCCAGGTCGTTGAGGTGCAATTCGGCCTCCTTGGTTCGCTCCTCCTCTTGATCGAGCGTGTCCTGCAAGCTGCGCACCTCGCCGATGGCTGATAAAAGCGCAAGAATGTTGTCTTGGTTAAGGTTTTCAGGGGCAAGAATCTCAAGCTGCCTGGACAAGTCATCCTGCGCTTGGCGGTAGTCCGATCTCCGTTGCTGAAGGGCTGATCGTTGGCCAATCACCTCGATACGTGTTGTGATGGTTCTCCCCCGGAGATCCTGCAAGTGTTTATGCCGTTCGTGCAAGGCGTCAATGTCATTGGCTGCCATGTCGGGTTGCCCTGTCTTCACCGGTGAGGGGGGTTGTTCCTGAGGATGCGAAGCTTGTGCGGCCAGGACGGGAGCGTGCAGGCCAGACGAATTCTCCGAAGTCCCTGATCGGCAGGCGATGACTAGTGTGTTATCCTGAGAGGTGCCATTGTGATGATATAGCGCGTTGGGCATTCCATGGGGGCCGACGCGTTGTTCAGGCGTCGCGTGGGCGGGCTCACGTCCAGCTCTGGCGGCCTGTCTCAGCTTCGGGCAGTGACAGCTACGTACGTGAAACTCTCACTTAACTCTCGGGCCGCCGCCCGTGCTCACGCCGGCCGCCCACTCCGCTCCCGACATGTCATGGAAGGGCCGCGGCTGATGAAAAGCGTGGCGTCGCAGGTCGAGAAAGGTAAACAGAGCGAGCGCGATGTGGCGGCCGAAAGGAGCTAGGTGCATACTTAAGCCAGCGCGGCCAGACGCCAGCGACGACGGGCCGCGCCGGCAGTGGAACGGACTTGTGCAACGCCCTTATCAGGTGCCAGCAGGGGCAGGCGCGTCCCGGCGGCGCGGGCTGCTGCGTGTGACACGCGCTGTGGCTGCGAGAGCTGAAGCGAGGCAAACGGCCGCCGGCTGCCCTCCTGACCCCGCTCCACCGCCAGCCGTCCCCCCATACTTTGGCCCAATCGCCCACATCCATGTCGCCCTGCACGCTTCGCTGGCCTCCGTGGCCGCTGATCGCTGCGTCCAGCGCACAACACCCTCCCGCACGAACAGTCATGACCTTGGCCGCTGCACGTGCTGACGCAGAGCCGCATCGCATTATTAAACGCGCATTCTATCCTGGAGCCAATTCCAGCTGCATTCCGGGGACATCCATGCTGGCAAAATGTCCTACCAGTGGACGTGGGATCCGGCTCGGCGAGAGCACTACTACTGGGATCCTGCCGACAACTGTTATGTCTATCAGACCAGCGGTCGTATATATCCAGGAGGAGGAGCGAGTGAGCCGCTTGTCTTAGGAAATGTCGAGGCTGGCCCGGCAGAAGCAATCACGGAGCCCCGTGCGCTGCAAGCTGGAATAAGGGCTCACAAGAAAGTGCGCGAAACCGCTGGTGAAGAAGAAAGACTTGATCCTCGTGAGTCTATAACCACTTTTCAGAGCTCTCCGATGCTAACGCACTGCAGGGTATAAGAAGCATTATCCGGGCAGAGCCTTCTACCGCATTGGGAAGGTTTTCAAGGTCCTCTGGCCTGAGCCGGCTGGGAATCCCCAGTCCGGAGTGACTTTCGTCACGGGGTCTTTTGGAGAGCCCATTTACGACAAAATTCGATGGTTTGTGGTTATCCGAGAAGGGAGAGACTGTTGCACATGCCTGTAGGTCATGTCAAGACGGGAAGAGGGAAACCACTGCTCACAGATGATTACAGGCCAATCCAGACGTACAATAGACAGGGAGTAGCGAAGCCCGGTGTGATTAAGGGAGAACACTCGGTCGTGTACACAGGAAGCAGCCCCCCTGAAATCCCCGCTTGGGAGGACCCCAACGGTGAAATGATGCATTCTATCCCAATCATGCCAAGGAATCCGGCCGAAGCAAAGATGGATCCCATGTCTCGTCTCAATTACGCAAAGCCCTACACCGTCGAGCACAACGTGAAATCTCTTGATTTCGGCGATGTTCCCGAGGGATGGCGACCCAATCTGCTCGCAAATTTCGCTCTTGCACTCCAGCTACCTCAGACTACTCTTCAACAGCCGCAAACCCCAAGGAATCCCCATGTGCCACCGTTTTCTCAATCATCCCCGGAAACCGGCTCTCAAAGTTCGTACCAACTTTCTTCGAGCCCTCCCACAGCGCACCCTGCCCTCGACAATCGACCAGGAGCAGAAGAAGATGATGATGATAACGATGACGATTATTATGATGATTAATAATGCGACAATGACCAGAATGAGCGTCGGCATTGGTACAAGGAGCGTGTCAGCTGTTCGAATGACTTTCCTCTGTCTACTCGCAGAATCAATACGGCATGCCTCAGGAAGGGGGGCACCAATAACTTACGTTATCTCGAACTTCATTTATATGCACGATTTAACGAGTTACGGCCATATAAAAGTTCTCAGAACTTCTCGGCTCTTTCGGCTCACTGTCATTTCCTTGGACTTTTTTCTCCTCCGTTTAGTCTCCTAAGCGCTAGGGGCACACTCATCGTATCTCAAGTACAGATTAATCAAAGTGGCCTCTCTTGAACATCTGAGCTTTTATTCTATACGGCCACTTGTCACTGACGATAGTCAAGAGTACATCACGGATTCCAACGACGCTAAGAAGAACAAGGGCATTCACCGGACCATAGAAACGGAGGTGCACGTGTCGGATAATACGAGTGCAGCTCTAACAAAACAAAGCTATTCGCACTCTTATGAGTTGGAGTGTAAGTCTAAGCGATATGATGACGATTGTACCTTAAGGCTTGAAAACACTATCACATCTGACGGAAGTAGGTTATGGTAGTTATAGACTTCAACCAGAAAGACAACGATTGACAGCTGATGAAAAATGATATGCCCCGCGTGCTAAGTACCATGAACCAGGCCAGCGAAGGTTAATCAGAGCAAGGCAGTAGGCCCATATCTGATCAAGTATAATCTTCCATGTGCGTAGTTCTTTGCTAGCAAATTCTCCTTTTTCCCCCTTTGCTAGACAGATTCAGTAGCTGTTAAACAACATGCTTCATTTGAGTTTCTTTGAACGGTTTACTCGAGGAGCGCTTAGAGACACGAAGGAGCATACGTTGAAAGATCCGCAAGCAAGTAGAACCAATCTTGCTCCGTCTGTTTCAAGATTGGCATATTTCTTCCCTCTGCACTCTGTTCAGACTTCCCACATGTGCGATGGGGCCATTCAGCCTTGACCACGAGACGCCCTGGCAGCGGAAGCTGGCGGAATTAAGTATCGTTGGAGCGGTAGGTGGAAGGCCCAGCGTGAGATCACTCTCGCGCTACCCGACGAGCTATGGCGAGCACTTCCAGACTGCGCGTCTCCATCACAGTGACGTATTTAGCACAGCGAAGCGTTAGAAAATGCATGAAGTAGAAAAGAAAAGGCACCCACACAAATAAACACAACTCCAAAACGCTCCATCAAACCCCCCAAGCATGGCGGAGCCCGCACAATCACGCGCCATCCTCATCAGCGGCGGAGCACGGGGCATCGGACGCGGACTGGCGCGCTTCTTCCTCCGCAAAGGCCACCGCATCTTCCTCCTCGACATCGACGCCGCAGAGCTCCACCACACCACAGCCGTGCACCTCGCACCGCACCACCCGCGCGTAGCGTCAGCCGTCTGCGATCTGCGCGACGTCGACGACATCCGCGCCAAGGTGGAGCAGGCGGCGAGGTTCCTGGGCGGCCGCATCGACGTGCTGATCAACAACGCCAGCATCGCGACGCCGCAGTGGAGGGACGGCAAGACCATCGAGGATCGCGACACGCTCGATGAGTGGCGCGCCTATGTCGACACTAATCTCACTGCGCCTTTTGCCCTCAGCCAGGCTGCCATTCCCTATATGAAATGTGGTGGCGGCGATGAGCGCGATGCCCGCCATATTGCTGGCCCGGGACCTTGCATTATTCTTGTGGGCTCGTTTCGTGCGCACCAGAGCGATCCGAATCAGGAGGGCTATGCGGCGACGAAGGCGGGTCAGCTGGGCTTGATGCATTCGATGGCTGTGAGCTGCGAGCCTTGGGGTATTCGTGTCAATCTGGTTGCGCCTGGCCGGATCAAGGTGGCGCACGAGAGCAAGGAGGGCGATGAGAAGGGCACCACCTGGCAGGATACCCTGGAGGACAGGGATGTTCAGCAGCATCTTGCTAACCGTGCTGGTATACCGGAGGATATTGCCCAGGCTGTCGATTACCTGATTGAGGCGGGATTTATCACGGGCCAGGAGATCACGGTGGATGGTGGCGCGTTGAAGAAAAAGAATAAGTGATGGCAGTCTCAGGAGCCTGAAGTTAAGGTAGTGATCTGGTGTCTTAGCTCCGGTTCGCCCTCTTCGGATTATTCTCAAATATATTCCCAAGAAATTCAACCCCCGGCACAGGGCTACCTTCGATTTGCTCCTGACGCCCAGAAGAGGTCCGAGAAGTCAGTTTAAGTGTTCTAATTTCGATGCGGATTAAGGTTATCCTAGACCGTGAGCAGAGGCAAGCTACGTATGAGGACTTTTCTAGAACCTTTCCGAGTCATGAGCCCGAGTATCTCCTACAAATAAGGCAGGAAGATCTACGGTGCAGAGCCCAATGGTCCGAAAGCCCTACGGTCTTGGCTATAACCCTCGTTCTGTAACTTTCTTTGCATTGTGCTCTTACCAGCTCGAAAAGTAATTAAGTAGTGGTCAAGATGAATCGGGAGGATTCGGAGTAGGAAAGAAGCGCTTGAGCAGAGTTCAGAAAGCGGTACGAGCCAGAGGCATTCAACCACGAAGGTCCCGAAAGCCCGAGATCCAGCGAAGTGTTTATTTGAAACAAGTACAAATCTAGTAGAGCAAAAAGATGACAAAAAGTTTGGACAGAATCATTTGCCCAGCGCCGAGCTGATGCTGGCACGAGTCTTCTTAGTGTCGCACCGTATTCGTCTGTCACAAGTGTGAAACTCCTTTGGTTCACGCTGTCTTGGCGCTCCATATATCAGTCTCCTGAACGAAGCTGTTGTTGATCGTGTTTGATTCGACTTGTTGTTCTGCCGCCGATCCAGTGTTGCAGGAATAGACTGACGTCAGCGCCGTAGCTGAGTGCGCGTGCGGCTGAAAGCGTCTCACCACGCACGCACCTTCTCGCCAACACACCCTTCGTCCGTTGTCCGTTACCAGTCGCTCGGCCGTTTATCCTTGTCTGGTGCATGCTCGGGAAATGTTTGCTTGTACGCCGACCAGCACGCACACCCTGGCGTTCCTTCCGCAGAGTATCCAACAGCAGCACGTTCAAGCACTCAGCAAACCTTGGTTCCACCTTCCCGAGCCGCCACGATGCGTGTCGACTCACCTATGATGGGACCGCGCGCCGTTGGTGTGGTGAACCGAGTCCTGCCTAATGGCCTAGCACGTAACATCAGGCAAGGCGAGGACGACGATGAGCATTACACATGGACTATACCTCCAAGTCAAAGAGCTGGGGATCTCGGAGATCTCGTTGAGCAGATCAAAGACTACCAGTTCACGCACGGCTCCATGATCAAACTCGTCCGGACTTCGGAAGGCCCTACTGTGCTCTCGCGCCCTATCGGAGTCAGCGTCCACCCCACGCCCTTTCCTCGGTGCCGCTTTGACGAAGCGCTCAAGTTGCAGAAGACCTTCAACAAGCTGTATGCCTCCATCTCGGAGGATGCAGAGTGGATTGGAGAGGCTCTGAGCAATCTGATTGCCACGGACCACTTTACTCGGAGTCTCTGGGACATCCATCGAGAAGCCAGCCGCATCTGGCGGGCGGAGACCGTATCTCTGGACCCGCAACACGTAATGCTCGGAATCTTTCGGTCGGATTACATGCTGCATCTGCCCGAGGGGGCGTCCGAAACGAACGGGGATGAAGCGTCAATGAGCAAGGCCCAGCTCAAGCAAGTCGAATTCAACACCTTCTCCGTCGCGGGCGGAGCGCACGGCAACATTGCCGCTCGCATGCACCAACACCTGCAACGGTATAACGGCCAGGATCCTGGGGCCCGCTTACCCCGAAACACCACCACCGACTCGATCGTCAACGGCCTGGCCGCCGCACACGCCGCCTACGGAGACTCAAAGACCGGCAACCCCCTCGCCATCCTCTTCATCGTCCAACCCCGCAACATCAACATCTGCGACGAGCGACCCCTCGAATACGGCCTCTGGGAGCACGACCCGCCAATCGAAGCCCACCGCCTCGAATTCGGCACCCCAGTCCTCTACCGCACCTCGCTCGGCGCCAACGGCGCCCTCCTCTACAAGATCCCCGGCCGCCGCGCCCTCGAGATCTCGGTCGTGTACTTCCGCGCCGGCTACGAGGCCGCCGAGTACGACGCCGACGGCATCGCGGCGCGCTTCTTCCTGGAGAAGTCGCGCGCCATCAAGTGCCCGTCCGTCCTGGCCCACCTGGCCACCTTCAAGAAGGTGCAGCAGGCGCTGGTGGCGCCGGGGGCCGTGGAGCGCTTCTTGCCGCCCGACGAGGCGGCCGAGGTGCGGCGCACCTTCGCGCCGCTCTACGCGCTCGATTCGTCCGACGACGGGCTGCGCGGCCGCGGGCTCGCCGAGGATCCGCTCATCGCTGCGAAGTACGTGTTGAAGCCTAGTCTGGAGGGTGGTGGGCATAATATCTTCGGCGCTGATATTCCGGGCTTCTTGCGGTCGGTGCCCGAGAGCGAGTGGCAGAATTACGTCCTCATGAACCTCATGCAGCCTCCGCTGGTGTCGAACACGCTTATGTCGCCTCGAGGACTATATCAGGGGCCGGTGGTGTCGGAACTTGGTGCATTCGGGATCGTGTTATGGCAGCGGAACACGGAGAAGAGCAAGGGCGAGGGGCTCAAGGTTTTGAAGAATGAAAATGGTGGATGGAGTTTTAAGACGAAGGCCGCGCACGTCAACGAGATGAGCGTCATCAAAGGATATGGATGCTTCGACTGTCCGGCGCTGGAGTGAATCAGAGACAATGCCCAAATTAAAGCCCTCACTCGTAGCGGACTTGAATACCCCAGCAACGCCGAACGTCAGCTCAACACCGAAAACCCGGGGCAGTGGATTCCGACAATCTGTTTCGGCGTTTAGAGCTCCCAAGAGTTCGCTTCCACGCTGTCAACCGAGTCATTCTCCAGCACGACAGCTTTCATTTTCATTTGGCGAGCGTCGTCGAGCACAGTCGCAGCGCGAATTTCCCACAAATAGCGGTGTGGTTCGTCTGCGTATTCGCTGGTCTTTAGCCCGAGATGAGGCGTCGCCAAGGTCTGGGGTCAGGTCTTCCGGGGAAAGACGCATTGCGGGGAAAGGTCGAGTTTAGCCATCAGACGCAGGTACAGAAAAAACTGAAACATAAGAACGCAGCCTTCCCGGGATGCCCCGGAGAAGAGCGACTACGTTTCCAGGATCCAGAGCGCGATAATGGTGCTCATCTACGCCGTCGTGGGCGCGCTGTTCGCGCAGGCGTGTCTCGCGAAGGGCCCGTTCCTCGAGCAACTCAATACCACGACCTGGGTGATCGGCAATGATCACTGGAACATGACCCAGGGGTTCACCTTTGGTACTAAGCTGTACTACAAGGGCAAGGATCTGGTCGATGAAGCTGTCGGTCACTACGTCAGCTACAGTGAGTATCCTTCCTAAACTCCGGAGTGGCTGTTGATGTCTTTTTTCGAGTCGAACTGACATCTCGGATAGATGGTGCAGCCAGCAATCTCAACTGGACATCCGCCGAAATCTTCCACCAGACCGATGACTACATCGACGTGCAGTTCAATGCCATCGAGGGCGAGATGCACTGGGTGATTTACAATGATCTCGTCGGCGCGTACCAGTACTTCGTCAACCACGCCCTTCCGGTCCTCGGTGAATTCCGGACGCTTTGGAGACTAGATAACGAGTCGTTTCCGAACGGCAGGACGAGCATCAAGGACGACAAGCTTCCGGATTTCGCAGAGTATCTGAATGCCACCAAAGTTCAAGACGAGACTTGGCAGAAGGCTGATGGCACCTACCTCACGAAATATGATTGGAGTGCGTTCATTCGGGAACAAGACTTCTACGGCGTCTACGGAGACGAGTTCGGAAGCTGGTATATTGTAAGAACGAACTACCCCTGAAGTTCGATAATGCACATACTGATGTTCCCAGAACCCCGGAAAGGACTACTACAACGGCAACCACCTGAAGCAAGAACTCATGGTAGGCCTCTTTCGGGTCCCCATCAATCTCGACGCTAACTCCCACCAGGTCCATCGCGAATCCCTAACCGGCGACGCCGTCCAACTAAACATGCTTCACGGCACGCACTTCCAAGCCTCCTCCTCCGACACATTCGCCGACGGCAAGCTCTGGGGCCCCTGGCTCTGGTATCTCGTAAGAACTCTTTTCTTACGCACTCCTTCACTTACTCACAACTACTTTTTCTTTTCTAGAACAACGGCTCCATCCCCGACGCCTCCTCCCGCGCCTCCCTCGAATCCGCCTCCTGGCCCTACCCCTGGTTCACCACCACGCCCTCCTACCACTCCCGCATCCGCACCCTAACCGGCCGCCTCACCCTCTCCGACGGCCGCCCCGCCGCCGGCGCCGCCATCTTCCTCGGCGACAACCGCTCGGACAAAACAGCCCTCGACCAGGGCGCTGGCGCAGGGTACTACACCGCCTACGCGGACGCGGACGGCGCGTTTGTGTTCGAACATGTGCGCGAGGGGACCTATGGGTTGCAGGCGTGGTCGAATGGTGGGGAGGCGATTGGGGATGTGGCGACGAGTTTTTTGATGAATGACGTTGTGGTGGTGGCGGGGACGGGGTCGCTCGATCTGGGGGATTTGACGTGGAAGGCGAAGGTGGAGGAGGGGCGGGAGCGCGTGTGGCAGGTGGGCGCGTTCGATCGGAAGGCGGTGGGGTTCAAGTATGGGGGCGCGCCGTATCAGCATGGGCTGGTGAGTGGGTGTCCGGCGAACTTGACGTTTACGGTTGGGGTGAGTGGGACGGAGGAGTGGTGTTTTGGGCAGTCGGCGGTGGGGACGTGGGAGATTGAGTTTGAGCTGGATGAGGAGGTCGTGGCGGATCGGTCGGCAGTGCTGACGGTGTCGTTGGCGGGGTATTCGCAGGGGACGAGCGCGGTGGTTTATGTGAATGGGGTGGGGAATCGGGTGGGGAATTTGACGAGCGGGGCTATTGCGAGTGATCAGTGTTTGTATCGGTCGGCGACGGTGGCGGGGGAGTGGCATTTGTTTGAGTTTCTGTTTGATGGGGGGAGGGTGTTGAAGAAGGGGTGGAATACGGTTAGCTTTGTGGTGACGGCGAGTACGCAGTGGCGCGGGTTCTTGTGGGATAGCATCATTCTAGACTGGGCTTAGAGGATAGGGAGGGGTGATAAGTGAATCTTTGATTTGGATGCTGGACTGCTTGAAACTCATCGCATCTTCTGCTTCCCGTCATCCATTCCACCTCCATCCCTCTCCATCCCCTCTCCATCCCATCTCCATCCTACCTCTATCCTATCTCTATCCTATCTCGTCCCGTCATCCGTTCTGTATCCTTCGCTCCGAGGAGCCGTCTCAGATGTGCTCAACGCTGTGCAACGCATGCGGAACCGTCGAAGGCGATGGTCTTGGAAATGACAAGCGTCTCGTAGACAGTCATCTGAAGAAAGTGTTCCTGTCCGTTCGGTACAACATACGTAGGAGACGCTCCACCTCTTGCTTTGTCGCATGCCTTACCGCAGTCCTCCTCCGAACGGTGCACGGGAATGTCGCGGGGGCACTTGTAAGCCCTGCGAGGATTCTCAATGGTGTCAACCCGACGCCAAGACTGAACAGCCACCTTTTCGACGTCGGCATTCTCCACTTCAGTCAAGGCAGCCGCTCCTTCGTACAGCTTGGCAGTGATATGCTGCTTGATCACATCGAGATACTCCTTGTTGGTAAGCCATTGGATGAGCCGGTCGATCTTGAAGTACTTCGCCTCCTCAAGGAGGGCTGAGTACCGCGCGTAGTCATGTCCCTGTTGCCTGTTCCAGAAGACGGGGAGCACACCACGTCTCAAGTAACGAAGAACGTCTTCGAAAAGACCAGGATCGGCGTCAACGAAGTAGCGTCCATCATCTTGCCAGCGATTTCCCTTGCGTGCTGAAAGCAGATGTTGGAAATATCCACTTTCCCTGGTAAGCGAATCACGAGTAGTGAGAAATTCTTGGCCGCCCACAAACAGGACTACATTGCCATTGCTGCCTTGTGTGAAGTTGAAGGGACGACTTTCCTGATTGGTGCTAGCCGAGAGAAGATTGTGGGGCGCGAAGGATCGGGATGGTCTGTCTCGGAGTGCGGCACTGGTCTGAGACCTCGTGTTGGTTGGGTCTTGCGGGGCGTCTACATAGGAGGCTGACGAGTAATCAGTCGGTATGATGCTCGGGCGCGTCTGATGGGGAATGGCAGCGGCATGCGTGGCGGCATGTGAGAGTGTTTCATCCTCCGACGAAGAGTCGATGTCCGATAAGTCCACCTGCTGGCCTGATCTGGGCGGATTTGCGCTTGGAGGAGTGGAGTTCAGAACGTCGAGTTGGACTGCTTGGACACTGCCAGCGGTGGAGCTCGGGGAAGATTGTGGAGACGACATTTTCGAACGGCGAGAACTTGAATTGCCTTCTCAGGGTACGGCGTGGAACAGGTCCTGGGGCGTTTCCACGGAGCCTGTCACGGTAGCAAAGCTCGGCTAAGGTGAAGTAACAAGAGTCTCGATTTGAGGTGATTATCGTATAAAACGTAGCACAAAGAGAAGAAGAAGAAAAGGAGGAAGCAACTCCAGAGATTTGTACCCAACGCGGAGGTGTTAGCGGTTCGTCAGCTCTGTTTCAGTGTTTGGCCGGTATCTCGGGCCAGCGCCGGGTGATAACCCGGCGTCAATCACCTGTAGCAGAAGACTTTGAGTGGTGCCCGTGACAGAGCCAGACGTCATTGCAGCGCTCTTGAATGCACCTCGCTTGAAAGAAATTCAATAGCATGTTCTGGAATGAACATTTAGTGGGCTTCCACAGGCGATGAAACAAATACAGGATGGAAGCATCTTCCGAATTCGAGCACGTAGTCTCACGTGGCGATGAAAGAAAGGTAGGGTCTCGGGAAAGGGTTGCACGTGTAACAGACCGCTGAAAGGGAGCTTGTGGTGCTAAACAAAGCACGAAGGCGATAGGGCTGTGCAGGGCGTGGAAGTTTGAGGTTACGCGAAGGATCGCGCACCGCCTCGACGCACTCCTTCCTGTGCGGCTGTGCGGCCCCGAAATGACGTTGGCCGTTCCAAAACAACAACGCCAGGGTCAAAGCCTCCTGGCCTCCAGTTGCTTCACCCGGAATGTAAAACACGTGGTTGACGAGGGAGCAGCAGAGCTTGGCGTAGGACGCCTACGTTTGGCAGGTGGACGCAACAGTGCTTAAGCTCTGGGTGAAAGAGGGGCTTCCCTGGCAATTCGTGGGCTCCGCGGAGGCTGTACAGATCAGAAGCGAGACAGCTTTGACTGCGCTCGCGGTGCGCCTTTGTCATGGGTGTTTCGATGGTTAGAGGAAAAAATGGTGGGCTGTTCAGGAGCACATGGAGGAACGTGCTGGTGGGGCGTCTCTCGTGAAGGCCCCGGCGCCGACACGGAAATTCGAGAGCGGTAAGGTTGCGTGAAGTTGGGGGCCGGTGCTGACGATGGTGATTGCGAGGAGCGTTGCAGGCCAAGGACGAGGGAGCAGAGGCGGGCGGTGAGGCTGGAAGGGGAGAAGACGCGCGCTGATCGCGGCCATCGCAATCGCGCGCCAGGCAGATTACTTAGGTAAGCTTCTGCAACACCAGCCGCCGCGCGCTGATCTGCTCGCGCTGCACCGCGCACAGCCGCCTCCCCTGCGCACACGCCCGCTCCGCTGCCGAAGCTTGACTTCGGAGCAGTTGCCCGTGTTGCCCCCCCACTGGCTGCAGCGCCCGCGGCCCGAAGAGCGCTCCCAGGCTCCCCGACCGTGGCCCGCCAACTGCCCGGCGCGATTTCGGGGCTGTGGTCATCGAAATGAGGGCAACCAACGCCGCCTGTCGCCTCTCCAGCGCGCCTGAGATCCTTCGCCCCGAGCGCGCGCATGTCTTCCCGGGCAGCTGGACGCCGATGGCCAGGCGGCGATGCCGCTGGGCGTCCCGCTGGGCAGACGGCCGCCACGCGTGGAGTCCTGTCGTCGCTTTAAGCGCGCCCTTTGAGTCGTGCGTCTCCGCAGCCGCGAGGAGCACGGTGAAAGGGGCAGGGGTGCTGCTAGCATGGCCCGCCCGAGTCCACCAGCGATTGCATCAGCCAAGGGCACGCCGTCGCTGGCTGTCTGCGCGACGCGCAACGGGCGCCGGCTGTGTCGTCGTCCCTGCCGCAGAAGTCGCCGCACAGCCGCCGCCGGTAGCGCTTGCTGCAGCCTGCAACACACTGCGCGCGCGAGTACAGCCTGCTGCCCCCGTAATATGCTGAGAGATTGCCCTCGCCTCCCTGCATGGCGCGCAAAACCGCCAGATGGCGCGGCGGCGACAGAACCTTTGCATGCGGTCGAGGAGGGCAGGCGCTCTGACAAATCGGCAGCTGCCCACCCGGACGAGCCTGTTATAGACGATCTGCAACCCGGAGTCCTCACTGCGATCGGCATTGCCCTGCTGGCTCTGACCGTCTGCTCAGCCCTGCTGCTGCGAGGACCAACACTCGGCACGGTGGGTCGAAGGATCTGTGACTTGCGGAGTCCAAGTCACAGATGCTGGGCCCCTTGAGATGTGGGTCGACCGTTGGCTGCCTGCCCGCCATGCCCCAGCCCGTCTTCTCCATCTCTCAAGCCAAAGAGACCGGCCCGCCCGAAACCTCTTCGTCTCGAGGTTCTCCCACCATGGCCCTCCTCCTCAACCACTTAGTTTCCTTTCTTTCACGGGACGAGATGTATCACCGGGGTACCGCCGACTTCACTCATCCCTCACACGGCCTGCTGGCTGTCAGGTCTGTTCTACAATCCCCTTAGTAGCAGTCGAAGCTGACAGCACCAGCCTTTGGACCCTGTCGGCCTCAGTGTCTGTCCTTTCCAGTAGATATCTCCTAGTAGATCTCAACTACCGTAAGTCTTCCCCCATCGCCACATGACGTACACCTTACTAATCAAGCTGTCCAGATTTCCGTACGTTCTCCTGCTTCACTGACTGTTCTCCTGCTGACCCACACAGCTCTTCATCTACTTTTAATCAACCTATTTGTTGTGTCGGCGCTTCTTGTTAGCCACAAATTCGTTGCCGCCTTTAGAGCTCGTCATAGAGCACCGGCATGGCTACAGGCTACTGTGGAATCCCCCGACGAGCCGAATCTCGACGAACGATGGTATAGTGGGCTCCCAGCAGCCATCTGCATGGCCGCGGCTCTGCCTCTGTCCATGCAGGCCATCCTACATTGGACAAACCTTTCCACATTGGCTATGGTGCCCGTAAGAGCTGAAACTGTACTGCCCAGCGAACAGAGACTGATTTATTCGCAGGCCCTCGCCTATCTTTTCTGCGAAATGTGTAGCCTGGTCTCGTTCAGACATCCTTCAATCTGGTTCAAGTTCCTCGAAATCACGCTCAACGCGCTGTGTTGCTCCGTCCTACTCTACGACGAGTACCGGCTGACAGTCGGAGGCATCATCTGCGCGGTCGTGGCAATGCTCTTCACCGGCGTGGCCATGGCATTTGAACAGGCCTCTCCTTCGTCCCTCATTGACCTCTACGCAGACCGCCGGCGCTCACCGTCTTCTCTCACTACTGTCATGGCGTCCTTGCTTATTACGCTGATCTGGTGTGTCAAGAAGGAAGATACGCTCGCAGCGGTCATGCATCTGCTCGACGTGGACCCCTTCCTTCTCGGCTTGAACGTTGCTGCTACTGTGGCTACCATTCTTAGCAGCAATTCGTTCTTGGTTCCAATCAGCACCCGGGAGTTCTTTTCATCGGAATGCACCAGGGATCGCGTCCTTTTGGCCCAGATTTCGGCCACGTTCGGGTTCACGGCTCTGCTTGGTTTCGCCTCATCGTACCTGGCAATGCGATCTTATGCTACGGCCCTCCAGGCTGGTGCCTATTGTCTGGCTCTCGTTTGCATCATCAGCGGACCTCAACAAAAGTCGGATGGGCGCCGAGTCAAGCTTCAGCTTCCACTACTCGATCTTGAGCGCCTGCGCCCTACACCAGTAAATGTCAGCTCTGATCCGTACGAAGACGAGGAGAGCAGCCCTACGCAAGGATTACTCGCCGGAGAGGAGAGGACGACCTTGTTCGACCCTGAAAGGTCTACGTGGGACTTTGGTACTCCTTCAGTACTTTCCATTGCTGCCTATGCCGTCATCGTCCTCACCTGGATAGGTTTCCTGGCTTGCAACTTCGCAGGAGTAACGGCACCGGCCATCTCAGAGCCACTTCCTCAACTAGACCTGACGTACACTCCGCCCCATGGTTTCGACGTGGTAATCAGCATGTACAAGGAGCCTGTGGAATCAGTTCAGTCCATCATGGATGAACTCTACGCGATTCCAGACATTGCTGCGTCTTCGCCCAGACTATTTCTTTACACCAAGGACGAGGATATGGAGCCCTTGGACCTCGCCAGCCTGGGCAACATGACAAACGCTTTTAAAGTTATCAAGCTCCCGAACGCCGGTCGTGAGGGAGAAACTTATCTGGAACACATCCTTCTCCATTGGGATTCTCTTGCGAAACACACTCTTTTCGTTCAAGCCGACGTCCACAACCCGCGGGAATTCTTCAACCGCGTCCAAGACTACTACTCGCCGAACACCGGCATGCTGAGTCTAGGCTTCAGCGGTAAGGCCTGCGATACCGCCAACTGCGGTGACCGCTGGGGTTGGGAGGAAGGACAAGGTCTTTTGAACGACATTTGCAGAAGAGTCAACGGCGAGACGTGCAAAGACATCCTCCTGTCGTACAAAGGCCAGTTCATCGCATCTGCAAAACGCATTCGTGCAATTGAACGAGAACTCTATGAAGACCTCCGGACTGCGATGACGGATCCAGCCAGCTGGGCGCACAAGGAACCGTATCTCAGTGGACGGGAGGACTCGCTGAATGCACCGAGGTTCGGATACACCATGGAGAGGCTGTGGTCCGTTGTCATGCAGTGCTCGACGGAAGAGATTGCTTGGAAGTGTCCTACGCTGCTCAGCCGTACCAGGAGAGGGGGTGATCTGAGCGATTGCCAGTGTTTCGATCCCGCGGATGCTCTGCATGGTGGAGACAACTCGACTGTTGCCACCTGATGGACCAGCTGGAAGGACAAGCATGACTAATGCTTCGACCCTAAACCAAACTCCCATCCAATCCGCCGCCGCCCTTCCGTTCTTCCGGACATAGTTTGTTCCTCCTGCCACTACTCTAGCGGTGCACTTCGACTATCAATTATTAGTCGGATAGGGCACGATTCATCCTGGAAGACAGGACCAGATTATCAAGGCGAAAGAGGAGCAGAGATACGTGGCAACTGGGATCGGCCATCTGCACAACCACGACGACTGGTTGAATATCCCGTGGCACAACATTCCTGCCCACAAAGCAGCATGTTCCGTAGTCCTGGGTCATATACCATGGACTGCATATCCTAATGCCTGGAACTTTCAACAACCTAAAGCATACCGGGACGTCCAACAGCAACAGATGCGACTAATAATAGGTTACGCGCTAGCACAGTTATTCCCTTACCAGGAGCTGTTTAGCTGGCTCTGATAACGATGATACGGACTCATAGAGCACAATATGCTTAATCCTAGAGAAGCGAGCCCCCAGAGGCTAGAATAATACCCGAGATCAGTAGATAAGAAGGAGTAGATGGAGGTGCCTACCTCGTTGCAATAGATTCCGCTACGTATTATCTTTCACCAACACGTACGAATGATGAACAAAAGCCTTCAAAAGAGCCGAGAGGATTCCAATATACACAGCCTATCTCAACACACCGCCGCCATCCCCACCATCCTCCATCCACACAACCTCCATCCACCACAGCCACCTAGCCACCCTCACACCTCCTCCTCCTCCTCCTCCTCCACCTCATCCCGCACCTCCCCCACCGCCGCCGCCCCCTCAAAATCCGCAAGAAACCTCCACCTCCCCTCCCCCTTCCACCCCCTCCCCTCCCACCCATTCGCCCTCCCCGGAAAAAACTCCACCACCCCGTCCACCCACGCATCATGCGCCACAACCACAAACACCTCTGCACACGCATCGAACGCCTGCACCCCCGCCACCGTCTCCTCTGCCGCTTGCAGATCGTGGTCCGCGTAGCCTGCCATTGCCTTTGTCTTGTAGAAAGGCGCCGTTGGGTGGATGGTGGAGATGAGGAGGGAGCTCGGGCAGGTGGAGGGGAGGGGGAGATGAGGGGAGGGGCGGAGCTGGGCGCTGTGGTGGGCGGTGTCGGCGGCGGCGAGGAGGAAGGTGCGGGGGGTGGTGCGGGAGAGGCTGTTGAGGTGGCCGAGGGCGTGCTGGTGGGTGGGTGGGGGTGGGGGGTTAGTTTGGGGTTTGTCGGAGAAGAGGGGAAGAGAGAGGGAGTGGTGGGGTGGGGTAGGGGTTGAGACAAATGGCGGGGTACTTACGCCGGGGGTCGAGAGGAGGTAGAAGCTGCCGTCTCCGAAGAAGTCGAAGGCGGCGAATTGCCCGATCTTCAAGGGGTGCGAGGTGAAGTCGATTTCTCGAATCGCGCGACCTCTGTTTTGGTTGTTTGTCAGCGCTTAGGAGGACTTCAGTTGCAATACGACGTACTGGTAATCTGTTTCTAATATGGGGCTTGCGGGGTTCGTGGGATATCCTGGGATAAAAGCTTGAGAGAATCCAGCTCCCACGACTAGTTCAGTGGAGCTGGGAAAGCGCGATGTGTCTCCAACGTGATCGAAGTGCCAATGACTAAGCGACCAGATTAGTCCAATGGCTTTCCTACGTCGGAGAATTGACCGACCTCCAAATCACAGACTTGATCTCCTCGGCCTCGATTCCGTTCTCTTCCAAGACGTCGACCACGTCTCTTTCAGCTTCGAGGGTCCAGCCGCCCGCCTTTGCGGCGTTAATTATCACGGGAGAGAGGTTCTCCCAGTCTTTGCGCAGGCCTAGGTCAAAAAGTACTTTGCCGGAGCTTGGATGTTCGATCAGGAATGAATAGGAAGGGGCGTCCAGATGAGTGTGGCCCTGGATCGGTGGCTCCATGAATGTGGAGACAGGAAGGCGGAGCCTTGCTCTAGTGTTGATAATACTCACCTTGACCGTAGCATTAGAGGCAGGTAGGCCCAGAGAGGGTGGTGGGATTGCGGACTGCATGGTGAGGTCAGCTGTGCCGTCTGTTCTCCAGCGCAGATGTTGACAGGTGAGCTCTGGTATATGTACTGTTCTTCAACTCCGCGTTTCCCCGATATTAGCAGGCAGGATATTCGAAATGTTGTTGCCTTACTTATTCCTGCACGCTAATTGAGATGGGTCCCCTGCTGGAGGCACAGCAACAAGACATGTCAAACCCGCCCTAGCCTCTTCAGATGTGGGAGCAACTTCCTAACCGGGCGACTGGGCTGAGGCTCCAATGCAGAGGATCTTTTGACCGGGAGCTTGCTTCCGAACGCCACACGGGATGGTCCGGACGGAATTAGGAGGGTTGCTCATCCGGACATGCACCACGGGGACTGAGAAGTTGCAACGCTTATAAACGGTTCAGTAAACATCCCGAGCACGTGCTACCCGTCAGTCATCCTGTCCGAATCCGAATGCTCAGCCGGGCCGAGCCGACATGGAGGCAAAGCTGATTCGCGCGCTGGGCGTAGCGAATCAGGTGTCAGCCCTACTTCTTGCGTCGCAGAGACAACACGCACAGGCGACCTCATTGAAAGTTTAGAACAGCTACGTAGATTCTGAGACGGCGAGGTGGCTGAGCACTGGCAAGTGACCGGCTGCAAGGGGCTGCCCCGCCAAAGTTTCACGCGCACTAATGACGTCGCCGCCGGCCAACGGGACAGCGCGGGAATTTTAAACGCGGCAAACAAGCTTCCAGCGCAGCTGCTCGCTACCACTCTCGCCGCTTGGGGCGACTATGAGCCTCCTCATACTCCAGAACACGCGTGGGCGTCTTCACGAACAGTCTTGAAAGGATGCAGCTCCTCGCAACCCGCAGACTCGCTTTCCTCGCGTCGTTTGCTCTGCGCGCAAGCGCGTTACCCGCCGATGTTGGCGTCTCGGTCAACACAACAAGCCTGGACGCGCTCCCCATTCTGACCCTGCCGTACGCGCGCATCCAAGCACAGGGCTACGATGCCATCAACGATGTAGAGCTTTGCCAGGAGACGCTCGTGCATGTCGGTGTCTCGGTTGCTGACTATTTGACCAGTTCTACACGTTCAAAAACATCCCCTTCGCCGCGCCTCCCATCGGCAACCTTCGTTGGAGACAGCCTCAGCCACCGCTCTCAAACTCGACCCTGATAGATGGCTCTTACGGGCCGGGATGCGTGCAGACCGGCATCGGCAATCCGGACAATATCCAAGGCATCCAAGGCCCGGAATCCGAGGATTGCCTGTACCTCGATGTCTACGTCCCCGGAGATGCGCTGAGATCCTCGAATACAACCCTTCCCGTCATCCATTGGTTCTACGGGGTAAGCTCACTCCCGCTTCGTGAGAGCTGCGCTGACGCACTTCCAGGGCGGATACGTCTTTGGGAGCAAAGATATCTACACAGGGCTTGACCTGTTGCAGACTTCAAACAACACCATCATCTACGTTGCCTCGAACTATCGGCTCGGCGCATACGGCTTCCTCGGCGGCACGACCATGGAAAGAGAAGGACTTCCAAATGCGGGTTTCTGGGACCAGCGAGCAGCTTTGAACTGGACAAAGCAGTACATCCATCTACTCGGCGGAGATCCTGATCAAATGACGGCCTTTGGGGAATCTGCCGGTGCAGGCTCAATTCTCCATCAGATTACCGCTTTCGGTGGCACGC
Source organism: Neofusicoccum sp. Z40 (assembly GCA_037356075.1). Taxonomy (NCBI): domain Eukaryota; kingdom Fungi; phylum Ascomycota; class Dothideomycetes; order Botryosphaeriales; family Botryosphaeriaceae; genus Neofusicoccum; species Neofusicoccum sp. Z40. The sequence goes on from JBAWJV010000006.1 coordinate 242,132, forward strand.
AAGATCCTTTGTTCAAGCGCGCCATCCTCCAGAGCCCTGCATTCGACTTCAAATGGGACCGAGCTGGGTTCATGGAGAGGCAGTTCCAGAACTTTACTGCAGCTGCTGGCTGCGCCGGCCAAGGCGTTGGTTGCCTCAGGAATGCGAGCGCGGAAACACTAAAGTCCGCCAACGATAACTGCTCCTACACTCCCTATGCGGAGAGGGGAGCGTATCAGCCTGCGGCAGATGGAAACTTTGTCCGCCAGATCGCGCCACTCGAGCTGCGGTCCGGAAATCACTGGAAAGGCCTGGAGAGTGTCATCTTATCGCATGTGAAGGACGAAGCCTCTTCGTTCGTGGACAAGAAAGTGCAGACCGACGACGATTTCAATCGCTACGTCGAGTACTACTTCCCGGTCAGCGGAGTACCGGAAAAGATTGAAGCGCAATACCCCGGAGTAGACGCCAGCAACACAACGTATGACTCGGAAAGCGATCGTCTCCGCGATATGCTGGCAGGCAATCGCTTCGTCTGCAACGTCAGGTACCTCGCAGACGCGCTAGCCCCAACAACCAAGGTATGGAACATGCAGTATTCGGCCGTGCCAGGGACCCACGGGGCAGACGTGCTCCCCACCTTCTTCTTCCCGTCGCTCATCAGCCCTAATGCAACCGGCCTTTTCGTCGATGCTTATCGAAGCCTCTTGACGTCCCTGACCAGGGCTGGCGACCCGAACACGTTCAAGCGAAACAGCAGCATACCCTCAATCCCCGACTGGCCGCAAGTGGACAACAGCACTTCGGAGTTTGGCAACGTTCTGGATGTGGATCTCTTCTCGTTCGACTTGATCAAGGATCCGCAAAACTCCCGGACCATCTGTGACTTCTGGATCCAGGTCGCGGCCGCGGTTACGAACCTGGACGGCTACGCTCCTCCTGGAAGTGTCGTGGCGCAAGATCTCGTCCCACAGAATGGAAGTTCTAGCAGGAATTTCGGTGAGAAGATTTATTGCATTAGTTCATGCTGCTGCTTATAGGATTTTAGATACCCAAGGCTCATCAGCAAACGGATCTGCACCGGCAAATCCATCTGCAAAGCCATCGGCAGGAAGCTCCTTTGCTGATCCGCTGTGGTACGTTCATTCTAGCTAGATGTGTCATTTCTACTGATCATAGACGCGTAGGCCTTCCATATTCTGCTCTTTACTGATATTACTCGCTTCCGTCATTTGAATCCAATGAACCAGGTGCAATTGTATGTTATACCATGAGAGACCTACAGGACTTGGAAATAAGCACAAGTCTAGCGGTATGCTTCTTTTGGAACATTAGGGGTAGCAAAGCCTCTCAATGCTGCCAAATGAAATGAACAAAATTGACGTGATTCCTCCAACATTAAAGCAAGTTGGGCGGGTGATTCCGTTGATGAAGTATAGAATAGTTTATTTCTGAGCAGCGTTTACGCCTTGTTGTTATCGCTCTACTACTTGTTCCTTGAAAGCCTTTCTTTGAATCCTTCGTTTTTAGTATAAGCATAACGGTCGGAGACAAAAGACGCTGCTCTTTCTCTGACTCTAGACCACGCCATCCCTGCTCGCTCTCCACACAGCTCCGTTCGTACCCAAGAACCGGTATCAAGCCAATTCATCGAGTCCTGTCCACCGGACAGAAAGCCAGTCCTACAGTGATTAGCACGGAAGAGAAGGCAATGTTGACACAACTTACAACAACGGCTGTGGGCAAAAAGCTTGTCATGAACGCCACGAGGCTCGCCATCTTGCCGCGGTATACTCCACTACTCGAGCCATCCAAGGTATCAGAGACTAGCCCATGGGCAAAGTCCTCAGCCTTACTGCGCTGGTTGACATGTATGCCTGCCGTACGCACCCTAGTCTCGGGTACAAGGTAACAACCTACGCGTCAATCGGACAAATTTCAACGGACCAATACCATTATTTCAAGCTAATATGGACTATTCTTCAAACCTGTTCTTCTCTTTATCCCCTTGTTCCATATCGCATTGGCTAAGGGCTATCTACAAGACAAAACAAATCCACACAGAACTCACCCTGCGACGCGAACCTGAAATGGTGCGCATCCGCAGAGGGCACCAGAGGCAAACCCAAGCATAATGAATTGACAAGTATAAGAACAAAGAGTTAGAACTACCCATAATCTTCAAGGTCGACATCCAAATCAATCCAGCTCGGTACGTATAATCGAGTCGAAACTCCAGAACCATGTTACCCCCCTCCTTTTCTCGCGTTTTCTTCGCCCCCCAGATAGAAGAAAAATAAACTACCTCGCAGAGTCAAGCTATATAAACAAAAAACCAAGAACGAGAGTCCTCAAGCCACCGGCACATCAGGCGTAGCTGTCCCGTCCGCAGGCGCAGGAGTAGCAGCGTCCCCAGTCAGGCAGGCCCTTCTGATTCTTCTTCCCACCAGCAGCAGCAGCACCATCACCACCACTAGTAGGTAGTGATCGGAGTCCGAATTGGAGCTGCGGGAGCACTAGCTACAAAGCATTCCCGCAATTTAAGATCAACAGGCGTCGATAACATGCCTTTCTGAGAATTCTCGCACATAGAACTAGAAGACAATGAAGCGAACTGCAGAGAGGTTTCCTGTTGCTTTTGTATGTATGTACTTGTGTTCAAGCTCCTGCCAAGATATTGGCTTGTGCAACTATATAACGGCTGGTGGACTAAACTCAGAGTCCGTACATATCAGCTCCCCCGCATTCCACCTTCACCGGTTTCCAGACACATGGAATCTCGACCATTTCCAGAAGGTCTAAATTTCGAGATTCAGCTGACATTCAGGCAAATTAGGAGTAGGAATCTAAAAGAAGTCGCACATTTCACGCGTGCCGTTGACTTGTACACATCCGGCGTGTGGCTTCAGCGGGTACTGAATGGGCTTTTTTCCGGGGGGGTTTCTTCTATTGCAAACTCAACTTTCCTGCGCAGACCACCTTTGGCTTCTTATGAGCATGTATTTGTCATGGCATACTGTAGCAAATGCTTCCAGACATTGTCAATCAAAAATGTATCAGATTTGTATATCCATAGCCCTCTGTCCTCCACAATTACACAAGCTGCCCAATCGCGCTGGACACCTGCCTCGGGTTCTAAACGTCGGGAGAATACAGTTAAAATAAGGATCAATCTCTCTTCTTATCTCAATCTCTTTGCGTCATTGCTACCCATTCCATGTACCACAAAAGAAAAAGGCCACCCAAGCCAAATCCATACCTCCATCCAGGGCTTTTATGTAGAAATGCCGGAGCGCTCGGCATCCAGCAAATCAGACCCGACAAGAGCAGAGAAAGATAAGAGGGCTTATGCAGATTAGAGCGAGAGCATGCAGAGTTTCAATGAGAAAGCCTTCACGAGAGGAAGGGAGAAGAAAGAACAAGTGAGAAGGGAAGAAAGAAGTCTGTCTCAAACTGACACCCCAAGCGCCACGCTTTGCGATGACTGAAATTTAGAAATGAACAATGATGCTGTACCCCTCGCGCCTTGTGTATTTCCATCCGTGATGCTGAACCTCCCGAAAAGAAGAAAGGGAAAAAGAAAGAGGGGCAAATAAAAAGATAACAAGTCTCAAATGAGAAAGGAAATTTTTACACATTCCGCTTCCAGGCTTCATCGTTGCTTCAATTTTTCGTCAAAGGCATAAGCCCTTCCCACCGCATGGTTAAGCAAAACCGCTTCCATACAGTCTAAAGTCCTATAAGAGAGGATAGCGGGGTTGGGCTTGACTGGCCCTGGGCTGATATAACGAGGGAGACGAGAACACAGGTGAGTCAAGTAGGAAAGACGCACATCCCGTCTTACGGATTGAAGACAAATAGACTGGATAAGCAATTGGAAATGAGATATTCCGATCTGTGTTTTCTTTCTTTCTCCTGGCTGCTTAAATTGCCGCACAGACGCAGAAAAGATGTATGAAAGATCCACTCGTTGTGCGGTGTCCCGAGAACAAGAATCGTTGAGACCGCGCCCTGTCTTGAAAGAGCAGGGTTGCTGACTTTAGCGAAGTCCAAGGTGTATGTTGCGTCGTAGGCGTGTTCCTTTTCGATACTCAGGGGCCGGAGAATTCTTGGCGCAAATGATAGAACGGTGATACACAGGTCGGCGGTCCGTCGTCCTCGGAAAGAAAAGGTCCTGGATCCACGTATAGGCTTCTATGAGTCGTCCACGCTCAGACATTTCAGCAGAGCAGCGGTCCCAACCCATGCTACCTGCATTTCGATCTTCCACCCATTCACTGTACTCATCCTTTTTTTGCTCATGAGTTCTCCAAGTGCCTTTCTCCCTTTCGTCAACTGCTGCCACTTTCTGCACTGACTTCCACAGGTGGCGGCAGGCCCTCCAGCTCTACAGCACCATCTATAGCTGCGTCCGTAGTAGGAGCCTGTGTCGCTTGTGCTAAGGCCTGTTGTTCAGGGCTCGTATTCACAACTGCAGCAAGGGCCGCCGGAGCTCTCGAGATTGAGGCGCGGTTCGTCTTCTTCTTCTTGATCTTGTCCTTCGAGTCGACGGGCGTCCCATCGGTGAAGGTCTTCCATTTACGCCAGCCGTCGTAGTCAATAAGAGCTTGCATGCAACCCCATTCCTTGACTTTACGTTCAAGCCAGACAAAGTTGACGGGCTAGAATAAGAAAACTTGTTAATTGATCCTGATCAAGGGAGAGCCTGGAAAGCGTTGCGGTGGAAAATGCTGTTGCCAGCCCAGGGTGCAATCTCACCTTTGTCAAGAAATCGTTGCAGCCCGCCGCCAATGCTTCGTGCCTGTCGCTCTGCAGTGAACTGGCCGTCAACGCGACGATGATGACCGGACTCTTGAAGATAATGCCCGATCCAAGTTTGTCGTCCTCCTTCATCTCCTTCGTCTCCTCCTCACCGTTCGTTTCGCCCTTCTCTTTGGGTAACACCGGCGCCGTGCTACTGGCACTGCTGCTACTGAACACACCTATATTGTTCACCCTCTCCAGTCGTCTGATTTCCTTTGTTGCCTCCAATCCACTCATGATGGGTAGTTGGATATCCATGAGGACCAAGTGGAAGCCTCCTGCTCGCCATTTTGTAACGGCATCTCTGCCGTTCATGGCCGTCTCCCAGCGCACTTTCAAGCGCTTCATGAATGCTTCCAGCAGCTTCAAGTTGATAATGTTGTCCTCAACGATGAGGACATTGATAGGAGGTACGGACCCATCAAGGAGACCAGAGGGCAAGCTGGGCGTTTCAATGTCCTTACGAGACTTCTTCCGTGGCTTTCTGGGATCAGGCGATTGCACCCGAGGCGTCGGTGGGGTCGAGGTCTTCTGGGCGGTAGGAGGGGCTTCGGGTGCGGGAGGCGTCGGTGGAGGGGGCGCAGTCGGAATGGCGTGTTTCGTGTCCGAAGCGGCAGAGTCGAGCCGTTGACGATTGCCGGTCGGGCGAGGAGGGAGGTGTTGCGAGGTTGTTGTTGAAGCCGCCGGGTGCACGATTTGAGTCGGAGAGGAGGTGGGATGCCGCTGGGGTCTTGGGCGGTGGCCGTGCCTTGCAGGACGGGTGGCACCTGGCGATGGAAGCAGAGGCACCTGACCGGTGGTAAGTACTGCAATGGAGCGCTCATGCTGTGCGTGCGATGGACGACTCTCATGAGACAGCGTCGTCAGCGACGCGGGCGAAGGAACGCCGAGCGCTGGCATGGGCGGGAAATAATCAGCGTCTGTCTCTGCCGGGCGCGTTTCCCCGTAGTAGTGGGCAATGTGCGGCGGCAGAGGAGCGCGCGGCGACGGCTTTGGCGTGCGCCGCTGGGGCACGTCGATTACCAGCGCTTCCTCGACGGTTTGGCCGTTGGGGTAGTGCTCGTCGAGCGTGCGGCACATATCCTCCTCGGGACCAAGTGTCCTTTCGGTGGGGCGGCCGGCAGCGTCGCGCGAGACGATGCGCAGGGAGACATCAGGCGCATCGTAGCTACGGCCCAGCGAGTTGGCGTACTTCTTGAGGATCATGTCGCGCACGTCGTCGACCAGGTCATCTTCCCTTATCTGGACCAGGGTTGCGGACGCGCCCGGGCGCTTGACCCAGATCTTGCGGTGAAGCATGCCGGCGCTGAGCGAGAAGTAGTCCTCCTGGCTGTCGGCGGTCGAGGGGCGCGCTTTGGGGGGGTCGAGCAGCGTCTTGATGACGCGGGCATTCGAGTTGTGGACCAGCGACTGGCGGCGGACGGCGAGCGGGCGCTGCTGGCGGGACGACAGAGCCTCGGGCGTGGGCAGCGGGTGCAGGGCCTCGTCGGACTCGTCGCGGAGGTCGGGGGCGCTGGCAGCGCCGGGGAGGGCGAGGCCCAGGGGAGAGGCGGGCGCGGCGGGGGCGGGCGAGGGCGCGTCGAGGGCGGCGGCGGGCGGCGATGGTGCAGGTGGTTGCTGGACCTGCTGCTGCAGATCCTTTGAGGTTAAGCTCTCGGACCGGTCGGCGATCGTTTCAGGCGGCCGGTCCCGCGATGGGAGGGGATCGTCGCGCGCCTGAGACGGTTTCTCCGGCTCGAGAGGCAGCGCCTCTTCGCTGACGGCGGCGGGCGGCGTCCTGGCGTCCGTCGTGCCGGAGCTGCGCGCGCGCGGCGGCTGGGGCAGCGGCGAGCCCACGGGCGACGCGGCCACGAGGCTGCGCGCCTTCTCAGACGCCGCGCCCACTGCTGCCGACGCCGCGGACGCGACGGACGCCGCGGAGCCTCGCCGGCTGCCCAGCAGCTTCGAGCGCGCGCTCTCCAGGCGCAGCTTGAACGGCATCCTCCACACGCACGCGGCGGCGCGGTCGTCGCCGCCGCAGAGCATCCAGAGCGCGGCGGGCGCGAGGCGGGCTGGCCGGCGGCGTGCAGGGGGCCGGGGAGCGCGTGGTCGGTGTCTAGCAGCGGATCGGCATGGCGCGAGGCAGGCGCGCGAGAGGACGGGCGGCGGGCGAGAGAGGCGGCGGGCAGGACGGCAGCGCGCGCAGAGGAGCGGCGCCTGGTGTTGGCGGAGCGAGGGGAATGTGCGAGATGCCAGGACATGCCCATCATCTCGATCCAACGCCGCGCCAGCGCATCCGCCGCCGCGCGCCTCACAGAGCCGCTGCTGAGTCCCCGCTGTTCCGGCATGGCCTGTCTTGCCCGCCGGGCCATGCTGCGCCAAGCGCCGCCTGCCTCGCCTTTGCCTTCCGCGCAGTGCGCGCCCGTCCGCGCGCGCGCCCACCGCGCTGCACCGCGTCCTGCTCCTCGCCGCTGCGCGCTGCCGGCAATCTCCACCCGGACGCGTCTTGCGGGTGCCCCCTTCGACGGCCGTGTCGCGCCGGCACTGCCGCTGCTACAGGCCGCCCCCGTGCTTGTGTTTCGTGCTGGTGCCGTTGGCGCGCTAGCCGGCGAAATACTGCCCTCTGCGCCGCTATCCATGTCTCGAAAGGGAAATGGCCATCGGTCACGGCACCGCCGCAGCCCGACGACAGCGCACGCCTCACCGACTCTGCTTCGACACGCTCTTGCAGCGCGCTTGCAGAGCCTGTTCGCGCCGACATCGTGACTCTTCCAATGGCTCCAGCCTGTGTCGTCGTGAGCCCCTTTCTTTGCCACCCCCCGGCGATGCTTCCGGATGCGGATGTCTTTTATATTGCTTGCATCCGGCTGAGCAATCCGGACCATATCGTCTGCCGCGGCATTCCTGCTTCTTCAACCTGATTTTAGATCGGTCCAGCAGCCGCTGCGTCCAGGGCCCTCCGCCGCTGAAACACTCGAAATTGCAAGCCGATCCCAATCCCGCGCCCGTGCGAGAACAGCATGTCTGCACAGTACACACATACGTGGGGGCACCCGACCGCAATTGGCGTGCTCGCGTTTGCAGTGATACTGTCGCGCAGACAAACGAGGCGAAGGAGCCAGAGGTGGAGCGACTGCGTGCTGCCCAACGATCGGAGTGCCGATGCCAAGAGATGCGATCAGCTCGTGCTCACCACCAACAAGACCACCGGCTGGATCATGCGGCCAGCAAGAAAAGTGGTGGCCGAGGCTTGCTAGCCTGACTTTCGGCGCTACGGCGCGTCTGGGCGGACAACTGTTCGACCTCGTACGACCTGGGCGATCCATGTTAACTAGCAACTATACCCCACACCCACTGCTAACCGCATGAGGCCGCGTACCACGAGAATACTTGACATCCAGTATCACCTCGACCGCCGTGAAGAGCCAAGGCGTGCAGAGTAGTACGAGCTGCTTGCACCCTCGTGCACCAAGACGCAATCTGGAAGAAGAGGATGCGGAATTCACAAAGCCTGTTCTCCCGCGATCACCATGTGAGACACATGCACGAGTATTTGAGTGATGGAGGCGTGGGTTCCTTCGGCCGTCTGTGATCATGGCAGGGTGGCGTCTCGGATCTGAAGAATCGGAAACCGTCCATCTTTACTTGAAGGCTGGACAAATACTTGCAAGTAGCATCTCACTCCGGTAATGAGAGGTGCAGTTACAGTCGGAAATTACTTGCAGAAAATCTTCAGGCTCTGATAGGGCGGATGCCGTGGCTGGCATCCTGTGTGAGTCACTGAGACATACACGCAAAAACGGCCAAGCCCTACCATGACTCAGCCATCTGCATGGTTCCAGATCTGAAAAGACCCAGCGAGCGACTGTCAGAGGGTACAACTGTGCGGCGCAGGACAGGTCTGTGCGCGTGTTCCTGTACGGACGATCAGTAGACATCCAGCAAGGAAATTATTCGGATATCCGACATGCATTCAGTCTATCCGGTCGAATCTCTCACATCTGACGCGGGTCTTTGTGAAAATACGCCATCTGAGGTGGCGATAGAGGGACCGTGGTGTTGAGGCGAGCCACCACGCCGCGCCGGGGCCCTAGTCGCGATTAGATAAGTAGCCGCGCTCGGGCGTCATGGATTGGCCCCGGCGCATCGCACGGGTGCCTGCCCGTGGCGGTCACCACATCCACAACGCCACCATCCGACATGTAACGCGAACCCGCCCCCTCCTCCCCTCCCCCACTCCCACAGCTACGGTCGGCCAAGCCAGCAGCAAGACTCGGCTCCCCAGCAACGACCTCGCCGCCGCCGCCCGCCGCCCCCGACGCCCCCACCCGCGCGTCCCCATGCCAAAAAAGTACCAGCAGAACTACGCCAAGCCCGCCAGCAACTACGTGCACCCGTCTCTGTCCTCGTCGCGCGTCTCCGCCTCCAGCAGCAATGCCGGTCCCTCCGCGTCGGCGCCCCGCAGCGTCAACGACCGCCTGAACCAGCTGCGCCGCGAGCAGGCCCCGCGCTCCGCCATCGACCGCCGAAACGAGCTCGCCGAGAGCATCACCCCACACGCCGTCCATCCAGCCGTGAGGCAGCTCCTCAACCTCCCAGAGCTTGCGTCGCCCCGCCCGCGAGTGGCCGCGAGGACGGCGAATGGGAGACGGGTCCCGGGGCCTGCGGCGCCGCGGAGCTGGCTGGAGAGCAGCAGGCACGCGCCTGAGTACGTGCGGGAGCTGCATGACATGAAGGGGTCCGGTCGGTGGAGGCTTGTCAAGACGTCGTTTCCGGAACGCATGCCTGCGGAGGGCAGCTTGGTGCATCATGCGTGCAAGACGCTGGCCAAGAATTGGGACTGGCTTGTGGAATACGAGCAGCACTATCTGGCCATGCTTCCTGTTCAGCTCAAGGACATTCTTCTCAGCTATCTGGCGATATATGGACCTGAAGAGGGCATTACCCTGGGAACTTTGAGGCTGTTGTTTCTGACTGACAGCGAGCTCGAAGGTGCTACTGGAAGCGATGAACTGAAACATCTCGATCTTACCTATCTGCTTACAGAGAAGCTTTCCATTTCAGATGTAACAAAATACATGAGCCAGGTGTCGGCGCCAAGGAATGATGATGTAACGACGGCCATGAACGACTTGACGATCTCGGAGGATGTGGCGGAATCTTGGGAAGAAGAGGCAGAGGCTGCAATCCCGGCTTTACCAAAGACACTGCTAAACGTCCGGTTTCCAAGCTTAACACACTTGTCCCTTGCGCACCCGCAAAAGGCATCTTGGTCACAACTTCTGAGTCTCTCATCCCATCTCGCAACAATCACGCACCTGTCATTAGCGTTCTGGCCTACGCCGTCCATGACTCCCAACGCAACCACAGCGTCAATGGCAAGTAAGCATGGACGAGTAAATCTTGGCGGTACACACTTTTACTCGGAAATGGACAACGACTGGCAAGAAGCGGCGAACATCCTTCGCCGTTTGGCAAAGAACACTTACTGTCTCAAATGGCTGGACATCTCGGGCTGTGACTGGACTCCGGCTCTGACATGGGGCATCGATTTCGACGAAACATTCTCAGTCATGCGCCACAACACCCGGAACAACGCCAAGGATTCCTGGGATATCAAGCACGCCGCCCCCTGCCCCAACTGGAACGGCAGTTGGAGGCAGGTCACGCACGTGAACATTTCACAAGGCTGGATTCCGGACGACGTTAACGCTATCCGAGCCCTGCCGGCCGGCGTGCTGAGCTGGGAACTGCTGAGTTTCCTGAGAAGTGATGAGGCGAAGACGTTACCCGAGGGTGCGACGGCCAGGGTGCCGCAAACCGGGATACAAGTGCGGCGGTGGATCGAAAAGGAAATGGAGAGCAGGAGAGTGGCAGAAACCATCAGGATGTTGAGAGCCAGTGCCAAGGGACCGTATTGCCAATTTGACTATGGTTGGGCGGCGGGCAAAAGACCGAGGCTGCGAGATGCAGCTGAATAGGCGCCGCGAGAAATACTGCGTCAAAAACAGATGGATCTTCAATATAGCATCTGTTCGTATCTGGATAGTCCTGGAAGTGCAAAGCGCTATCTACGGTGCTGGAACTGCAGTACCAGGGTTCAGTCAGAACCCTGTTCATGGAAGCCTCAATATAAAAGAACAGGTGGAAGGTCTCACAGTGAAAAACAAATCTCTTCATCTTTCGCTTCTCTTGAGCTCTCGTGCTTGGCGACAACAAACTCCTCAATGTCTTCGCTCCAGGCTGGACCGCGGGCCTCTTCACCTTCATCGCGAAAATTATGGAACTATCCAATCCAGGTCAAACGCCAATGCCACCTTCTCCGACCATTCATACCCCCGTATCCGATTCTAGAAACATACTCCGCACCTTCCAACGTCAATCTGGCAAAATAATGACAAGATTGATCCGCAATCTTCTCCTCAGAGCCTACTTGGAGCCACCAGCCCCCTGGACCCTTGCCGTCCAGCACCGCAAACGTCCCTTAGCCGTCCAACACAACCCCCAGCACAACCCTCTCTACCAATTCCCTCCGGAACTCCTCATGGGGATCAATGACCACCTCTCTGAGGTCGAAACGCTTGCCTTCCGAGCCTCGTCGCTCAAGTTCCGAGTCGTCCTTGGGAGAATCGACCCCAAGCAGTCCCGAGCTTCGTCGAAACAGTTCCTGATTCTATTGGCCAGAGACCGCTACCACAGAGCCTCCGCGCTCGAAAAGATCAGCATCGCAGATCGGAAGACCGGATGTGCTTGCGCGCCCTGCAAAGACGCACATCCAAGGTCGCACTTCTCGCAAGAGGAATTCATCAAGGGGCCGGATATCCGCGCCTGCCGCGGGAGAGCCGGCGTGCTGCGGGTGTGCAAGCACATCCAGCTCACGTACCACGAACTCAAGCGTCTGCTGGAAGAACAGGAGGACGACGGCCTTCGTTTCTCCGCCTGCCCGGATCGCCAGCATCCGGAATGCGAGCACTACGACGTTTTCCCTCCGGCGGTGTGGCGCTTTCCGAGAGGTCCTAGGATCCTGCGCGTCTTGCGTGACGTTCCCGTACTCGCTGCTGGGAGCGATCTGAGGATGACGAAGGACTTGGTCCTCAGCGCTTTGGCAGAGCTGGACGACGACGACGTGTTTATTTGCAAACACGTGCGGCTTGGTGATCCGGAGACATTTACGACGGATGTGAGGGCTGTGGAATGGCCTTATGCGAATGGTGAACGGATATCGTCGCATTGCTGCAAGGTCTGTCCTGACTATGTGTTTTTCGATCTGATGTGGATGGCTTTTGGGGTCAGGATCAGACAGATCTTTTTCACCGACGAGTCAAAATTTGGTGTTGTGTTAAGGACAGACCGTCCCTTGGGGTTTCTGAACTCTCCCAATGATGAAACGTGGATATCTCAATTGGAAGAGCCGTAGGCAAGTTGGGGTTGGAGGTTGAAATGTAGCGTATAGGGCAGGAACGAGGACTATAAGAAAGGCATTGATTGCCCAGGCTGTCAGCCTGCATTGACTAGGCTCGAGCTTAGCTTTCCTCAATCGAGCATCACTTTTCGTGCTGTCTAAGATGTTCAAGCAGCTGTTAAGACGCAAAGCGATGTGAGGATGAACAGAGTATCCGTCTTACACTACTTTGACATTCAGATGCATGCTTCGATTCCAGACGCAATAACTTCAAGACTTTGACATGTTTCCTGGGAGCTTTCTCGGTGGCTGGGACAATACAACGTGCATATTAAAGGGACATTAAAGGCCACAATGATGCGTATGCTTGAATCTACTCAGCAAGTATCAAATTCCGACGAAGAGCCTCGCCATCATTCCACCCCCCGCATCCCACGCCCCAGCAACTTCAACCCTCAATCAACCCAGCAGCACTCCCCCATTCGTCGAGATGACGCTCCCCGTAACATTCGTATCCTTCATAACATACAAAAACGCCTCCGCAACATCTCCCACGCTCCCCACCTTCCCTGTCGGCAACTTCCCCTCCCACTCCCTAAACATCTTCTCCTTCTCCTCCTCGCTCATCCGCCACAACTCCGTATCCACCGGCCCCGGCGCCACGCAATTGACCCTCACAGGCTTCATATCCAACGCCAGCCCCCTCGCCATCGTGAAGTGGCCTCCGGCATAGCTCCCCACGACAGCCCACCCGGGCAACGGCTTCTGGGCCACCGAGCCGGACGTGATGGTGAAGGAGGACTCCGGGTCGGCGGGTAGGACCTTTGCGGCCTCGCGGGCGACGATGAGCGGGCCGAAGAAGCGGACCATGCCGGCCTGGACGATGGACGGGAGGTCGGCTTGCTGGAGCGGGAGGAGGGCGAGGGCGTCGCCGGCGCTGTAGACGACGTGGTGGAGCGGGGTGGCGCCGTTGTTGGTGACGGCGGCGAAGAGGGCGACGACGTTTTGCTCGAGCGTGGCTTGGGTGCCGAGGTCGCAGACGGCGGAGGCGATGCGCTGGGCGGTTGCGGCGCTGGGGTAGGAGGTGGAGAGTCTGGTGACGGCGGTGGAGAGGCGGGAGGCGTTGGAGGAGGAGATGGTGACGGTGGCGCCGTGCTCGAGGCAGGCTTCGGCGACGCCGTAGCCGATGCCGGAGGAGCCGCCGATGATGAGGACGTGTTTCCCAATGAGCTTGGAGGTGTATTTGCGCTGGTCAGTCATGGTGGTGGTGGTGGTGGTGGTGGTGGTAGTGGGGCTGGTTTATGAAGCTGCGAAGTCAATTGCGCTAGTGAAGAGAAGAATGCGCGAGAACTCATCGAGATTATATAGTTGACTAAGTAGCTCGAAAGGATCGTCAGTCATTCGGCCTCTACATGTGAGGTGCATGATGCGAGGGGTGGAGGAGCACGGAGTTAGCAGCAGGCTGACGGAGTTAGGCAAGGATTCTTTGACGTCAGCACTGCCACCGCGTCCATGGACCGGGGAAGGAACATCTTGATCACCGCCGGGAGTCGCACCCAGGGTCGCGAGAACACAGGTGGTTTGGAGATGCAATGGTCTCCTCGAGCACGTGTTCTCGCGCAAGCCCGCTTCTCCTGCTCTCTTGTTGAGTCCCTTGGGCGCGCCTGTTCCCTGGCGCCACGCGAGAGCGTTCCGCGTTCAGCGACTGCGCAGTCCTGTCCCTGCTCGAACCCGTCCTGCAAGTGAGCGGGGCCCGGTTGCACTCGTAAAGGTCAGGTAAGCGCGGAGATTGCAGCCATAAGACCTGTCTAACGCCGGCGGACGTTGCTGCTAGCATGCTCACCGTCATGCCCGTATGCGACTGTGCCGTCCGTTTGTGCAGTCCGGGTGAAGAATTTTCGCCGGACATAATGGGAATAGCAAATCCTTGGAGCGTTGTGCTTGCGCAATCCCCACGCCCTATTCCCTGTGAATCAGCCAACCTACCACAGCCACGGGAAGTCTCCACGCAACATAACTGCCAGGTTGGGCATCCACCACGCCGCCGGCTGTCGTTTGCATCGCGCGCGGAACCGCACCTGCCGTCCGCGCCAAAGTCTGTAGCGAGCCGTGCCTGCTAGTATGGAGTATTCAAGGTTCAAGGAGGATTTGTGCCGACGTCTGGAGTGCTGTATTGAAACAAGCATCTGCGATCGTCGGGCGTCAACGCTGAATCCCCGCATCTGGATCGACGCGGGTGGAAGTCGGCCCACACCTGACAAACCCGGGATGCCCTCCTGCTCACATGTCGCACATCCTTTGTCGGGTCGCAAGAGTTCCCCATTTCAATTACATCTCCGAATCTATCATACTTTTTCGGGTCTCGTCATGCAAGTCGTCGTGTCGTCTACGTCTGATGTGTCCTTCTTATTTTACACTATCTGCCACCTGGCATTGATTTGCTTCCTCCGGACCTGGTACCCGTGTTAGTTATGCATTGTCAGGGATGGTAGTGCAAGTGCGTGCCGGAAGGAACGTGAACGACGGGGAGTCGGGAAGGAAGGGGTGGTAAAGCCAAACTCACCAGAGGAGCCACAAACAGCACGCCCACAAATAGCGCCGCAACTGTTGCAAGAAGCTGCGCACGGTTGAATCCCTTCCCCAGCACATCAAACGCGAAGCTCGGGCTGACCCTTGTTCCGAATACGTCCAGCCCAAATGCGAGCACTAGGCTAGTGCTCTCCAGCAGCGCCGGCGACGTGATAACCTTCTTGACGCCTAGAACTTCCCTCTTGTGATTCAAATACTGCGTTGGGCTGAAGTCTATGACAGGCGTGTAGCGCATGAGACCCTCCGCGGCCTCGTCTGGAGTTGGGTCGCGACCAACGGGGCGTCGCGGGTCGAGGATTTGGCGAGGGACCCCGACAACCGAGTTGGATTGAGGAAGAGTGACTAGGAGCCATTTAGACGTGATGCCCTGTGCCGTCTGTGTCACAGCCATGTGCGAGATAGGCTCCGGAATGTGATAGGTCTGAGAGAGGACGTGCGGCTTGGCGGATTCACCGACCACACCGGTGAAGGGCCGAATTGCTGAGTAGTTTGACGCGGCGCCAAAGGGGCCTCGATCGTTCGGAAGCGTCGATTCGAAGAATTCCGCGACGACCAGCTGGTGGCCCTGAGAAGGGACGTCGAAGGAAGAGCTACTAGTGAACGAGTACGTCACCCAATTTTCAGATAGTGCTGCCGCGATCGTCTGAGTCGTATCAACGCCCTCGTGAGACGCTTCCCACAAAAGGGCGCCCGACACCCCGTCGAGGAGATGGACGGAGAGGACACCTGTTGCATCTGTAACCGCAGTCACAAAAACTAGGTTAGGGTTAAGATACTTGTAGAGCACGCGGCGATCTCCAAGAACTTTGCCGATTGAGGCAACGGGGTCATTCGCAGGCCGGGGAGTGACGCTAAGGATGCGTTGGCCGGCCGTCGGCGCGAACCTCCAGACCAGTTCAGAGCCAGACCAGTATCCCTTGACCTCGCCGTCGACAACCTTATAGGTAAATTCAGTCTCGGTCGGCGCACTTGTAGCTTCTTCGGCATCCTGCCCGAGCGCCGAACTGTACGGTACACTGCGGATGACGTGTCCAGTGGACGCGTTGAGGAGGATATGGCGATTAAGCTGCGGGACCACGGCGGCGATCTGGCCCTTGGTATTGACCTGGAGTTCCACCTCCTCAATCTTTTCTCCCGGTGCGAGCTCTAGAACATTCTGGCTCCAGGCAATAAAACCACCGCTAATAGCGACAAAATAACCGGTCTCGGTAGCAACGACGACAGGTTTGTTGAGCCCAAAGGTGTCTCGTCGGGCCTTGTCCAAAACGTCGGAAGCTAAATCTTGAGCCAAGAAACGATCGGGAAGGCTTTGCAGGAACTCTGGGAGGTTTTCCAAGTCCTTCAGATGCCTCTTAACTCTGTGGACGTAAGCAGCCAAAACACTTTGATGCGTTTCGATTTCCAATTCGTGAGCCAAGACCTCCTCGGTCGGCAGGTCAACCCAAACAGCTTCTAAGGCTCCTGAAAGAACTTCCGGCCGGGACCAGCTTGGTTCGCCGTTGCGGAGCAGATCCCAGTTTCCGCCCGAAAGGTAGACCGCGGACCTGACAGCCGATGCACTGCCATCGCGCACTGCCACCTCAGACACAGCATGCAAAGGATGGAAAGCTTCCTCGTCCAAAGCAACGCGTTTGACAGGCCAGCGCCCAAGAAGTCCGTGAGATTCAGAAGAAACTACAATGACCTCTTCCGGGGTAATCCTAGTGAAGTAGACATTGGCGTCGGTTGTGCTGGTCGCAAAAGCTCCTTGACCTGCAAGTTTCGGCAAGCTGTATGCTTTGGCAATGGAGCCAGTCTTGAGGTTCGTATGGTATACCTCTGCCCAATGGCTGCTGGCCGTCTGGTAGTGGACTAGGAAATGCGGCACGGAATTGATGCGGTGCGGCGCATGGAGCACAACCTTCTTGATCTCTTCTCCGCTGTTGTTCTCAATGTTGAACGCAGATACGCCCTTAGTTCCAATAATGTTCACTTTCAGAGACTTGTAAGCTTTATCCGTCCAGGCCAGCAGGGGGGAAGCAGTATTAGCGCCGACAAACAGGATGTCGTCCGTGGTGGAGATGTCGCCCTCTGAGGAAAGTGTGTACTGGTCAACCTTCTGGCCGGTGACGGGATCGATTGCGGTAACTTTGATCTTTAGTCCCCCGAGCATCGTCGAGTGCAGAGAGATGGAGTAGACGGTGGTAGCAGAGGTCGAGACTTGGAACGGAGCGTCGCCGCTACACGCTACGTTAGCCAAGGTCATGAGCAATCGAGGCTTTAGACTACCTGCTGTCCTCGAATTCCCACTTCACGGCGCCGGTCTGCCCATCCAGCCTTCTAACAGCCAGGGTGTTTCCAGCGGACAGGACGATGGCATCCTTGGTGCCGCTGGCAGAGGCCGAAGCATCAGGGAGCTCCAGCACCTCGAGGTCCTTCACGGAGGCATCCTTAAAGTCGCTGCTCCAGATGAGCTTGCCGTCTGTCGCGTCCCAAGCTGCAACCTGGCCTCCCACGGCGCTGATAACAGTGTCCTGGTCCTCGCCAGCACGCAAGTAGCCATTGGCAGGGGCGGAGCCGGAAGCCAGCGGGTGCCGCCACACGACGAGGCCATCCTTGGGGTTCAGGGCGGCGAGCACGAGCTTGTCGGACAGGGTGTAGAGCAGCGAGGCCCCGGAGGCGGCGCGCGGCTGGTGGAAGAAGGTGGCCTGCTGCAGCGGGGCGCCGAGCAGGGCGTAGTGGTAGTCGACGTGGAAGGCGTCGTCGGCGAAGACGGCGGAGGTCCCGGGGACCAGCGCGGCGGCCAATGCCAGCAGCGAGGGGAGCAGCATCGTTCGTCGCGGGCAGGCTGACGGGCTGGCGGGCGAGCTGAGCGCGCGGTGTTGCGTGAGGGGCGGAGCTTGCCGGGGCGCACGTGACGCGGCAGGGATGGGCGCGGGCGCCTCGCAGGGCCGGCCGGCCGTTGCAGCTGCAGCAGACGGCAGACCACACCACATGCGCCGTTGCGTCCCTGATCTTCCTGCACGCGCTCGTATATTCTCCTGGCTTCGACGAAGGCCAATTACGCCGGCAGCACGCCCCCGTAGGTAGTTCCAGGCCCGGCCCTGGCGCGCTCCCTACGGAGCCTGCACCCGCGCGGCTGGGAGCCTGGGAGTCCCCCGACGGCGCTGCTGAGCTGTCGCCGCGTGCGCTGGCCCAGGCAGGACGGACCGCGCGGTGGCGGCCGGGGCTCACCGCCGCGCTTGCGGACAGCAGCGCGCCGCAGCAGGTCTGCAGCGCTGGGCGGCGCGGTGCCTGGCGGGCTCAGCGGTGAGGGCGCGGCTGCACCTGCAGCAGCGACGCGGCAGGGCGATCGCGGCCACAAGGGCGCTGTGCATGCATTTGATCTGGTTGTGCAGCGCACGGGCGGGAGCTTGGGGAGTCGCGGGATCAGGGGCATCGCACGTCCCGGGCGATTGGTGCCTGGCGGATTCCAGCTGGAAGGATTGGACTCGCCGTGAGCGCAGAGCCGCCGCGCTGGCGCCTCGGACAGGCTGGCCCGGCGAGCGTGCCTGACGGTTGAGACAGCGGAGATCATGCTGTCATCCGCGCGCGCCCGGCCCATCGACTGATGGCTGCCAGAGCCGGCAGGTCGCGCAGGCCGGTCCAAGGCTGGCTGCGCGCGCACTGATGCGGTTACGTCGACGCTCGCCTATCACCCTCGAGCTCCGCGAAATTATGTCAACCGCCAACGCCAGGCAGTCCAGCGCTGCTCGTGCTGCGCGCGCCGTCTATTAATCATGCCCGCGCCCGCCTCGCGCGCCGCCCCAGCGCCCTCACCACCTGCGATACCCGCCCGCGCCCTCGCTGGCTCCCACCGCCCGCCGCCTCGCCGCCCACCGCCCCGGCCCCAAGCGCCGCCGCCTGCCGAGCTCCCCCCGGCCTGCGCTGCCTCCGCCGCCGTCGTGCGCATCCTTGCTCTCGCCTCGCCGCATCGTGTGCGTTAAAGCTCCGCAGCTCCAGGCGCGCTGAGCCCCGCGCCGCTCCCAATTGCGTGCGCCTGGCTGACAGGCGCCCTAGCGACCCCCGCCTGAGTCGTTCCCACGGTACGCGCCGCGCACGGCTGTTCGTTCGAGCCGCACATCTCGAGAGCTGGGCCCAGCACCCACCACACCACCTCCGCCGCCTGCGCCCTGCCCGAGCCACGGCAACCTCGCAAGCTGCTCGTCCTCCCGGCTCCTGCGTGGCGTGCTCCTCTCGCGCCAGCTGCTGGCGCGCGGGCTCCCCCTCGACAGCTTCGCGCGCGCGCGTCGCCCTCCGCCCCGTAACCTCCGCCGCCGCACGCCGCGCCCTCCCCTGCTCCAACCCTCGGAGGCATGTCACAACGAGAGTACCACATCGTCGTCCTCGGCTCTGGTATGCTGAGACCCTTGCGCCGATCGCGATCTGCGCTAGTGCTGACGCCGTCGCTGAACAGGTGGTGTGGGCAAGAGCTGTTTGACAGGTAAGCTGCTCTCGAGCCAGCGCCCGACGAGCGGCCCAATTGACCACCGCCGCAGCGCAATTTGTCCAGAATGTCTGGATCGAATCCTACGACCCCACCATCGAGGACTCGTACCGCAAAGCCATCGACGTCGATGTTAGTAGCCGCCGCAGCACTTTGACGACGCGTGAAGCCTGACACCGCGCGCTCTAGGGACGGTCGGTAGTGCTCGAGATCCTGGACACTGCAGGAACGGAACAGTTCAGTAAGCCACCGCATCTCCCCTGCGTCCATGCGCGCGCAATCAGCTAACCAGCCTGCAGCTGCCATGAGGTACCTCCCCCGCGCCGCAGACCCTGCCCCGCATCCCACTAACCGCCCGCCAGAGAACTCTACATGAAAACAGGCCAGGGGTTCCTCCTCGTATTCAGCATCACCTCGATGACGTCTCTGCACGAGCTCGCCGAGCTGCGCGACCAAATAATCCGAATAAAAGACGACGAGCGGGTGCCCATTGTGCTGGTGGGCAACAAGTCGGACCTGGAAGAAGACCGTGCAGTAACACGGGCGCGCGCCTTTGCGGTCAGCCAAGCATGGGGCAACTGCCCGTACTACGAGACCAGCGCACGGCGCCGCGCAAACGTCGACGAGGTCTTTGTGGATCTCTGCAGGCAGATCATCCGGAGGGACATGGAGCGCACCCGCTCGCATGCGGATCCCTACGGCCGCCCCAGCGGCAGCAGCCGGCGGCACCACCCATCCAGCCGACATAGCACTGGCGGAGGCGGTGGCAGTAGCAGTAGCATCACCGGACGACGACGAAATCGCCGCGATCATCGGTGTGTGATATTATAGCGTGGAAGCTGCCTAGCCGTGGCAGGTATGTATTTGCGCAAAGCGCGTGCAATGTGCCGCATGCAAATGTGTCCAAAGTGTACGGGAATGTCTTGATCTACAGTTACCATTACTCCTCTTCGACCGGCCTTTTTTGTGTTTTTTTTTATTTTTTGCTGCGCTGGGTAGGGCCGCGGCATTGTTGGATCACGGGCAGATTGGCGTCCTTCCTCGGGAGAGCAAGCTCGTGGAGTCATCATCATCATCATCACATTCGAATAGACGTACGATATAGAACGAGTACAGCTCACGGCTGAAAATTAATGTCCACGAAGACGTACTTCTCTTCTAGCGTCAATATTTCATTGTCCAGTTTTCTTTTCGGCCACTCGACTGATGGAATTCGGCTGCTTCGCGTTCGATTTCCTATTCCAATACGCGCGGTCACCATAGCTTGTGCCAGCATTTCACATGCCAGATGATCTGCAATTTATTTTATCATCTCTCAGCCCTGCTCAAGCGGCCGTCCACAACCCGAATGCCGGACGAGCATCACGAGACAAAGGCCCCGTCCCACCACCCCCGCGCTTAAGACCTACCGGTCCGAAAAAGCAGGCGCACCCAGGACCTGACACCCCGGACTCGGGAACCGGAGGTTCGGAGTCAGCCAGGAAAATGACCGGAACTGGCATGTGCGCAACGCCAAGGAAGATCGCAAGGGCCGGTGCCGGGGTGTGTGTGGGAAAAGAGAATGCCCTGCTCGTGAAACTAGCGTGCTTTTCCGTTTCTCCCATGGAAGCAGATCTATCTTAAGCATCTTGCACCTTCTATTGCCTTGCTCAGGCACGCCGCCAAGACGAGGATTCATGAGGCGAATACGAAAGACCACGATGTACCTTCCGCCAGCTTCCTATTGTCTCGGTGCGGGTCAGACTGTTTGCTGACAATTGTTCGGGCTTTCTGGGCGGCGCGAAGAAGAGACGTATGTATGTACACGCACACATATCGACGCGTACAGCGGCAAAGCCGCGTCGCGTCCGCGTTAGCTCCTCTCGTATTCACTCGGGCGATCAGGAAGTTACCGCGGGCAAAGCGGGTATGCAGGCAGGCAGGCAGGCGTGTAGAGCGAGGCGAGAGGCAGCCAGCCAGCCAAACGGAAGACATGCGATCTCTCGCACTCTGTTGCTCTTCTCCTCCACGACCATCCATTCTTCCCTTGGCCAATTCTTTTTTTTTGGAGGGGGGTCTTACCCGGGAACTTGGTCCCCCCGTCCCCGTCGTGCATAGATGGCCCGGGGGGGAGAAGCGGATGATGCACGCCACAAACGCACGTTTTCCTTAGTCGCCGCTCTACCATCCATCCATCCATACAAACACACATACATACATACCTACATACATACACTAGTAATGCGTCACTACTAACTACTTATCACAGGCTCTATATTTTTTTTTTATTATTTTCCCTCCCTTCCCTTCCCCACCCCCCTGTGTCTCGCACTCGCTTCATCTCTCTTCCCATTACCCTTTTCTCGCCGCCCCCATCCCCACTCGCGTATTCCCGTCTCCTCCGTTCGGCTGAGGCGTAAGTAAATCAATTTTATGCAGGGATCGGGAGCAGCTATTCCAGGCGGCCAGACAGCCTTGGCTTTTTTCCCCCCCACCACCCGTGCGGCGGCAAACGGTTGAGGCTTACTTACGCTCGTGCATGTGCGTTGCGTTCCGGCCGGAAGGACGCGGACGGCACGGCAGCGGCAGCGGCAGCGGCAGCGGTAGCGGTAGCGGCAACGGGGCACGGCAAAGCGCGAGTCGTAGGCGCGAAACGAGGCGGAAGCGGGTAACGTCGATCGTCGTCGTCGGCGGCGGCGGCGTATCATGCGGGCGTTGCGGCGGAGTAGTTGATAGCGAAAAGGCCGGTATGCATAAGTCAAAGCGTGTGTGTATGTGATTTCAAAGGGTCAAAGCGTGCAGGTCTATTTTGGTGCGGATTAGATAGGAAGGGAGATCGGACGGACGGGGATGATGGGAGGTGGAGGCGGGAGGGAGGGCAAGCAGTGAGCGAATGGGCATGTGGGTACGGCGGGTAGGTTTGGGGGCGGGTGTCTGCTGGTCGGAGATGGCGTGAGTAATCATCTCCGGAGGCGGGCAGGCCGACACAGAGAGATGGCGAGAGGACGATTAGACGACGGGGTGGGCGTGTGGGGGTGGTGTGGGGTGGGGGGTGGAGCGGAGGTGATAGCGTGGCGGCAGGGAGCGGCGCGGGCTAGTGTGTAGATTGTTGCTGGTGTTGTCGGATGGTGAGGCTGTAGCGAGCGCGTCACGCGTGGAGTGATGCGGTTCTGCAGTGTGTGTGTGAGCAGTCATCCGGGGGCTCGCGGTTGGCTGGTGGTTTGACGAGCTGTCTGGTTCCTCGCGGCGCGCATGCGGATCCGATTGGGCGGTGCGTCGGTTTCACCACCTGGCGCATTGATAGACAGCGCCTGCTCCCGCGTCTTCTCCCAGATCTGTTCTGGTCGGCTATTCTGACGTAGGTGCCCCGTACACGGCCGGATAGCCACGGTCCAGGGCTGCTGCTTGTGACCGGTGAGTCAAGCTCGGGCACGCGCCGAAGGGGAAGTCGGAGCTCGGGAATCTGCGGGCGCCCACGAGACAGCGAAGTAGAGTCCGAGCAGTTGACCGGCTTTCTTCAAAGGCCGCGCGCGAGACCGAAGGACCGCGCAGGAGCAGGAAAACCAGCGCAACGGTTCTGCCGCGATCCTCGGCGGGTGCGGATGCTGACTTGCCGCCGCCGCTGCAGCTGATGCTTGTGATGCGTTGAGCGCCCGGTTTCTCACCTCACAAAGCCGAGGCCGCGAGTGAAGGATGCGCTTCGACTTTCCCACCCGTGGAACCCGCGGCGGGAGATTGTCATTATTCGCGTTCCCGTCCTCCCCTTCCAGCCGGTTGGGTGCTCCGAAGTGGTCGCTCCCTGGAGCCGATCGATACGCGTCACCTGAGAAGTGGCATATAAGGAAAAGGGGTGCTCTTGTTCGGTTGAGGGCTGGGCTGGTGATGTATTGGACAGGCACACTGCAATACGCGGCATCTTAAGCATGCCCGGTGCTGCGGCGGCTAAGGTGCTTCTTTTCTTTTTCCACGCGTGCGTCGACCGCTCGCAGGGCTGCAGTAGCGCGGGGCAGCGCATATGCACGCGTTGCCAATTTTGCCAGCAACCCGGCCGCGTGGAAGGTCGTCGACGCCCAGGCTGATGAGGATGCGCGGGCCGATCTGCGGTGCAACCAATAGATCGTGTGCGCTCCCTTCGCGCTCCGCGTTGGCCTGCGCCTCGTTGATCGGCGGCACGGCTCCCGGCAGAAGGGATAGGATTGTCTAGTGATAGGTTATTTTCTGGCTGTTAGTAGTCGGTTCGGCTAAGGCTGGCTGTGCATGTGTTATGCAACACGCATCCCTGACTCGTTGAGATGCGCTGACATACGTCCTTTTGCCACATCGCACGCGTCGAGGAGATCATCTCGTGCATGCTGTGCGTTCTCAACGTTTCACGTCCTCTCCCGCTTTCCTGCTTGTGCCCGCTTGACCGGTCGGCTGCACGTCTCGGAAATCATCCCCCTTCGGCACATGCATCAACAGCTTCCATAGACACGTGCATGCCGGTAAACCTGCGTGATGGCATGCCGTCGTGGCGATTGCTTCATCTGGCGAGTTCACTGTACAGCATGCACGGCCAGCGGAAAGCTCATGCATTGGATCCTACGCTACAATTGCCCTTGGAGCCGTCAAACTGTGTCAATGACGTAAATGTTGACTCTCCACGTATGGAATGTTGGAGAGGAATCGGAGAGTGCAGCAAAGCAATGCAATTTCCAACTTAGGAATATGCTAGAAGCCTTTTGTGGAAGACAGCATGCAACTAATTTTGACGATTGCCTCGTGTTCAACTTCAGTAGAATGGTATATGCACTGTGGTTCTAGTGCGGCTATAGGCGCGGAACTAACAAAAAAAAGAAAAGGAGTAGCCACCAACTTGGTTCTTAACCCATAGTCTCTCATCTAAGCATCGTCACTTCCTCTCAACAAATGCCTAACATCCTTCATAGGTTCATTGCACTTTCATGTGTTCTAAGGCTCATCCATCTCACTCCTGCCCACCGCCGGACCAAGACTCTACATCGAATACATGGAGGAGCGCAAACGCCAACGACCTCCACTATATGAAAGAGGCTAGTCACACTGCGCAGTAATATTAACGCTGAGTTTAAGAAGTGGAGTATTAGAAAAGAACTGGAGGACGGCAAGAGGGCATCGACATTTCTGCACAGAAAAGGGGGCCGACGACATCTTCATGTTAAAAGCAGTTTGTACATTCGACATGTCTAATATATATGCAATCCAGCTGTAACAAGCTTCTTTTTTCTTCCTCTTTACCGTAACCGTCTTCAGCCTCGCAAACGACAAAGCCGCATCTTCATCTTGCTTTACTCGGACACCTCTCTCCCCAGACATTTCCCCCCCGTAGACCCCGTACTACTAACCTCGCTCCCGCAAAAATGCTCCCATAGACCACGCCTCGTGAAACCCGCCTACATCCTAAACACACCCCACTTCTCCACCCTCTCGGCATCCTTCCTCTCAGCCGCCCGCCCTTGACACGCAACCTCAAGCCCAAGCCCCAGAACGGCGCGCGTGTGCTCGGGCGGGATGATGCCGTCGTCCCACAAGCGGGCGCTACCGAACGTAGCCTCACTCTCGCGCTCGATACGCGCCTTGAGCGCCGGATCGGCCTGCTTGCCGACCGCCTCCATGACGGACGAGAGCTGCTCCGGACCCATGACCGAGGTGCGGGCATTGGGCCAGGTCCAGAGGAAGCGTGGGGAGTAGGCGCGGCCGCTGTTGGGGGTGGGAGAGAGAAAGGAGTCAGTTGAGTCTGCGCTATGCGGATAAGGGGGGGAGGTGGGTTCGAGGGTGATTGCACACGAGACTCAACAAAGCCGTTGAATCGAAGAATCGGACAGATGATAGAATACGAAGAAGAGGAAGAGGAGAGACACTCACCACATGCCGTAATTGCCCGCCCCCGCACTGCTCCCAACCACGACCGTAAACTTCGGCACGTCCGCACAGCTCACCGCCGTAACGAGCTTCGCGCCGTTCTTAGCGATGCCGCCCTTCTCGGCATCCGCGCCAACCATGAACCCCGAGATGTTTTGCAGGAACACGAGCGGGATACCGCGCTTGCTGCACAGCTGGATGAAATGGGCGCCCTTGAGCGACGCTTCCGAGAACAGAATGCCATCGTTCGCCAAGATGCCGACGGGATGACCGTGAATGCGCGCGAAGCCAGTGACCAGAGTCGTGCCGTACAGCGGCTTGAACTCATCGAAGTGCGAGCCGTCGACGATGCGGGCAATGATGGAGCGGGCGGGGACGGGGAGGCGGGGGTTGGTGCCGACGATGCCGGCGAGCTCGGAGGGGTCGTAGAGTGGCTCTTCGTACGTCTTGCTCGCGTTTTGGGGCGCAGATGTGCTGGATTTGGGGTAGTTGAGGTTGGCGATGCTGCGGCGGGCGAGCACGAGCGCGTGCGCGTCGTCGACGGCCAGGTAGTCCGTCACGCCCGAGATCTCGCTGTGCAGGGCGCCGCCGCCCAGGTCCTCCGCGCTGACGACTTCGCCTGTTGCGGCTTTGACGAGTGGAGGGCCGGCTAGGAATATGTGGCCCTGTTTCGCAACGATGATGGATTCGTCGGACATGCTGGGCACGTAGGCGCCGCCGGCCGTGCAGGGCCCCATTACTACGCTGATTTGCGGGATACCCATTGAGGACACTGGGAGAAGGTTAGCTGGGAAGCCTGGATACCAGCGACAGACGGCTATGAGTACTTCTTGCCTGGTTGAAGAAGATCCGGCCGAAATGGTCGCGATCAGGGAAGACATCAGCCTGATGGGGGAGATTGGCGCCGCCGGAGTCGACGAGGTAAATGCAGGGCAGTCCTACGCGCATCAGCCCAGCCTCGCTCGGACATCCAGTCAGCAAATCTCACTATTCTCCTGCGCAATGGCCTGCGCCCTGAGGTGCTTCTTCACGGTGATCGGGTAGTACGTCCCGCCCTTGACCCTGCAAACCCAACATCAGCTCTTCACGACCCAACCAAAGTAAGCTCCTCAGCTCCCCCCCAAAACCTACTACATACGTGCTATCATTCGCCACAACCACGCACCGCACCCCCTCCACCATCCCAATCCCCGTCACAATCCCCCCGGCCGGCACCTCCTCCTTGCCATACATCCCCAACCCCGCCAGCGCGCTCAGCTCCAAGAAGCTCGTCCCCGGATCGATCAGCGCGGTGATGCGATCACGCACCAGCATCTTTCCGCGCGCGACGTGCTTCTCGCGCGCCTTGTCCGAGCCGCCGCGAGCCACGCGCGCGTGGAGGTCGGATACGTGCGTCTGGAGCGCGGAGAAGGAGGCGTGGTTGTCGCGGAAGGTGGGGGACGAGGGGTCGACGTCGTTGGGCAGGGTGGAGAGCAGGGACGCGTGGTGCGAGGAGGTGTGCGTCGCGATGGCGCGGATGCTGGTGCTGCTACCGGGGGTGCATGGCGGGGTGCGGGGGGCGAGGTGCAGCGGTTTCAGGCGTGCGGAGGTGAGGGAGATGGGGTGGCGGAGGGCGCGCTGGAGGGCGGGGCGGATCCGGGGAGGGAGAGGCGCCATTGTGCGAGGCAATGGGGGGATCGTGGGGAGGGAGGGGAAGGGAAGTGCTGGTGTTGATGGGCGGTACAAGGCCTTTCTGATGCGGAGAAGAGCCGAAGCTAGCCGATGGAATGCGGGGGATTGCAGCGGGCGGCTCCACACTACCCGCTCCTAGCGAGAGCATGGGGGGCCTGAACAAACATGCGATGAATGGGAGCCGCCCTTCGTAGATTCATACTGATATTGTTTGAAGTATCAGAGCCTGTTCGAATTCGTCCCGTCTGTCTCGGCCAACGCTACCCTGAAAGGAAATGTCACGTCTCCAGCCCACACCCCCCACTCCAACCCTAATGCCCAAGCAAGAAAATGTATAGCAAGAAATAAATAAAAAATGATATGAAATGAAGACAACGTAGACAAAGAGGTTAAGAGACCCGTAAACAAGGGAACGTCCTCCCCACTCACACTTGACCACCAATCTTCCCATAGACTCCTCTCACCCAATCTGCCCGCACCCAACTCGGAACACACCCAGCAAGCCCAATCAGCCACTCGCACCAGCCCATCCCTCCCTCCCAGTCCCTCCCTTCTTCCCCCTTCCAATCCGCCTCCCCCGGATCCGACAGCAGCATCATATACACCGTCCTGCAATACCTTTCTCTTCCCGGAACGCCATCAACAACCCCCCGCCCTCCAGAAGGCAGGCCATAATCGCACCACAACTCTTCCTCACCAAACAATACACCCAATACCCCCCGCCCCCCTTCCTCATCGAACACCTCCCAGTGCCTCTAAAACCTCACCACCAGCCCGGGGTGGTGTGATGGTGTCGTGATGGCAGGGCTCGGGCCAGGGGGTGCGGCTGGATGAGGGATTAGCATTGGGAAGCGTTGGTTCGGGGGCGGGGGAGGAGGGGGAGTTACGTACCAGTATACGCAAGTGGGGCGGGAGGCGAGGCGCGTTCGTTCCCATTGTTCCCAGCATTCGCGGTGGAGGTTCGTGCCGCATTGTGCTTTGCACCATACGAGGTCGGTGAGCGGGCTGGATGCCATTGTCGTCTGGCAGATGGGGCATTCATCGTCGGTGGTCTTGCGTTGGGCGTGTTGGGCTGTGCAGTGCTCCCGTGTAGGTTGTCGTGCTGGCGACGGGGATGGAGAACGACTTAAGAGGGTTGTACGAGGCGATAGGGCAGGGGAAGAGGCCGTGGAAGCAGGCTCTGCCGCCGTCTGGATTCGTGTGTGGTGTGTTGCTGGAGTGCGCCTGGACGATTGCTCTGGAGAAGTGTTGACTGAAGAAGGCATTGAAGCAGGCTCTGCAGCCGTCTGGATTGGTGTGTGGATTGTTGCTGGAGTGCGCCCGGACGATTGCTCTGGAGAAGTGTTGACTGAAGAAGGCATTGAAACAAGCACTTGCTGAGGCTGGTCACGCGGAGCGACCGATGCTTCAGAGCTTGGAGCAAAAATACGTGCGAGTTCACGTAACATCTCTGCTTCGGATACCGGCTCAGGCAACCCGCGGGTGCGAATCTGCTGCCGGGGTGCTGAGAACGTGAACTCTGTGCGTGGTGGGGAAGGAAGCGCTGCAGTACGTCTTGTGGTCCCAGAGCGCTCAGTTCCGCCGGCAAGTCCAGTGGTGTTAGTTGTTGTCGAGCTAGGACTGCTATCTCTGCTGGTTCGGTCTCCGGACACGGTTCTCGATGGCTGGACAAGCACAGGCTGGACGCGTGAGTTGCTGGTCGACTCCAGCCTGGATGTACGCTCTGGTGTTTCAATAAACTCGGTCCTCCTGGACGCAGAAGACTGTCGCTGCGTAGAAGCTGGAGCTGCAATGGGAGTAGTGGATGCGCGTGTTGTCTCTGTGTTCATGGAACCTCTTGTGGTAGTTTGCACCGTGCGGGACGAGTGGACCGGGTTGTCATGTGTGTGAGTCCGGACACGTTCCGAGACCTCTGGGCGAAGTCGCTGAGAAGATCCACTTCCAATTTCTTGCCTCAGCCATTTGGAAATCTCCCGGTCCCATCTTGACGCGACATCAGTTGTTTGGTCTTGATGCCATCTGAGGCAAAGGCCAATATTCGCAAGTTTTTGAAGGCGGTCAAACCGGAGACTTGAATTTCTGAGGTCAAGACCGGCAAGTTCCCAAAGGCCGCGATCGAACTTGTGGCGATTTCCTGGGTTGATAGGGTTCCGGCATCTTCGACCCTCTGACATATCGCCTACACAAGTGACCGCGCCCTTGTACGGATTGACTGGCTGAAGTATCTCAGATAGGGCGCGATGAGTGTCGTTTTGAGATAGAGGAAGAGCCATTGTAGAAGAGAAATGCAGCGAAGGAGAATAACGACTGAGAGGACGCCTGTTGGAGGACAGGCTTTAATAGACGGTGGTTAGCTTACAGAGAGTCATTGTGCTAAGATGTCTCACCTGAATGTGTTTGTTGTCTCAGTCTTTGGATAATGGTGTCTTAAAAGCAAGCGCTTGGGAGTGAGGAAGAGAGTATGATGAAAACGAGCGTAAAAGGCTTGTCGTCGCGGTTGATGGAGACCAGGCCGGGACACAACCCATTGTACATACCTTTTAAGGTGTCACATCGCTGGGCAAGACTACACTGGGGCGCAGCGAGGCGGACAGGGTGTCAATGACCGAGGCTCAGCTCTGCCTCAGACACCCCCGCTCAAGCCCACAGGTCCCAGAGTGTCGGAAGGGACATGGCACTGCACGTATCCAATGAGTAGCGAGTAGTAGGCGGTGTAGATGTGGTTCCCCTGCATAAGCGCTCGGCTACGCCGCACACGTGATTGAGACCTGCTTGATAAGGAAAGAATTGCAGGGGTGGGAAACTGTTCAGGACAAGCGCGCTTCGCACAGCCGCCGCTGGGATGTGCGTTGCCTCGTTGCCTTCGCCAATACTTACAAGATCTGTTATCGCGCCAAGGTCATGGATGCTGGGACTGACAGCTGCACACGAGAAAAGAGCTCCAGGAGACTGGAAAGGGATCCGCACAGGGTCTTATTTGCAGATATAGAAAATTCCGCATGGGCTTGCGTTTTTCGAAACGCAGAATGAGCCGTGTAGGTGTCTGCTGATCGAAGAAGCGACCCCGCTTTGATAGCATAGCCTCGTGATGCGTTGGCGCGGCGCAGGGGGAACGTCAGGTTCGTTGAGCGGATATCGCGGCTTTCTGGCAATTGAAAAATTCTTGAAAGATGAGACTGAAGACGACTAGTTGACATTAGGGAGCAAAGAACTACGGAGCATTGAGACTGTCCGGAAAGCACAAATGTATAGCCACAACAGTGGGCGGTGCGGAAGGGTGGGATGGTATAGTTCGTAGACCCCTGTCCTTTGGAGTGGCGGGGAAGGATTCTACGCCGCACGGCTGAGCAGCTACGCGGTCGCGAGCCGCTCCGTCCCCAGTGATCGAGACAACAGTGCCCCTTACTGAAGCGCCCGGAATGACGCAAGACCCATCTATGTTTCGTAATTCCAGTTCACTGCACAAAGACCTAGACGAGAACTAGAGAAGCAGAGAAGACCAAAGAACAAGCGGCGAACTTACCCGAGAGACTAGCCCTTGCGCAGGACCGGGGGAGCAAGGAAGAGGCTGGGGTGTTCCACGGAATGGGATTGAGACGTCAATGCGGTGAGCACTGTACAGCTGCGACTCGACGAGTCCCATACCATACGCAGATGGTTAAGCTCAGGCCGCTGGAAAACGGGCCCCAGAAAGATTTCGCTGACGGTCCCACACTCCTGTCCATAGTGGTTTTCTTCGGCCTGCAATCGAGGGGTGATGGGAGCTTGCTCGTAGGGATGCCATGACAACGACAAAGTATTGTTCCTCAGACACGTCTATTCTCAAAGGAGTGCAGTTACCTTGGTTGACGCCGAATAGGTGGGCTCATTAGAGGACTCGTCATGGAAGATGGCCGGCGCGCGTAACCAGATCCACTCATATCGTTTTGCGACCTCAAGGCAGCAGAACGTCACAACCGTTGCGTAGATTCCTCGGGCTTTAGCTTCCTGTTGCAGCCCAATCATCCCTAGCCATCAATGTATTTGGCCCACCGTTACACATCCCGCTTAGTTGCTGGAGGTTCCCTCTTTGGACGGACTCGCAACAAAAATTTTTGGGTATGGCTAATACTGTAGACGCTGCAAAAACTTATGCCTGTGATTTCCGTGGGAGTCCGAATGATTTTGTTGACTTGCTTTGGCCAGCAATCACTGCCCGGGTTTGCCGAGTCCAATAGTCTTTCATCCAAGCTTGTAGCGTCAGACCATATACGCGTGCTTGGAGATGCTGAAATGCACCAAGCAATGTGGGCGGGTGTTTGTGCAAGCCGTAGGCGCTTGTTCTACGGAAAGAGCGGCGGTATTCCGGCGGGACGAAGAAGCAAAAAGGAGGATGTCAGCCGGCTGGATTTTTTGAAAGCCGTCTTCAAGAGAGTTTGCAACGCAAAGCCGGCCGAGGAAAGAAAGAAAATTAAGAGTCCAAGGATTCGGTGGAGAAAGGCCAGAGGAGTGGCCAGGGACCAGCAGGATGAACGCCGACCACAGGCGATCGGCGGCGCGAAACGGCTGCAGATGTTTACACAGGTGACCGCGCGGGCAGCAGCAGCGATGAGGTATGGGAGAAGCAGATCAGACGAGACTGCAGGCGGTGCGCAGAAGCGGGCGGCGTGGTGTGTTGACTGCACGGGCGGGCGCGTTTTGGCGTTCGCGCGGGGCCGGGGGAAGTGATTTTCCGGGGCGCGGGCGCGCATTCAGCTCGGTCACCCGCGCAGCAGCGGCGGCCAAAAGCTCGCTATGATGCGCTGGAAAGCAGCGCGCTTTTCCCACGCCTTTTGGCGCCTGCGCTTTTGACGTTCCTGCCCGTCGCCGCTTGGCCACGCCCGCTCAAAGCAGTTTAGCGCGCCTCGCAGCAGCAGTCGCAACCTAATCACTCGGCTCTCCTATTTAAAGCTATCGCCCGGCGCCCGCCCTTCGTCCCTTTTCCACTCTCTTCCCACCGTTCCCGACCATCCGCGGCGTGACATCAACACCACGCTCCGTTCGCGACTATCACCACCCCAACCTCTCTCAACACATTAATTCAACATGACCGGACGTAAGTCGCCCTGTCCCTGCTCCCTGCACGCCCTGTCGCTGCATGCATCGCCGTCGCCACCGTTGTTGGGGTTCGCGTCGCTGTCCGCCGGTCGCGATACGCGTCGCGACACCGCCTTGGTGTTGCACCACGGTCCCCTCCACCACGCCCCTGCCCCAGCCTCACCCGTCTTCCGGCATCGCTCTGCCGCTGCACGTCACGTCCATGTCGCTGACTCTCGTCCACAGGCGGCAAGGGTGGCAAGGGTCTTGGAAAGGGTGGCGCCAAGCGTCACCGCAAGATCTTGCGTGACAACATCCAGGGTATCACCAAGCCCGCTATTCGCCGTCTCGCCCGCCGTGGTGGTGTCAAGCGTATCTCTGCCAGTAAGTTGCCCCGCCCTGCCGACGCGTCGCGTCGCGCCCGTGCTGACGCGCCGCGCAGTGATCTACGAGGAGACCCGCGGTGTTCTCAAGTCGTTCCTCGAGGGTGTCATCCGTGACGCCGTCACCTACACCGAGCACGCCAAGCGCAAGACGGTCACGTCGCTCGATGTCGTCTACGCCCTCAAGCGCCAGGGCCGCACCCTGTACGGTTTCGGTGGTTAAGCGCCCCGCCTGCACGGTCCTACGTCCACCGGCTTTCGCCCTCAGTGTCGGCTCATATCTGGTTTCGGCGCTCTTGTCAATTCGGTCGGCGGATGGGTGGCGACGGGCGCGACTGCTGGGTTTCTCATGGGAAAGGTCTTCTCTTTTGTGATTACGGGAACGGATGGAGTTTGACGGATTCTGTTGCTTGATTGATACAATGGATATGGCGGTTATGATGGCGCAAGCCTGCTCATCAATGCATGATCCATTCAGCTGAGAAATGCTCCTGCCTGCGTCGCTATGTCCCTACTGCACTGTCGCCGACGCGCCGCCAACTAAGGAGACGCGTCCAAAGCCTAGTCGCGGAGGGACCCACTAATCGGTCTCACGATGCTGAGCGGCCGCGGCGATCAGCCCCCCATCTCTGGCCCTTTAGCCAGCCGAAGGGCGCGATGTGTACATCTTTGGCCCCAGTCTCGTCACGTGTAGTCTGTCGTGCGATTCGTAAGCATGGCGTATATTATACTTCTGTCAGCCACGACGCTCGAGAACCATCCTCACGGACAATTGAAGCAGCAGCAATGGCGCCCAAAACCGAGAACGTGCTCATCTTTGGTGCAACCGGTGTCATCGGGCGTTTCATCACCGACGCCATCGTCAACGCCCAGCCGCCGTTCAAGCGCGTCGGCATCTACACCTCCGCCGGCACAGTCGACAAGAAGGCTGCAGAGATCCAGGCTCTCAAGGATAAGGGCGTCGAGATCATCGTCGGCGATTTTAGCAACGAGGACAAGATTCTCGAAACCTACAAAGGTCCCACTCCCGCGTTACTCTTCGCCTCGCCTGCCTCGGAAAAGGCCTCGTGAACTTTGCACGTCCAACGACCATAGCAAGACTAACAATTCCTCGCAGGCTTTGACACTGTCGTCAGCGCTGTCGGCCGCAACGTGATCGCCGAGCAGATCAACCTGATCCGGCTCGCCGAAGCTTCGCCCAGCATCAAGCGCTTCTTCCCAAGCGAGTACGGCACCGACATCAAGTATGGCCCGCAGTCGGCGCACGAGAAGCCGCACCAGCAGAAGCTGAAGGTGCGCGCCTACCTCGAATCCGACGCCGTGAAGAGGCTCGAGTACACGTATCTCGTGACCGGGCCGTACGCGGACATGTACGTTCAGAAGGGCGGGGATGAGAGGGCGGGTTTCTTTGATGCCAAGGCGAAGAAAGCAATCCTGGTCGGAGACGGAAATGGCAGAATCAGCCTGACGACCATGGCCGAGTCCGTCCCCTATTCGATTCCTGCTATGAGAGTTCGCATGCTGATTTGAGATAGTGTCGGCAAGCAGCTCGTCGCTGCACTCCAGCATCCCGAGGCTACGGCGAACCGCGCATTGATCGTCAACTCCTTCACCACCACGCCAAAGGAGATTCTGGCTGAGTTT
Organism: Neofusicoccum sp. Z40; assembly: GCA_037356075.1. Classification (NCBI taxonomy): domain Eukaryota; kingdom Fungi; phylum Ascomycota; class Dothideomycetes; order Botryosphaeriales; family Botryosphaeriaceae; genus Neofusicoccum; species Neofusicoccum sp. Z40. The sequence goes on from JBAWJV010000006.1 coordinate 275,961, forward strand.
GAAAAGCAGACTGGCGGCTCCAAGTGGGCCGTTTCGTACACGCCTCTTCCGGAGCTTGAGAAGCTGGAACAGGAGGCCTGGGAGAAAGGCGTTCCGTACGCCGCCCTCTTTACTCTGAGGAGGATCTGGGCCCAGGGTGGCACCCTTTATGAGAGCCGTGATAATGACCTCATTCAGGCGCCGCCGAGTGAGCCGCTGGAGTCCCTTGTTGCAAAGGCCATCGAAGCTCAGAAGTGATCTTTGTTCAGGTAAATGGTCTGGCGGGCTACTTATCTACCAGTCTCACGGGATCTACGAAATTATGAAGAATACCATCTTTCGCTCTCCCGATTTTCTTCTCTTTCCCTAAGTGTTTACGGCTATCAAGCCACTGTTACTAGCATTTGATCACCCCGGCTCAACGCCCCTCCCCAGAAACGTCGGTTCACCAAATTCTTTATCCGAAAATTGACATAGCGGCATACCCATGACTCTACTCTTGTCAGCACATCTCAAACCATCCAACACAGCCAACAGAAGAAAAGGAAAATGAGTGGAAAGGGAAATAAGCACATACAATAGCCTCACACGTAGCCCGCGCCTCCTCCCCAATCTCAACCAGCGGCTTCCCTGATCCCGCCACACTCGCATCCGCCGCCATCTGTATCTGGCAGCACTTCTCAAACGGCACAAACCACGCCACCGTCCGCCCGGCCGTCAGCAGCCCGTGGCTACCCAGAATAGCAGCTTTCTTGCTGCCCAGGACGCCGGCGATGCGGGCGCCTTCTTCGGAGGCGAGGGCGACGCCGGCGAAGTTGCTGGTGGGTTGGTCAGATTGGAGGAAAGGATGAGTGCGGAGAGGGAGAGCGCAGGGGTACAGCTCGTTGTCGTTGTGGAAGATGCAGGCGTCTTGGTGGAGCATGATTTCGGGCCGCGCCATGTGGATTGCGTGGTGGATGGCGAAGGCGGCTGCAAAACACCAGTCAGCTCTCGTTTGCAGTGTAGGTCGGCCATTCTTTGCGGGATGTGCTACTGACCACGATTTACCCTCCGCTTATTCCCTCCGTCAACGACCTTTCCGCATGCGTCGACGCGGATGCGACCCTCATCATTGATCAAGGAGAAGTGCAATCCTAATCATGTGGTCAGCTCCTTTTTTTTAATCATTCGTTTACACTTGTTCCTCCTCCAGGACCGCCACATTTTCTTTTCTCAAAGAACGCAGATTTGGAAACAAGATGAAGTGAAGAGATCTGCGGATTAGGAAACATCAAGCACTGACCCAAGCGATTCACCCAGAAACTGCCCGGATCCACGGGATCTCTAAGCGTAATATGCCCCGCGATCCCCTCCGCGAACCCATGCGCAGCAAAGGTCCGGAACGCTAGCGCCGGCCGGTGCTTGAGATATGCACGCTCAGCAAGCTTATCCTTCCCAAAAGACGGCGGCCCGCTCGTCGTCCTGTCAGGGATGAACGTGGTCTCGGTCTCGCCCATGAACCGAATTCATGCGCGTCTGCATGTACCCACCAGACACGACGACAGGCTCGGAGTCCGGCTCTGGACCACATGCTGATAGCGCCATGCCGTCGAAGAGTACGGGCGACTTGGATTGGGTTGAGAGGGAATCGATTGGTTCGATTCTCTGCTTTGCTCTTCCCGCTCGATGTTGGAGCTTTGCGTATCATGACCTGTTGATACGCGAAGTGCGCCCCGCAGTGGGAGGGGGGTTCGATAAGCGTAGTTGGCCGGGCATAAGTGATAGGTCGCCGATCATTGAGCTGGGGCGTGGGTTGGCTTGCTTGTACTTCCGATTGGTGCTCTCGGGGGTGAGTAATGCTGTTAGTAAGATGCCGGGAGAAGCAGACTGAAATAATTTTAGATATCCTGAAGCCAGAGGTGCATTAGCGGTCGACCTGAATGTCTTGCATGGAAACTGAGCTCTGAAGCCTACTGATCCTGATGGTGGGGGCTGTACTTCCTGTTCAGGTAAGCTTGAGAGTTAGCTAGCATCAGCAACAGTAAACAGTACAATTAAGTAATGAAATGCCCAGAAATCCTTGCCTTGGATCTTGAGAGGCTCTTGCGAATTGATGCCCACTATTAATCTGCTCACATATTTCGTCTCGGCTGAGACTCTCCCAGTGTATCTTCCGGTCAGTCCGTCCCTCAAACCGTTTTCTCTATCGCCAGAATTGAGCTCATTGATGGTTTAATCATCCTGGAAGTGTCTCTATGGTTCTAGTCACGATGGCAGAGAGGACGGATGCCGGTCCTTGCTACTGACATGGCTTCTGAGATCCCATGCTCGTCATGAGTTCAACCATGTAGCGGGCCGCGCAATCCCACACGTGATGCTCCCCGCTCTTTGTAAGTCTTGTGCAGTTGGCGATGTCGGCTCCGTGTGATTAATTGGTGTTTCACAATGGCCAGACTTGTTCAGCAGACAACATCAGCTCGTATCCAATTGTACGACGGTCATGCATTTGTACGAAGCATGATTATGGCTTAGTCCGACTTGACTTCTCCACGATAATATCGGAGCTTGCAGTGGTTTGCCTTGGTGCGACTCGGTGCCGTCGTGCCGATTGCGGCCGGCAACATGCCTTCGGCATCTGCGGCATCTCCGAATTCTACACTTTCAACGGCATCATCGGCACCACCACTCTCCATATCGATGGCGAAGTCGGCGTAGATAGTCAGTAGCCTGTCTGCCGCTCCCGTATGATCATCTATTTTCGGTCCCGAGCGGGTTGCCCTAAGTCCGCAGAAGGCCATCATTGGTAGGATTGCGACGAATGGCCGGGCTCTGCCCGCTAATGCTGCATACTCCTCACGTAGCCGCAGAGCTGCCGCATCATACCACTCGCCTCCAGGATACGCGCAGATACATGCACCCACCTGCATGGTATGACATTTTGTTTTGATCGCCAGTGCCCTCGGGAAGCCTCGGGCGAGAAGAGAGGCGTATGCTTATCGGGCCCCTCGCTCTTATGCCTTCGGGCGTGTATATAAAGAAGGCGAGAGAGCGCTACTGTCTTGTCCGTCACCAAGAGACCATCACTTCTCAGCTTCATCACAAGCTTCAATCCTCCTGACTTTGACTTAGCAGTCAATCATCAACTCCCAAAATGCCTATCACCAAATACAAGGCTGCCGCGGTACGTCCTTTCGTGGAAGATGCTCTCCAGGCAGCTACTCATGGGAATGCAGGTCACCTCCGAGCCCGGCTGGTTCGACCTCGAGGCTGGTGTCCAGAAGACCATCAACTTCATCAACGAGGCGGGCCAGGCAGGATGCAAGCTGGTCGCCTTCCCTGAAGTTTGTCAGTAACAACCATCAATACCACATCATCCTCCACCAGCTAACTTTCCGATAGGGATCCCCGGCTATCCCTACTGGATGTGGAAGGTCACCTACCAGCAGTCGCTCCCCATGCTCAAGAAGTACCGCGAGAACTCCCTCCGCGTCGACTCCGAGGAAATGCGCCGCATCCGCCGCGCCGCCCGCGACAACCACATGTGCGCCGACCTCTCCAGTCCTCCCCTCCCCTCCCCACACACACACGTCACTAACCTCTCACCCCCCGCACCAACAGCTACGTCTCGATGGGCTTCTCCGAAATCGACCACGCAACGCTCTACCTCGCCCAAGTCCTCATCTCCCCCACCGGCGAAGTCCTCAACCACCGCCGCAAAATCAAGCCCACCCACGTCGAAAAGCTCGTCTACGGCGACGGCGCCGGCGACACCTTCCTGAGCGTAACCCCCACGGACCTCGGCCGCATCGGGCAGCTCAACTGCTGGGAGAACATGAACCCGTTCCTCAAGTCCCTCAACGTGAGCATGGGCGAGCAGGTGCACGTAGCCGCCTGGCCCGTCTACCCGGGCAAGGAGACGCTGCGGTACCCGGACCCGGCGACCAACGTGGCGGACCCGGCGTCCGACTTGGTGACGCCGGCGTACGCGATCGAGACGGGGACGTGGACGCTGGCGCCGTTCCAGCGGCTGTCGGTCGAGGGGCTCCGGAAGAATACGCCCGAGGGCGTGGAGCCTGAGACTGATCCGAGTACGTATAATGGGCATGCGCGGATCTACAGGCCTGATGGGTCGTTGGTGGCGAAGCCGGATAAGGATTTTGATGGGCTGTTGTTCGTCGATGTGAGTGTTGCGAGCGAGCTGCCCACCCCCACCCACCCGCTTTGTGCGAATCCTGCTTGCTGATTGATTGACCTTTGCGTGTGCGTGATAGATTGACCTCGATGAGTGCCACCTCACGAAGGTTTTGGCTGACTTTGGCGGTCACTATATGCGGCCTGATTTGATTCGTCTGCTCGTCGATACGCGCCGCAAGGAGCTGGTTACTGAGGCTGATCCGGATGGTGGGATTGCAACCTACTCGACGCGCGAGCGGTTGGGGCTGGACTTGCCCCTTGATCCGCCCAGTGATGAGAAGAAGCATGGGCTGGTTGGTGTGAGCGGGCTCAAGAAGGCTGAGCCTAAGAAGGCAGGGGAGATCTGAGGGAGCGATGGAGGAAAGTATGGACGTATTGGGTGGTGGCCGGGGGTTAAAATTGAAAAAGTTGTATGATACGGCTGGGTCTGGGATGATCTTCACTCTTTAGCAATGCATGGTGTTCATGGTCTGTATCGACTTCGCAAAGCGGTATCGCCCAGGGCGTAGAGATTCACGAGCAGGAAGTTGAAGCATTCATCCAGATGCGTAGAGCTGATATCCGCAAGAATGCTTCAACTACGTATGCACTATTAAAAACGGGATGGTAATCATTCGATTACAAGAAGCTAACTAACTTTTGGGAGCCAGGGCGCAACCGTGATGGCGCAGGAACGCAATGGAGTTGTCGTCGTAGAAATCAAGGGCGGACATGCAATCGTCAGAGGTATTATCGCTGAAAAAAAAAGAAGAAGAAGAAAGAAAACCAAAACGCAGAGTCAAACCGCAAATGCTCGCCACTCGTCTGCGGCAAGAGGAAAAAAGAAGAAAACCGTAATCAAGAAGCAATCAGGACCATGCTCGCCACTCATCTGCGGCAAGAGGCAAAAGAAGAAAACCAGGAATCAAAAAGCAATCAGTACTGCAAATGCCAGCCGCTCGTCCGCAATGCCGTCGAATGATCTCGAGAGTCCTTCAGCGCCTTCCCAAAATGCTGCCAAATACAACACCAACGCCATCGAGCAAATGCTCCACGAACCTGACCCACGGATGCTTCCACTCGCCCGCAGTGAAGACACCAACACCGTACCGTCCACCTGCCGACGTATACAGTGTGTGCGGCGAACCGGAGAGCATCGAGCCAGCACGGCCATGGTTGAGCAAGTGAATGGTCGAGACGCGAGTGAGCTCGTTGGCAGCGAGCCAGCGCTCGGCCTCGCGAACGGAGGAGGCGGCGTAGTAGAAGAGGCCGCAGAGGACGAGTATGAAGAGGAGGACGTGCCAGATCGAGATGTGCCAGAGGCGGCAGGGTGTGGTGATGAATTTCTCGACGGGCTTCTCGACGATGACGCGCGTCTCGATGACGCGAGGGTTGAGGGTGGGCTCGACGTTGGTAGTGTGCTCAACGTTGGTGGTGGGCTCGACGTTGGTAGTGGGTTCGACGACGATGTCGTCGCGGTCAGTGTTGGGAGTGGTGTCGGGAACAGGGGCGACAGGCTCGACGTCGATGGAAAGTCCGGCGACAATGTCGGGACAATCGGGAATGGGTGTGGTGTCCGCGATGGGCTCGATGTGTTCGGCCTCGACGGCAGGCTCGCCAACAATGTCGTGACGGTCGGGAGTGGGTGTGGTGTCCGCGATGGGCTCGATGGGCTGAACCTCGATGGTAGGTCCGACGAAGATGTCGAGAGGCTCAAGGGCAGGAGCGACAGGCTCGATGTCGATGGAACGTCCGGCGACAATGTCGAGAGTGTCGGAAACAGGGGCGACAGGCTCGATGTCGATGGAATCTCCGGCAACAATGTCGAGGGGCTCAAGGGCAGGAACTGAGTCGACAGCAGGCTCAGCAGGCAGCGGGATAGCAGCGGGCGAAAGAGGTACGTCAAGCGGCGGGACCATCTTCGCGAAGCGCGTCTCGTACTCGGCGTTTTTGAGCCTGAGCTCTTCAATTTCCTGCAGATACCACTTTTCCTTCGCGACCAAGAGCTCTCGCAAGTTTTCTTCGGGGGTCTGGCAGGACATTCTGCGGCCGGGATCGCTGAGGCGAGCTGGGGTGGATGTGTCGACGAGAGTGGTGGATGTGTCGGCAGAAGAACCGGTAGCCGAATGGCCGTCATCGGTTCGGGGTGGAAGGTGAATGAAGGGAGAGGCGGGAGAGAGCATGTTGGCGTCGGAACCGGTAGCCGAATGGCCGTCATCGGTTCGGTTGGAAGGGTCAGCGAGCTGGTTGTTGTCGTCGTCGCCGCCCGTCATCGCGCTCAGGACTTGGGCGTTGAGGCCGTCGAGCTGGCCTTTGACGTTGTGCAGCTGGCTGGTGGTGGCGAGGAGGGCGGCGGCGAGCTTCTTGTTGGCTTCGCGCTCCTCTTTGACTTGGTTTCTCAAGTCGTCGTTTTCGCACACCAGGACCATGTAGTCCAGGATCAGCTTGCCGTGGGCGGAGGTCGGCCCCTTCAGGTCCCGGATGTCCTTCTCGAGGCCCTCCTTCTTGATCTTGAGGAACTTGTACTCCGATTCCCAGTATCGGAGGGCCTCATCCGAGTCCTCGAGCTCCTTCCTGACGTCGGCGAGCTCGCCGGTCTTCCTGGTGAGCTCACGCTTGAGCTCGTCGCGCTCGGCGGCGGCCTTGATGTAGAGCTCCTGTGACCTGGCTAGCGCGCTCTTGGTGACCTCGAGCGCTCGCGCGTCGAGCGCGGACTTGGACAGCAGCTGGCCGAGCTGCTCGCGGAGATCCTGAACCTCCGACTCCAGGGCGGCGAGGCGGTCGGGGACGGCGGCGGCGGCCATGGTGGTGGGAATGTATGTTGAGATTTGGGGGAAGATCTCAACGGAGGTGGACAAAGAAGGTGGTTCGAAGAAAGAAAGAAAGAAGAAAGAAGGCACTGCATGTGGCGTCGAAGTTTTATAAGGCGTTAAGGGTGGCGCACGGACATTTTGCACCTCACCACCATTGTCGGCGACCTCACTCTGGAACAGGCTGCCGAAGGCTCTGAGTCATAGTCTGAAACAACATTGACGTGATTGAAGCCATTGTTCTGGGCTGCGGCTCATGGAAGCATGGCGGTGACCTTCTTACCTTCACCAAATCCACACCTGCTCTCGACCCTCAAGATCCGCCGGCACCGCTCCGCCAGCGCCGTTCCGTCATCTCGCCGCCTGGCTACCGTTCGCGGAAACATCGCCAGAGCCAAATGCGGAAATATTGCTGGCCCAAAGACATTGTTCCTCATGGTTCAAGCAGCTGCATCTTTGTTCCAGCCGGCTGATTGTTGAGGATTGCTCTCGCTTTTGACATATATATAGACCACAAATGCCTGGTAGACGAATGACTTTACTTTTGAGAGACATGACCTGCAATTATATAAAGAGAAGATGCGTTACCGGGGTGCGTGTGGATCCGGACCTGAAGCATTCATATAGACGTAGATAGCACTCGCAGGAACGCGCATTTCCGTCCGGATGAATCCTCCATGTCCGGACGCGCTCTATCAGGCCAGAGACTACTCAGACAAGGCGCGTTGGAGCGCCTCGACTGCAAGCGTTGGGTCGCGGGCGGCAGCGGCGAAGAGTTGAGGTCGGCAGAAGCTCAGCGCCACGCGCGACGCGTGGGGTTGCCCGGCGCGCGGAGACCCACACCGCTTCACACGTCGCGCCCACTGGATCGTGCTTGCCGCCCCCATTGCCTGCTTTGCCAAGCGGCGATAATCGCTGCTACGTATTGCACTATCTACTATAGGTACGTGTTTGATTTTCGAAGAAATGGCGTTGAGTATCCCACGCCAACTTGAAGCCCTGTTTCGTGTGCAAGCTTCCGACGTTCCGGCGCCGTCTTGGCCGCCGAGATCCTGTCAAACGCGTAAGACCGACGTCGCGCATGAGGCTGGCCTTGTTTTCTTTGACAAATAACAGGGCCGTCACCGACTCTCCGCACCCGGTTGACCCCATTCCTGCTGATGTCGCCAAGGCCGGATGGAACAATGGCCGCTGAAAGAGCAAACAGACAGGTATGGAGTTGGACACAATCATTATTGAACACCAGAGGAGATGGTCTAGCTAGAAGCGAGTGTCGCGGACGCAACAGAGCTTGGAAAAGGAGAAATATGTTTGGTGATATCAAAACCCACCCGCCGATCCATCCAGAACGCCGTTCACGTCATTTGAGGCCATCCAATCTTAAGCCTGTTTAATTGCGGTACAATTCCTTGCGTTGATTCTTTTTACCCAGGCCGGCCGAGCGACCTTCTTACAGCTGTCGGTCCTCGATGCCGTCCTCGTCGTCGTTGACAACCTCCTTCTCCGTGTAGACCGGCGGAGCCTCTTCGGGGATGTCCTCCTTGATCGCAGCATCTTCTTCATCAGTCGCAACAGCCGCGTATCCGTTTCCGCGCCTGGTGTTGTACTTGACCCAAGCGTAGGCGATGACGCAGCCGATCAGCCAGCCCATGGCGTAGGTGAGGGCGCCGATCGAGATGCCAATGGCGATGGGGATCATGACGCGGCCGATGGTGCGGAAGAAGCGGACGAAAGGTCCGGAGCGGTGGTGGCGCATGATGCCGTGGGGGCCGTGGTGCGGCCTGCGGTGGCCAGGAAGACGCTGAGGGCGCTCGTCCTGCTCGGCATCCGTCTTGCTGGAGCCGTTGGGACGGCCCTTCATGCAGCCGCCCTTGAACTTGTTCAGGCCACCCTTCATGCTCTGAATGCGGTCGGCGATGATGGCGCGCCACTTGCAGAGCACAGGCCAGCTCTCGCACTCCTTGTCGTCCTGCTGCGGCTTCGTCTCGTGGATCGGGGCCGCAGTGGTGATGGGCATGATGGAGACGTCGCCCTCGGGGTTCTTGATGAGCTTCACGGATAAAGCCGGGACAGCGATGCGGTGGGCCTCGAGCGAGGAGATTTGGAGAGTCATGGGAACGAGCTCGTCGCCGGCAGAGCCGGTGACGGAGGGGTCGATTTCCAGGGCATAGGCGGAGATGCGCAGAGGCTTGTCGGTGTACTTGCCAATGTTTGCGCGGATGTCGGTCAGCGGGACGTCGGCACGGACCTGGTAGACAGGAATGGGCTGAGGAAGGGAGTCGAAAGACGGCGGGTAGAGGCGGACGCCGTTGAGCTCGATGTTGTGGCCGTCGACGACGGAGAAGTTCAGCAGCTGGCGCGGTGATGTCAGCATGGCGCATGTTTCGCGGGCAGTGTTTGGAAGCTCACCAGCGAGTTGTCGATGCCCTGGACCCAGACCAAATCGTCGTCGGCAGAGCCGGCAAACGGGCAGCCGGGGCAGTCGAGGGTCAGCAGCTGCGAGGACGTGTCGACCAGGCTGAATTCGCGGTCGGGGATGACGCCGTCGACGGTCGAGGGGATCAGGAAGGCGGCGGAAGGCGCGGCGAGCGCAAGGGCGGCGCAGAGGCCAAGGACGTGGGACTTCATGGCGAGCCCGGGAGTCGTAGAAGCGGCGAGAAAAGAAACGGGGCGGATGCAGCGGTGGAGGACAAAGGAGGGGACGAAGGCTGAGGGGGCAGGAGAGTGCGCGAGGCGTGGAGGAGCAAGAGAGGGCTGCTTCCTTATGCGCGCCTGCTGCGCCCCCAGTCACGTGCAAACCGCGCGTCATTGGTGATCGCCGCGCACCCGCCAGCGTCTCCGAGGACACGCGCTGCGCTGTTTCACGCAGCGTTTCACCTACCGCGCGCTCCTTCTCCTGAGCTGCACCCGCCGCTGCCCGCGCCGCTCGCCCGCCCTGCGCGCCTTCGACGGCCGCACGGCAAGCGCCACGCCAGATCGCGATGGCCGGCAGTCGTCAACCAGCACAGCTCAGCCCTGCGCGGTGCCCAGCCGGTGTGCCGTGCAGCCAGGCGTACGTGTGCTTATCCTTATCGCCGGACGCCTGTCCGTTTCTCGTTGATGGCCCCCCGTCGCTGCAAACTCAAACTGCACCGCAAGCTCAACCTTTCCTGTCTCCCCGGCGTCCCGCCGTACCTGGCAACACCCCGGCGCGACCTTGCCTGTCTGCATCCGCCAGCCAAAATAAGCTCATATTGTCTTGTTGTTGTTGTCTTGGCACTGACGCCGCGCTCGTCTCATTGGCAACCGCTCGCTCACCGACTACCAACACCAAACTCTCTGCTGCAGTTTTTCTTCTCGTCTTCCTTCTCCCACCTTTCAGTGCTCCATTCTCCAAACGATTTCGAGTCGCGTTCTGGCTTCCGCTAGCAGCATGCGGCCCGCCCAACGCTATCTCAGATCCTGTTTCGAATACGACTGCGGTTGGACGAGCTGCCACACAGCTGACACCATCCCAGCTGTTTGATCGTATGACGGTGTCTAGGCTGGTTATAACAACGACGGATTGCTCGCAAAGCTTAGCAGGGCTCTAACGCGCCATGACGCCACGATTTAATGCTTGCACTGCCATGCGTTTCAGCTTGGCATTACCGTCTCACAGCACTTTTCCCGCTTTCAACGTCTGGAATTTCGGCAGCCCGTCGCCTAATCTTCCCCCGTTCCTGAAAACGACAGGGGCACAATGAGGCTTAACGGGTATCACTAACTCTCTGCAGGCTCGAGTTGCTTCTGGCCGGGTCCATTCGGGGTCGAAGGCCATCAGCCCTCACACTTCCGCTTCCATTGCCCCATCCATCTCGAACAATAGGAGAACCGGATACTCTCGTGTTCGTTTAATCGCGACACAACAGCAATAGCCGCCGGCAAACTGGACCATTCTGCAAGGAAAACCACCTCTGCTGCGACGCTGCCAGCATCAGGGCAAGCGCCCCGAAGAACCGCATGCCGTGTTAGCAACCACACCATCCTGGAATATTATCGGACTCTACAGTGTAAATTACACCAAATACCCGGTCCACAATCTACCAGAGCTCCTCGGTCGACCAATCATCTCCTCATTGAAGGCAGGCCGTGCCGACTTCCCTTGCCAACAACAACAACGACCACAACACTGCCACTCTACAAAACGGAGATCATGTACCGGTGCTTCTTTCTCCAAGGTTCCCTGGACAATTCCACGGCAAAACGGAAGCCAGCCGGACTGATAACGCCCAAGCAAAAAGGATAATGAGTAGAGTGAGATTCGAACTCACGAAGATTGCTCAACTAGTAATCTAATTCGGGAGTCCTGTTGGGATCTCCTGAAACTAGCGCCATAACCGCTCGGCCATCTACCCGGTGGTGAAGAACACGGGTAAGAACATTGATTTATGTAGACGAAGAGTATTGGGGGGAAGCGTGAAAAATTTTTCGCAGTTGTTGGAGTGGGTTTTTGCAACTATTTATGCTCACGGACCTTCTTCCTCCACTTCTCGGTACTGCCGGGCTTCCTCCGTACTGCCGGACCGACCACTCCTTCTGTTTTCTATTTAGTCTTCTCCATATACGAATCACCGGATATCTCCCGGTGAACTACGCCAACCTCAAGTCTTCACGGAGCACAAGCACAGTTGAATTTAATGGTAGAGAAGCCTACAGATAAACCTGGGTTCTATCATAGTAAACGCACTCTTTTCACGCACAGGTGGTTCTCTCTATCGGAAAAAGCTCCTCGTTACGCTCAAATTGTGCAGAGGATGGTTCTTCGACGAATCTGCTGGGGACAAGCTGGAAAGAAGAGAAATGTTCCTCCCGCCACTGAAGTGCCCCCGAATTCTTTACCGTTTCATCGAACCACTCCTCGGGCAGAAGTTTCTGCACACTACCATCTTTCCAGTAATGCTTAAAGAGGGTTCGCTTGTGCTCCTCCTCCGCCTCCGGGACGAGCGGCTTGTGGAACAGGAGGAACGTGTCCAGCGGCTCTCCGTGCGTCAGATGGAATTTCGAGGCCCACACTCGCAAAATCACTCTGCATGTGTGTCTCCAATCGTAAAGCTTCGTCTTCATGCGCGTGTAACTTCCATTGACGGCGAAGCCAGGGAGATCCTGGACTTTCTCCAGCTGTTTTTCATCCATAGGATGCGGAAATACTACATCGAGCACTAAAATACTCCCGTGGAGTGTCAAGCTCAAACTCCCTCGACTGGAAGAATTTTGAAAGCGCCGTCCAATATTAGGGGTATCCCGGTGACTGCCTGAATCTCTCGGGTGCTTCCCAAGATTTCCATCCTGTACTCCGTCAAAAATTGTGCAAGCACTTACCATTGCGCTCGATTACAGCAAGCTGGCTCACGAGTACACATGACTACAGTCTCAGGGCGTTCCTTAATTCGAGACCAGCACGCGCTATCATATCCGAGTGCGTCAGTTGACGGAGATATTGCTTAAACCTATTTCTGACGCGACTTGGTGGGAGGATATCAATGGCTGGCGTCGAATACAGCCTCCGATTCGGGGGCTTGGAACCAGTCCAAGTATGAGCACAAGTAGAGCACATAAAAAGTATGATATATATACTTTCATATATAGCTATATCTTGTAATTTGGGTGCCTAAAGTCTCGGCAGCACTTCTTATTTCGATGACCCAACGACATAGACGTTGTCTTGTACGCGTTTACGACACGTCTCACACGCGGGCGGGGCGCTTACACTGCCGATGTTCAGGCTATGCCGGATTGTTTCCGGATGCCCCACTAACATGCCTGGCCCCTCCCCTCGTTATTGACTCAAGCCTCCGCTAACCTGTTACGGTAAATGGTCAAACTGGTTAAGGAAAACAGTCGCTATCCAAGACGTCTTCCGCTCTTTGCTTTCGCTCATATGTGGCATCTTCCAGCTAGTTGAGGGGATGATATTTCAGCGCCAGAATCCGTTTACTGCTTGATATGTGCTTGAAAACTTTGAACCCTCTCATTAAACCCTATCGTAAATCTTCACTCTCAGGAGCAGAAGCAACGCAATCGATGGATGACGTCTTTGTTCCCTCGTTGTGACCATCCGACAGTATCCTTAGGCTCCTTCAATGACATCTTATCGCTTCAACAACGAAGCGTTCGATGCGATCCGGTGGTCTTTGTTTTCACCTCTGGACGAGATTAGGATCGCAGTCGATCCCACGAACACTCACTCGACTCTGCGCCCTCTCTTCGACACACCGCATCCCGTACTTGAAGAGACCGCAACACAACCGCCGACCGCAAGATTCTGGGTGAAGTTCATTGGCGCAGACCACAGAGAAGCGCCGGAGGCTTTCCTCCTCCAGAACCCGGATGGGAGAACTATGACCGTAAAGGACTTTATCCTGGCAATACATCGGCTTGTGGAAGAACAGCCGAAGATGATTCAAGATATCTCAGGACTGGACTATGAGGAGGATACACAAGTTCATCTCGGCGATGTCTCATACAAGACGACCGAACCATCCGACACGACCGACATGACCTTCTCGATTGACCTTCACCCCAGGAGGAACGAGGATCTGGAGCGCTACTGGGAGGAAAAGTCCACCAGGGCTCAAGAAAGACGAGGGCCCTATATCACACGGGAAACTGAGAGAACGGTAGAGGAAAGACTGGAGAGATATGCGAGGGAGTTGCAAGAGCTCGAGGAGTCGTCGAACTCCGGAGGAGGTATAATGCTATCCGAAGGCGCTGCGATGGATGATAAGTCAGGGGATATGAGTGAATGAGGAATAAACATTTGTGGTGCGAGAAACGAATCTTTCCTCCCTATTCAAGATGATGCTCTAGCTTCTGTATCCGGCATGTCTATGCCATATTGCTACAGTACACACGGCGCAGGATCCGGTCACAAGGAGTGTAAAATTTTCTCTTCAGGAAGCACTGCCATCAGTCACACAACGCGGCATAGCGAGTTACACAGAATCGAGGTCGCTGCGTGACACGCAAGACTAATAGCTTTGGCGATCAGAATGCATCGGAGACTTCGTCAAGTCGCTACATGTTACTTGGACCATCCAATGGCTGCCACGGCCGTCACAGAGGTATAGATTCAGCAAGGAGGAGAAAGGAGGTCGCCCTCGGAAGACTCTCGAAAGGAAGGATCAAACTGGTATCCCTTTCCTTGGGACGCGCTAAGGCTCGTGTCCCTTGAACCACCATCGCGCTTCTGCAGGTGGTCGCAAATTAGGCACTCGTTTAATGAAATTCCACGGCGGTAAGTTCCCAGCATTTCCCACAAGCGCCCTTGTCTGCGCTCTCTTCTTGATCGAACCAACCCCGCCCTGCGGCCTGCCTACACCGCGCCCTTGAAGCGTTTCCTTGACTCCGCAAGAGCCGAATTCTTTTTACTAATTGACATTCTCATCCATCAGCCCCAGACCGTTGGTCATACATCCAAGACTTCGTCCTTCATTCTTTTTCATTTCATCTGCCTATTTATACTGCTTGCTTCTCCATTCAATCAATCCTCCACCGTCGATATCTCGTTCATAGTGCTCCAAGATCGAGAGCTACTAATGGCTAAATTCACTGGCATCAGCAGCCTCTGTGGCATTCCGCTTCTCATACGCGTCTGCCACAGTCTGGTAGCTCCCGCACTCCCGTCCGTTTCAGTGCCACCTGCGATTGGCTCCGGGAATCGCCTTATTCAGAATACGACATACAACATCTTGTGCGAGACGGTGGACCAAAATGCAGTGGCTCCGTACATCACCACGCATCTCCCCACGGATATCAAAGACTTCGAATCGTGTATGATCCTTTGCAACACCCTTGGCTTCTCCTGCGAGATTGCTCTCTGGGACCCGGCCCAGGCCAGACCCTGCACCATTTTGGCCGCCGTCGCCCCCGCACAAGCACCACCGGCGCCTACAGGACGATGTTATGCCGCCAAACTCCCAGGACCAGGATCTCTTTCAGTGTCGATCTCGCTGGCGGGTTCACCTATTTCCCTTCCTTCGGCGCCCAGTTCGCTTTCTGAGGGCGCTCTGCCCACAGACATCCCGCTCTCGCTTTCTGCACTCTCTGAGCAAGCTTCACGGATAGCTTTATCGCTCCTTGCTAAGAGTTCCTCATCAACATCCTCTTCTTCTGAAGAAGCCTCATCCACTTCATCATCCGATGAGACCTCTACGTCTACGTCCTCGTCGGATGAGACCTCATCTGAGGAGGCCACCTCCTCAACCGGTCTTCCCACCGGTGTCTTCTCGTCCGCCGAACCAACACGCACCAACGGCCTCTGCGGGGCGGCCTGGCCCGACATCCCACTCCGCAAATGCCCCCAAGGCGACGACAAATGGGGCCAATGCTGCTCAATGTTCGGCTTCTGCGGCAACGAGACCCACTACTGCGGCTTTGGCTGCCAGTCCGGCTTCGGATTCTGCGACTCAGATTCACCCGAACAGCCACCATCTCTTCCGTCCACAGCCGCCCCCGGTTCTCCCGTGAGCATCTCCGCAGGCGGTGAAGCGTCCGCACCAGCAGCAGCCTCCACCCCCATCCTCATCCACCCCCCCTTCTCCCCCATCCCCGTCGTCCCCCCGCCCGACGCCTTCGAAACCCTCTACTGGCTCCCCTTCATGCCGACGCTCCGCGCCGCTCCAACCCCCATCATCGCCACCCCGGACCAAGAAGCCTCCACCCCCATCATCCTCCAAACCCTCAACTCCGGCGCCCTCCCCACCTTCGTCCCCGTCCACCCCATGCCCATCCCCCTCTCCACCCTCCACCCCCAAGCCCCCCTCCCCACCCCCGCTCCCCCGCACTCTCCCGCCTCCGTCGCCGTGCCGCCGTCCCTACCACCTTCCATCCAACAGGACCTCAGCGCCTCCTCCGACGACGCGCTCCCCACGACACCCTCCCTCCGCGCAACCCGCCCCATGCCGCCAAACCCTCCCCTCGTCACCCTAAGCTCCCCCAAAGTGCCGTCCGAGTCAACAAGCCCAGAGGCCGTCAGCACAGCCCTGTCCGACGTACTGCAGCAGTCCGCCAGCGCCGCCCTACCAGACGCGTCAGCGCCGACGGGCCTGCTCAGCAGCGAGCTGTCTGAGGTCCTGCAGTCCGCCACCGCGGCCAGTGTCACTATCGCTCTACCGGGGGTAGAGATGTCGGCGACGGCGGGCGTGAGCGAGGAGGCGGAGCTGCCAGCCAGTTCCGTGACGACGCTGCTGCCAACGGCCAGCCTAGTCATCGCTCCAGAGGTGGTGGAGCTGAACAACTCGTCGTCCACGCTTTCGCTGTCGCTTTCGCTGCCGACGGAGGTGGTGTCGTCGGTTGTGTCGTCTGGGGTGAGGGTGGTGTCATCTGCAGCAGCAGCTGCTGTTGCTGCTGGGCCGAGCGCGCTGGTTTTGAGCAGTGAGGCCTCGTTGTTGGCGTCGGTGCAGCGTGGTGCTGGGCCGCTTGCGAGACCGGTTGCGGAGGCGACGGCGGCGGCTGGGTCTGTGGGTGCGGGCGCGGTGCCGGCTATGAGTACGGTGGGTGGGAGGCCGTCTTTTGCGAGTAGGTTTGCTGCTTAGGCTTGGGTAGTCCTTGGTTGCGGGGTTTCTTTTGTTCTTCTGGTTGCTTTGTGTTAACGGCTGATGAAGTTGATGAAGTGGTGGATGAGCTTCTGGGGTGTATTGCGTTCGTAATCGCCTGTTAGCAATCCTTAAGCTACTAACGAATGTTATTCGAATTGATGGGAGTGATAGCAGTTTGATGTAGCTTTGGGTGAATCCGTTGATAAGTTCCCCTGCTCATTAATTTCTGCCCCCTTCCCTCTCTCACGCAGCCTTCTCAACAGTCTCTTAAAAAAAAAAAAAAACATGCAGATCAGCATCATCAGAGGAGCGGGAGAAGATAGCTTAACGACAATCAGTTGTGGATCAAGCAAACGACCTTTGGAGCCGTTGGTGCACATGATGGAATACATACAGGAAAGTGCTTGAATTATGGGAGTCTGTGACCTGGTTAAGTTTGAGACCATCGTCTGAAGGAAAGCATCACGGGCAATAGCGGCCTGCCGCCGAATTTGGCTGCCTTTGAAACTGCGGGTGGATTATTGAAACTCCGCACATCATAACACCTCGTCACAGAACCAACAGGTCGAAAGTGGCTGAATGATTCTGTTTGGCAAAATCGCGGATTCAACCACGGCTCTGCCGTAAGAATGAAAGCCACCATTGCCTCAGGGGATCTTCACTCTGTTCCTCATCCACTTACCGCATGCAATTATAGACTCTTTGGCCCCCATATCACGGTGGCCGTTATTTTCTGCCCGTCAATATAGCCATGTATCCCACCATTTACCTGATATCAAAGTATGAGGACCTAGCACTAAGCATAGGTATCGACGCGCTCCTCCCGAAAACCAAGCAAACACGAAATTCGTCAGAAAGATTCTCAATTCCAACGTCTGTCTTGTCTACACATCTAATCTGCGTAAACAAACGCTCAAAGCACCCCCATCCAACGCCAAACAGTTAAAAAGCCAATCCAATCCCTTCATCCGCACACTTATTTACCGTGGACGAAGACGCGCTGGTCAAGCGGCTTCTGGTCCTTGGGGCCGGCGTCGCCGGCGCGGCCACCGAAGACCAGCTGAGCGCGCAGGGCCCACTCCTGGGGCACGTTCCACTCGGCCTGGACCTTCTGGTCGACGACGGGGTTGTAGTGCTGCAGGTTGGCGCCGAAGCCCTCGGCCTCGAGGCCGGTCCACAGGGCGAACTGGTGCATGGCGGACGTGTGCTCGGACCAGACGGGGAAGTGCTGGGCGTACAGCGGGAACTTGGACTGGAGGTCCTTGACGGGGGCGGGGTCTTCGAAGAAGAGGATCTATTCGGGTTAGTTGTGGATTGCTGTGGGATATATGGTGGGGTCCCTTACGGTGCCGTAGGCGCCCTTGAAGCTGTTCAGCTTGCCCTCGGTGGCGGGGAAGGCCTCGGCCGGGACCTGGGGCCTGAGGACATCCTTGGTGATCTCCCAGAACTTCTCGTGCTCGCCCTTGAGCAGGACGACGACGCGGGCGCTCTGGCTGTTGAAGGAGGAGGGGACGGAGAGGACGACGTCGTTGACGAGCTCGATGATGCGGTCGTCGGAGACGGGGGCGGTCTTGTTGAGAGCGTAGTAGGTGCGGCGCTCCTTGACGGCGTCAATGAAGGACTTGGAAGAGGCCATGGTGCTGGAGGAGCTGAAGGCGCGAGAGCTGGCGGTGAAGTGGGGTATCGAAGAAGCTGGGGGCGTAGTTGATCTGGAGAACAGATTGTGGGCGGCGGGCGCGGCGCTTTTGTAGGACAGACGCGAGGACAGGCGCGAGAGGATTGGTAAGGGATTCTTAAGCAGATGTGGGGCAGCCATGTTTGAGCTGAAGAAGGTCGCGTGGAGGAGGGCCCCGAGCAGAGCTACTGCTAACGCGCCGAATAGAAATGCCGTGAAGCGCATGGAAGAAGGACCGGACCGGTTCAGGCTTTTTCTGGTGCTGCGAGCTGCTGCGGCGGTCGGGCACAAGGCCGGCCGGGGCGGGCAATTACCCAATCCCAAGCGGCCGCGAGAGCTCTCGCCGGGCGGTCAGGAGGGAGCTTTGCCGTGGAGCGGGCGATTCGTCATGATTCGCAATTGTTAGTGTCGGACTTGCGAGGGCTCGCGATGGAGGGGCGGGCGATAAATCCGACGGATCGGATGACGCCACAAGTCCCGGCCCGCGGAATTTCCCCGCTGCCTCTCAGCCACTCAGCCTGTGCGCCCGCGACGCAGGAACCACTGCAATATGTAAGCCGCTTACCACTATCCTCTAGCCTGCCGTCTGCTCGCGGCCCGGGCAGCGCCGAAGCGCCATTTTGCCTTTCAGCCCAAGTCTGTAACAGCTTGAGCCGATTCGACCGAGTCGGTCCTCGGATCCAGCTGCTTCCGGTGCTGAGAAATGGCTGAGAAATGTCTCGACGGGAGTGCATGCTGCCTTTCTTAGCCCGAGATGCTGTAAGACTACTCAGTTACTGCGGGGGACATGCTAACGAGGTGTTGCTGCTGCTCACTGTCTCTTCGCCATAAAGATTTGCCTGCCCCTGCTGAAGCAGTCGAACCTAGTCCGCCATTGACCAAGTTTTTCCACTTCTTGACTTGCCCTTGAGCATTGTGTCGACGTGCTGAAAGTGCCATATGGACCGAAGGCATTTGAGGAAGTTACTGTGCAGTGAGTGTGGACTTGCGAAGTCTCCTAGGTCAGGCACCTGCCATTGTCAACCGCGTAACACGAAGCCTTTCATAGCGGCGGGGGCCCGACTTCTTTAAAAACACAAGAATGAGGAGCCGTTCCGCTCGGTAGCGCTTGGCTGCGGTCTTCGGCAAGTCGAGCTGACGTCCCCGGGTCGGCCTTGGCGGTAGTGGAGCCATGGGTAATCATTCCATTCTGTTTACCAAGGTCAGCACCGAGCGGGGTTGATCCAAGTACCGGCTACAGACTGGGAATTTCTCATCACAGGGAGTAGGAAGCAGATGAGATACTGCCATGAAAGACTTACACAACACATTTTCAAGCTCTTTCGTTCATCCCTTGGTCTAAATGCATGCAATCTTCTTTCAATCTTGTATGGATTCACTCCGTTGCTCTAATGGAGTCTAAGACTTGACTCCTCTAGTAAGATACAACCGAGACGTTGGGAAACTGACAGGTAGAACTCTAGTCTACTTGACATGTTAAATAGAAAGTTCCTTGTGGGTCGCTCGGATGTTAATATTCTGACGGTAGTAAACCTGCGGCTGTTAAGGGCGGCTGACTCGGAAGTCGGACGCGTAATTGCCGAACCCATCTGGAATCGTTTCCTCGAGTTCTCCCAAACCTGCTGCAGGTTTGCTAACATTGCAGCTCATTGGCCAGATCCGTCGCAATGTTGTCGTAATGTGAAGGGAAAGCGCGTCGTTGGTCGGGAGGGTCGACGAGCCGACTATCCCCTCTCACCTTGCCCTGCGGTTGGATCCGACGATGGCGCAGGGCCGGTCCGACGCTGATCTCTTACCGGGACCACCCCGCCTGCCGGGTTGTAGAGCGGATGATTCTTTCCTCGTGGCTCGGCCAGATGCCCGGCTTGGCCAAGGAAGCTTGCATGAAGAACAGGGAGGAGGAAGGTCTGGGCACTTTAGGGACTCTGCTTAGCAATCTAGCGGTCAAGAGAAAAAATCTTACCTGCTCATGCCAGTTCCGAATAAGTTGAACGTATAGTAAAATATTTGTAGGACCAACATTAAGCAAAAGGCAATGACGGTGGAACTTGAAGACTGTCTCATCATTGATCGTGATTCATAAAGCTAGTGCCATCTTTCACAGCTTCTGACCCTCCACTGGAACCTCCACAACTTGATCAATACCCTCATATGGTGGGATATCGAGTCCATATTTCTCTGCCATAGTTTGGCTTAGAAACCTATTCCAACGTCATCAGTTCAATCCTACAAAATAATGGAATGACACAGAAGCAGAAGTGGAACAAGTCTCACTCACCGTCCTCCGAGGAAGTGCCTGCCCTTGAACCACTTAACAAGCGGCTTCGGCGCGGTCAAGCTGATCAGTGCAGGAGGGTGGAAGCCCTTGCCGGGACCAGAGTCGGGTGGACCAGCCTCGATGTTCCAACTCGAGGGCGCATCTACGGCCAGAACAGGTATTTTCGTATCTCGCAGTGCCTCGATGACTTTGGGGAAGGGCTCGCGGACCTCGCCGCTGAAACTGAAACCTGCGTGACGATATGCAGATTAGCCACCAAGCTTGGCTAGATGGTTCAGACTGTCTTGTGAGGGTTGAGGTCAAGATTGCCCATGGGCGGCCAGGATATTAAGCAAAAGAGAGGACGGGGGTGTACCGAAGATGGCGTCTACGACATGGTCGGCGGCACCCAGAGCAGCGTCAAAGTCGTCGGTGAAGGGGACATTAAGGTCTTCTAGTTGCTTCTTGAGACGCTGATTGACGTTAGAGATAGATTCGACAGGCATCAGGAACGGCACGATGCACCTGGTAGAGCTCGTTCTTGCTTTGCTTAGGATAGTAGATGGTGGGCTGATAACCGTAGTGCCAGAGGTGACGAGCAGCCACGAGACCATCACCACCTATAGTCCAAATTCTCAGCCATGAAAGCTGGACTTCGGAGAAAACATCATCATACCGTTGTTGCCAGGGCCACAAGCCACCAGAATGCGTTTGCCTTTGCTGAGAGGGTGGAGCTTGTACACTGGAATCCATCCATCAGTAAATTCGATCTGGAACCGTCGCCAATTGGATTCGCACCTGCTTGAGAGACGGAGAGTCCGGCTAACTCCATCAGCTGATCGATGGAGAAAGCGCCGGAGCTCATGAGCTCCTTGTCAAGCTCGGCAGCGTTCTGTGCGGAGAGAGTCTGGCAATGATGTCAGGATTGGCTCGAGTGACGAACAGCTTCGTCTTACCTTGAGTGCCATCATGAGCTTCCTTGAAGCACGGAGCATGGGACGTTGAAGGGAGGAGAAGGCGTTGTTGGTCTGGATGGAAGGTATGCGAAGCCATCAGGGCACGGCGATTACATCACATCGCGTGGATCGTGTCAGCGTCCAAAAACGGAAGTCGCGATGATCCAAATCTGAGGATTGCAGCTCTCCCCACATTCTCTTGAAACGCCCCAACCCCTTCTTTCACCCTGATCTCCCCCAAATAATCTTCCCAGACAACAAACCAGGAGGGAGATGGTGTGGCGCCCACCGTCCAGCCGCGGGCACGGGAACATCCCTGCATCTCGGCCGAACGTTTCCCCGGCGTCTCTCCAGAAATCATGCATGGCGGAGCACCTCCATCCCGCGCGCCGGCAGCAACAGAAGCAGTGACCTCGCATCCGCCGCCCGCACCATGGTCCTCAAGATAAGGCTCGCGCGCTTCGGCAGGCGCCACGCGCCCTTTTACAACATCGTCGTCGCCCACGCCCGGTAAGCAATGCCCAGCAAAAAGCGCCGCCGCGCGGCCACCCCATCAGAGCGCCCGCCGCTGACGAGTGAACTGCATGCAGGACGGCGAGAGATAGCAAGCCGCTCGAGGTTCTTGGTACGCATATTTCGCACACACTTTCCTTGCGACCCTTTGCCCGTTCGATCGATTAGAGCCGCCACATGAAGGGGATGGGACAGCCGGATGGAAAATTGCTCGCCGAGACAGGCACGATGGATGGTCTGCTGACTATTGATGCTGCAAAGGCACCTACGATCCCATTCCCAAGCCGGCCGCGCCTGGTGACCCCAACGGCCGCCCGTACAAGGACATCAAGCTCGACAGGGCACGCGCCCAGTACTGGCTCGGTGTTGGTGCCCAGCCCAGCGACACTGCCTGGAGATTGCTATCGATGGTACGTTCGACGCGAATACCCTTTCTTTCCGAAGATAGAGAGGATGGTGTGGGGGCAATGCACATGAGTTGGAGCTGGATATTCTGGAACGAATGAAGATATAAGGAGCGGGCCCGAGTCTTGAGATCCTTGCGGCTGACGAATCTTCTTTGCAGACTGGCCTCCTCGAGCCTAAATACCGGGTCGGTCAGGTTCAAGAGCAGGTCGAGAAGGCGGACAAGAAACACAAGGCGAAGCCCTACGTTGAGAAGACCCCGGCCGCTGAAAGCTCGTAAAGAGATGCGACTATCAGTCGCGACGTCCTGGAGGACTGATTCAAGGCGGAGAATGATCGATTTTAAGCGGCACGGATTGCATTGGGACTGGCGTTAAGGGGCATACTTGGGCCACGCGCGCCTGAAGATGGTTACGTTGTTTGCTGCATCTAAGCAAGATGCAGTTATACCGTTATTGTACAGAAGACATGATTCGCTCAACATGAGTACGAACGCTTCTCAAAAGTGCAGTATCAATGCTCACCCTTTATTTCATCTGATATCTGCCCTTTACTACCTCCTATCTCCACGTATATCTCGGCGACAGTCACTCTCACCACGGCTCGAAGGTCAACGGACCGGTCTGAAGTCTCGAAATGATCAATGAATGATATGTACCGCTCTATTGAACCACTCAACGAAAGAAATTCAATATTTACCATACCCATCCATCCACTAATGCGCCGCAACCAAGAAAGTGTTGGTTCCCAAGCACACGAACATGACAAGAAGCCCGTAAATCGCAAGCGCCAAGCTCAGTTTCCTCAACAGTCCTCTGCGGAAGTTCCGCGTCTTCACTGCCAAACTTCTAATCAGCAGGCCGGACTCTGATATCGCTTCTTCGTCGCCGGATTGATATTCTTCTTCGTCGTCTTCGTCTTTCAGCAATCTCTGGTGGTGCGGGCTGTCGGGCGAGGAAATCTTGTAGTAAAAGATGCCCGGCAGGATGAAGCTGATGGCCGTGCTACCCGTGCTTCCAACGTACGCGAGCACCTTCTCGAGAGAGGAGACCGTCATGGCCGTGACGTAGCTGAGCACGATGATGATGGTCGTGATGATGGCAAAGCGCAGCTCACTCATCGGCTCAGCCTTGGGTTGGAGAGGCGGTATATTGCCGCCGTTGGGCTTAGGTGGGCCGAGAAGCGGTGTGCTGTGCTCTCGCGTGGGAGAAGTCTCAGTGGTGCTTGACCGAGACTTGGAGGCCCGTTGCGGCCGCCAGCTAATGACCGCATCGACCGAGGCACGGCAGGGGTGGACCTGCAAAGGGTAGGAGAACATGACAAGAATGACGATGGCCAGACGGCCAATGGTGGAGGCAACGGATGGGGCATCTATGAACATGTAAGAAAAAGAATTCAGAAAGGGGCTGAGGGAGGGCACTTACACATGCTGACGATGTTACCACCAACCTTGTCACCGTAAGAGAGGTATCCGGTAACACCGACAAGGATGTAAAGAGAGCAAGCCAGTCCAATGCTGGCGCCGACTACGGATGAAGTCCGGAAGTGGGAGTTGTCGAAAATTTCGTTAAGAATCGAAAACATCTGTACTGATCAGCCTTCGTACTTCAATCGTTGGGCGGTACACGTACGTTCTGGTGGCATGTGTAGGCAAAGACGACGACAGGAAAGACCGAAAGCGCGGCTACGGGACCGGCCCATGTGATGACGCGGACCTCGCCGCGGTCTGCTATTGTATCACCCTTGATGAAATGGGCGAGGACCAGGATGACGAGATAGCTGATCGAGACTAGAGCTATCATACTGGTATATTTCAAGGAATCAAGACGACGAAGAAAAGACAAAGGAATGACAATCAGCCTGCAAAAAGTGTTAGCAAATCTCTGAGCTCTGGTGGCAAATCTCACATAGGGGGGAGAGAAGCCGGCGACGTACATGAACGCTGTGACCCAGAACTGACGGTCCACAAGAAACGAAATTTCGCCAGCAGCTTCGCTGAACCCTCTCACGACTCCAGGCATGAGATCTCCGATGATGATCAAGTAACTAACGCCAACGCCAAAGCACTTGATAGCGATGGCGGCATCGAAAACGACGGCGGCATTCGGGTAGGTCATCTTAGAGAGCGAAGCGAAGGATGCGGTTCCACGATCGAGGTATTTGGCGCATCGAGTCTGGAGGTAGAGGCCGAAGGCAGCCGTGAGACCTGCCCAGACGATTACGCAGCAGCCCAGCAGGATACCCATTTGCGACAGGGCGTGTGGCATAGCCAGGAGGCCCGCGCCGAGGACTGCACTCGAACCAGCCGTTAGCGCATGTCTTCTTCCAAGCCAGCGAGGGTCGCGGGAGGCGCGCACTTGTGTTGACCAGGTTGATGACGCTGCTGGCCCAGCTCGCCTGTCCGATGAAGCCGACATCTCTCTTTCCGTGGCGCGAGCTGCAGAGGTCCGCGTTAGCAGGCTGTCCGGTATCGTAGGACGTAAAGACCGACCGTCTTCTGCTTCTGGAGGAGGCCGCACTCGCGGGCCTGGCCTCGTGCTCGGCCGGCTCAGTGCTTATCGCCGCGTAGGTCGCCATGTCGGGGAAAGCGGTCCAGGAGGTGTCGCGTGGAGGGGGCAGCAGCAGCTGGAGGTGCACACCTCGCTGTCGAACAAGTCATTAAGAAGGGAAGGTAAGCAGAGCGCTCCGCGGCGACGCTGGTGGGAGTAGCGATATGTCGCGTTAAAGCTGTTGGGTCTTGCGTGCGAGCGGAGGCGTCAGTCATCAGGGCTGGCCGGATCATCCCGCCGCCCAGGGTTCGGCTGCCCTATCCGGCGCCCAGCTCTCGTACATGCACCTAAACACCACATCCGCCGAGCCATCCTCCCCACACTCCACCCCACCATGGCCGACGACCTGGACGAGGTGCTCCTGCAGACGCTGGGCATGCTGGAATGGCGTCTCCGCCGTCTTGAAATCGTCCTCAGCGGCAACGTTCCGCCCGAGAGTCACCAGACCGACGCGCCGGTCGCGTCCCGTCTACAGAAGCTCGAGAGCCGCCTGTCGGGCCTAGCCAGCAATTCGCGCGCCATAAACGACATCCTCCAGCTCCGTCAGTCCAGATGCGAGCTCCACTAGCTTGTGCTCTCGTTTATCTAACCAGCTTCTCCAGAGTCAAAGCACGCCGACATCTTCGCACCGGCCGAGCCGCCTGCGCGTCCCCCTCCCAGCAGCGTCGATAACCCGACACCTGAGATCAAGCTCGGTTGCATTCTGACCGATGCGCCCGCCTACCCGGCTACGGCGTCGCAACTGACATCACTACACGACCTGCCGCTGCCGCCTACGGAATCCTTCACGTCGTTGGTCGCGCTCTCGCCGCGCATCGCACAGCTGGAACGGAACCAGCTGGTTCAAGCACAGGACATCTCGGAGCTGAGGAAGAGAAGCGGGAAGGCTGTGTTGCGATGGCACGAGGTCATGGTGCTGGGACAGGGCAGGTGCTGGGCCGAGTGGGATTCGCGTGTTCGGAAGGCGGAGCGGGAGGTGCGCAGGGAAGAGGTCAAGATCGAGCGCGAGTCTGGCGGTATATGAGGGGCTTTCCGCGACGGGAAAGGTCAGAACACTTGACGGGCGAGGGAGCCGGGGAGAAGGCCAGACCACGATGGTCGCTGCCCCGTTCGGCGTGGGCGTCATGGATTGAAACTTCACTGTGGCTGGAGAGGCAGCGGCGGGCTATAGTGGGCACGCAGTATAAGTTGCCGGCGTACCAGCAAGCCGCGCGCACGGTTGTGTGGAGGCAGCGTGGCGGCAGAAGGAGGCGGAAGCAAACAGAGATCGGCCATTCCTCGCAGAACGAAACCTCGGGACGGTGCCAGACAGTGCATGTCGCCAGCCGCCCGAGGAATGGGGCGAATTTGTAGAAGCTTCCTCAGCATGAACCCGTAGCTAGCAAGAGCCCTGCACGTAGAACATCGAGGGTCAGGGTCACCGTGGCCAGCGGACGCGGACAGTGCAGCGGTGCGGCCCTTCTCAGGAACCACGGGCGGTAGCAGCTCAGCGCAAATATGCAAGCGCCCTGTTTCCTGGATTCCGGCGGCCGCAGACCCGGCTGGGCCCGGCGCCGGAACGTCATGACGAAATTGGCAGCAGCGGAATGCGGTGCCTCACACGGCGGCGGCACGGGCGCGCGGCGGACAAGCTTTGTGATGGGCGCAGGGAATCGAAGCTTGACGGCGTGCGCGGCCAGTGGCAGCGGTGTCGGACGGGCGGCGGCGGTGGTGTCGTGCGAGGCAGCGCGCGCGCAGCAGGCGGTTTCGCGGGTTTCGCGGGCTGGGCCCGGGCGGCGGCGCAAGAGGCGAGACGTTGGAAGAGCGTTTCATCGACGCGCGGGCTGCCGCATTGGGCGGGCAGGATCAGCAGCCGTCGCATGGGCCAGTGCCTAACGGCAGCTAGGGAAATGGTGAGGCTGGGGCGCGAGATGACAAGAGGGCAGCAATTTCGGACTCGTGCGCGGCGTGGGCGTGCGCAACGTGTGCGCGCGCGGCCCCGATCGGGCGGCGGGCGCAGGCTCTCGCCCATTGCGCGACGTGGCGGTGCAGGAATCTCATACGATCCCCGCGATGGCCGGCAGCAGAGGCAGCGATCGGTGCTGCAATAAAGGCAGCGCGCGCGAGGGCTCCCCGCACGCTCCAGCGCGCGCCGCGTCAGGTAAATTAGTGGACAGCAGCGCTTGATCGCTGCAGCTTCGGCGCGTGTGCCCGGCCCGTGCGCGAAACACCGCCGCGCCGCTCTCCTATCGCTGCCGCCCTCTCCAGAGACACGCCTCGACCCCGACGATCCGGAGCCTCTCTCTCCATCCACCCTCTGCGACTCTCCCGCGGCTGCGACCACCAGACCCGCTGCCTGCAACGCGCGCCCGCGCTCCCGCTGTCTGAGGCTCCGCTTCTCTGTCCCCGTCGCTTCTCCCACGGCCCGGCGCCTGACCACCCTCGTTCGCTACTCTCTCGCCGCTCTCTTTTCTCCTCCTGCTTCGCAGGCCGCAAGTCAGCTCCCACCACCGTTCCCTGTTTTCCCTCCGCGCCCGCGCCGAGCCCCGCCCAACCTCCATTCATGCCCTCGCGCGCGTCGCTCGAATCTCCCAACAGTCTTAAGAAGATGAATTACGGCACGCGCAACCGCTTTAGCTTCGATAGCATCCTCGGCGACCCGTTCGCCTTGTCCACCATCTCCATCAGCATCGTGAGTCTGCCCGCGTGCTCGCCGCGCGCAACCGCTGACGCTCGCCCAGCTCGCATGGATCATCGCATTCGTCGGTTCCATCATTGGTAGTCTCCACGGCGACTTCCCCAACTACACCTGGTGGGCGCTCGTCTACTTCTTCTGCTGCATCATCGGCGTTATCATCGTGGTCGGCTCGCAGGCTGAGGACACCTACCATGTCGCGGTAAGAGGCCCGCGCATCGCCATCTCGCACCCGCGCCCATCCGTCTGACGCTCCCAACAGGTCTCCAGCTACCTCGCCGCGGGCTTGGTCTTCACCAGCTCGGCAGTCAACGCCACCGTCTACCAGAATGACAGCGCAAAGGAGGCTGCCGCTGCGGGCTACATCCTGCTTTCCATGATCGCCGTGAGTATCCGCGCGCTGGACGCCTGAAGGCCGCTGTGCTAACCCTCGCAGATTATCTGGATCTTCTACTTCGGATCGCAGCCCTCTGCCTCGCACCGCACCTTCGTCGATTCCTTTGCGCTTCACAAGGAGGGCCATTCGGCACGCAACTCCCGCCCCATGTCGAACAACTACAGCGCCCGCCCCCAGACGTCCGTCACCAACCAAGCCCCGCAGATGTACACATCGGCCCAGCTCAATGGCTTCGAGACCTCTTCGCCCGTGTCCGGATACCACGGCGGTCCTGCTGGCGTTAACGACCGCAACTCTGCGGTGCCGCGCTTCGGCAACGGCATGAACGGCTCCATCAACACGAACACTCAGCAGGAGCCCGACGCGCCCACAGAATACCCGTACCGTGCCAAGGCCATCTACAGCTACGAGGCCAACCCCGAAGATGCCAACGAAATCAGCTTTTCCAAGCATGAAATCCTCGAAGTCTCGGATGTCAGCGGCCGCTGGTGGCAGGCCAGGAAAGCGAGCGGCGAGACAGGCATTGCGCCTAGCAACTACCTCATCCTGCTATAGAGGCACGGGTGACTCTCACGCTTGGGACGACTGCTTTTCCTTCCTTTCTTGCTGCACGGATGCCTGGCTTAGGCTTTATTTTCTGGGACACCGAGGCCTTTCACCTTCTAGAGACCGTTCACGCGCTGGCTCGATTCGATTATGCGACGCAGTTGGCTAGTGGGTTCGCCTTTGGAGTAAAAGTGTTGGACCATGGGGCCCTTTTGCGCCGCTAGATACCCGTTCTCCTTTCCTGATATTCCCGCTGGCTTGGGTTTTTATAAGGGCAACAAAAATCGGTTCTAATCACACCGACCACAATCACTCGTTCAACACCGTCAATCGAATTCCGGCGACGAAGATTCCTTAGCCTCGGATATACTAAATCCTCTACGACGAATCATGCCACGCGCCACTCGCCCGCGCATTTGCTATGCCGGGCCATTCAAGCGTTGCAGACTTTCTTTACTATTCTACAGCCGGACCAAATCCTGTCGCTCGGCGTAAAACCGTCGGCGGCAGCATCGCCGGTTTACTCACTTTGTCTTTTTTCGCCTCCTGTTGAAGATGTGCGTTTACGGAATGGGTTATATCCGGGTTTGAGTCTTTACTGCATCGTGCAGTGCTGGTTGTGTTTTTTTTTTCCTTTCTGCTTTTGTTTTACAATTGCTCTCCAAACATCTGCATGGCGTTGCTGTGACTGAACGTGTCTCAATTCGCTTTAGGGTTGAGACCAAGGAGACTCGCACTGCTGCGGCACTGAAACGGCTTTTCCAGCTGATGTTATCCAAGTCACCCGTAGCCTGCCCTGCCACTGCAAGTTTTTCCTCTCACATGTAACTGCTTCAATCCTCGGGGAAACATCGACTGCGAGGGGGAAGGGGGGAAATTGGCGTAGGCGATAAAGAAATGGATGTCTGAACTTTCAGTCTGAAAAGAAACAGCATTTCATAATGTATTTGGAATCCCGCTACATCTGCATTGACGATGACGACCAAACCCGCCTTGCCACCGGTCGACCGGTCACCCACACCTCCAAGGAAAATTCCCGCCCGACCCAGCTGGCATCGTCCATGAAATCCGACTCCTCGGTCGCCCTCCCTTCCTCCCTCCCAGCACCACAAGTTCCAGCCATCACGCGCGTCGTGCGTTGCGTCTTCACCCACCTGACGTCATTCTACGTATCCCTCCCAGGTACCCGACGGAAAAAGCGCCCACCGCTCAAACTCCTACGGTACCTGTCCCTGACCCACCAGTCTGGTCGACAGCAGCCAGCCCTGGCGCTGCCGCTGCCGCCGCACGATCCTTGCCTCAGGTCCGTTTCAGCCCTACGACCTGCACACGCCGCCCACGCCTCTCGGGTCACGTCACGTCACGCTGCTGAGTGTGGGCACGTCACGTCATGTTTAGGACGGAAGGATGGAGGCGATGGGTGTGGCTATGGTGGGTGTGAGGGAGATCGCGAGAGAGAGAAGAGGGAGGTGAGTAAGGTTGATCATGTGTTTTGGTATGTGGTTATGGCGGTCTCCCAGGCGGCCGACTTGTCAGCCGAGGGTGCGTGCGTGCGTGCCCGCCCCGGGAATTGGGTTTGCCGGTCATGGGTAGTCAGTCGGTAAGTTGGGGAGATTGGGTTGGGAGGGTTTGGGGCTTGGGGTTGGGTCGCCTGAAAGGGAGGGAGGGAGGGAGTGTCGGGTTCGGTCTGCGAAGTGTGGTTCACTAATGATGGTATGCATGTACATGCTTTGGTGCTTCGGCTGTTGTCGATGGCGGATGAGACGTGTGTGGCGAGCGGTGCGTGTCGTAGACGTTGTGTGCTAAGACTCGTGACTGCTACGAATGTAGGAGTCGCTCGCCTTGTCGCCATCGAAAGGGTCTGGCTACTTTCTTTATTTTACTTTGGTGGCGTTGGAGTTACCATTAGAAAAAGAAAAGCAGGAAGTCTTTAACCATAATTGATTGTTCACTTCGCGAATAGAACCACGACGGGTTTCATGTTTACATCCTGTTGTCCTCTTTCGGCCCTCGCGATACTCAATTGACTTGGCGCTGCTTCCCGAAATTGACTGGTAGATTGGTCATTGACTGCGACTGCCACGACGGCAATCTACAACTACGGGGATGCGCAGCAGCAAGAGCGGAAGGTAGCGCGCGGGCGGCCTGTCGCAATGTTATTTTTGGCTGTCTTGGGTCTCCAATAGATTTGTGCCACTTCGCTTGACGAGACACTTTGAATGAATTAGTGGAGGCTGAGTTTAGGTTCACGCAAGGACCTAGGCAAGACACCGTGGCAGGTAGTGTTTCACCTCTCAGCCCTACGATTGCGCCGAGCATCTTGGTGGTTCCATTTGATGCAATTATTGAAAACGCTCACAGTGTGTGTGCACCACGGAAAAGAGCGCTCCGGTCATGGGCGCGCACTCTTCTTCGGAAAAAGACGAGTGTATCAATTAAAGCCTTCAACTACACCCCGTCCAGAAGCAAGTCCGATGTTCTCACTCTTTTCTCTGGAAAAAGTATTGAAGAAGGATGGATTGACGACTGGTTCGAGGTGTTCAAGTGCGATGTAGCCTACGATGCCTTGTGGTTGGAGGATGACGACGAACTCAATGGAGACATCCCGGTCAGTTGGCGAGTCCTCGACAGACTTTAGGCATGCGGAAGCAGTCTTGCTCTGTGCGTGCGCTGTAAAGTTGTGGAGGCGGATGCCTCACCACATGAGGCCAATCGGATACGCTTCCAGATCAAAACGTGTTACCATACCAAAGCTGTTGCCGCCTCCCCGGGACAATAATGGTCAGCTCCGTGAGACTCCGTGAAGTGCTAAGGAAAAAAAAATAACGTATATCTTACAGCCCAGTAGAGATCAGGGTGAGTCTCTTCATTGACTTGGAGAATAGTGCCATCTGCGGCAACACGCTGACGTCCGTCTCATTAACAGTCAATCCTCTACGCGCAACTTTTGATGTTGGTACCTCATCATTCGAGACGTTATCGCCTACCATACATTCATTACTACAAAAGGATTTTGAAGCCGCTGGCTCCTACCGCCTAAATTTGCCGTCTATCATTAATCTGCAAGGCTGCTCGCTCACCAGGATACACAATGCTGGAAATTTGCTACGGGAGAACGAAATTTTCAGTTCATGTACCCATCACGTCGCAACTAAGGAGATCGTGAATTGTTCTCGGGGCTCCAACGGAAGGGGATTGCCATGCGGTTCATTGAGGTCGGTGTTGGACTTGCAAGACAGCTGCGAAAGAGACCAGCGCAGTTTTAGGAGCAGAAGAACACCACTCTTAGCCCACAAAACGATCTCATGAAACGCAATACACCATTAAGAAGGATTCTTTTCTTTTTCCCGCCTCACGCCATGCATAAATAAACACATCGAACCCAACTACCCCTACGCAGAAAAAGTCCCTCTCTCTAAGCCTAAGCGGCAGCAGTAGCAGCACAGCCGCCGTGCCATCAAGCCAGCAATCCTCCAACATACTCTTCACCCTAAGACTTGATCCAACTCATCTGACTCATACCATCACTCATCACTCATCTCTTCGTCGCCACAAGTCCCCGCCAGATGAAAATCCCACTCCCTACCATCGTCGCTCTGCCTCTTCCTCTCGCGAATCTCTCTTTCCTGTATACCATGTATCTTCTGCGTGCGGTTACGCTCCACCATGTCTTTGTACGCAATCCCACTCGAACTGTATTTGCTCTATTGTTAACAAAACAAAGTCGATTGTGTCCTCAAATTTGAAAAGAAAGCGAGCCGGGATGAGAGGAGGAGGAGGAGGAGGAGGAGGAGGAGGAGGAGGCACGGAAAGGCTAATAAACGTGGGATAAACTTACAACTTTACCGTCATCGTCGCCCGTGTACACCGTCTGCGCCATGGGCAGGATGCACGAAATAGCGCCGGGGTAGTTTCCGCCATCCTCGCGGCTGGGGTCGACGTGGTTGAGGCGCTTGATGAGCTCGAGGATCCATTCGCCGGTGCCGGGCTCAAGGGTCTTGTGCCAGACCTGCAAACATGGAAAGTCAGTTTAGCACGCTTTGCATCTGAGCGAAAGTGGCGACTTACGTTGACAACACCCCGCCGGTGACCCGTCAAGATGAGCTCCTTCTCCAGCCACTCGTTGCCGACGCCCTCGTAGAAAGCGCAGGAGTAGACGACGTCGTCCGCGTCTACGGTATCGCACACATCCTGGTCGAGCAGTAGACGGCCGTTCAGCGTGTACAGCAGGAGCCGCGATCCCGTGCAGAGCATAATGTGCCCATTGACATTGCTGATCCTCGCGCAATTGATCGGCGAGTTAGCCTGGCCGATCTTGCGGACAAACTCAGATCTGTTCAGATCCCAGAGGAAGACTTCTCCGCTCGAGTCCGCAGATAGGAACGCGCTGAACGTTCGGGACGTCGCCAGGACAGTGACAGGCTTACGGTGACCGAAAAAGCAGACCTTGGGGACGAGGTCGACCGTCTTGGAGTGGATTACGACGTTCCACACCGCAACGGTGCAGTCGGTACCTGCGGTGATGAGCGTCTTCCCATCGACGAAAGTGGCGCATGAGATCTGGCCTTGGTGCAGATGCTCCCAGAGACCGATGAGCTTCTTGCTGTCGGTGGAGTAGAACCGCACGCTTCCGTCTGTGAAACCCCATTCCATATAGCGGTCGTAGCTCGGCGGAATGTTGATCCTGAACGCTGCGGAGCAGAGGATGCGCTCCTGCTTAGGGTGATACGTCAAGCTCGCTACACGCTCATGCGCATCGAGCAGCGTGAATGGAAGCCGAGTCAGGGATTCGGCAGTCGTGTCAAGTCGCTTGGGCTTCTGCGGGTCACCGCGCGGAGGATGAGGTTTCTGGAAGACCTGGTGAGGGGTCTGGCCGAAATTGTGAATGATCCCAATTGTGGCCAGCCGCTCCACCGGATCATCAATGTTGTCCAGATCCTTGGCGCCGTGGTAGGACAGATAGTGGAACACATTGGTAGCTTCGACGGCAGCCTCGCCTTGCTGCTTGTATCCGAACACCAGATCGATCCATTTGTGCAGGTTCCTGGTCACGTACGGGCTCTCGAGGGCCTCTCTGTGTTTGGAAATGAAGATTTCGGGGTCTCCCTTTGACCATGGCGGGAGAATTACGTCGTTGATCTTCTCTCCCGTCACTTGCTTCGTGCCGAAATTGTACCCATTCATGTTCTTGAGGAACTCTGGGAGACAAAAGAACTCTGGAATCAGCTCTCGGACGTCGGTCATGTTGTCTTTGGAGGCTGAATTCCACGCTCTCTCGATGGAATCGAATAAGCGGTCCGCATGATCGAAGCTGCCACCCTGGAGGAGAAGATAGGATTGCACAAATGGTTGCAATCGGATGAGGTACGAAGCGACGATCATAGCTGAGGAATAATGCGTGCCGTAGTGGAAGACCGGGTTCGTTCCATCGCTCATCTCGGCAAAGGTCTGGTAACGTTCCTTGAACTCAGCCTCTCTTTGCGCCGTCTGAGCACCCATAGGCTTGGACAGATCTCTGAAGGTCTTCGGGTCGTTGAGGTCGAGTTCCTCGCTCGTGTAATCGGCCAGCACCCAGGGGAAAACAGGATACTGCGTCAGATCGTTGAATGTCCTCCCAGCCATTGTGTTGACAAGCATGAGATAGTGGAAATTGGAGATTTCGCCCTTGAGCCACTTCTTCGTCGCGGGATTTTGAGCCATCGGATTGAAAGCATTGACCCACTTTGAGGTGATGGACGGCGGGGCCTCCTCCGGCGTACGAAGTGACTCCAACCGCCAAGCATCTTCTGACTGAAGTGCGGACGGACTGGTCACTTGAGGCGCCCTGGACAAAAGTTTTGCGTGCAGTTCATCCCTCAGCTTGGGCGCAACTGCAGTGAGGAGGTAGCTTCGTCCATCCGTGAAGAAGATTTCGATGGCCACGTCACGGAACAGGAAACGCCTCTTCGAGATACTGATCACCTCAGCCCACTTCCAATGACGTGTGGTTTGTTCACCGTCAACCATCGGAGGTTTACGTTCCGTTGCTTTCTTTCCAGAGATCATCTGAACGTAGCTGTCTCGCTCTTCCGGCGGGGCTTGCCATACGCGAATGATCTCTCCATCAGACCGCTGGAAGAAATTATCCAAGAGATACAATGAGTCTTTGCCCAGGATAAGCAAGCCCTCGCAAGCTTCCAGACCAACTATGCGAGAGACGTTGAACACGTGCTGCACCTGGTCGCCCTGCTGGAGCGAGCGCATGACCTTGCGGTTCTTGTCTTCGAAGCCATCCTCGCCCTCGTTAGGATCAGCTACCATCTCGTAGTCATCTTCCGCATTGGAGTTCACGGAAGATTGGCTGACCGAGCGATCTCTGCCGCTCTTCTCGTTTCCAGGATGCGCACTCTGAGGAGTCGCACCACCTGTTTCGGGAGTGGATATTTGCGGAATGTTTGTCATCAGACTGAGCTTCGTCTTGGGAATGGCCTCTGAATCTCTTCGTTTAGGCTGGTAGTCATCGTTTCGTCCTTGAGTCTTATCTGGCAGTATGCGCAGCCTCATCCGATTCCGTCCTTCGGTCTCGTCAAGCTGCCATTTCGAAGTCTCCTCGGACTCAAAGAAGTCACAGGGTTCGCGCAGTGATCGATCGAGTTTTTCCAACGCTGAAGCAAGGAAAGTCAGGTTATCCTGCTGATCCTGCTGTGCTCTTTGGTGCTTCAAGCGTTCGGCGGCGAAGATGTTTGCTCGCCAATGCGTCGTTGATACTTCGTGCCGATGCCAGGTATTGTCTGCCGACGCCTCTTCGGATTGCCATTGCTTCAAGCGCTCCCTCCTCTTGCTCACTCTGTTCTTTGCGCTCTCTTCGGTCTTGCGGTTCTCGTCTGTGACAAATTCCTCCCAAGCCTTGGACATTGCGCCGAAGAACAAGTTATCCAACTCATTACGGTGGTTGTCCACCCACTCCAGAAAAGCATCATTATCTAGCTCAGTGAGCTTCATAAAGTCGCCGAAGAGCTTGCGATCATTTGAGGATGTTGTTTGGCTAAGAATTTGGGACGTCTCCGCAGGCTTTTGCACGAGCATAAGTCTCCAGAAATCCGCGGCAGCAGCCCTCACGCGGGTATCCTCAGAGACTAGCTTGGTATAAAGGAGGTAACAGACCAGGCGAAGATAGTTTCCTTCGAGGTTGTCCGGAGAAAGGATAATAGTTTGCCAATATGTCATCTTGTGTAGGAACGCAGTGGCTTCTGTTTCGCTTTCGGGCTCGTCAAGCTCCGACAGACGAAGCAAAGCGACGCGGAAGAAGACAGTACGGATGGTGGAAATTGCTTGTGTACACAGTCGGACTCCTTTCAACTGAGCTACATCCGGCCGATGCAAATAGTCCAGAATAGTTCCGATAAAGTCGAGCAATGCTTCAGCACCGTTCATGAACCAGCCCTCAAAGACGGCTTCGGTCATGTGAAGTGTGTAGCGAGCGAGATTCGTCAGAACTCTTGGCTCGGAGAGAAGGTCCTGGCGAAGCTGCAACTCATTTGCAATGGTCTGCATGGCATGCAGGAGTATGTAGGATTCAAAGTATGCTTGGTGTTCCTGAAAACCTGGTGGGACCTTCAAGAACAGCCCAAAACCAGAGAAGTCCTTTTTGTGAAGTAGCTGGTCCAGGAAGACGCCAAGGACAAGCTCGAGCAAGGCCTGCACCACAGCATTGCCGACCTTTAAATCGACGGATCCTGATTTTTTGGGTGACATGACGGTGTGTAGGCGTGCGTTAGCAGCAGGGTATTTGGCTTTGTCGGAACTGATCAGAATGAAGGAATTGCCGCGCCTAAGGGGAATTGCCTTTGAAGCCGACGGACTACGCGGTGCCTCGATTGGCGTTGTGCGGACGATTGATGGCTGTTGGTCTCCAGTACCCGAGTGAGGGTTGATCAACACATCCTGCCCCTCGAACGTTAAGGCAGATCCGCGTGAATGAAGTTCCGTCTCCGCCGAGACGCTGTCGGAAGTGACGATGACTGGATAGAGGACAAACAAAAGGTCCTGAACGTAGTTCGATGCGACCGCAAATTCTCGGAAATGGGATGATTTCATGTGAACATCAGCAAGAAATTGAATGATAGTGTGCAGTATTCCTGCATAGTCCACAAGCTTCTGCCTTGACGATGGTTGCTGGGGCTCCGCTAGGTCGAAGTTAGCTATAGACATTCCAACACGAGACCTCAAGTACTCACCTCGCAACGCAAGTTCGCTTTCCAGTGACATGGATCGTTTCCGGCCGGGTCCCTTGGGAAGCGATGTGGAGGGCGTGACACCGTTCTCTCCTTGGCTCGTAACTGGCCTATCGAGTGCTTCCTGCTGCTTAACCACTACCCGAATGCCGGTCTCCAGCATTGCCGACATCACTGGGAAGATGTCCGGATACGCGATTGTGATTGGTCCATGGGCGGAGAAGGCATCCATCAGGTTGTAGAGATCAAAGTCCCTCTCGAAATTGATCTTTCCGACGTCGGCACCGAAAAGTATGGCGAAGCAGATGGTCCACACTGGAGGCGTGTTCCACCAAGACTTGAGCCTGTGCTTCAGATTGGTGAAGCCTCCATCTCTGGTAAACTTTTTAACGAAATGCGGACCCTGAACAACCAAAAGGCGAGCAAGTATCTGCATCGTTGGAACAATAACGCGAGCGTCGTTCTCGGCCAGAAGATAGACGAGCCACTGGCCGCCATCAGCCAAAACATCGGAAGCATCGAAGCTGTGACCTACCTTGTTGGTGACGGTCTTCGCAAAACGCCGGATCTCTGTCGCACTTGCATCATCGCACAGGAATGCTGCATACGCTTCCAAGACCCTGACCCCCACCTCTTTCTTCGAGAGCTTCTCCGACTCTGTCTGGAGATTCGGTGTCAGCGGCCTGGAAGAGGGGCTTGAACCGGGCAGTAACGGCTGCGTCGGCGCCCGCCGTAACTGTCTTGCACTACTGCTGGAACGTAGCGGACGATTGACAAGCGTCCTGTTCTCCTGCAAAGCGTAGGTGATGAAGAGGGCAAGAGATCTAAGGATGTCCGATGATACACTGCATTTGAGCAGGGCCCTGAATGCATTAAGAAAATGCGGGAAGACTTCTTGAGTGAAATTTTCTCCTTTCAACGCATCGAGAAGCCTCTTTATAATGCCTAATGATTTGTTAGTCACGTCCAAAAACCAAGCCTCCATCGGTCAACTTACGCATTCGGGTAAGGCGTTTTGCATTGAAGACATGGTATTTGCTGTCTTTGGCAAAGCATTCGAATTGCCGATAATACAGCTTTTGCGTGTCTGTCGAGCACTTCCTCCAGATGTCGAAGTCGATCAGAAGCGCCCTGTAGGCCAGAGGGTTGATGATCTTGGACTCCTGGGGTTTGTCCTCCTCAAAGCCGACGAATCGAAGTATGAGCTGTAACAGTTCGTAAGACAATGAATCGTGATCTGGGTCATCGATTTGCCCTGTTGTCAATCTGCCGAACACAGATCCTAGGCCCATCTTGTCGCGGAGCAGGGAAGCTAGAACAGCAAATCCATGTTCCCTCTCCATTGCTTCGCTGTTTCTCCAGTTATCATGAACAGACTCGAACATGATTTGGACGGCCGTCATTAGAGCGTTCCTTGTAGTTGCCAGCTCGACAAGCTTCAATCCGATAGCGGCACATCCTCCGACTCTCCAGCTTGCGTCATCCAAAGACTGAGGAACAACTACCACTGGATCGCCGGCAAGAACGGCGACACCGTTCACCTGGCAAAGAGCATCGTTGATCGAAGGGACGGCAGCATTGATAGCAATGCGATGACCTGCTGTCCTAGTGTAATAGCGGAGGTTCTTCGCGGCAGGTTTCGACAAAGACTTGACCAACTGAGATTCGTCGATATAATTTCGGTCATCGTCATCCATGACCGCAGTTGGGGAAATGCTTAACAGGATCCGGCTTTCAGGAAGGATGGCACCAGCTTTGTTGCGCATGGCGGAAAGGATTTCGGAGCGTTCTTCCTTTGCCGGGTGGAGAAGCTCGTTGTATAGGTTCAAGTCTGCTGAAGCGTGATACGTTAAGAAGGAGCCAAGACAATCTTGGAAGTTTCCGTTATATCTTGGGCCGAGCTTATGGTACACCGCGACCAGCTCATCGGACAGGGCCTCTTGGAATAAGTAAAATGATGCAATCGACAGCTTTGTTGATACGACGTTCCTCCCCAGACGCGGGGAGATGGCATGAGGAGTGCCTAGGAAAGCTTCAATAGGAGAGTGCCGTTGATTTGAAGAAAATGTCGTAAAACTCTCAGTGCTGCTGCTAAAGCTCGGCGGACTGGAAGGAAAGCTGCATTTCACTTGTTCAGCAAATTCTCCATTAACGAACAAGTTGGCACGACTGAGACCAGCTACTTTGGGTCTTCGGTGGACTATGGCAATATGGTACCAAACGCCCTCTTTGAAGACTGCAGACTTGAATCGGACACTAGGTCTGGAAGACGTCGTAGATGTCTGGAGGATCAAATAATGAGAGCCTTTCTCCAGGTACACCAGCACGAAACAGGTTTGCGTGGCATCGTAGGCCCCGAAAATCGTGGTATGGAAGTTGTCGTCGTACTTGTCTACTCGAACCCAAGCGGTTATCGTGTATCCGCCGTTTGGAGAGGTGGGCGGGAATGTCCTCCCAAGATCTCGTAGCTCGATCGACGTGTACCCGTGCAACGACATGTCAAGTTGTATGAAGGGTGACTGTCTCGACGACTTGATGGCTGATAGGAGGAATTCGGCGGCCTCCTCGGACTCGGCTGCCAACCGATACAGATAGCGTGCATCCTCCAAATCATTGATGCCATATGATATGAGATCCTCGGTGAGTCTGTGGAGGAGGAAACGTTCTGATGACCCCTCATTGGCCTCAAAGAGCAGGGGCAAGAGTGTTCTCAGGATGCCAGTTCCATGCGCTGCTAGCTTGTTATGCGCAGACATGCTAGTGATGGTCTCCAGGACCAGGAGGATCGAAGTGGACAACAGTGGCGATCTTGAGCCAGACGTCCCCTCCTGGAAAAGCATCAACCACATATTGATGATCACTGGGAGAATTTCTGGATTCTGAAGAACTTCATTCCCGCTGAAGAACCCGCTCAGATGCTCCTGAAGGATGCCAATTGTAGGATCCTGGGGCTGTGAAGCCACCGTGTCAGCATCTCCGAGCCGGGAGAGGGCGGTTTGGCTGGCGCCTGGCTTTTGATCTCCATTGGCAGCATTTGCCTGGACGCTCCTTATGTCACGGAAAATCCGCGTCATGTTCTCCTCGCCCAGAGCGAACGCCACGAGACAGCCAAACAGCTGCTCCTGCCCTGCGTCATCAAACGTGCCGTTATCCTGAAAGCCGCCGCCGACGCCGGTGCTCACGAGCGCCTGTTCCAATGCCTTCCAACCATCTTCCTCCACCTTCTTCAGGAAGAACCTGCGGTTGCCGGGGTGGTCGCTCAGAGCGTCGGAGAGGACGGCCAAGACAGCCTTGAGGAGCTCGAAGAACTCGGTGTGGTCATCTTTGGAGCGGGTCGAGGGGTTGTAGAAGCCCGAGACGGAGCGGAGGGTGTCGACCAAGGTGGTGAAGCCCTTGGCGTGCCGGAAGGCTTCCTTGAGCTGGCGGAAGTCGGGCGAGTCTATCAAGAGCTGGCGTATGCGGCGGAGGCAGTCGCATTGCGTCTGGATGGTGTCGGCGGTGGAGGAGGTAGAGCTCTGCGGGAGGGCGGCGATAAGGCTATCAACGAGCGTGTAGAGCTCCTTGAGGGTGGGACTGTTGGAGCGGGACGACACGGAGGCCGCAGCGGAAGGGCGGCGGGCTGCGTCGTCCATGATGATGGTACCTCCGACACACGCGGTCTAGGGTCGGAAGGGAAGGCGGGAGCGGTGCTCGGCGAGCATCTCACCCCGGCAGCGCGATCGCCGGCGGGAGTCTGGAGTCGGCGAAAATGTCGCAAGGGCGGATCGTCATCTGAAGGCGCGGACACGCATAGGAGAGCGCGGTGCGGCGGAGCGTGTAGCGACGGGCCTGCTGCGGGTGATACGGCGCCGGGGTGGACGAGGCGGGGCGCAGCGGCGCTGACTTCGGGCGGCCTGAGCAGCGGCAGAGCGGGCGCTGAACACCCTCAGGACAGCCGTCAGCCGCGCGGGAGGGGGGCACGGTCAGGCGTAGGCTGCACGCGGGTGCCTGCAATAACGGGCGTAGCTGCGGTACGGGGAGCTCGCGCGTCGCTGCTCGACGCGCGGTACCCACGCCCGCCGACCTGAGACAGCTCGCAGCCGGATGCGCGCGTACTGAGCCACACGCTAGCAAGCCATGACGCCGACGCTGCGCTGCCGCCTCAGGGACTCTCGGCGCGTCGCAGCCGCGCGACCGCGAGCCGTGGGCCGCCGCGCCTGCACCCGCGGAGCTTCAGCGCCAGCGCCTACACGATGCGTGCGCGCCGCGTCCGCACAGCTGCCTCGCTGCCGCGCGACCCCCTGCGCCGCGCGCCGCTCCAGCAGAGCTCGCCGCCGCACCAGCAGCGTACCTGGCGCGCAGCCTTGACTCCGGCGCCTCGCGCGTGACTGGCCGCCGGCGCGCTAGGCCGGCTCCGGCTAGACCCTGCTACCAGCCTCCGTCCCCAGCTCCTCTTCGTCATCCGCCGCTCGCCCATTGATAAGAGCTCCCCAGCTCTCCGACGCCTTCCCTCCGCATCCCATCACCCTCCCTCAACCCACCTCCCTCCTTCGTCTCTTTCCATCTCTACAGCCACCCTCGCTCTCTTTCTTCTAGCAGAATCCGGG
Source organism: Neofusicoccum sp. Z40 (assembly GCA_037356075.1). NCBI lineage: Eukaryota > Fungi > Ascomycota > Dothideomycetes > Botryosphaeriales > Botryosphaeriaceae > Neofusicoccum > Neofusicoccum sp. Z40. The sequence continues at coordinate 317,230 of JBAWJV010000006.1, forward strand.
CGTCCTCAGCAACCATGAAGGCTGCTGCCTGCTTATCGCTGCTGCCCGTGCTGGCTTCAGCTTCCCCAGTCTTCAACGTCGGCACCGTCCACAACGAGGCAGCCCCCGTCATATCCTCGGTCAACGCTAAGGAGGTCCCCAACTCGTACATTATCAAGTTCAAGAGCCACGTCAAGCACACCGATGCTTCTGCTCATCACACCTGGGTCCAGGAGATCCACTCGGCCAGCGAGAACCAGAGGACAGAGCTGCGCAAGCGCTCGCAGTTCCCCTTCACCGACGGCGTCTTCGAGGGCTTGAAGCACACCTACAACGTCGCTGGTAGCTTCTTGGGCTACTCCGGCCACTTCGACGACGAGGTTATCGAGCAGATCCGGAGACACCCAGATGTACGTACCTGTAACGCGCGACCGTCCGGTCTCGGGCAGCTGCCCGGGACGGCTCATCGCGCCACCCACCTCCACATTCTTGCCCCCATCCGCGGCCCGGCGAACGGCTATGCGCCGTCGTCGCGCTTCCCCTTTCGCACGCACGTGACGCTCCCTGTAACGCCCCATCACGCCATACTGACGAGTCTTGATGCGTAGGTCGAGTACGTCGAGAGGGACTCCGAGGTCCACACCATGAAGGATGACCCTGAGGTTGAGAAGAACGCCCCCTGGGGTCTCGCCCGTATCTCCCACCGCGAGAGCCTGAGCTTCGGTACCTTCAGCAAATACTTGTACACTGCCGATGGTGGAGAGGGCGTCGATGTCTACGTTATCGACACCGGCACCAACACTGAGCACGTCGACTTCGAGGGCCGCGCTCACTGGGGCAAGACCATCCCTACCGGTGATGCTGACGAGGATGGCAACGGTCACGGCACCCACTGCTCCGGCACTGTCGCTGGCAAGAAGTACGGTGTTGCCAAAAAGGCCAACGTCTACGCTGTCAAGGTCCTCCGCTCCAACGGCTCCGGCACCATGTCGGATGTCGTCAAGGGTGTCGAGTACGCTGCCGAGCAGCACTCTGCCAAGGTTGAGGCCGCCAAGGCTGGCAAGAAGAAGGGCTTCAAGGGTTCCGCTGCCAACATGAGTCTGGGTGGTGGCAAGTCTACCACTCTCGACCTCGCCGTCAACGCCGCTGTCGACGCTGGCATTCACTTCGCCGTCGCAGCTGGTAACGACAACGCCGACTCTTGCAGGTACTCTCCTGCTGGTGCCGAGAAGGCTGTCACCGTCGGTGCCTCCACTCTCGCTGATGAGCGTGCCTACTTCTCCAACTATGGCAAGTGCAACGACATCTTTGCTCCTGGTCTCAACATCCTGTCCACCTGGATTGGCAGCAAGTACGCCACCAACAAGATCTCGGGTACCTCGATGGCCTCCCCTCACATTGCTGGCCTCCTTGCCTACTTCCTGTCTCTTCAGCCTGCTTCTGACTCTGCCTACTCTGTCGCGGATATCACCCCGGCCAAGCTGAAGAAGCAGCTCATCTCGGTCGCCACCGAGGACGCTCTGTCCGATGTCCCCAGCGACACCGCTAACGTAAGTCAATCGCCATTGGTGCCGTTTTACAAATACGCTAACAACGTGTGCAGCTCCTCGCCTGGAACGGTGGTGGCAAGTCCAACTACAGCGAGATCGTTGCTGATGGCGGCTACAAGATTGGCTCCAAGACCATCGACATCTCCATTCCCTCGATGGAGGAGGTCGAGGAGGAGCTCGAGACCGTTGGCCACAAGGTCCACGCTGGCTCTGAGAAGCTCCAGTCCAAGGTTGAGAAGCTCGCCGAGAAGTTCGAGGACTTCGTCGCCGATGAGATGGAGGAGTTCTTCGAGGAGTTCAAGCACCGCATGGATGCTGAGCGCTCTCTGTAAGGTCATAATGCCGCTTTGAGATATAGCAGCGTTGGCAGGCAGCCTGTGCGGCGCTCCAACACATTCAGTTCAGGACTGGGTTACGGTGCAGACGTGTTTCACATGTAGGATGCTTATCATTGGGAGGGTCACGGCGGTTCGGTTATGGGTCATGGCATTCTTTGGCATAGATTGGGAAGCCCGGTCGCATATGCTCTACTGCTCGCAATGCAATGCAGAAATTCCAAAGCTATTCGCAAATGCAGTCCGTGGTTGCCTAGCTGCTCAACAGCTCAGTCTCACTCGCCCCCCCAGGTGGCGAACCGTCTTGGCCTGATAAGAGCTGCCCCAACACCAATCAAAGGTATGCGGGATGCCTGTCGTGTGCTCACGGAGATGCGTCTCACGGCCGCCCATCATGGGGACACCCTGGAAGCTTAGACCCTTGTCGGCGCGCAGATCATCGGCGGCATCCACTCGGGTGCTCGTATGGAGAGGGTTCACGTGTGCGCCGATCTCGCAGGCCGAAATTGCCGCCGGGAGGTCATCCGGGGCACGACGACATGCAAGGAACAGTCACGCACAACTCTCCGCTCCACCACGGCAAGCTTCGCTGCTTTGGGCGTCTGCTCCCACGGATGAGTGCTCAGGAGCGGTGGACGTCTGTCTAGCGGGCACCGTGGCACCACGCAGCGTGGCGACTTCGTGGGAAATAACACCGCAATGTTGTTACTGACAAGCCCTTCCAACAACCTTACAGCTTAGGCCGAAGAGTGCTCTGTATCTGTCACTGCGGTCTGCGGACTCGACGATACTCATATCGCTAAAGACCAGAACAAAAAGCGCCAGCTGCTCAACAGGCCGCGTCTCAACTCACTCTGCTGATCTCACTTCGAAAAATGATATTCATAGGCTCGCTCTTGCCCGGTAGGCTGTCGCCTTGTTACTGACATGTTTCGCAAATGTACCTCGTTTGCGAGGGGCGACTCTGGTAGGGTTTTGAGAACGGCAGGTTCAACCTGCGTGTACCTCTTTCTCTCCGCCATCAATCTCCGCGTACCCAGACTTTCTCTTTTCATTTAACTTGCTAGTTCATATCTCTTCAAGAAATGGCAAGCACATTGCGCCCATGTGGCAGGCCCACCTCGTGTGAGCTTTCTCTTCTTCGCAATCAGCCATTAAGCTGCTTCTCGTCTGCTTTCTTCTTCACCACATACCGATAACCTTTGATCCGCGCGTTTGGATTCGGCATACTTCGTTTGGGCCCAGCATATTGGATATCCTTGGCATCCTCCTGGGTACAAGTTTGCTCGCAGTCTTCCACCCAAACACCACGCGCCGATGCTATCGCGTACCTCGAGCGACGCCGGTACACGGCTGCGACATGCCACATCAACAACTGCAGCCCATTCACGAGGGAAGAGCACCACGGCCGAGCCTCTCGACCCGATTGTTGCCCAAGAGCATGCAAAGGCCGCCGCTGTTCAGGCCTTCGAAAGAGCATACGCGATGGAACGTACCAGACCCAGACCTGAGCGGAGCTTGGAATTAGCACGGCATAGAAGCAACGCGAGCAGGGGATCGCAAGGCTCGCACTTCCCAGCCCGCGGGCCCAGTCTTCGACAGGCTGGAGAGAGTAGCGCAATCAGACGCCAAAAGTCAACATCACAGTCTCAAAGATTCAGCCTTGAGAGACAGTCAAATAGCAGGCCTAGAGATCCAATGGCACCGGTTGCCTCTCCTAAGCACTCCATAAATGACATTGTAGTACCTGCGTCCATCTCCCTCACTCCTCCGGTTTCCCGAGAAGCTGTTCCCTTGGCCGCGACAGCAACTACGCCGGTCACACCTAACGCAAAGGAAGTTCGAAAGTCACGCTCAATGTACAGCTCATGGGGTCTTGGCATTGGCAGTTCCCGTGAGCCACGTCAAGATGTCTCTATGGACATCAGACGCTCGACCAGCCAAAGGCTCAAGCAGAATAGAGGCCCGGCAGCATCTGGCTTCAGCCCTTCAGAAGCGGATTCAGCCACTCAGGCCCCAACTGACATGCCTACTGCGGAAGAGCTTGCTTCCGCCCGGGATAAAGTCTTACAGGACTTCCAAAAGAGCAAACTCAAGACCCGACCGTCTTTCGTCCTGACGCCCTTCAAGAAACGCCAAGACAAACAACAGCCTCAACTTCAATCCACAATCACTAACGAAGGTAGTCCTTCTCCAGATACTGCTGCTTTTGGCATCCCAGCACCTGCAGTGACTCCAACCAAAGCCGAAGAGAGAAGGACCTTCTCAGGCTCGCTCAAGAACAGGTTCAGGCGTGTTTTTCGCAAAAGCTCCAAGCCTCCCATTTCTCTTCCTGTCCAGCAAGTTGATGCGTCTCGTTTTCATTTTGGGAGCAAGATCCAGACAGCCCCCGGTGAAGCGTCACCGCACACAGACACGGCCACACCCGTGGAGTACTTCACTGCAAAAGATCTATCCAGGCAGGTTTCACGTCAGCGGACGTCTTCAGATGTCTCCAACCGCTCTCGAGGATCCGTGGAAGACCATGATATTAGCGACATTAGCAAGTCTCGAGTCACCAGTTGGACAAATTCATCAGCAAGCAACAGCGTTGCCACTCGCGATCCGAAAAGGCTTTCGATGATCCCTGAAGTCGAGCCTTCGTTTGTAAGAAGGCGAAAGTCTTCTTCAATACTTGGGCGTGGACCTTTTAGGAAGCCTCTCCATATGTCTTCTGAAGCCGGTGCAAAGGGGCCCGACAGCTTCGATGTGTTTTCAGCATTGAGAAGTAGGCTCGAGAAGGCTGGGCTGGATAGCAATCTCGATCCAGATCTGCCAGATCCAGCAAGACCATCCTTGCATGAGAAGACAGAACGAGCCACACTTCCGTCTCAAATACGAACCAGCTCGAACACTTCGAAACTCAGTCGTGCAACTAAGGCTACCATCAGGACCGTTACACCAGATGCTTTTAGCAGATCTCATTCCAAGGGCCGAGCGAGCGATGAGCAATTCCATAATGCTCTACAGAGTGGCAACTCTCCAGATATTGGAGTATTTGGGCGCGAATCTCCCTCTGATGACGAAGGCGGCCTGCTACTTCCTCGGATCCGGCTTCAACGCGCTTCGAGAGCATCCATGCCTACCCCGGAACAAATCGCGAGCCGCAAGAAGAAGTCGGAATACCGTTGGCAGACGCAGCTTCAACAGGGACACTCTCCGGTCTTCTCCAAGAATACCAAGCGGGCCATGGCTGGACTGAATCCATATGAACTGACTCGGCTCTCTCAATCTCCCAGCCCAACCAAAAGCGTTGAAGCTCCGCCACGCACCTCTAGCCGCAAGCCCCAACAGCCCGTCGACCTGCTCAAGCCGGAATGGCCATCCAGGGCGGGTATCATGTCTCCCAGCGTTTATTCGAGGGACTCTAGCGGAGAATCTCCTATGCGGAAGGAGAGCGACGGCTTGGATGGTCCTCCTGGTACTGTTGTTATTGTCTCGAGCCACTCCGCGAAGAGTTACACTTTGGGTTCACCGTCAAAGCTTGACACTGGTGTCAGATCTGTCCGCTCGAGCAGGGAATGGAAGAACTGGTTGACAAAGGAGGTTTCTGAGTTTGACCTGAGTCAGGATTTCGATATGAGCATGACGGATGAGTGGCTCCTCAAGCCAACCGGCCATCAACGAGAGCATGCAGAGATTGTCGGCGTTGGTGACGACGAGGATCAGGTCGTTATTTTCGGCTCCCGGCCGGCTTCGGGCTCATTCCCCAATACGCGGCCTGAACGGCTCACTCTGTTGGACCCTCTTTCAACTGCGATGACCGGAATATCACCGCCGTCCGCATCAGAGAGACCGAAGCTCGGAGATCGACCCGTAACCCCGAGGCACGTCACCCCCACTATCAGTGCTGAGAGGAGAGCCAGTGCTCAGAGCGAAATGAGCAATGAGAGCAGAAGCAGTGATGAGGCCAGCAAAAACAACGGAAGTGAGCGGGACACTTCGAAAAGCAGCGGCAACTGCAACGAACAGCAATACAACCGCGATGCCTCCAAATCACCGGACGCAGCGCCCATCCAAACACCAGCTTCGGAAGAAAAGATACCACTGAGCACGCTCACCGCACACCGTCCAGTCCGGAATGCCCGCTCCTTCCAGTCCATCCACCGCTCCGCCGGCCGCAGCCACTCCAGTCTGGCTCATTACACTACCTCCGCCGAAGACCCAGACATGGCTCAAGCACCGGCCATACCCACGCCCCCTTCCGCAGCAACCCCGGGCCCCAACCATCACCCCTTCCGCTTCCGCCCTGCCGCCCACGTCACCAGCCCTTCCTCCGCCCTTCTCCCCACCAACCACAGCTCGCCAACAGCAAACACCTTCTTCCGCCCCCGCTCCGCCCTCGACCTCCGCCACCAATACAGCAACGCCGCCGGCGGCCAACTCCGCACTGCCGCTGCCGCTGCCACTGCGTCGGGACAACCCCACGATCCAAGCCCAGCACCATCGACAATCCATCCCTCCACCAGCGACGGCACAGCAGCAGCAAAACCGTCCCCCTTCCCCCCTCCCCCTCCCCCTCCACCCCACCACCCCCACCACCTCCGCCGCAAACCAATCGCAGCAGGCGGCCGTTACCCCCGCGCCGCTCTGACCCCCAGTCCGATTTCGAAGCCCAGCCTCGAAGGCGAGACGATGCGGCTGATCATGCAGGGACCGTACGGCGGTACCGGTGTCGGCGGTGGTGCTGTTCAAGCTCTGTCGCCGCCGCCGCCTCTCACGACCAGGCAGTCTACACCGACGTTGCGGGTCACGCCGAGGCCGAGTTCTGCCAGGTTGGGCACTGCGGCTGGGTGTAAGGAGAATGCGTCGCCTTTGTCGACGACGCCGTTTGGGTGGAGGGTGGTGGAGAAGGGTGGGGTTGCTGGTGCGGGGGAGAGGGATGGTGATGGGGACTCGGGCGGGGAGACGCCGAGTCCGGGGCAGTTGTTGGCGGAGAGGTGGTTGAGTGCTAGGCAGCGGAGGGGTGGGGGTGGTGAGGGTGAGGGTGCGAAGGGGAAGAGTGTGAGTCCGGCGTTTTTGTGAAGTGCGGAGTGGCTTGGGATTGGGCTCTCTGAGTTCGGGCAGCGGACTTTAGGGACTGGTGAGGGGGTTCTCTCTTTTTCTTTTATTTGCGTTCAACAGTTGTTGTTGGATGGTCTCTTGGTATGCTTACTTCTTGCATACTATTCCGCTGGTATGCTTATTTCCTTTTTGTTTGCTTTCCAGGCGTACTTCTCCCCTTTCTCTTTTTGATAATTTGTCACGCTGTGACGCTCAATGCCCTGCACACGAGCAGTAGGATTCCCTCTGGATTTGGCTCAGGACTCATAGAATTTCTTAAGTAGGTCTACTCACATGCTCCAGATGAGCTGTCCTTTCCCGGCGCGATGAGAATAGAAGATCATAGCTTGAAGTTTTCAAGTTGACATGGCATACGGCATAAGTTCATTATGTTTATTGTGGAGCCCTTCATCGAAACATCGCACTTTATGTCGAAAACTCACAAAAGCCTATCGCACTACGAACTACTTACGAATTTACCAAAAGACTTATCTCACGAAGCCATCCCGTCAACACAACAGTCATGGCCAGCATCCCGATCAGCAAGGTACATACAGCCGCCAAACCAACGGGACCAACTCCGGCCGATCCAACCATCAATATTCCCGCACCTTCCCTGCAAGTCTACCGAATCCTTCAGGCACCTCACAGCACAGCAACTGGCACGCACCTCTCTCCACAGCGCTCGCTCAAAACCGCTGAGCGCACCGGCAACGTCCGGACAAACCATCCCACCTTTTTTCCCGCCTCACCCCCAACGATCGCCACAGAAAAGAGTGAGGGGGGTGGGGGAGGAAAAAACCTGGCAGCAGAGTATGTACGGATCCGTCCTGTACGCAGTAAGAAAGCTGCTGAGCAGTGGGTCCACCAGGCAGCGCGGTCGGCGGCCGGCGCCGGATCGTGCGGCACGGGTGTGGGTGCGTGGGAGCGTGGGAGGGGAGGCAACGGAAATCCCCCTCTCTTTGTCGCTCGTTCGCTCGTTCGCTCGCTCGCTGCGCGCGCTCGATCCCGCGCCGCGCGCGCAATCACCGATCTTGGTTGCGCGCTTGCTTACTTGCGAACCACAACACATCAGCATCATCACCAACATCAGCACCACCACCACCGCGCCATGCATACGCTCGCTGGGCATGTCTAATAGGTTGATAAGAGTAAAGTGATAGATGGAGAAATTGTGAGAACACACAAACAGCTTACGCGTTCTTCGTGGTGGCTGGCAGTCCGTCCGTCCTGGCTGGCCAGCCTGGAGAGGCAGAAAATAAAACTGACTGTGCTGGTGATTATTCGCGGGCATTCGCGGCCAATAAGACGCGAACACACGCACGCACATTATTCTCCCAAAGTCAAAAGTGCATATACTCGAGGCAGGTACATCATCTACGTATGTACATATGTACACGCAAAGCTACACGAACCACCTGCAGGAGATCGCAAGATGATTATTTATGTACAACAACAACTCGGCGGGCCGCCCTGCCCTCCTTCCCGGAAGAGGAGGGAGCAGGGCAGGGCAGGGCAGGGAACGGACCACCCCCAAGAGATGATGGCGTGCAGTCCTGCGCTGCGCCGCGCCCCTACCCGGTATGTACATACATGCATACATACTGCGTGTCCTGCATTTTGCATCTCGGGGAGCGACGGCTAAGTGCTTGGTTGGTTCGGTTGGGTGGGCCTGCCCTGCTTTTCCCCCTGCCTACTACGTATGTACATACATACACCTGCCTACCCTGTGCATCTGGGCGAGAGAGAGAAAGAAAAAAAAGCGGCAGATGGTGGGCTGGAAAAGCTGGAAGGGGCCAATGATGGGGCGCGGCGGAGTGGAGCTCCAGCCGGAGAGACGGCGTCCCGGTGGGTGGGAAGAGAAGCAGTACGATGTACTGTACCTACCAGCAGCGGGCGGCAGGTAGATGGAAGGATGGAAGGAAGGACGAAAGGGCTTCTCGATCGGACGCGAACACAGATGAGGAACGGGAGGCAGGCTGGCTGGCTGGCGGGGTGGTTGGATGGACGCATGAACGGCTGCAGCAGCGGCCTACGCACGCAAGCAAACAAGCAAGCAATCAAGCAAGCTTGCGGCCTTCCCTGTGCCTGTGTCTCCGTAGCAGTAGCACGTTGCAAAAGACGAGGCGTAACGGACCGAAGCCGTGTCGCTCTCGCGCGCGCGCGCCCGCTCGCCGGGGCGCCGGTGCCGCCGCCGCCTCTGTCCGATCGGTCGTTCGTGCGTGCGCAGCTGGCCCCGGTTCTTCTGCTGCTCTTTTTCTTCTTCTCGAAGCCGTTAGGGCTTCGGTATGTATCTACCCGGCGGCCTCGGCTCGGCAAGCGGCGGGTCGCGGGTTGCGGGCTTTTTTTCGAACAACCCTTCTCACTTTGGACTTGTGTTCGTGCTTTGGCGAGTCGGATTGGGAGGGGGGTGTGAATTGGTCTGTGTGGGCTGGGCGAGAGTGAGCGAGTGCAGTGGCAGCTTGATCGTCTGTTATTCCCGCCGCGGCGGGCTACGGCTCGTTTAGTGGATAACGTAGGGCGCACAGAGCGCGCGGGTGGGAGGCGATGGATGATAGGCGAGCAATCGAGTAAGTCGCATGGCAGAGAAGGGAAGGGAGAGACAGGGACGGGGGGGCCGTGTGGACGGTAGGTTCATCGTCGAGTCGCGCGGCGGATGGGAAAAAGGCCGCTCCCGCACTGATCACGGCCGATGACGACGATGGTCCCGCGGCGAGGGGAGAGGTGGGAAAAAGGGTCAGAGAGCGGAGCGGATGCAACCTTAATGGCCGTGTCGTAATAGGAGGACGACGGGCTCAGGGTCCTAGTCCTACTGCAGGAACGACCTGCCGTCTTCTCGGGGCGAGACCAGGCGAGAGGAGCCCAGAGCGCGGGACGATGCCTCGCGGCGGTCCTGAGCGGCTGATGGACGCATTTGAGGGCTCATCGAGCGACCCGACTATTGGAATGGAATGGGCGCCGGCTATGCGCGGGCGGCGGGGACGAATGGTGGTAGCGGACGTCAACCCACAGAAGCGGTGGGCGGAGACGCAAGGTTCGCGCGCGCGAGCGGCGGTGCGTTAGGGCTGGGCGGGCTGCCGCGGAGTCGGCCTTGGGCTAAGAGCGCGCAGAGCCGGGCTGGGCAGGGGGGAGCTCCGGAGGCGCGATGCAGCGCGAGCAAGAGGAGAGAGAGGCGGTGGCCTGATTTGCGGCAAGGCGGTGACCTGGAGTAGCGAGCGAGCAGCTGCCGGAGCCGACAAAGCCAACCGCGAGAAATCTCCCACGCCCGCCTCCCCATTGGGGCCCCGTCGACAGGGGACCGGAGAAGTATCGCAATTCGCGCCGGCCCAATGAAGATAGCATGGCAAAGTCACGATTCAGCATCCGCACCAGCGCCCCCAAACCCCCCCATCTCCCGAGACTCCTGGGTCCCCGACTGACCGGCAGTCGCCCATACGCCTGTATGAGTAGTCAATGTGTTTCAGATACACGAGCGCCTTAGAGCCCAAATGCTCCCGGAAGCATCATGGACTGCTCTGCGCCCGCCCCTCGTAGCATGACTGTTTTGATCATGTCAAGCAATCGCAAGTTAACAGGCAGTTGGGCCTCCATAGTCCCGCAATGACATCCGTTCGGACTCGATTCCGCCGTAAATCAGGGCAACTCGCACCAACACCGCAGGGAAAGGCAAACAACGCTCGGTAGAGAATGACTTGATATCGTGTTACTAGCATTAACGCTGAATTGCATACGTACGACGCATGAACAGAAAGCCGAAAGGCAGATTCGCAAGCTTGCTCCCGGAAGCACGCAGGTTCACCCTCAGGTCCACAACTCCCAGGCAACAGGACGGGACGGACCGGAAGACCAGCAGAAATCCGAAGGGAGGCCAGGTCGCGTAGGGCAAGGAAATCAAGGTCGCACGGAGAGGCGAAAGTCTATATACAGAGGCCAGAAAAGTCGTTGCACAGGTGGTAGGCAGGCGCAGGCATTTTTTGTCTTTTTTTTCTTTTTGCTGCTTATAAACTATGGATGGATCCGGCGTCTTTCCACCAGGAAAGAAAAAGGGCCCTTGGATGGATGTGCGTAACACACATGGACAGGAAAGCTGGTCGCTTTCCAGAGCGCGGCAACGCAATGATGCGAATGCCAGACTACGATCCATGGGAGTTGGTGGTGAGTCCTCCGAGCGGGCTGCGAGAGCAAGCAGCAGAACTGGATATCGCCGAAAGCTGGTGGTGGAACGCGAGAGGGAAGCAGAACGAGCAACAGCCGGAAACGGTAGCATGTCCTGGACAGAAGCAAGGTGTTCCTCCCGCACGAGACGCCGGACGCTGTAATCGCCAGATGAACGGTATGACTCGACAAAGAAAAAAGGAAAAAGAACGCACGATGTCCCTGAAAGGAAAAAGCATTAAGTCATGTTGTAGCCATCACTCCATCCCTGTGCGCGCGCCATGCGGTGAAAGATGTGGTCCACGGAAACCAAAACGTTGGGACGAGACGGGAGAAGGACAAAACAATCCAGGTGGCTGACCAGGTCTAATTCCGGCTTCTTTACGGCTCCCAAGGAGATTGAACCCGTGAGGACTCGGAGAAGGGAAAGGACAGCTTGGACGATGCAGGTGCCGTGGAGCTTTTGCGCCTCTCCAGCCTGGGTCGGCGAGAGGCATCCAGAATGACGGCCAGTCTCCAGGAAGGCAGGCAGGCAGGTATAGCGGATTCTTCTGGCTGAATCCGTGGAACAAACCCCAGAGCAGGTAAACGGCCGGCAAAAGGAAGGCAAGACTCTACAAACGCCACAGGGTATGGTAAAAGAAACATCATTTTAGACAGGCCGGACAGGCTGCAGGCTACTGCCGACGACGCCGGTCGTTAGCTTGAGGGGGAGGCTGAGTCGCGGCTACAAGAGGGTGGCGTTAGTGCTAATCTGGTGGGCGCGCCACATCCATCCAGCGATGAACGTCGGTTCAGCTCAAACTTACCACTTCTGCTGTCGGCGTAGTAGTACTGCTGGGTGGTACTACAGGGAAACTTAGCCAAATCCAAAACATCCGTGGGAATAAGTTCTTCCATGAAATACCTTGGTTGCGGCGGGGCGTACACGCGTTCAGGCGGCGCCGACGATGATGGAGGATAGCCATATCTGGGCGAGTCCTGATGGCTGGAGTAGTGGGACGGATGAGCCTCTGGTTCCCTGCCGGACGGCTGGCTGTAGGATCCATAGGACGGGGTTGTCCTCACTTGGCCTTGTCCATATCCAGGGGCTGGCACATAGTGGGCTCCTTGCTGGGCATATCCTGTCTGTGGCTGGGCATAGGTGTAGTCTCCTCCTCCATAGGCATTTTGGGCGGGCGCCCTGTATCCTGATGACGGCGGGTGGTCCGCGTAAACCTGGGCAGAGGAAGGCGGGGCGTACGACTGTTCCGGGGCGGGCGTACTGGGTCCATAGTACTGCCTCGACTGGTGAGTCCTGGAGTCTTGGTACGCAACTGCAGCTTTGTCAGGAGGCTTGGCCATTATCTTCGTGTCTCTCGCGAGAGGACTACCTCGTCCTTGCTGGACTTCAGCACGCCACCGCTGAGAGTCCAGCTTCAAATCCTGCACCATTTGCTGCGGGTGCAACGTGTCAGCAAGCGAGCGCAGCAGTGAGGGGCAGCGCCGCGCGACGGCGAACATACCGAAGTCAGGGTGCGATAGGCGGTGATCCAATATCCTTCCACGCCCTTGAGAGAGTGTTAGCAGGCGCTCGGCCACGGCGCAGGCGACGACTGACCTCGTACTCTCCGGTGCCGATGCCCGGCTTGACGAGGGCGTCGGGGCCCAGGTAGCGCTGGATGTCAGCGGTGATGACCTCACGGGCGATGCCCTCGCCGGGCTGGAACCACTGCCGCGTGGGCGTCGAGCGCGACATGGTCGATGGCATTTGTGATGAACGCGTGGTGGCGGTGGTGGTGCAACGAGAGAAAAATTCGCACTGATGTCAGCGTCTGAGGGAGAGACGAGTGCGACGAGGCGGGCGGCGGGCGGGCGATAAGGCGCGGCAGTCCAACCAAAGCAGGCTCCGGCGATCAGGTGGCGGGCGGGGTCCCTCCAAAGACAACCAAAGCAGAGTCCGCGGTGCGGCGGGAAGAAGACGAGGTTTGGGCGGCGGGTGCGGGGCTGGCAGCAGGCAGGTAATATCGTCGCGGCCGTCGGTGAGCGGGCGCTGAGCGTGCGGCTCTGAGCGGGCCCGCAACGGCTGCGATTGGACGGGCGCGTCTAGGCGGCGGCTCGTCGCAGTAGCTCGCAGATGACAGCGCAGGCTGGTGCCCAAAGCGTGAGAGCGCGGGCGCAGCGACGGTCTGGCGGCGGGAAATGGGAGAGGAGTGACGTCCTGCGCGGCCGGCGCGCAGCCTTTTGCTTTATCTTGCGCGGTGGTGTCGCCGGCGATGGATCATGGATGCTGGCTGGGCCCATTCACATGAGCGCCGGTGGAGCTGGCGGCGCGCGTTGGGCAGCGAGGCGGCCAGGGCCCAACACGCCCGCAAACACTGACGCCAGCGGCCTGCACGAACGCAGCTAGCCCGCCCGACGTCTAGAATTCGCGCTTGCCGCTGCCCGTAGCGCGCGGCCGGGCGCACGCCTGTCGTGAGCGCCTGTGGCGGTGAGCGCCGCTGGCCTGACCGGCTGCAGCTCCGGGCGGCCGGCCTTGGGCTTGGGCACGGCTGCAGCCCGCGAAGCTCTGCCAGAGCACGCCGGGTCCTCCATGCGCGCGTCGTGGCCGCTGGCAATTAGTCGCCGCCGCCGCCCGGCACGTGTCTGGGGTGCATCGCGATGCTCGCAGGCTCCGCGTGTCGTGTCGCACCGTCTCACGAGCCCGACGGCCTGACTAACACGCGTGGGATGCCCTCCTTCAATAATCCGATTCCCGCCCGCTTGGGCTTATGCTGCTGTAACCCTACACTCGCGCTGACCCGCCGTGCCGGTACCGCCGCCGAAGCGCTTGATATCATCGCCCGGGTTGCTCCCACAACCGCCCCAAGCAAAACATCGCGCCCGCCACCAGCGCCGCCAGCGCTTCCCGACCTTGCCGCTTCACAGCCTGGCTGGCGCGCTGCCCGCCCTCACCACTCTGAAACCCCATCTCGGGAAATGGATTTGCACCGCGCCCTCGCCAGCCCGCGTCCGACTCGCCAGCACCACCTCGTCCGGCGTCAGGCTGACCAGCCTACCCTTGTCACGATGGTTGAACCCGCTGTCGATCGGCCATACCTCTATCTCCTGACCAACCTCCAGGCCCAATGGGTCAGCCGCATCAACATGCCCGCCAGATTCCGCAAGGTCGGCGCCGGAAACGAACAAGACCGCCTGCGCCCCCTCCAGTGTGACGGTCTTGGGGCCCGAAGACTTGGCTGTGTGCACCGCCTCGCGGAACCTCTTTATCCACGCGAACACCTTGGGGAAGTGCATTTCTGATATCACCTCCGCCGGCAGCGCGCCTTTCATCTCGACCAGCCAGTCGAACGGCCATATTGCTACCTCGAGTATCAGCCCGGAGCTGGCCGCGGACCGGAGTCCATTGCCGCCGCATGGCTTGGGTCGTCACGCACCTTCGATGTCGGCCAGACTGGGACCCGATGTCTTGAGGATCCACCGCCGCCCGTCGGCGAGCAGCGTGGTTTCCAAGAGCTCGAAGGCGTCTCGTATGTGCACCACGCTCTCCGGCCGCGCGCGCTGCATGGCTTCCTTGGACCAGCTCCGTCCCGAGAAGTCCTCTCTGTCCTTAGCGAACTTGGGATCCCGAAGGGCAGGCATGTTTGCTGGGATTAGCGTGGCCGCGCGTGCGAAGACTCCGCCGTCGACGGTCCAGCGCTCGAGGAGCCGCTCTATAGCCTTCTGGTCGCTGCCCGACGCTCCGATCGCCCCGACGGGAAATCGCTCCTCGAGCTTGCGGAGAATCAGCCGGGTGTCACAGTAGACGTCGCGGCCGATGGCCATGAGCGGAATACGGCGGTAGGCAACTCCCAATTCGTGGAGATCCGGGCGAGGCAGAGTCAGCGGTTGTATCTATCTCGCGCGGGCCCGTCTGGTCAGCGTTCAGGGATCGCGGTAAGGCACAGGTGGAGATAGCCGCCGCTGGCGACGGACGGGAGCGGACGCACACATTGCGCAAATGCGATGCCACGGAGCTGCAGATACCAGATGACACGGCGGGCGTAAGGAGAGAAAGGGTAGTGAAAGAGGACGATCTCGTTTGGCACCGGCGCCATGACTCGCGGGAATTGAGGGCAGCAGAATACGACGTGCGGCTCTGGAGTTGGGCAGCGGGCTTGGTGTTGGTTAAAAGGCAATTGGATGCTGCCACCCGTTGGCGTTGCGGTTGCTCCCTGCGGAGCAAGCTCCTCCTGCCAGGTGCTTCCCGGCTGCAAGCCTCGGTTCCCCCACACTTGTCGTCATGGACGGCTGGACGAACCGCCAGGGTCCGCCGCAGGCGCGCGGCCACCACCACTGCAAGCTGCAAGAAATATCGCTGACAGGTCCGCAGACGATCAATGCGAGGAAAGACAGACAAGAGCCACGTGAAATGCCGGTTGCCACCTGCATGAATCAATGTCTGTGCGGATCAGGACTTCCGGAAACACAGAGGCAGGTACAGACACGGCGGAAAGCCAAAAGCCGACCCCATCCTCATCTCGCGGCCCAATGCCCTCCAGAACCCGCCGCGCAGGCTCTTTATTGCTGCTCCCTCGTATCGCGGCCTCTCTTCGAACAGCATTCGTCCCTAGCCAGCCGTTAGAATTGGGTCCGCTGATCGTCGCTGATCGGCTTACATCTTCTTGCCGCGATCAGCTCCTCCCGCTTTGCCTTCCAAACGGTCCAACGCCTCTTCGATCAAGCCGATGTGGCCTCTCAGCGTGCCCTCTAATTCGTCCATGCGCGCCTCGTGTTCCTCCAGGTTGTACACGTGATGTGACCGCAAGTACAGTGTTGCACCGCCGATGGCTGAGAGATTCAATATGCCAAGCAAGGCCGAAGGGTTACGCAAAGAAGACATGTGTAACGGGAGGCGTGGTGGACTGGTAGGCAAGCTGCTAGGCTCTTTGAGAGAATATATATTGGTTTGTGCTGCAGGAATCAATGATGACATAGACACACGCTATGCCTGGCATCGGTCGTCAAGAACGTAGTGCATTCGAGTTAGCTATCGAAAAAGCAGAAGCGACCAAGAATCAAACAGTGCGCAAGCAGGAGTGGCTGGATCCAAGCATACTGTGTATGTCTCCATGCAGTGACGATGAGCGCTGTCGGCAGCGATGCGGTCGGACCTCTACGCGTCCCGCCAATGACGCGTGCCGCGCTGCCGCGCGCATTCCTCCATCACCGCCGCCGCTGCAACTTTTCAGCTTCCCCACGCCATGTCGCCAGCTCGATGAGGCGCGCCGCCTCGTCGACAGCCTAGGATCGCACCATGTCGTCGTCTCCGCAACCGTTCATCACCTCCTCGCCCCTCTCGACTGGCAGCGGCCGCCGCCGAAAGTCCAAGTTCACTTACAGACACCTCTCGCAGCTGAGCACCTTCTCCACAGCGTGCCCGCTACGCGTAATCGCGCACATCGACCTCGATGCCTTCTACGCGCAATGCGAGATGGTGCGCCTGGGCACGCCGGCCGACCAGCCGTTGGCGGTACAGCAGTGGCAGGGCTTGATTGCGATCAACTACCCGGCGCGCGCATTTGGCCTGAACCGCCATATCACAGCCACCGAGGCGCAGAAGCTCTGCCCGCAGCTTATCATGCAGCATGTGGCGACGTGGAAGGAGGGCGACGAGCATTGGGCGTACCACAACGACGCGTTCAAGAACATGGCCACGCACAAGGTCAGCCTGGATCCGTACCGTCTCCAGTCGCGCAGGATTCTGGGCTTGATCAAGGACGCGCTGCCGAAGGAGCTGCAGAGGGTCGAGAAGGCGAGCATCGATGAGGTGTTCATGGATTTGTCCGCCCAGGTGCACAGTGTCTTGCTGGAGAGATATCCCGAGCTCGCTGGTCCGCCGCCGTATGACGATACGACGGAGAATATGCCGAGGCCGCCAACCACGGCGCTGGACTGGCATACGGATCACTTGATTGACTTGGATGGTACCGAGACTGAGGACGATGATCCGGATTGGGATGATATTGCTATTCTGGTTGGATCCGAAATCGTGCGCGATATCCGCGCGCAGATCTTCGAGAATTTGAAGTACACTTGTTCTGGTGGAGTTGCGCGGAATAAGATGTTGGCCAAGCTCGGGTCTGCATACAAGAAGCCCAATCAGCAAACGGTCGTCCGCAATCGAGCTGTGCAGAACTTCCTCGGTGACATGAAGTTCACCAAGATCCGTAATCTGGGCGGCAAGCTTGGCGACGAAGTCGTGGCCATGTTCAACACTGACACGGTCAAGGAGCTTCTGGAAGTCCCGTTGGAGCATCTTCAGAGACTGGGCGATGACACTGGCATATGGATGCATAATATCATACGCGGCAACGATACCAGTGAGGTAAACTCCAGGCTACAGATCAAGAGCATGCTCTCGGCCAAGTCATTCCGTCCATCCATCAATACCTTCGAACAAGCTGTCCGGTGGCTACGTATCTTCTGCGCAGACATCTTCTCCCGCTGTGTCGAAGAAGGCGTACTTGAGAACAAGCGCAGGCCTAAGACCATAAATCTGCATCACCGACAAGGAGCGCAGACTCGATCCAAGCAAGCACCAATTCCTCAAGCCAAAATCTTTACTGAGGAAATGCTGTTTGGCCTGGCTAAAGGACTCCTTGCTCAAGTTGTCGTTGACGGCAGAGCTTGGCCATGTGCGAATCTTTCGCTCAGCGTAGGCGGATTCGAGGATGGAGTCACCGGGAATAAAGGCATCGGAAGCTTCCTTGTTCGTGGAGAGGAAGCAAAAGCTATGCTCTCCAGCGAGCGGGAATCTCCCATGGGCAAGAATGACAGGACGGACTCGAGGCCACCCCAGAAGAGACGGAAGATTGAAGAGGGTGGTATTCAGAGGTTCTTCGGCCCTCGACAAAGCAGCCGCGAGGAATCTGGTAACGAGCACAGTCCACGTACAAGCAGAGAAAACAGCAGAGCTGCATCCGAGCACGTCGACGAGGACCTCCCCACAGAGCTACTGGAGAATGACTCTCCTCACACCGACACCGACCTCCACCACTCCGACCAACCCTTAGACGAGGCCATCCCCTCGGACATCCCACCGCCCTCTGCCCAACAGCCGCCGCAAAGCCCTTCTCATCAACCTGAGCAGTACACTACAAATGCCACCTCAGCTAAAACAACTGCTCCTGCTGCCCAACATCTCCAACAAATGACGCTAGATACGTTTGTCTGTGAGCGCTGCTCTACCCGCTTCCCCGTCTCCCAACAAGCCGAACACTCGGACTACCACGTTGCGAAGGACCTAGCAAAGCAGCTTCAGGCCGAGGACCGCGCCGCCTCCGCGGCTGCACGTTCTCCTGCAGCATCATCTGCAGCAACGCCACGGCCTCGCGGAAGGGGACGGCCGTCCGGGTCGTCATCGGGGAACGCGGTTAAAGGTCCGGAAAAGGGCCAGATGAAGCTTGCATTCGGCAAGGGTTGAGGATCGCAGGTCGAACGTGCGCTCAGGTCGAAGGTCCAGACCTTGGACTTCGGTCCAGGACTATGCGTATGAGAGCCCAACCGACGGGCATTCGGTCACGATAGGTCTTGTGTGGAGCAGGTTTGGGGCGCAGCAGCCTGAGCGCGAAGAAAGCCTGTGCATTATTGCCGCGGTGGCAAAGACCACGACTTCAACGCTCGAGCTGCATCTGTTCCTTGCTTGCCGCCGGCACCGCCCGCCGGGGAAGTGACGGGCGCTGTCCCGTCCGCCCCCTGGCGCGAAGACACGTTCCTGGGTGGAACGGAACTTTTACCCGAGTAACAGGCTCTCGGGCGCTTGGGCTATTCTTCGTGGGGGCCGCGTTTTACAGTAGGGTGCCTTGCAGTAGACCACTTGTCAGAGCGCGCGTCGAGTGAGGCAGCATCGCAGGAGGAGAGGGCGCCACGCAGGTGCTAGCAGGCGTGGCAGCGCCTTAGCGAAGCAAGCCCCCTTGCTGAGAGGCTTTTCGGCGGCGGCTGACGGTGTTCTGGTGCTAGCAGGAGGCGAGTGGCGACCATCACGAGAAGAAGGCGGCGCTTGTTTAGTGCCTGACAAGGCGGAAGAGCAAGCATGCGTGACGAAGTCAAAAGGTAAATTGATCAGCGGCATGATGACGACGCCAACGTCTGAAGATCAGCGGCTGCCTTGCTTGCATGCATGTGGGTGTGTCTGGAACGCGACAAGAAAAAGGGTCCGCGGGTCTAGCAGCAGCAGCAAATTTCGCGATCGACGCGCACGAGGGTCGAGCCGCTCTCCGGATCAACATGGGTGGGAGGGAAGCGGCATCGAGGGGCGTTAGCATGGGGTTGGAGATCTAGATCTTGACTGCCTATTTGGGTAACCGATTGGCCCCTACACCCCATGCCGAGGCTGTCTCCCGCCCTCTTCTCTTCCTTTTCATTTCTTCTTCATCGCTCTCCATGCTCGGACCTTCGTGTTAAAATTGGAAGCACCTGGCATCACGACGGTGCCTGATAGAGTCGGTCTAGATCCTCGTTCTGCGAACGCCTCCTGCCGTGACTTGACGTGATTCCGCGCGCATTAGCCTCAAACCCGCTTCTTCTCCCCCTTCTGCCGAAAGCACCACCACCTCGATTTTTTCTTTTCCTTCCCTTTCCGTTCCCTTCTTCCATTACGAGCCCTCCTAGCGTCATTTTACCCTCCCGTGTTCTGCATGCCCGACAACTCCCTACGCCAAGTGCTCCGGAGCCATGTGAAGACAACCAACCAACCCTTCGTCATACGAACCAGGGGGGTTCCCGCATCACATCGCACCTTGGACTTGGCAGAAGATTTCGTCAGAGAGAAAGTAGCCGGCTCCTGCTGCTGCTGCTGCCGCAGGGCACGCGCCCACCCACTGCAATAGCATCATAGTTGATTGACAACCCATGCACATACATACATCCATACATACGCACATCTCGGCCCGACACCCAGCCGTTGAAACCTTCCAACGCAACCAACCGCAGCAGCAGCAGCACAGACGTCGTCGCAGCCCACCCAGCCCAGCGTGACACAGGCACCCAGATTTGACTGACCAAAGCACTAATTTTTCTGCCGCGCGACTGCAACAGCGCTGATCCCTCCACCACCTCCTCATCCTCCTCTTCTCCGTCTGACAAGCAAGTCCGAGCGGGTTCTGGCCGCTCCGCGGAGGAGGGAAGCCTGATTGGACCGTGCGTAAGTAAGTGTGCACGTAGGGTGAGCGAGGCGGTCGGTCGGGAAGGGACTAGAAGCTTGGTAGCGCTGATCGGGAGCGGGATGCCGGAAGTATGGATGGATGGATGTATGTAAGCCGCGTGTGGCGGGGCGGGGCGGTGAAGGGGACCCTGGGGAGGGTATGTCGTCATAGGGTCCGGTTGGGCTTTTTTGAAAGGGAGGGGTCTTTTTTTCCAAAATCTTGGCAGTGGGGGGGAGGGAAGGTCTGGGGACGGTGAGGAGGGTTGGGTTGGTGCTGGTGGGGGGGAGTGGGGGAGTGAGGTGGCGGCTGTGATGCTGGCGTTGGGTGGCAGCGAAAGCGTCAGGATGCCTTGAAGTCGCTGCTGTATTGGTGCGTGTCTCTTCTCCCTCTCTCATCTTTTTGGTTTCGGGGGGTTGAGTTTCCGGTGGATATTCCCGGTCTGAGCTCTGATAGTTTTCCTTCTTGCTGTCTTCCGCGAGCCTCTTGACTCCGGTCTTGGTAGGCACGCCACTGCCGTTGTAGGTAGCAGGTTACTCTTTTAAATAGCATCATGATTAAGACATGATGCTGGTCTTCACTTCTGAACAGTGGTCAGGTCTACAACGAATCATTGGTGAAGTCTGGGCCTTCCATGTCCTTCATTTACGTCCACAATATGTGAGGGGGAAAATACCCCACCCCTCGAACGGAACTCCGCAGCTACCAGTTGATGGAGAAGTGCTGGACAATGGGAGAAGAGGAGATGATGCACTGTCGATCCTCCTTCCAGGACAATGTGGACGCTACTGCACTATCCAATGACTGTGATCTTTCTAAGCCGTTTTGGGAAAATCCCGTGACACGGTTCCAACTCTCTCACGGCCAGCGCCACCGAATAAGGGCTGTTGCACGACAATGAGAGATGGTGACTTGTGCAACAAGAGCTGAGAACTACACAAAGAGGAAGTTCATATTTCTCTGAAAGTAGATAACTCGACAACTGCATACTACATGAAAATCTACCTCATCATGGCAACTCTCAAAATTCTATTTTTACTTCATGTCCAAGAATGGGGCTTGGAACTTCTGCTTTCAACTCCATCGAGAATTGCGAGTTAAACAGCTGCCACATCGTTCCATCATCCCAAGTCTGGTTGGCATCCAGAATGATGCACAAGCAAGGACCGAAGAGTGGAGATGATTGCGTATGGCCGTGGGCGCGAAGAGCTCATATATGGCCAGGTGACTAAGCTAATGCATCAGGCGCTGCTGTCACCTCTGATGCTTAAGCTGTGTGGACAGCTTTTGCAGAAAGAAGAAGATGGATGACATCAAGAAGATGGATGACATCAAGGGTTGCGTTACAGATATCCTCGGACGCAGAGGAGGGTTGTTAGACCGCCATTCGGGTGTTGTTGGCCCAGAGCTTGACGATGGAATCATGAGGTCCGGTAGGAACTTGCGATGAGCCTTTCAGACAGCGTCAGCCCCCATATGGAGGTTGATATTAGGGAGAAGGTCACCGAACACGCCGCGCGTGAAGCTGGTACGGGCGAATACCCCGAATCGACGGAAAAGCATGTCGTGTGCTTCCCGGAAGTTGGCCAGAACCAGGGACGACCGGCCGAAGAGTGCCAGGAAGACTTGAATGAGTGGCGAACTGTGTTTTTAGGCTTGATGCAGCAACCAACCCATCGGGTCGTTCGTCTTGGATACCTCAGCCACTATGTTTGGAACGTCACCGAGGATATTCTGTATCTTCGAGACTGTAGGGGATGCCAGGAAGGGGCATGGATAACATCTATAAATAAAAGACATAGCTTGTCTGAGCAAATCTGCACAGTAGAGCGGCAAGCAATAAATCGGCACCGGTACCGAATGTGTTGTCAACTCTGGGTGTAAGTTGATAGTGACTTTTATAGCTCGAAACCGCGAAGTGGCACCAGCTATCGAGGACGATCTCCGAAAGGTTGCGCAAGACGTTAGCCTCCGCTCCCAAACTGGTCCTTCAAGGCGTGTTCGTGTTCATGCCGACCTCTACCGGTCGAACTCTTCAAGAGTAGCCGACTAACTGTCTATTCGGTATTACATGAGAACTGTACACTGACTGCCTTCTTAACCACCTCAGTGATTAGTTGCAGTCTTTACTGCATACCCACAATTCACACCTTTCCCAGTGATCATGTCCGCCACGGCAGACCTGCAATGCATGCAACCCACCGCGCGCCTGGAACTCTGAGACTTGCCTTCGGTATCTGTAAAGCTTCTGGAGTCTGGAGACGGTAGGCAACTATGGTTGAGTGTTAGAACAAGGTAAGTTCATGATTCGCAAGCTCTCTCTCGGGACCTTGCCTTTGATGTAACTGCATAGACTATCGGTCTAAATTCCTGTGCCCTGTATGTACGCTATTTCCATGGCATTGAGACAACTTCCGCTGTAATTGGTTTCTTTCAATTACATTGCCGTTCATCACCTAATTCTCACCACCTTCCATATCATTTCCCTGCCACTGGTTGTGTTCCGGTGCACTCATTCGACGTTTGGCGATGTCAAAGTTTGTAACTTTATTTCCGTAAATCAACACGAGGCCTACTGCCTACCGTTGCCTGCACACGGTCTCCCCCAGTGCCCAGGCAACCAAAAAGGATGGCTGACTAAGTCATGACACGTCCTACCACCTGCCCTCGCCTGCGCACGGTCCCCCAAGTGCCTACTATATAAGACTTGCCCATCATCGCCCTCCAACCGTCTTCTTCTTCAGCAACGACGACTCAATCGTCTTCTTTTCTTCTTGAGCGACGGCGGCTCAGCTGGCCCAATGGCCTACAGCTAAACGGCCGGGGTGGATGGGGTTCGTGTCCATGTATTCCATTATTCATAAAATGGAAGGATATGGACGGCCTGGCTGTGGGAGGTAGCTTCTTGCTCTCATAGCTTTGGCCTCTTTTCGTAGCTTTTTATTGTTTGCTGTTTATTTTATATATATCTTTTCCCAGAAAATCATGAAGACCTCCTTTTACGCGTGTGCCTTATGGCGGTGATGACACTGTGACAGCACCCATAAGTGCCCAGATCCTCGTGGATTGACCCACTCACTCATCACAAACAATACCTGAAGTGCCGATTCTGCATATCCGTCACATCCTTAAACCCCTCCAACATAGCCTGCTCATCCGCACCATTCACCGTCCTCTCACCCACACCCATCGCTTCATCCCTCCTGCGGTTCTCCCACCACATGTACTGGCGCATGACGAAGCAAAGAACGACAATGGCAGCGTAACAGACGCAGAGCGCGATGATAGCCGAGAAGTAGCGCGGCGCCTCGCGGGTGAAGAAAATCTGCGCGCCGATGATGTTTCCGGCCGCGTACCACACAAACCACAGCCCGTTCGTCAGGGTGCGCTTGCTGTGGCCCGCGACGTTGGACGTCATCAGGTTCCAGGCCAGGATGACGGGCGCGCCGATGATGTATTGGAGCCAGGTGCAGCCTAAGCCGAAAAACCGTCAGTCTGTCTGTGTTCAAGACGTGTGTATGTACAGGGGAAAGATTCCTGGTGCGGGGGCGGTGTTGTACACGTACCTACGAGCGACCAACGATGGTCGAGGCCGGTAAGCCTGATGCCAATCAAGCCGCCCAGCGGCGGTAGGCAAATTAGCATCAACAACCAACACCGAATATCCTTCCAGTAACCGGCTGCGATACCGCACAGCGGGACGACGACGAACTCGATGGCGCCGGTGGGCAGCTGGAGCAAGGTAGCGTAGATGCCGGAGAAGCCGAAGCCCTTGATCAGCGAGGAGGCGAAGTTGGAGACGCCGCCGTTGATGATGCCGCACGACATGCCGATCAGCACTAGACACCAGACCTTGATGTCATATAGCGCCTCGAGGGACTGCCGCACGTTGAAGTGCTTGTTCTTGACGCCGATCATGTTTTCGGCGATGCGGTGGATGGCGACGACTTTTTCCTTGTGCGTCAGGAATTTGGCGTGGCTGGGGGAGTCGGGCATGAGCCAGAGCTGGTGTTGCGTTATCAGCGTTTTTGTCCCTTATTCTTCCACAGAAATCTGTACGTGGTGGGGAGGATGCTCACAAAGATGATGCCCCAAGCAAAGTTCAGCACGCCGATGACTAGGAAGATCAGCTGCCACGCCTTGAGCGAGTGGTTCTTCGCGTGGCCCAAACCGTAGCCGAGCAGTGCGCCGACCATGGTCGCCATGCCGTTGAAAGCCAGGAACAAGCACATGCGGAACGGCTGCTCGCTACGCGTGTAGAACATGGACGTGATGTTCATGATGGCGGGAGAGATGCCGGCCTCGAACATGCCGAGCACGAAGCGCAGGATCATCATGCCGGCGTAGTTTTTCGCTGCGACGTGGCACACCAGGATGACGGCCCAGACGAGGAGCATAATGCCCGTGTATTTGGCAACGGGGAGCTTCTGGATGAGCAGGTTCGAAGGGATAGCCCAGAAGAGGTAGCCGAAGTTGAAGATGGCGGCGGTCCAGGAGTAGCGCTGGCTGGTCGAATGTTAGACCCAAGGGACGGAAATTGGCTGATGGAAAGCAAGGGACTCACCCGCCCAGGTCAAGGTCTTCCTTCAGAGAGTAGGCTGAGGCATAGTTCAAGGACAGCTTATCTAAGAATTGAAGCGTGTAGGTGATACAGATCTGGGCAATTCCAATCAGCAGCTGTTGATGACGACGCTTGAATGGCACTCACGATAGGCATGATGACCCTGTCAATCTTCCTCAGAACCTTCTTCCGCTCCGCCTCGAGCTCCTCCTTCGAGTACTGCTGAACCTCGAGATACAGCTCCGCACCAATGTCCTGCATATGCTGCTCTTTCGCCGCAGCTTCCAAAGTTCCCTCCGCGATGTCTGATTCCGGCGCGGCCACCGGGTCCGGCATCTTCTTCTCGATGTCCGCCATGTTGACTTCCGCTAATCGTCGCAGCCCAGCGCGGTGTAGCTTCGAGACACTCCAGACAACCAAGGCTGACGTCGAATGGCAGGGGAGAAAGAGAAGAATGGACGAGGACAGTCGACAGATCTTGAACGTAGCGAGCAGTTAAATCATCCGTGGCGGCAGCTAATGCGCAGCAGGCCGCTTCTCAGGCACCCTATCACGCTGGGCATGCACGTCGATAGGCAGCGCCGTCTCCAGCAGGAAAGGATTGGCCGGAAGGGCCCTCGAGTGGAACAAATTCCAAGACCAATGCGGTCGGCGGGTTACTCCAACGGGAAGGGCCATGCTGCATAGATGGGGGGTCGGCTTATCGCCGGCGGGGGTTGATCATGCCGATAGCTGCATGTGCCGCTGCATGCCCCGCCAACGTCCCACACGCGGCGCTTGATAAGCGTAGATAAAACTGCGGGCGAGGGAGCTGTATCAAGAGCCTCCTGGCTTGTCGGGTGCGGCCCGACTTAGAAATGTTTGCCTTTCGTAGTCTTCAATCCGACAGTACAGATAAAGGCTGGATACCCCGGCGCCCAGAAAGCTGTCGTATGCAAGAGTAACCCGTCAAAGAACAACAACGCAAAAACCTGAGAGCGGGCGTGAGATGAAATCGATCGACAGTTCGAGGGAGGAACGTTCGTCGCTCATGACTGCAGCCAGCTCCTATTGAACGTTGGACCATGGAGACGATGACCGTCAGAACGCTCGAAATGAGATAAGCAAAGAAGAGACGAGGTGCAAAGGCTAGAAGAGCAAGAAAAGTCTGCGAATGGACCAGGGAAGGATCCAGAGTGCAGTCAAGCGAATCCCCTAGGCCGCAACAGCAGCGCGACTGAGCTCGGCATAGGCAAATTTCCGACTGCCCAGCCTCTTCAGCAGCTCCTCTTTACCATCACTGTCCGACGTCGACCACCGCCGCCCCATCCTCCCCGGAACATAATCCGCCTCCGGCAACTGCCTCTCCCTCTCCCTCTCCCCCTCCCCCTTCAAATCCCGCAAACTGCCTATCCGCCTCAGCCTATCTCCCCTCTCCGCAAACCGCTCCCCGGCCTCAAAACCAACCCCGTAACACCCGCCTTCACCATCAAACCGCGCCCCCAACACCCTCTCCGCAACCCACTCCGCCGTTCGCGCATGCAGGCTCGGAGCAACAACATTGCGGCACTCGTCCCTCCCCACGCCGACGAACGAATAGCCATCAGCCAGCGCCTGGAAAACGACCAATTGGTCGCGCATGTACTCGTCGACGCAGGCGCCGTGCCGGACCTCGGCGAGCAGCTCGGCCGTGACACGTTCGATCAGCTTGTCGATGGCGACGGGGATGGCGGTGATTTTCTCGTTGTAGAGCCAGTCGCGGCCGAGTTTGTAGCCGTGGGCGGAGGTGGCGACGAGGAGGAGGTAGAGGCTCTTCTGGGGGCTTTGTTCCGTCGTGATGCTTATTGCGGCTTCGTCCAGGTCGGGGAAGCTGGAGCGAAGGGCGGTGGAGAGGGCCTTTCTTGCTTGGGGTTGGCAGTAGGAGGGGACGAGGATGGTGGCGGTGATGCTTTGGATTGGGCCTCGATTCTCGAGCCTGAAGGGTGGGAGTTTCTGGCCGCGGGTGAGAGGGGTGATGTTGAAGGTTATGGCGCCCTTTTCGCCGTGCATCCAGCCTCTTTGGTGGAGAATTGCTGTTATTGGTGGTAGATGGAGAAGCGCTAATGTAGGTAGGAGAACTTGGTTGATGTAGTCGAACGACGGTGACAAAGAAACGTTGGTGCCGCCATGGATGGTAATGGAAAAAGGGTGCTTGGCCGAACGGCCAGAAAATAAGATGAAGGGGAGAATTGCCTGGAACACAAGGCCGATGCTCCCGGCGCTTCCTATGTCAATGGCATTGGCGCGGATCGAATTGGCAGCGTGGGGAGCATTGTGTTTGTCGGAGGTTCCGGCGCGGGGGAAGAAGTCAAGGCATTGGCTCCCCTTCTCTGCTCCAAAAGTGCCGGCTTTGCTGGCACTGGCCAGCCATTGGACTGCGGAAAGATGCTGGGCTTTCAAGCCCCTCTTGCCCTTGCGGTTCCCTCTGATGCGGGTGATGCGAATGGGCTTGGCCGTGAGGGCGGAGAGTCCGACAGCGATGCGGAGAAGCTGGCCGCCGCCTTCAAGGGTCGTCCCGTCCAAGCAGACCATGGCATCAATTACGCCAGGGGCTGTCGTCAATTAGGATACGACTGGATTTGATTCAAGGTTCGGGGAAGGGAGCCACGGTATCGCTACGGTTTTTTTGTGAGGTCAATAAACAAGTACCATTCATCAGCAGCAGTAGACTAAAGGAGAGAAATATTGGAAGAAGTCGATGGAGGGTTGAGTCAGCGTAGAGTCACGTTGCTCAGCCACGTTGTTGCCTGTGCCCAAGTGAGCGGGCCCAGTGGCTGCCGACCGCTGGCGGCTGCCTTGACCGCGGCGTACTCCGTGCGCGTCCCATCGAGCGGCGTAGACGCAGGGAGGAAACGGTAGAGTACGCGGAGGCAGAGCGGGGTAGTGAAAGGAAAGGGCTAGACGCGCGCGGGACAAGACGCGTGGAGAGCCGAGGAAAGTCCGCCACCGGGGTCGCGTCGTCATTGCGGGCGGCCCCCCGGTCGTGCATCAGTTCCCCTCTGCGCAGTGACGTCGATCGCGGTGGCTGCTCTGTCCTACAGCCCAGAAACTTGCTAACGCGGGGCTGCCGTCAAAATGCCCCCTCGCAGCTTCCCTCTGCTCTTCCTACGTGAAAACGCGTCCGCCCGAACTCTGCCATCCAAACCACTGCTACTTGCCGCCGCCATGTCCACCTTCCCCATCATCTTCAACATCAGCGGCTCGACGCGCCACGAGCTGCTGCTCGTCAAGCCCACTATTTCGCTCACCGACCTGTCCGCCCAGATTGAGTCGACCGCCAACACGTCGGTCAACTGCGCCGAGTTCATGGCCAAGTACGCCAAGAAGAAGGGCCCGGAGCACGTCGACGAGATCAAGGTGCGCTGGGCCATGGCCGGCCGCGACCACAAGATCTTCCCCGGCTCCACCATCCTGACCGATGAAAACATCGGCGCTGCCCTCAGCCTGATCGAGAAGAGCGGCGTCGGCAAGGATGTGCTGGAGGTGAAGCTGGCCGCCCAGGAAGAGAAAGAGTAGGGTTTGTGCGCACAACATGATGTTGCTGGCCGATGCTGATGGCGCTTTGTCAGGCTTCCGGAGCGCTCCAAGTAGCGCAACCCAACGAGCACACGACCGTCATGCGAATGAGATTAATGGCAAAGCTACTTACACTTTCTGGTGTTGCATGTATTCTACGAAAGATTCCTTGAAGCTTCCAATGACAAGTATTTTCTCTCACAAGCTTGAAACCCTACTCGCAGCTATCACTTACAAGCTCGGCACCTTTCTGGTCCCGAAGAAGCCTTGTTGCCTACCCAAATGCCGTCACGCTCGTGCTCATCACTATCCCGTCTTTCATCCAATCACCTCGGTCAGAAGCCTATACAGCAGTACTTCAGACACTTGGCTCCTGGACTTTCGACCGACAAACTAGCTGCATAGCTGGATCTCCCTGTGGACGCTTTGAGATCAGGCTGTACTACTGTATAATGAATACACTTCGAGGGTACAGACCGGAATAATATGACGAGGAAATCGCGTCAGCAAAAAAGGTCACATGATCCGATATTAGCCCGCTGGTCAAATGCTCCCAACCTGATCCCATCTTCCAGCCTCGAATGCAGCGAGAGCTTGTCCTGCTGGGATAGAACAGACCTGGTGCTTGGTGGCGGCTTCGACATATTTCAGTCTGTTTTTGATAGCATCAGCCAATTTTTCCAGTCTAATTTCGTTGGGGGAACACTTGAAGCTCCATTCGTGGGCATGCCAAATGGCTTTATAACAATAACAATGATTACTTATCCAAGTGCTACCCGTACGTCATGGACACCCTCTTCCCGGCTTTCAATCTCAGCCAGACGTTCCAATCCCTTGCAAGACCCATGAGCAACGCTATAAGTGCTGGAGCTGAGGACGGTACAGTCCAGTTTGGAAGGAATGGAGTCTACGTTGTGCACTATAGGGTCGAGTGGTGGTGGATCGCGCTCCACTGAATGGTAATAACCGTGAGTTCGATATTCTCCGGGGTAACGATCTGGAAGGCGGCAGCTAGAAGTATGCCAGCTTGGAAATCAATCTCTGTGGGCGTCATATCGCATGGTACGTAAACGGCAGAGTCACTCTGGTCTTTGCACAGTTTCTGCATTAAATAAAAAAGCAGCAAAAGAGACGATTCAGCTTTTAAACCAAACGGACCGGCTACGAGCAACGTTCAACATTTGACTAATTCAAAGAGAACTCCCATTGTTAAAGTCACAAGTACGAATAAATCCACACCGGAAGGCCAGGTAACTGAGGAAACACCCTTCTATTCTTAAGCACGGGTAATTCAAGCAAATTGACATATGAGCCAAGTCTTCGACGAAGACTCCAGAGCACCCACCAAACGTCAATCGTCCATCACGCGGTGCCCCCAAAACTCCAGGCACCACAGCCGAAATCTCCCACGCCCCGTCAAACCAACGCTCCAGAGCCCACCCAGGCAACATCGTACACAGCCAGAACCAACCGCAGTCCTCTCACCCGCAGAAACGCCCGCCCCAGCCAGCCTTCCTCACCGAACACCGGCTATGCAGAGATAAGCAGGTAGGCAGAGAGAACAGCACGCCAGCCATATCAATGTACACAGCTTAGCCAAGACGAGTTGACTCAATCCCCAGGAACAACGCCGTCATACCCCAAGGCAGCGCTGCAGCCACATTCGCATCCGCGGCGCACACCGACTCCCCAAAAGCGGCCGTTCGCACGAGGCCGACTCGGTTCACCATTCTGCCAGCCAGGATGATGACGAGATTGTGGGTCACGGGCCAGAAAACGCCACAGGAAATATCGAAATGGAGGGCTTGGGGAGGAAGAGGAAGAAAGAGGCGGTGGCTGTGCAGGTGGAGAGAGACCTGAGGAAGAACTTCAGCCGCGATCCCGATGCGACGGTTAGGAAGCGGGGAAGACCCAGGCAGTCATCCTCGTCTGTGGCGAATCATCATTGATTGCGGATTTTGCGTATCGTGCCTGAAGGCGGGCGGTGCGGTGCTGATGGTGGTGTCAGCGGGCCCCCACTTGCCTATTTCTGAGTGATATGCTGCCTGAATCCAATTCCACATGCAAACTCCTGGCTCTTTGCTCGTTGGCCTCAATTGCGAGGAATCGACGGGAGTAAACACACCTGCACAATTCGCAGTAAATGAGCAATAGCGCATCGAAACAACAAGAATAACGTCTCAAAATGCATCGATTCCGCGCCGCCTTAATCTCTATCCCGGCGCGCCTGATTTTCATAATCCGATTCATGTGATGGCGGCTTCTTTCTTGCCATTTCTTTCCCTAGCGCGATGCCTCTTCGATGGGTCTTGCTTTTCCAATTGGGACAAAATCGCTTCGTCTCAAAAAGCTCATGCATCTGCCACAGTATTCCCTTTCCACTTACTCCGTTGAAACGCAAAAGTTACCCTTCTTCGTACGCCGTTTACATACGGTCAACAGGAGTGATACCCAGCAGAGCCAGACCGTTCCTCAGGACTTGCCTGGCAGCAACATACAGGGCCATACGGGCCTTCTTGACCGACTCCTCGGAGCCAACGACCTGCAGGTGGTCGTAGGAGCTGCTGACGGCGTGGGTCATCTTGAAGAGGTAGGTCAAGACGGTGGCAGGCTCCTGCTTCTTGAGGGTGTCGACAAAGACGTCGGGCCACTGCGCAATCAGCCTGACGACGTCGACGGCATGCTTCTCCTTCAGCAGCGACAGGTCTGCGCCCAGCAGATCCGCCTCGGCGACGCCCGCCTTGCGAACGATGCTGCACAGACGGGCGTGGGCGTACTCGAGGTAAGGGCCGGTGTCGCCCTCGAACGAGGTCATGCGGGACAGGTCGAAGTCGTAGTTGTTGATGCGCTTGCCCTTCATGTCCTGAACCATGACGGCGGCAATGCCCAGCACGTCGGCCGTCTTCTCCGGGTCGGCGACCTGCTCGTACTTGGCCTGGTTGCTCTTCATGACCTCGTGCATCTTCTCGCCGACGATGTTGAGGACCTCGTCGAGCGCCTTGGCCGTGCCCAGACGCGTCGACATCTTGTTGACCATGCCAAAGTTGATGTGCTGGCACTTCTCGGAGATGTCCTTGCGGCCCATCAGCTCGATAATCTTGAACAGCTGCGCCATGTGCAGGTCCTGCTGCGTGGCGATGACGTAGATCATCTTGTCGAAGTTGTAGGTGTTGTAACGCTCGACGACGGCACCGATATCACGCGTCAGGTAGAGCGAGGTGCCGTCCTTCTTCTGGATGAGCGCCTTGCCCAGCTTCTTGCTGTGCTTGGTGAGGTCGACGATGACGGCGCCCTCGGAGTTCTCAGAGGTGCCCGACTCCTGCAGCTGCTTGGCCGCGGCGTCCATGCTCTCGTTCTTGACCTGCGACTCGCCAGAGTACACGTCGTAGTGCACGTTCAGGCGGGCATACGACTTCTCGAGCGCCTCGATGGAGACGTCACGGCACCACTTCCAGAACTCCATGGCCTCCTTGTCGCCCTCCTCCATGCGCTTGAAGTAATCACGAGCCTGCTGGCTGACGCTCTTCTTGACCAGCTCGTCCACCTGGTACTGAGCCTCAGCAGCGTCCTCCTCCTTGCCCTGCTTCTTCAGCTCCACAATGGCATCCTGCTTCTGCTTGATCACCTCGTCCTCCTCCTTCTGGATCTTGGTCATCTGCTGGTAGACCTCGACCAGGTGCTTGATGGGGTCCGCCTTCAGCTTTGCCTCATCGCCAAACTTGCCGTAGCCGACAGCCAGAATACCGTATTGCCTGCCCCAGTCGCCCAGGTAGTTCATGCGAATGACCTCCCATCCTGCTCCCTCGTACAGCTTCGCCAGGAAACCACCAATGATTGTGCTACGGAGATGAGCGTAGCCGAAGGGCTTCGCGATGTTGGGC
The DNA here is from genome assembly GCA_037356075.1 of Neofusicoccum sp. Z40. Classification (NCBI taxonomy): domain Eukaryota; kingdom Fungi; phylum Ascomycota; class Dothideomycetes; order Botryosphaeriales; family Botryosphaeriaceae; genus Neofusicoccum; species Neofusicoccum sp. Z40. The sequence goes on from JBAWJV010000006.1 coordinate 349,468, forward strand.
GACGAGAACTCGATGACGACGCGCTTGCGGCCCTTGGAGGGGTCGGAGGCGTCCTTGAGGCCGAAGGTCGGGTTCAGGCCGTAGGCATTGCTGCTCTTAAGGATGGAGGGAATGATGAGGTTGTTGAGGGGAGCGGCCTTGAAGAAGAACTGGAGGAAGGTGCCAAAGGCGGTGGGCTTCTCGACGAGCGGGGACTCGGGAAACTGCGGTGTTGAGGTAAGCGCCGTGTCTCGAAATAGACAGTGGGGTGACGGAGGGGCACCTTCTCAGCAATCTCCTTGGCCAGCTCGTCGGGCTTCTTGCCCTTGAGCCTGAGCGCGGGCACGGCCAGCGTCAGGTCGCCCTTGTCGAGCGACTGGGTCCATTGGAGGGTAGGGTATATGATCTTCGGGTCGACGCCGCTGGCCTGGGCGAGGAGCTCGGTGATGTGGGAGCGGTAGATGTCGAAGGGGTTCAGCTCGGGGTGCGTGTTTGGCGCCGTTGGCACCTCGGAGACGCCGAAGCTCTTGAGAGTCGCAGCGAGCTCGTCGACGGACGGCGCGTGGGTCAGGGCGTCGGCCATGGTGATGGTGCGGCGTGTGGGCGGCGCGGTACGACTCAGCTGACGGTGAGGGCGGCGCTGGAGCTGCGGTGCAAGAAGCGCGAAGGGACGGCGCAGCGGTGGAAGAGGCTGGCGGGATAGGGCACAAAGACTGGACTCCAACGGCCGGCGCAAACGTAGGCGTGGAGTTTGCATACAGAGAGAATTCCAAGTGGGGTCCCCCAGCACGCAGTCATCGGCCGTCGCTGCCCGCCCAAAAATTCTTCGCCATGACTCAAGCTTCTCCAGCCACCGTGCGCGCAGCGCTGCACCCACCACTGTCTATCACTACAGCGATCCTTTCCATTGTCTCGTGCTCACGGGCGCAACAGGTGTTACAGGATTTTTGGCAGGCATTGATCGGATCAGGATTGCCGCGCAGCTCGTCCCCGTGTCAGCAGCCCGCCAGGCAATCAATTGACGCCTGAGAATTCAATGAGCTACTGGCACTGCCATGCCGCCTCCGCCGCGCTTTATTGCTGCAGACCATTAGCATGCCGTAAGAGCTGAGTCGGTGCTCTCCACGGCGCGCTCTCCGACGGGCAAGCGGCGAGCAGCGAAGCGCCCGCGCCGTAGCAAAGCGCGCGGTTGCGATAGCCGCAGGCTGAGGGCCTCTTGGCTCGGCGATCCTTCGCTGCAACGCGCAGTTCCTGGCCACAGCACCTCGGCAGGAGGGGCAGCAAAGTGGCCTGTGGCCTGGCAGTAGTATACTGATATCATCATGGTGGTACACATGACTGGCCAGCGCGTTGGCGCGAGGCTGAGAGAGCGACTAGCTGCGGAGGCTCAGCCCCCAGGCCCCACGAGGCAGAAAGCTCGCGGGGCTGCTTTCCCAGGCGCCCACGCCTGCACCCTTGCACAACGACATTATTGAAACACACAATAAAAGGTGGACGCCAGATCGTGTCTGCGTTTTTCTTGAGTTACACAAGACCCAAGACATCACCGTTGTCCACAGCCTCCTCTTTACCCCTCAGCCTCAGCCTCACCAATCTCACTTTCCCAAGTCACACTTCCAACCTCCAACAATGGCCGGCAACACCATCTCCAAAACCACACCCAACAGCACCGCCCCGGCGTCTCGTGCCCGGATATTCCTGGCCCCGCAGCCCGTCACCATCACCGGGCGCTCCGTCTTCCTAGCCGGCTCCATCGAGATGGGCGCCGCCGAGGACTGGCAGACGGTGATGACGCACCGCATCTCGCATCTGCCGATCACGGTGCTCAACCCGCGGCGGCCGGACTGGAACAACGACTGGAAGCAGAGCAAGGACGACCCGCGCTTCCGCGAGCAGGTCCAGTGGGAGCTGGACCAGCAGGACGCCTGTGACGTAATCGCCATGTACTTCGACCCCAACACCAAGGCCCCCATCTCCCTCCTCGAGCTGGGCCTGTTCTCCGCTACCGGCAAGATGGTCGTCTGCTGCCCGGACGGCTTTTACCGGAAGGGAAACGTCGAGCTGGTGTGTGAGCGGTATAACGTTCCGCTGGTGAACACGCTTGAGGAGTTGATTACGAAGGTTAGCGAGAAGCTGCAGGCTTGAGGCTGGGGCGTTGGGAAACGGCGTTTGGCTTCGGCAACCTATACACCCTCATACCCCCCTAGAATCGTGATCTTTCATGTACATAGGCACGGCGTCCTTTCCTGCTTTTCCTTGGCTTTTCCGTATGCTTGGCGGCTTATCACGTTACATCTCCAGCGACAAAATTCTTTCAGTCAATACGTGAAACGAATTCATTTTGTCCATCCATCCATTGTTATGCTTACTTCTCTCCGCGATTGCATGTTCCACCTTGTTTTCATCCAGAGAGCAAGGACTTTTGTATGCGTCTTTGAATCCCCGCAGCCAGAGCCAGCTTCGGAGGGCCTGATGTTGGCTAGATCCAAGGAGGCTATGGGGCCTTTTGGTCACGCTGTTCGGTCTTATGACTCCACGGCCTAGACCATCAGACAGATTATCATTGCGTTGTCTCCTTGGGTTCTCTCGGACCTCTTCATTCTTACACGTGTCTTCCAGAATTTCTTCCGCCTCTCACATCAAGGCGCAACGAACGCCAGGATGACTCAACCCAGATAGCAAATGACACGCGTGAAGTTCAATTCAATACACGTTTGCAGACCGGAATAGGCTCAATAGCATCAGCCTATTCCCGCGACAGGACTGGAAAGGCCAAACCCCGATGAGTCATGCCGGTCTGACCATCCATAGGTATCACCAGACACCCGAAGCCCAAGCACCCGCACCCGTGGAAAAAGTACAGCCAGCACCTTCAAGCCTAGACCCATGAGCATTGACGCTTCACTTGAAACATCACATAATCCCTCAACTCGGGCTCTAGCACATGATTGGAATTACGCCTTGGCGCGAGTAGTAGTGGTAGTAATACTCGGCCGGTCTTACAGCTACACGATATCCTATGTCGGGCCTCCCACCCCGCGCCCAGCCCACGCCCAATCAGTTCTTCCACCGTGTCCTCTCTCCCTCCCTCCCTCTCCCTCCACAGACCGCCTATCCGTCGAACCAGTCAGTCTCCGTTGCCGGCCTTTCTCTCCCCCCCTCGCCCCCCTTGCTTCATTTTCACGAAAAACCGCCCGTGGCTTCTTGGCTCCTTCGATTGCTCAAAAGATTCAAGAAGCAGACAACTTGCTCGCTCGCTCGCTCGCTCAATCGCTGGAAAACGTGGTGCACGCCGCTCCAACGAAGATGATGCGCTCGAGATACTTGCGTGGAAGAGAACAAAGAAAGGAACAAAACGTATTGAATAACCTCGGAGAAGTGTGATGTGCGATTAACTTTAAAAAGGCACCAAACTACTTACATTTCAGAATGCCATAGGCAAGAATGCTGAACTAAGTCCGCCCGCCCATTTTACATCCAGTACAGGTAGTCTAGAGCGTACTGGAAGAGAACAGATGCAGCGGAGAAGCGCGAAGAGAAGATTGAGGAAGTATCGAAGAGGGGGATGCTCAACAGAGAGAGTGAATGTGAAAAGGCTACCTTTGCTATTCAAGAAAGCCGTGGGAGGAAGAATGGGAAGGAAACTTGGGGAAAGCGTGAAAAGGTGGAAGAAGTTGGCGTGTAGGGGTCGAAGGGCTAGAAAGATGAAAGGCTGCAGTAAGGTGCGAGTGGTGAGTGCCGCGATATCGATGATATCAAAAGAGTCGCAAAGATAGATCGTACAGCAGCCAATTGCAAAAGTGTCGTCGGCAGAGTTTCGTTCGTATACGTCGTCGGTCGTAGCGTCGTGATCATCAGCGGCCATAAATCGTGATCTTCCCATGTTGCCTTTTGAGAAAACAAATGAAGGAGCAACTTTTCCTTTTTTTGATCCTCTTGCAAGAACTGTCTTTTTTGCCATCCAAAATTTTTGGTATGCTCTGGTCCCGTTTTTCATGACCGGCGACAAGAGACAAAATTTTCTTCTCAGTGGAACATAGAACCACCCAAAGGAAAAGGCTTTTTCAGAAGAGGAAATGATGGAAATGGAAGATAATGGAAATATAAGGAAAGAAAAGACCGCGCAAAGGGGATATCAGATAGCCGACCAACAATTCCAAACCCAAATCTGTCACAAAATACCAAAAGACCGAAAATTCCTTCACCGTACATCATATCCGTCATAATCGTACCAGGAGCTCATCCTCGAAATGCAATACCGAAGTCCATGTGACTAGTATCGAGGCCAGACTTTGTAAGGATCGTCAACATACGAGACACGTCTGTGCTGCCTCGCAGCGCGACGTTCTCGTTGGTCGCGTTGTTCGCGCTCAAAGTCACGATCGTGCCCGCTACGGCTGTTCGCGCGGGGTCGAACGCTTTCGCGATCGCTGCGAGAACGGCTGCTGCTAGTGTTGGTGGTTACGTGGCTTCCATCCATGTACTTGCTTTCTCTTCCCCGAGCGTCGGCGATGATGATTTGCTGGCCACCATCTTCTCCATTGGTGAACTTGACCATCTTTCCACCCATGTCACCTTCGAAGGTTACGTCGTCGCCGTCAAGCCTGATGGTCACATCGCCGCCCTTGATGGTCTTGCGCGTGCTGTTGCTGCGAGATCCATCACTCAGTCGGCTGCCAGTGTCATCACGCCCGTTCTGCGAGCTGCTGTTTGCCCGAGGGCGGACTCCGTTGCTGGAAGCACGACCGCGGGCTCCATTGGTACGAAGGTTGTCAACGACAGTGCCATGGCCAGTCCCCATGCTGTTGAGATAGTTCTCCACGTTGGTCATTTTACTGTCCAATTTGCCCTTCTTTCTCTCATCAGCCCGGGCGTCACGATTGATCGTATCGGAATCGGGACGGAGGCCAGGTACGACCGTCATGTTGTACATGGTGTTGCGCCTCGTCCTATCACGCTCCGACCCTCTAGGGCGGCGATCAGATCGAGCGGGTTCAACCAGCATGCGGTCTCCCCTTGACGATGTAGAGTAATGAGAAGTTCTGCGGTCTGAGCTAGTGACAGACTGGCGGCGAGCGGGCGAGCCGCGTGGAGGCAGCTGAAGTGAGCGGGTCATTGCGAGATCTTCTTCGTAGTCCTCATGGGCGTCAAAACCGACCGAGAGTGGCCTGGCCTGTCGGACGTTTCCGGTGGTCCGGGACCGGAGACTCGGCCGTCGTACGGGGCGTTCAGTAGGTGCGGGAGGTGGCGGCATGATTCTTCTGTCGCGCTCGGCTTGCTCATAACGATAGTATCCATTCTCATCCTCAGAGTCGGAGCGGTCCTCCTCGTATCGCGGAAAAGTCGCACTGGGCGGTGCGTAACGAGGGTTTGGTAGGTTTCGTGTGTCGTTCTGCTGACCTTGTTGGACAAGTGCGCGTGACCGGGGAGCATAGCCATCACTCAATCCTCTGAGCATCTGAGGACGATGTTCATAGGATGAGCTCAACGGAGACGGAGGTACGTAGTAGGGCGTAGGTGTGGTCCCCATCATAGCGTACTGAGCGTGATGATTGTACATTGCGGGCGGCGGCCCCGAAGCATGGCTGCTCGAGACCTGGCCAAAGTTGTAGCGATCTGACAGAGCAGACCCACTGTGATAGCTGACTGGTCTCTCGGAAGAAGGATAGATTCTTGGTCTGGGTCCTGCTATCTGGGTCTGAATGGCGGGATAGTCGCGCGAGAACCCGCTTCTGCTTGGAGACGAGGGGAAGCGGGGAGACTGCGGGGTGAAGGGCGGGTAGTTGAGGTCCAGTCCCGTGTTCAATGGCGAGGGCTTCGGCTTCGGCCTGGGCAGGCACTGGTCGCAATTGGGATCCTTGCACTCTGCGTTGACGCTGTCCCGCCGTGACCGGCTCACAGACGCGGTCCTGTCGCGCGCGGACTGGCGCACGACGGGCTTGGAGGTCTTTGACGGCTTGGACGGCTTGGCGGGCTTGGAGCTCTCGCGGCCCTGGGTGCTCCTCCTCTTCAGGGCGTCCGAGAGCGAAGGGCGGGCTTTGGGTGGGGTGGGAGCAGCTGGCACAGCAGGTGGAGCCTCGTGCTTCACGGGCGAGCCTCTCTTGTCGGCTGAGCTTTTGGCGGTATCAGCGCTGCTCTTCGTAGCGGCGGTGCGGCTCGAATACCCTGAGTCACTTGCGAGGTCCGGCGGCCGCTGGGAATCCCTGCCCAGGTCGGACGACTGGGAGGAGCGCTTGACGGCGACATTGGACTTGGAGCGCAGCTGCTTCCTGCCGGAAGGCGTCTCGTCGTACGAGTCGCTGGCGTCCTCGACGTACGGCTGGCAGGTGGGCGGCATGGCGTGGCGGCGAGCAGGGCGGATCGGCGGGTTACGGGTCGGGTAATCGATAGCGGCGACTGTGGCAGAGGGCGAGGCGGGCGGGCGTCGCAGCAGCGGGACGGAGCTCAGCAGTCGCACAGTGCGCGCGGCGGCATGGCGTGGAGGATCAGCCGGCGGAGACGGTGAGAAGGCGGGGTGTTGCGAGCAGATAGACTTCTGGGGCGCCGCATAAATTTACACCTGAGCCGGCGGGCGCACGAGGGGCCGTTGGGCCGCCCGGGCTGCGGGTTGGGCAGGTAGGGCTGCCGCAGCCCAGACAAATTAGCACGCAGCAGCGAAAAGCGCGCAACGATGTCCGCCAGCGCGGGCGCGGGGCGAGGCAGCGAGGTGGAAAAAAGGGTCGAGGGGAAACAGCGCGCAGCCTGGCGCGGGCAGGCCCGCCATTTGACGGGCCGCCAGATCGCGCGCCCCGGAGGCAGCAGCGCGTGGAGCAGCCCAGTTGCACCCGCGCGCCGCATTGGCCCGGCGACGGCCAAGCCAGCGTCGCGTTTCACCCTGCGCCCTCCACACTCCCGACGCGCCCCGGACGCGCACCGCCAGCACCGCGCCGCTGCGAGCACAGCGCCGCCCGCGCAAAGCGCGGCCAGCCTCAGCAGCATGCTGCACACCGCGCCCGCCCCGTTGCGCCCGCGCGGCCCCGGAATCCGCGTTGGCTGCCGGCGCTCCACGCCACGCTCCACGCTCCACGCTCCAATCCCGCGCCGTCGACCGGTGAACCGGCGCGCCAATGTGCGCCCGGCGATCTGCTCGCGCTTCTCCAGACCTCATGTCGCCGCCGAGGAAAGCCGCCGTCGCGCCGACAACGCCCGCTGTATCCATCACGGCCCTGCGCCCTCCGCCAGCATGCCACACCTCACCGCCCCCGTCCCATTGAGCGCCGTGCAGCGCTCTCCGCCGCCCACGCCAGCGACCGTCCGCCGTGCTCGCGCGATGCGGTGCGCCTGACGCCGCTCAATGGCCGCCCACTGGCATTGCGTCAGCGCGGCACACATGATCTTGCCGTGGACCCCTGCGCTTTGCGGCTCCCACGCAGGCCTGCCAACGCATCAGTGTCCCGGCCTTTCCGCGCGCAAACATGTCAATCAGGCACAAGTCTGCCCACGCCCATCCCTGGAGTACTCAGGTACCTGGCTTAGCCGCTTCGAGCCGCGCCTGAAGAAGGCCGAACTGCTGTCAAGCCTCATGAGAAGCAGCCACGTTGGTCACCAGCCGCACTGCTCCACATGCCAGCTAATCGGCGGGAGGGATCCTGTACTTGGGTTCCCCGCTGACTGGTGCATCTGCGCGGAAAATATGGGGAAGCCGGCCAGATCAGGCGTCTGGAACCTCCCCAGCCCTGTTTTCTCGCCCTCTGATTGTACCGCCTATTATGCTCATCCCAGCATGCTCAACAATGTTTACAGAACACTCAACCTTACTTTATTCGCCGGTTACGTGGATCTGTGCCACCCCCGAAACCGACCACGACACCCACCCGGCCGGGACCGCCAGACGATGCCTGAGGAACCATCCCCGGCTTTGCCTCTCTTCACGCCGCCGATCGGCGGCTCGGGGAACCTCGCTTCTCATAGAATAGAGCGCTTCCGCCATATACTACCGGTTCTGGGAACTCCCGGGTTTCCTCGTTTTAGCTTCTAGTCCAGCTTCATCAACTTAGTCCGCGTGTATTGCCGCCGCCGGAGACGCCCAGATCCCTTTTATGCACGCTAGCAACTTCATGCATGGGGAATGCACATAGTCTAGGTACATCTCGTTCGACTGGTCTCATTTGCGGGAGAAGATCAGATGACCGGTGCAATGATGGCGAATGGGGGTCATTCACGATGTCGGATGCAGCTGTCTGAATCGACCCTGGAAGACGAATTCCGTGCCGGCCGCTTCGCATCATGCTACCACTGTGGCAAGCACAAAGGGATGACGAACGGTCCCATGTCAGCATCGCCGTGAGGCTGTCAGAAGGACAGGAGCAAGAATAGATCCAACAGTGCGGTCAGAGTCAGCAGCTAGATTGAGTCCCCAACCTCCCCGGCCACTCCATGATCCAATCCGCGGCGAGCCGCTCACACCGAGAGCTTTCGAGTGGACGATCGTAATCACGATCCCGCTGTTTTCATCCTTTCATGCAGCGGCACCAGTCACCGGCATCGCCGTCCAGTCGCAGGGCGGGCGGCCGTACATGATCCCGCGGAAACCGAGACCTGGCCATGAGGCAACGGCTACCTCCAACCAGCAGTCGGCCGCCCGGCTACCCGAAACAAACTTTACGATAACTGGTAGCGCCTGCATTGGCAGACGCGGCAGCAATCGCCCACTCATCAATCACTTTAGGTAACAAGAGACTTCTTCTGCATATATTGCCTGCCGCTTGAGAACCGCGAGGAACCAAGTCCGCAGTTCTTCCACGCGGAGCACATGCCGGCCTGGGTCTCGGCTTTGTCACCAGACTTCTCCTTTTCTTCTGCAGCTTCTGCAGCGTTATCTGCGCGCTCCGCACCAGGTGACCACCGCAGCACGCGCATCAGCAGCGCCGGTGGACACTCTACCGGCCTGCAAGCATCCGTCCTCGGCTCTGCCGTGCTACAACGATGTCGTGCGAACTTTGGGGAAGCGAGTGCAGGGAGCAACATGACCCACATGACTTCTGGAAGCATGTATGTGATCCAAAAAGAACTCTCGTTGTGGCGCAACAAAAGAAAGCTGCACTGTCGCCACCACCGTCTATTCTGTAAGCCGGATGGCTCAACCCAAGCTATACGACTGCCGGCAGTACCAAGCGCTGACCCCACCGGCTAAAAGCACTAAACAAAGAAACGATAGGTTACAGGCACGCTATGTGAGAGGGCGGATGTCTACGCCGCTCGTATTTCCGTCTGTTGCTGTGGCAAGCTGTGCTGACGTCGCTCCGCAGCCTCTAGCTCCGCAGCGTGCCGTATGCGGTGCCACTGCGGGCATGGGCTTAAGCGATGCTTCATTGGGGTTTGATGGCGTAGAAGCGCGCGATCAGTGTTTCAGATCCATTACGACAAGCAGCAAAAAAGTAAAGAGTTTTCGAGGAGCAGACAGCGACGGTATGTCGGCAGAGAGTGGCACGGCGCTTCGCTTGGTAATCGAAAATGGCTCCAGATACTGTCCGGATGCGTCGGTAAACACAAAGTAAGCATTCCTCTATTGGGCCATCATCCTGCATTGCAATAGGCAGCAGTGGGGACACGATGTTCGTCTGGGGATCGCCTACACGATGGCGTCGGTGACACCTTCTTTCCTGGAACTTGGGCCGTTCATGCCAACTTACCCAATGGTGTCCCCACGGCTTATCCGGTAGAGCCTCAAGTGCGGAGTAAGTCCCTCGAGTTTCCTTGATTCCTACCCCCGCTGCAGCTCGTCGTCACAGCGGGATGTTGCCCGGCCTCAGTGCGAGGAGTAAGACCCGAGTATCAGGGCGCATTGGCGGCAAACGTCACTTCCAAGCACGTGGTGGATGAATGGCTCAACTGTGGGACGACACCTGCATTTGAACTGAGCATTCCTTCAAGATCAGTGCGGTGGGCTGTTCTCACGCGGCTGGGAGGGGGAAGGCTCAATTCGCTGGTGTTGGTTGGTTGGTACGGCGACCCCGCGCTGGCAATGCAGGTAGGTAAACAAAGCCAGCGCAGCAGCATGTATCCGGCGTGTTTACATTGATCCTGCATGCAAGTGTGCGGGAGCCACTAGAATTGTAGAATTTTTCACGAGATGCTTTTCTATGGCGCTCCGCTACTCGAGAAATAAACTTTGGCTATGAATGTGTTCTCGTGCTGTTTTGTTGCTTCCCACGCGAACCGCTCGTCAGCATGAGGATTTGTTCACTTGTCGCAACATCCCAGCCAACCTTGTATATTCGTAGAGAAAACAATCACAGAAAGACCAGATCATTCTATATTTCATCCAGATAGAGTGCCTTAGGCGTGGCAGCAAAAGCGCCCATTCCCATCCAGCACATATGGATGATTCTGAGCCCCCTCAGCACCGGAAATCCACCAGCATTTGACCAGCACTCACTCGCACCTGGTCTTCCTCGCTACTCTTCGTCGCAGAGATATTTGCGCATTCCTCTTTGAAGCCGGAGCATTCATCCGGATGTCCAACGACCAGCAGACGCCCTTCTCCGGCCATCCGGATGAACGCTTCAAGTCCGTACGCAGTGCGTGATGGCCGACACTACCTTCCCCTTTACCCTCTTCATCCATTTTCTCTCGATTCCACATTCACAATTTGTTTCGTAACTGACTAGGCTCCTCTGTCAGACTTTGACCATATCCAGACCATCCTATTCATCCTATTCATCCTCTTCCACCCCTCCTGACCGTTTACGCCCTCTATCGGCCGTTACATTCCCACAGCAAACCTCCACAGCCCATTCCACCGCCACCACTCAGTCCCAGCTCGCCACGTCCGCTCCCTTCCATCGCCCACAACCTCCTCCTCCTCCAAACCACCTATACCTTCCCACACCCGTCCCTACCACTCATTAGATCAGTCACAATCCCGAACTCATCTGCTACGCCCTTCCTCGCCACCGATAAACACGGATGACAACGACTCCGGACTGAGAACAGCCAGTCCTGCTGGGCCACGCATACGCACACAAACAGTAGACAGATAGGGCTTGAGGACGGACAATGGATACCGAGCTAGCTTGTTGTTAGCTCATGGGAGTAGGTATCAGCCGTCCCAGTGTCTCGTGGAGAACGCGATGGCGTTTGTCGTCCGTCCAGCCTACCTGATGCTGACGAAACCACGGTAGAGACTAGCGATACAATCAGAAGCAAGATTCTTCTTGTAGACGTCGACATGACTGTTGAACTAACGGCCACCTAGTATTAACATCAGCTTATATATCAGTGCCAAAAGGAGTCCGAAAACAGGTACACAATACTTACCACCACCTTTGGCGTAGCCATCACGCTTCTTCTTGAAGGCGGACATCGACTTGTATGTTATGGCAAGAGCGCCCGTCTAGTACTAGCTGGCTTGGCACTACCGAGTAGATAGCTTCTTCCCTCTCTCAGGTAGCTGAATACAACATCATCTGCCTGGTATGTCCTTTTCTTGTTGACAGCGTACTAACATAGTAGGTGTCGCGGAAAGCGGAGCTCAGAGGTGAGGGTTGCGGCGCCGGTGGGCCTTGAGGGTAATCCAGTGGAGCTTGGGACCCAGCCGGCCCTCGGCCTCCTGAACCTTAACCCACCCCTCCTGGAGGGGCTGGGGCGACGGCGACGGCGATGACGGGCCGGGAGCGGGGGCTTGTGGGAGAGGAGCTTGGCTTGTTTTTGAAGTCAGGCTGGATTGGGGTAAGGGAGGGGAGAAGGGTAGTTAGTAGCGTGTGTTATTGCGATGGCTGTGCGGCTTGTGTATGGAGGCTGGGTCTGAGGGTGGTGGCGAGACTGCCTGGATTGCTGGTGCTTCGGGCTTCGCGGCTGCTTGGTAGTATGATAGATGAAGGGTGTGGAGCGTATTTGGATGCTACTGCATCCTGTCTAGACTAGACGCTGATAGACAGTGAGGGGGTCTTGACGGTAAAAGTAACTTTGACGTTAAATCGAAGGGACACTGAGCTCGTCCGGATAGAAGCTTAGATTCGCACTGCAGGTTATAGTGATGATAGAGAGGATCTTAGACCTGTTGAACTGTGAAGCGTGTTTGTATCCCATTCAACCCAGAACAGGTCTTGATGAATGTGCTCGGTCGCCCTCTCGAGTCAAAAGTCAACCAAGGGCGTCTAGTATCGCAACGCCCTCAAGACAGACGTCACCATCGGGATCCTGTCCAAAGCTAGCCTCACGATCGAGTAGAGGTTGTTATGGTTCCATGACACTATTGCCTATCCACATCACGCCACTGTTCAGGGAATTCGTAGTTTGTCCGGCCATCCTCCAGCTCCACAAGGGAGCAGTTCCCTCTGTCACGAACATAGGTATATTCGATGGAAAGGTTGTGTAAGACCATAATCAGGTCCCGCGTCCATCCCTCTTTTGCCCTTCTGAGTGGGACTGCGGAACGTGGCGGAGTAGTACGAGGCCAACTCATTACACTCTTTACTACGTCCATACCTACGGATATGCCTACCTGTTGCATACAACGCATAACAGCTAATAGAGGTGCGACAACCAACGGTGTACTCTTACCGCCTTCTGCTCGATTAAGTATGTATAGCATTCCCCTAGTACATTAGCGACCCCGCTACCTACAAGCCATGCCTAGGCAGTAGAGATGGAATTAAAGTCAGCCCAAACTGGAGTTAGGCCTGTTGAGAGCCTGTCACAGGATAGGCCGTTAGACAGGGCGTTCGAGAGCATCGCCATGATCAGACTGGCTAAGATGAGTTGAGAACGCAGGCACTATCACGGATCCAGGCGCGAGACACTCATGTCCTCGAATTTGAGTCTTACAATCTTGCAGTGCGCTGTGGGTATGACCACCTCCATCTGGGATGGCGTGCCGAAATGAACTCCGGTTCTTGTGTGGTTTATTGAGCATGAGAGTACTGAGTTAAGCTATACACGCGTTCTAAAACACGGCAAAGATATGAGAGAACTACTCTCTTCTGCTGATTCGCCAAAGTCGTCTCGAAAGAACAACAGCAATATGCGTTCATGGTACCTTTCAACTCTCCTCTCCACAGACCAGAGTCGAGAATCAGCCCGACTTTGACTTGTTCTCAAAGCCACGCGCAGCAAATAGTCCTTACACCGCCAACAAAAAAAAGACAAGAACCGCCCGGTCCATCAAGCAAAAGCACCCAGTACGCTCCCGCCCGGCTAGCCCATTATCTCGCCCCAAAAAAAGAAATAGCTATTCCTATACATACAATGGGTATCACAATTACACTTTTCATCCAAACATCATCATCACCTCCCCAACCCTTCCCACAAACCCCCCCCCCCTCCCTCCCCAACACACCTCCCTCCCTCCCTCCAATCCCCATCACCCCCACTCCCTCCCCCTCCCCCCACCACTCCCAACCCCACCCCCCTCCAACTCCGCCACAACCCCCCGTCCCCCATCCACCTCCGCCAACCCCTTACCAAACCCACCCCCAAACTTCTGCCCATCCCCCGGCATCTCCTTGATCTCCCTCGCCGGGAGTTCCGAGCGCTCGTGCGCAGCGAGTTCCTGTGGTTGTGGGTGGATATCCTCCTGCTGCTGCTGGTGGTACTGCTGGGTTTGCATTTGGTTGGTGCGGTGGTGGTGGCGGCGGCGACGGCGGCGGAGGAGGAGGAAGAGGAGGGTTGTGAGGAGGGCGAGGGCGGCGAGGGCGCCTATTATGCTGCCGGCTATGGTGCCGGTGTGGGAGGAGCTGGAGGAGGAGGAGGCGGGGGTGGTTGAGGAGGAGGGGGTGGAGGTGGTGGTGGTGGTGGAGGTTGTTACTGGGGAGCGTGTTAGGAGATGTTGGACGCTTTTGAAATAGGATGAAGAAAAGAGCCGGGGTGGTGATGGCTAGGCTCACTGAAGCCTAAGGGTCTAAAAGGAAACAAAAATCTTTTATTCCAGTCTTCGAGAAAGCGGAAATTTGGACTCACCATTCGCGAAGAGCGCCCTTACGGTATCGGAGCTCCAGGTCGGTTCAGAGTCACTGTTTATAGCATTAGCCCTCGTCCACAGACAAGCCACCTCAACGAATGAAGATAAAAGGTAACTTACCCAGACGCATAGTACTCCTTCACAACCTGCGGAGACTCATACGCCGCAGCGCTAGCATTGTACGCAGCACTCCAACTCATGTCGGTCATATCAAAAATACCCAACCCTTGCTTCCACGGATCCGCCGTCGTCCACCTCACCCCCGCGTCCAAATTATTGTTGTGCCCCCCAATCGAGATGAACTGCCTCCCGCCACTCCCCACCACATTGCACGTATGATCCATCCTCGGCGCCCCAGCATCCGGCCCCCTGAACCACCTAAACGCCGGCAACGACAGCACATACGTATCATTATACGTCTCGCCCTTGCCAGCATTCCAGCCACCAAACAAAAACAGCTCGACGGAGCCATTCCCCTTCGTCAAATCCTGCGCGGACACCAGGCAAAACCCGTCGCGCTGGGTGGGCACATCGCCCGTCGCGATCTGCGAGTACCACGTCGCGTTGCCCGGGTCGTAGATGGCGATGGTGTCGAAGTCGAGCAGGCCGGCGGCGTTGGACAGGGCGGTGCGGCTGCCGCTCTCGCCGCCCATGAACAGCAGCAGCCCTTCGCCCGCGTTGAACGGCACGGCTGCCGCCTTGCCCCACATCTCGGTGCCGTAGGTGGTCCAGCCGGTGGCCGAGCCGTTGGTCCATGCCCCCGTGTCGAAGTCGTACGACACGATGCCCGGGACGGGGACTTCGCTGCTGCTGTCCATGTTGGGGTCGGTGGAGGAGGAGGCGAAGCCGCCGGCGAAGTAGCCTTTGCGGCGCAGGGTGGCGGCGTAGCCGCCGACGGGGCGGGTCAGGGCGTTGAAGGCGGTGAGGTCTTGCTGGGCGACTTTGGACCAGGAGGCGCTGCTGGGGCTGGTGGGGTCGGTGGTGAACTGCCACAGGCCGAGGTTGGGGACGGATTGGCCGGAGGGGGTCAGGCCGGACCACATGTAGAAGGAGGAGGTGTTGGTGTCGGGCCAGAAGTCCGGGAAGCTGAAGATGGGGGTGTCGCCTTTGTCGATTTGGGTGATGTTGACGGTGGTGTTGGTCCAGGAGGAGCGCATGTCGATGGCGAGGGTCTTGTTGTTGAGGCGTGGGATGATGGTGTCCAGCTCGCCGCTGATGTTCTGAGAGAGTCGGCCGCCATCGATGTAGACGAAGTCTCCTATAGTGACGGATCCATGCTCGAGCCTGCGGAGGAAGTCATCTGCGGATGGTACGTTGGACTGGGCGTGAACGAAGGCTGTAGCTTGTAGCAAGGCTAAGACAAGCGGCTTGCGCGCGAAGGCGCAGCCCACGCGGGAAAGCATTGTGAAAAGAACAGAGACGAGAGAAAAGCCAGGCAGTGCGAGGACACAGGGAGAAGTGAAGGGAAATAGCATCAACCTCACACACTTGGCCCCCACAAGACCGTTGTCGCTTTAGCGCTCGAGCAGCGGGATCCATCCTGTGTTTCGCCTAGCGCTCTGCAGCTGCGCCGCAGGAGCCATGCCACGATGCGGAGTGCGCAGAACACCAGGGCTTGCACAAGGCTCAGCGGTCCCGTAGCTGCACTGCCGTCTGCTAGAAACCTTGGACCCCTCGTTCCTCCCGTCACCACCAAGCACCACGGAGCCATTGCCCGAGCAGCAGCACAGCTCGTCTTCTTGCAAGCGCCCCTCGGAGGCCCTGACGGCGATCTTGAGTCGTGCAAGGACGCAGAAGGCGCTGTGGGGGCTGAGAAGAGGCCGTCGTCGACAGCTTGACGCGGCGCCGATGAGCCGATTGAGTGAGTGGAGCACAGCCCTGAGTCGCACGGCGGGCAGGGATTCGCAAAGCTTCGGAAGGATGTCGATGCCTGCGGACGCGCGGGTTCTGCCGTCGCACACGTCGCCCGGCATGCGGTGTTCCGACGACATCAACGAGGTTCATAGGCTCTGCTCGCGCTGGCCGCATGCAGGAGGCCGCTTCTCGCTCGCTTCTCTGCAACTTCCGACGTCGCAAGCCGGTGGGTGAAGGGAACGCCTCGAGGTGTGCAGACGAATAGACTTCACTCAAATGACGCTGCCTTAGTCATCCCCAGGGTCCTCCCTCGTACTCTTATCCCACAGCCATGCTTCTAGGTATCTCGCGCGAAAACAAACATCACAGCGCATTGATCAACTCGCTCGCCCTCTCCGCCGCCACCATAATGCCAAACTGCGGATTCACCGTCAGCGGCGCCACGATACTGCCATCCACCACATGCACATTGTCCGTGCCCACCACCTGCGCGTTCGCATCCACGCACTTCCCGATCCTGCAGCTGCTGCTCCAGTGGTTGACCTGGCCCCGCGCATACGCACTCGCCGTCGTAATATACGTCCTGATCTCCTCCTTGGTCGCGTTCATCGCAATGTTCATCGGCGTCAGCCCCGTGCCGGGCAGATGGTCGAAGATGTCGCGGATGAACTGCGCGATGTCGTCGGCGTCGCGGTTGGCCGCGTCGCTGTAGTACATGTCCTGCGACGGGCCCGCGACGAACTTGTCGTCCAGGACGACGCGGCCCGCCGACAGCAGGCCAGACGTGCCGTAGACGTTGAGCGTGATGGTGTTGGCCGACGTGAAGTCGCCGTAGCCGGCCGAGTCGATGGTGCCCTGCACGCCCGTGGGCAGGCTGCCGTCGCTGTGGTTCATGTACGTCCAGAAGACGCTAGTCTGCGACGCGAACGAGTACGGGCCCGAGCGGTTGCGCAGGTACGTTTCTTTGTCCGACGCCGGCGGCGAGGCGTAGCTGAACGTGTACGAGGTGAGGGACGGGCCTTGTAGCTCGATGAAGGTGTTGGGGTTGTCGAAGAGCCCGGCACCGACCGCTGTGGTGTTGATCCAGGACGACGCGGGTATGCTGGCATCGAGCTTGCCGCCGGCCGAGAGCCGCGTGAGCGTCTCCGCGTCGCCGATCGCAGAGTACATGAGGATTTGCGGGCTTTGGATAGCGCCGGCGCTGAGGACGACGCGGCCGGTGTTGGAGAGCTTGATGCCGACGTCGGTGCCGTCGACGGTGGCGACCACGCCGGTCGCCTTGCTGCCGGAACGGGTGATGCGCTGGACGCGAACGCCGCTCTGGAGGTGGAAGTTCGAGCGGCTCAGTGCCGTCTGCAGGTAGGTGGTGACGGGACCGCCGCGTTGGCCGTTGGCGTAGTCGTACGAAGGGCGGCCGAAGACCTGATACTTGTCGTCTGCCTTGTCGTTGATGACAACGTTGGAGTAGCCTGCACCGTCAACCAGCCACTTCTTCGCAGCCTCATAGCCGCTCTGCAGGTAGAACTGGCCGTCTTGTGAGTAGCTCTCCACCGAGGGCTGTCTCTGGTACAGCCTCTTAGTGGCAGCTTGCATGTCCGCGTTCTTCCACCCGTCGGGGTGGAAGTTGTCCCAGTCGGACGCCGGAGGCTGGAAGTAAAGACCGGCGTTGATGGCAGAGGATCCGCCGATGGTGCATCCTCCAAAGGCGTTGACCTGGCTACCACAGGTCAGGTTTCCCTGGTCCGCGAAAATGCTCTTGTCTACCACACGTCAGCAAGACTGCCATTGGCATCGACTGTCAGAAGGACGTACACAGGCCAGGCACGTCGACGCGGCTAAGGTTGGTGCCACTCAACCACTCAGGCCGGTCAGTGCCGCCAACGATGCCATAAGACTTTCCTCCACCTTCGAGGAGCAACGTCTTCTTGCCCGCTTCACTCAGCCTGTCGGCAACGATGATGCCGGCCGGTCCCGCACCAACGACAATGGCGTCCCATTCCTGAGTCGTCCAGTCGCCAGCAGCGTCGAGCGAGACGCCAACGAGAGGAGCAGCAGCAGAAAGAGAGGAGAGATAGCCGAAGAGCACGGCCGTAGTCTGCGCCCTCATTATGAAACGATTGACTATGAAAATAATAACGAGTGTGGAGAACTTAGAAGCGGTGGGTGAGGCTTAAAGCATACTCGAGCTGTAGGGAAGGAGCAGCTCTCATATAGAAGCTATCTCCTCATTTCGCCGGCGAAGGCGATGGAGCAGCCCATGGGTTCCACCCAGTACGAAGAGCCGTGAGTCTGTGTTCCATTGAAGCTGCTGATCTGATAAGGTGTAGCATCGTATTCGCCGGGCGCCAAGGCTGCCATCCCGGCGATCTTCCATCAGATGGGCTGCCTTAAGCTTCGGTAAGGACGGCTTGGCCTCTTCGGCATCATATGCACAGCTTCGGGCAGCACGGTCGTTGGACGGGGCAAGCGCTGGCTCGTGGCGAGGGGCGGACGGAATGCGACGTTGGGTGACGTGCGGCACGACCGGCTGCGACGTAGGGCTGAGCACAGCAGCACCGGCGGCGAGCACGAGCAAGAAGCTATCCGCCGCTGCGCTGTGGAGTAGGGAGACTGTACTCGGGGTATTTTTAGTCGGGGGTTGGCAGCGCGATGCTTGGCCATGTGGTGGCAGCCCAAGGCGGGCCGAGCGAGAGGCCAATACGGAGTAGTACGTACCTCGTAGGCCCCTTGACGGAAAGCAAGCAGGAGCTCGCTCGCGCACGTTCTTCGTCGCGCATCCAAGGCTTCGCTGCTCAGCCCTCCCCTAGGGCTGCGGACGCGCCCCCGCTCGTCTTCTCTTTCGAAATTGCATGCACTGCTCCCCCCTCCTGCATCCGCCCTGCTTCTGCAGCGGCGACCGCCCCCAGCATGTCCCTCGCTCGAGCGCACCGGTAACGTTTCGTCGAGTCGACGCACAAATCTTCGACGAAATGCTGCTTCTTCTTCACCGGCCATTGCGAACGCTTTTCTGCGCCATGGGCTTCGCTTCCAGCCTTGCGCAGCGAGACTCACCGCATCCGAGCACGTCTCAGCGTGCGCTACCATCGCTCGTCGCTCCACGGCGCTTCGAGAAATTGCCCTGTCGCCGGCCATCCCGACACGAGTTGCACGCGCAGGGCTGATGGCGCGCGGATCAGCAGCTGTCGGCGCGACAATATCTCTGAAAGCGCTGTCTTCCCCTCTTTTTCCGTAGCTGGTGAGCCTTTACTTTTCTTTCCATTATTCTTCTCGTCGAGTATCAAATTCTGCCCCAGACCGAGATGCCGGGAGCTCGGAACCTTTCGTATATTCTGCCAATGGCTTTGAGCAAAGCCAGCCAGCCAACCAACCAACCAACCATCCATCCGTTCATCCCTCCAGCAGCCGACCCGAGATATACGCACCATGAATTACCGATTTAAACTCCGCCGGGAGGCCCCGATACCAGATGCTTTGCCGGCCGACTCTATGTATGTATGCCAGGACCACGTACCGCAGGTATAGGAAGCAAGAAAAAAAAATAGGAGATATCTCTGCATCGGGCAACGCACCCACCGCCATCTCAGCTGGCCGCCAGCGGCTTCTGACCGTACACGACGTAAAGGGTATAGTACGCGTGGACCCTTGGATTCCTAACGGCCTTCCTCGCGTCGGCGATGAACACCTCGGCCTCCTCCTTGCTCCAGCCAAGGCCCTTCTGCAGCGGGCCGTTGGAGGCCATGTTCATGGCGTCGATGACGGCAGCCTGCATGTACAATCCGGCGGTCCGCAGCAGGGGGTTCTTGGCCCAAGAGCCCAGGGGCACCTTGATGGTCTGCTCGACGACGTTGACGAAGCCGGCGTCGCGCAGCTTCGCGGCGACGCGCATGGCGACGTGGAAGTCGTTGCCGAAGTTCTTGAGGCCGTCGCGACAGGCGGTCATGTACTTGGCGTAGGGCCAGTCGGGCGGCATGGAGCCGTCGTCGCTCTGCGGGAAGAAGTCCAGCTCCTGCAGCTCGATGTACGCGCCGGGCTTGAGGAAGTCGTACGCGCTGCCCAGCACGCGCGGCCAGTCGCGGATGGCGGGCGCCATGGCGCGCAGGTGGACGAGATCGAAGGGCGCCGAGTAGACCCACTGGCTCTCGATGTCGTCGACGAGGAACCGCACTGCGAGTTATGGCGCGGTCCGTCAGCTCACGTCTCCTTTGCCCCCGTCTCTCTTCTTGCAGCAGTCTCACCATTCGGCGGCACAAAGGTCGGCTGTATCGGACTCAAATCAACGCCAATCACCTCGGCGCTCGGATACGCATCGCCCATGTCCACGCACCAGATGCCCGTGCCCGTGCCCAGGTCCAAGATGCGGCCGGGCGTGGCCCCGATGGGCGCGAAGTGCAGCTTGTCGCCACACACGGCGACGGTCATGGCGTGCTTCATGTCCTCGCGGTCCTGCTCCTGCTCGTCGTTGGGGAAAAGATAGCGGCCCTCGCAGAACTTGTGGTAGCGGCGGCCGTTCTCGAAGGTGTAGTCGCGCACCGACGACGACACGGACGTGGTGAAAGACGCGGCGCCGTCTGGGTCCGACGAGTAGCCCGACTCGGGCTCCGACGACGCGTAGTCGTGCTCCTCGACCTCGATCTGGGTGCGCGCCTGCTGGGCCGCGGCGGCCACCTCCTCGGGCGACGGCTGCGTGCCCGGCGACGAGAGGGCGGAGCGCGGCGACGAGGCGACCATGGGGTGAGGGCGGCGCCGGAGGCGTAGCAGGAGGGGTTTGCGGCGGTCGAGCCTGCGTGTCTGGCTGTCCGGCTGCCTGTGAAACCGGGGTTGCGGGCGCGTCCTGTCCTGGTCGCTGGGTAAAGTGCGTGCGTGCGTGTGCGTGCGCGCGGAGCTTGGGCGAGGCAAGGCAGGACGAATTGCCGGCAGCGGCGCAGCTGCACCGCGACAATGCGGGCGGCCGCGGTGGTTATAACAGCGCGAGCGGGGGGGCGTGGGAGGAGTGGAGCGCGCGCGGCGCAGCGGCGTCTGCAATGGCGGACGATGCAGCTCTGCGGCACGAAAACTGCCGCGATGGCAGAGGCCCGTCGCGTGGCAGGCAGGCAGCAAAAAAGCATGCGTCGGCGGTGCAGCAAGGGCGCCCCTTGCGCGCATCGGCCGGCCGCACCCTCTGCGGGCAGCGTCGCCGGCGCCCCCGCCTGCCATCAGGTGCGCGCTGTGCTTCGAGAGCTTAAGCGAGCGGCCGCCGTGGGACCGTCGCTCTCGTGTTCGCTGCAGCTGGCTCATAAGCGTAGGGCCGCCGCGAAAGAGCGTCTTCGTATCTGTCGGTACGTACATCCAGATCTCATCAAACATACATGCAATACATGGCCAATCGCACCCGCCCCGCGCCCTGAGGCACTTGAAGAAAAGCGCTCCCTCTCACTCCACCCTCCACGCTGTTGATCTCTCCGGATCACCGGCCCACTTCCCATCCGGCACCCGCCCGTCCTGGCACAAGAAAAAAAAGAAAGAAAGAAAAGCAATCTATCACTTCTTGTCACACTCCCTGTCCTGCCAAGACCACATGCTCCTCACTCACTCCGTCCTGCTCGCCCCCTCGATCCCAGACCTCCTGCATGCACTGCTTCGGCGGCACAAAAGCAGCCCTGCCCTGCCCGGGCTGCGTACCGGTAGCTATCTCGCTCGCCGCAGCAGTCGACAGATCCGCCTGCCCTCGCCCCCTGCAAGACAGAACCCCCTTCTCCACATCCCCCCGGCGCGTCCACCCGCGCATCGGCCACCATCATCATCATCGCGACGCGCGCCTCCGAGAGATCTGTAGGATCAAAGCCGGTGGTCGCGTTCGTTATGGTTGACTGAGATGGAGTGGGGCGACTTGCGTGCCCGCAAAGGCGAAGAACAAGAACATGGTCGTTCCTACCCACTCGCCGAGAGCGGCTGCAGGTGGTAAGTAAGCAGATGCTCACTTAGATACGATGGGCAGGCTATGCTAACGAAGTGATTCTTAACCTCGTTGTTCAGCCACATTGTCCAAGGCAGCCTCAGGGGAAGCAGCTCACTATCCAGAAATAATTGTCAGGTCTAGTGACCCATGGATGGGGACGGATGGTACTGCCTGCCTCCATCATACGTGTTATGAGTGCTTCTCCACGTGTTCCTGTGATTGAATGAGGGCTGAAAAACGTTTGTCCCCAAGAAGATCTTCAAGTGACGGGGGATACGACGCAGGTCCGGTAAGAGGAACCTGTGTTCGACCAATTCACTGAAGTGTTTGACCAGCGAAATTATGTGAGGTTTTATGGACTTAAGGACAGTTGCGGCTCTCCTGTCGTGGCCGATACTTCAGCCTCCGCAATCGCTACAGCAACTGGATCCATCAGAGACAGCCTTTCGCATACGAGTGAGTTACTGCGGCAAACGGAAGGTGGCCGGTAGGAAGAACATGGAGACCCTCGATAGTACCGATCCGAGACAAAACACTGAAATAGCGAGCGCACGGGGACACAGCGAAAATAGCGTGCTTGATGAGTGGGTACCTGGGAAGGAAAAACGTCTAGAATTAGCAAGAAGATGCCTGATGTGGCTGATTTCCGCAAATAATCAAGTGATGCTCAAGCCGTTTCAAGGCTCGGTAAGCACGTCATCTTCATACCAGCAAAGAGCGGCAAGAGAACTGAAGACGGCGGTCCCAAGTCGAAGAATAATGAGGCTGAAAGATACCAATGAGCGGGCGTGGCAGAGAGGCCGTATGGCGCCCGGGAAGGCTTGTCGTCAGACCCTCGATATGCCAGGGACTGCCGTCTTCCAGCCTGGGGCGTCTTTTGGGTCGGCCCTCGGAGCACAAAACCATGGCGCGAACGCAGAGCCGTGGCTGTGGGGCATCGAGAGCAAATTCTCGGTTCATGCACGAAAGGCGCCGGTGTGCGATTGGATCCGGATAGCTGCAGTAGTGCTTTGCGCATCGTATTGAACTGCATCTCGGCGCACGCACGGCCATGACGATATCGCCGGTCAGGTCAACACGTCGGCGTCACGACAAGGACCCTGCATTGCAATTAAAAAGCATGTATCTTGCTGTCCAATCAACCCGCTCGCCTCGCAATCCTGACAGATGGGGTCTTCGTATGTCGGGTAGCTGCTTTCTGCTTGGCAGGAGGACCAGTTGGGCAACACGCCAGTTCTGTGCCGGAAAACGCGGTCGGTCCATCCACGAAAGGACCGGTGGATCTGAGAGAATGATAACTCTCATAATAGATGCCTGACGCGGGGAGCGAGCCGTACGCTGTGGGGAGTGTCGCGTTGTCATTGATGATGTTTGTTTTGATGCGCGT
The DNA here is from genome assembly GCA_037356075.1 of Neofusicoccum sp. Z40. Taxonomy (NCBI): domain Eukaryota; kingdom Fungi; phylum Ascomycota; class Dothideomycetes; order Botryosphaeriales; family Botryosphaeriaceae; genus Neofusicoccum; species Neofusicoccum sp. Z40. Next base: position 372,562 of record JBAWJV010000006.1, read on the forward strand.
TGATGCAGCGACGCGAGGACAGCCTGCGCAATGAGCCTGTCCACGTGATGGGATTGAACATGTTGAGGTAATTTGGAGCATCCTCCAGGAAGACCTGGGTCACGGTAGTGCGTTTTGATGACGTGATGCTATTTCTCTGGCTTCTGTTCCTGGCGGAGCCTCATCGCCGGCCGCGGCGGTGCGCGAAAGAGTCCTCTATTTACGGCGGACTGAATCGAGGCCACTACCATAAATCCAGCAAGTCTTTCGGCACCGCAGCCTATCAAGCCTGTGATTATGGCCTCGGCAGCCTGTGGTTCTGGCCTGGACAGCCCGTGATTCTGGCCTACGTAGCCTGTGATTTCTGGCCTGGATAGCCAGTGAATCTGGCCTGGCAGCCCGTGATTCCAGCCTGCGTAGCCTGTGATTTCTATGTCAAGATAGCCCGTGATTCTTCAATAATCTAAACTACTAGCTATCCAGGCCAGAAATTATAGGCTGCCCAGGCTGGATTTACTAGCTATCCAGGCCAAAAATCACGGGCTACCTAGGCTAGAATCACTGGCTTCACGGGCCAGATTCATTAGCTATTCAGGCCAGAATCACGGGCTATCCAGGCTAGAAATTACGGGTCATCAACAACTTAGGGTAGTAGTGGCGCCAAAAGATTTGCTAAATTTTTGGTTGTGGCCGGTTTGTCTAGCTGGCGCGAAGCTCGATTCAGTCTGTCTTATCTATCCCTGTGTACGCTAGCTGACAGACTCCATCATCCTTCTCAAAGGGACGCCAACGCAGCTGGTTCCGCAGCATTTTCCCGACTCACCATGGCGTGTCCGCCATTTGTCGATCACTTTGACGAACAGCTCGTTTTGGGGGCGCGCCCGCAAGGATTCACCTAAACGAGGAGAGCTGAAGCTTATGTGGAGCCCATCTAAATGGTGACTGGCTGTCGACAGCGCCAAATCTGGAGCCGCAAGCACGTCGCTGAATGACGCTGCTGACACACTGCAGGCAGACTGTTCGGGGCCGGCTCAGCATTCACCGAGAGCGCGACGGCCCCCCGATCTGCGGTACTTGTATAAATTTCGCCAGAAATGCAATTTCCAGAAGGTCAGTAGAAGACCAAATACTCGCTTCCATCTCAAGCCAGCCAGCAAGATGATATTCTCCAATTTCCTCGTTTTATATACCGCTCTCGTTGTCTTGGTCACAGCCGCCCCACCCTATGCGAACGAGACAACCCCACACACTATCTACCAATTCCCGAACGGAAGTTGGGTCGAGAATATTGCTGTGCGCAAGAACGGAGATTTGCTTGTCACCCAGCTCTATGTGCCGGAGATTTACGAAATCAATCCATTCAACCAGACATCGCCAAAACTGGTCCACCACTTCTCCGGCTTCCTGAGTCTTCTTGGCATTTCCGAAGTGGCTTCGGATGTTTTCGCTGTCGTCGTAGGGAACTTCTCCGTAGCTCGTAACGCCATCGATCCCAAGTCGTTCTCGGTCTGGCAGATCGATTTCAACAGCGGTGCCGGACGCAAGGTCTCCAAGGTTGCCGCCATGCCCGAAGCTGGTCTTCTGAACGGCATGGCAACTCTGGATGGTGCGGCGGGTACAGTCCTCGTCTCCGACTCTACCAATGGCGTCGTCTGGCTCGTCAATACGCATACCGGAAACTACAGCCCTGTACTCGAAGATGGCACCATGAAGCCTCTACCAAACAGTACGAATGCAGTTGGTGTCAACGGCATCAGGCTCCATGACGGATACTTGTACTATACCAACACAGACAAGGGGCTCTACTGCCGCGTGCTTGTCGACCCAGTCTTTGGCAAAGCTGCGGGACCTTACGAGATCCTTAGCGAAAGCGTCTTGGGAGATGATTTTGCGATCACGAAGCAGGGGGTGGCGTATGTCGCGGCCAACCCTGAGAGCGAGATCCTCAAAGTTCAGCCGGACGGTGAAACTGAGGTGTTCGCCGGTGGCCCCAATTCTACCCTTTTTTCTCACGTTACCTCTGCGCAATTTGGAAGGACTGAAAAGGATAAGCACGTCCTCTACGTGGTCACAGGTGGAGGGAATGTATTGGCGCTGAGTGTGTAGAGTTGCTCCGAGTAATTCGATATCAGCTCCGTATCCGACTCTCACTTTGCTTGTCCCTGAACCCATAACACCTACGTCCGTTCTTTCTATGGCAAATAATTCCACCCGCAGCGCTATCTGCACTTCTTCCCTCTTAGAGCTCAAAATACCATCCCATCGCTCTTTTCCGCCAATCCCGGCCATAAGCCAGTTCCTGACACTTATCATGCATCATCCCCAAAGTAACGCCATCCTCACACTCCACCTCAGCTTTCACCGACTGAAACATATTATTCGAGTGCACCAGAATCTCGACCCTCCTCGGCGGCGGCTGCGAAAGCAACATCCGCCGCCACGACGGCTCGCCGGACGCCCAGACAGCACCCCAACGCTCGCGCTGCCATTCCTCGCGCAGGCCATACAGCCACTGCATGGACACCATAGACATGAATCCGCCATCATGCTGGGCGTCGGGCTCGTCGAAGGGACCGAGCCGGAACGTTCTGGTCAGGAAGCCATTCACGACGGGCTGCAGAGCCCGCGGTAAATCGGCGCCGGAGCATTGGTTGGCGGTGGTGGTGCCGGGGGGGTTGAGCTGGAGCAGCGGACCGCGGTCTTGGACGGGGGTGAGGAAGAGGGCGCGCTGGAGGGGCAGCGATGCGGCGATTGCGGCGCGCCAGTGGTGGCAGATGCTGGTTGCGTGGATGAGGGAGGGGAGAGGGAGGAAGAGGAGGATTTGCTCAAGGAGCTCGGTGGTGTGGAGGACGGCGGTGATGGGGCTGTTGGTGGGTGCGGGTTGGGACATGGCGGGGTGGCTTGGTTGGGCAGTGGTGGATGAGGGTCTGGAGGTCCAAAGCGCTGTTCGCCTCAGATGCAGGAACGTGGGAGCTTAAATGCTGTGTGTCTGGCGCTAGGCAGCAGTATTTGCGGGAAGATGTGTTCTTCCGGAATTGGTCCGAAATCCCTCCCGAAAGGCTGAAGTAGGCTGTGTTGGTCGCGTATTCTCGTGAGTTGGGATAAGGCACCAGAGGGCATCTATCGTGGCCAAGGTGATATATACATGGCGAAGCCGCGATGGCTTTGTTAGAACGTATACTGCTCCATGTTTAGTCTTGTCTGACAACTCGTCCGAAGACGGGCGGTTGGTCCGTAGCCTGCATACTTGGTAAAATGTGCATGTGTGTGACAGCTTTGGCAAGTATTGATGTATGTTGTCTTATACGGACGAATGGTGCTGAATGAATGCCGTTGCGTTATGTGCCCGCGCCCATAGAAGGCTAGACACGGCGTTTTATCTGTCCAGGAGCAGTAGTGTCAGTCGCGAAACCAGCAATTGTGGGAGTTCGTTGCGCTTGCATCTGCAAGCCAAACGCGGCGTCCCGGCCGGCGATGCCTGAGGCTTCACGCGCGCGCAAAGCGGCAACGACTTCTGGGCGGGTTGGTGGGGGAACGGGCGTAAACAGCCGCACGTCATCGCGGCGGCCCCAGCCATCGCCAGCCTCTCGATAACCCGCAGCCCCAGCCACCGCGCCCGCCCGCACCACAATTACCCACACCTGCCGCTGAGTTAGTTCCCTTCCCACTGTCTCCATACTTCGCCCTTCCATACTGACTAGCTTGCATACATTTGCAAAATCTACAAGCCCACTGTTCTGCGGCTCCGCGTGCGGGCGCACACCGGACAAACGCCGCCTACACCACCATCGCTGCCAACACGTTGCTTTGAACGCAACAACGCCACCTGCATTCGAGCTCCGGCTCAAGCCCTCGGGCAGCTCCTACTGAGCGACATCGCATCAACGCCAGGGGAAAAAGCTCCTCAACGATGGCGCCTCTCCCGCACCTCCTCAGCGCACTGCCGCGCATCCTCCGCCGGGACGCCGCCCCCGACGCGCTCCCCGGCGCAACCTCCGCCTCCGAGATGGAAGCCGCCGTGCACCAGCTGGTCAAACGCTCGACCGAGAGCCCCAAATTCGGATCGGGCGCGCAGCCGGCCAGCAACTTCAACAACCAAGGCTTCCTGGCGCTGTTCGCCCTGCTCGGAGCAGGCATGGTCATCGGGTCGCTCTGGTTCTTCTTCTGGGCCAAAAACGGCGGCTTCAAGTGGCGCAAGGGCGACTGGGACGACTACAAGAGCACGGTGCTGCGGCGGAAGGGGCCAGATGGACGGACGCTTAGCAATGCCACCAAGAGCACTAAGTTGGGCGGTGGTAGCGTTGTGCATGGCGGGAGCTATGGCGCCCCGACCAGTGTTGGCTACACCGACGAGAGCTCCATGGTTGATGAGAAGGAGGAGCAGCAGCGCAGGGCTGGCCACGGCATTAGAGGAGGAGGCGGCCGCCGCAACAAGCGCCGCAAGGACAAGGACCCCGAGCTCGCTGGCTACCGCCACGAGAAGGCTGCCCGTGTGGGCGGTCTCAATCGCGCGCACGACGGCACCCACTTCGACTACTCTAACACCGAGCCGTCCGAGCTTGGCGGCTCCGAGCTCTCCCAGCGTCCCCTCGTCAAGGACAAGAAAGCCGCCAAGAAGGAAGTCGAAGCCCGCGAGAAGCAGCTGCGCAAGGAGCAGAAAGAAGCCGCCAAGGTGCAAAAGGCCAAGGTCGCCGAGAACAAGAAGCGCGAGAAGGCCAAAGCCAAGGAGATGAAGAAGAGCAAAGCCAAAACCGACCGCTCCTACTCGCCCGCCGCCGCCGAGCCCGACTCGCCCGAGCGCCACCGCAACAGCAGCCGCAGCCGCCGCTACGCCGACGAGATGACCGAAGTCACTGACGCCACCCACACCACCTACACGGCCCCTTACACCGAAACCGAGGCCTACTCGGACGTCTACACCAACCAGGACTCCTCGTACTACTCGTCCTACCGCCCCCACGCCGAGGCCAACATCACCCGCCCCACCCCCGCCGCCCGCAACTACGACTCCCCCTCCCCGCGCCACTCGTCGCGCCGCAGCCACTCGCAGTCGCGCCAGTCGAGCCCCCGTAAGCAGAGCCACAGCCGTCACCACAGCCGCTCCAGGCATGGCTCCCGCAACGATCTGGCTGCCGCTGAGAGCGATACCGGTACCAAGGTCTACCCGTGCCACATTCCTGGCTTGAGCAGCGCTCCCATGGCTCCGACTATTGTGCCTGAGGAGAGCGTTAGCCAGGTTGGTGCCGCGAGGGGGGGCAGGAGGGGCCGCGATGTTATGGATGGCTATAGGAGGAGCGGTGTTAGGGGTAGGAGGGACAGCTTGAGTGACTCTGAGTAGAAGGATGCTTGGGTCGAATCATGTTAGGTCTGACTGAGCTGGATGAGATGACGAATGCTGATACGAATCGGAATGAGGGATTTGAGACTGTGGGTTTGCCTTTTCTTTTCTGTCTGCTTGCTACACACTGGGTAAATAATCATGAAACTGGCGGGCTCCTCTCTGAGATAGGGTATGAGAGGATGGAGGTAAAGGAAGCGGGAGTTCAGGGTATTTTCCTTTGGCAATTGAGGGGTGGGCTTCAGATTGGCATTTGACGACGACGACGACGACGACGAGAAACAGTAGATGAAGAATGAAAGGCCGCTGCATGCATGTAAACGGACAAAGCGGAGGGGCATGTGTAGATACCTTGGGATGTAGCGAAATCGAAATGGAGCTCCACGGATTCGAATATTTTACTAGAGGGAATGGAGGCTAAAGCAATACTTAAAGCACAGCTGTTAGTAGAGTGTAGCTGCGTGAGACGGCCTCTTCTACGTATCTAAGTGAAGTACTATTCCTCATCCTCATCCTCATCTTGAAGTCCGTAAAACATTGATCCATCGCTAGGCCTTTGGAATGTACGAAACTCCTTGGTAATACGAGCGATAACATCCACTACGTAGCACTCCTCCAATTCCTCAACTAGCGGACGCACACCCACTCTTACATAGAGGTTCTCATGACTCAACTCAAAAATGGACCCGGGTGGGTGGGCCGAAAAGTCTCCTGCGAGCTTATCCCAATCCTGGCTGAAAGTCTCGCGAACGTCGACGGTTACGCCTCGTTCCTGAGAGGATGCAAAAAGGACAGCAAGGCGTGTTCCCGGTCCAGTTCTCTCTAAGATTAGCACTGCGGTCAAGCTCATGTCGCCTCTCTTCAGCGGAAATGTCACTTGACCAGGTCGCCCGTTGCCTTTACGTGTAACTCTTCCCCTACCGGAACTAGGAGGCAAGGCTTCACCCAAAATCTCAACTGTCTTGTAGCCCTGATAGAAAGAAGGCCATGTTCGAAGTAAGAGAACCTCATTAGGAAGGATCTCCACGCGTCTTGGAAGGTCGACGTCCTGACGAACCAGCATAGACACGTTTTTGCCGATGTCTCGCTTGATTTCCATCAGCTCGCCGGCTCTGATTCTGGCGAACTGCCCACGGCCGGACACGCGTGTCACGTAGATGCCTAAGAATCTATTGGAACGTGGTGGAACCGTGCAGTTTAGGGCCGCAACCTCGAAAAAGCCGCTGCCGTCGGCTTTATCGTGCCGGGAAAGCGGCAGTGTGATGCGCAAGCCTCTGTTGGTCTTGGAGAACGTCGGTCGATCGTCCAATTCGATGTATGATAATACGTGGTAGGAGCCAGCGAAACAGGCCGGAGACTTTGCGAGAAGTCCGCACAGAGATTCTGGAGAAGCTTGTTTGTCGGTCCAAGCGAACAGGGACTCGTCATCGCATTCCTGCATGATTTCTTCCTGGAGCCTGATGAATGCTTTCTCTCCTTCGCCGTAGATCATAGGCATGTTGATTCCAAACAGGCCCATCAGACAGTACGCAATGTCTTCCGGACGTGTCGTCTTTCTCTCTGCCGCCCATGACATTCTCTTCGCCACGCTCATGCGTCTCACATCCATAGCACCGGTCAGGACTTTCTCGTCGATTCGGGTAATGGCCGAAATGATGGGTGCCAACGCCCTCTTGTCCCCCATACGGCGCCAGCCTTGCGAGAAAAACTTGACACGCGCAGGCGCGACCAGTTCCTGCAGCGTCCAGCCTCTTTTGAACCACTCACTCTTCGCAAAGGGAGAGTCTTCGGCAGCTGTGGCTGTGGTTCCGTCGGCCACGTCCGCGAGGTACGCGTAGCAGACCTCAGCCTTGCTGTACCAGGCGTACATGGAGTTGATGGATTCTGATAACTCGCCGCTGCTGCTCTTGTCGATACAACACGTGTCGATCCAGATATGCGAGAGACCGTCCCTTTTCGCTTGCTTGCACGCGTCGGCGATCTTTAGATAGCCTGCTTTTGCTTCGCGGTTGCCTTTGGTCATATTTTCGAAAAGAACCTCCCCGGCTTGCCATCTGTGTGAGAGAATGGCATACGGCGGAATCTCCGAAGGATTGAAAGTTTCGAGTTGAATAGTGCGCGAATCAAGAAGCCGCATAGTGATAGCCAATGGAGCTCACATCGCGTTAGGCTTGAGGGAAGGCAGACGTCTGAGTCTTTTAAGCCTTGCCGATGTCGTACAGGATGACGTGTAATGTTACACAAACCTTGCAGTATGTGCAATTGCAGCCTAAAGCGACTATAAATGTATGAACTGAAGGGCGATGGCCTCCATCTTCGTGGCTAGAGGATTTTGATGTATAAAGATAGCAAAACAGGGCTTTCTTCGCTTTCTGGCTTGAAAAGGCCGCCGTCTCTAGCCTTATCTCTTCAGATTCACCGTAGAATCAAATATGCAAGTCTTGAGATGAAGGATGTATTTACAGACTATGTGGAGTTCTCTTGCTGAGATAGACCTCGCACTCACACCTTTTGCCCCCAGCCATAACCCTTCTCAACCCCCTCTTCCGCCTGACTGCTCCCTATCACCTTGACACTAATCTCGGGCTTCTTCGCAATCGTCTGCAGCACGACACAATACCGCTCCGTCAGGTTCCCCAACCTCTCAATCTTCGCATCCCCATCCTCCCCCAGCGCCCCCTCCAACTGAATATCGAACCCCAACCGAATCGCCTTGAACCCCACCGGCGCCTCGCGATCCACGCCCATGGTCCCGCGAAAGTCGAGGTCGCCCTCGGCAGACACGGTGCCGCCCTTGAGCGGGATGGCGAGGGCGGTGGCGACGGCCTTGAGGGTCACGCCGGCGCAGGCGACCAGGGCTTCCAGGAGCATGTCGCCGCTGCACAGCTCCCCGGAGATGGAGGGGTCGTCGCCGCCGGCGCGCGGGTGCAGCCCGGCGATCTTGGATGAGGCTGAGGCCGAGGCGATGGCCGCGCCCGTGCTGAGCTTGCAGGTTATCGAGGTGCTGTCGAGGGTGCCGCTGGATTTGAGCGTTACGAGGGCGGCGGAGGGGTCGGCGCGGTAGGATTCTTTGAGGGGGGCTTGTTTGGTGCGGAGGGCGGTGGAGGCGGCGGCGGCGTCGGCCATGGTGGGAACGGTGTTGGGAGTGAACGGGCTGCGTGGGGGATTGGCCGTGGAATTGGGTTTACAGTGAAGGGTTCAGGATGATGTGAAGGTCGATTGACGCGACTGGTGGGAAGTGAGGGCGAAAAAAAAGGAGGTTTAGACTGGGACTGGAAAAAACTACATGTAGCTGCCGGTCGAGTGCTACCCCGCAGAGGGTCTAACGGAAGCACAGCAGCAGCCCCGCCCTGCCGCACCGTGCGTCCGACGCAAGCACGCATGAGGTGGTGTCTGGGCGGTCAGATGCCCCAGAAACATCTTCCGTACTCGGACATCCCGATGCGACTTCATGCCAGGCGTTTCCCGCGTGTTGGCTATTTTTGGTGAGACGCTGTGCGACCAGCAAAGTATTGAACGCACGCTCTGGGCCGGTGGGCGCGGCCGCAGCAGCATTGGGTCCCAGGCGGCTGCGATAAGGATGGGCGCAGAGCGCGAAGTCGGGATTGGAGGGAAAAGCAGCGGTTGAGGTGAAAGATGATCGAGACGCGTGCAGTCGCGTCGCACAGGCTCACGTGAGGCTTGCGTCATGGGCAACTTTCAAGATTCCCGCCTCGACCCGCCCGTCGCACTCATCGTCTTCTGCCTTCACATCTCACCACCAACCGACCACGGCTTCTCTCTGCTTTTTCCTTTCTGACCTCAGCAGGCACCCATCCTTCAATACACCGAGTCCCCAGAGCGGCAGGCCCCGCAAGCGCTCCCGATCCCGCGGACGCACAACCGCACCCAATGAGCTGACCTCGTGCAAAGGCGTCCCGCGACGTCCCCGACCGAGCTGGCATATGCCTGCGAAGAATGGTGCTCACTGGCCTCGAACAGGTTCGTGAGAGTGAGCCGCTGGGTACTTGCTGCCTTCCGAGTCACAGCCCCAGGACCAGCACGGCTTCGGATTTAGCCGCTCTGACAGCACCGCCGGCGGAGTCGGGGTCTGGCTCCGTGACAGAGCCTCCCGGATGCGCTTCCTTTGGGCAATCGCAGGCGCACAGATATTAAGATGGCCAATTTGTCTTAAGATTGTCGCACCTGAATGCTATCCCAGTTAAACCCTGAGTCGATAAATGTTGCTCCACAGTTACCACCCATGTTGAAGAGTACAGCTATGCCACCAAACAATATACCACCCCAGGACCCCATCGTACAACTCCCGGAAGCAACAACGCTGGATAAACCAATACCAAAACACCCCGAGAGCTGGAAGAACTCGACACCAATCCGTCTCAATTAAGCAATCCCTGCGATGGTCAGCTGCCGGTCGACGAGGATCTGGGGAATGACTGACCACTGGACTTTGGTGATTTAACTTCTGCCGACAATGATTGATCGCGTATCTACGATTTGCGTTGTCTCTCCCTGGCCGCCGGTGACCCTGATGAGCGCGATCCTGATCCTGTACATTCCCTCCTGCCTGATGGCGAGATCGGGAAATGACGCGTATCCGACGACATCCTCGGATTCGTTGTCGTCAGCAGGGTGAATCGAGTCGAACAGCCGCGGCCCGGTCAGAGCGTCCGGCCCAACAGGCATGTCTGCGCCATCGGACCCACGCGTAACGAGGGTGGCGACGGCCAAGAGGCGCCCGTCTTCCAGATCGCTCTCAGGAGCGGCGCGGGAACGCCGAAGTCGAATGGCAACGGTGGCCCGCAGGGGCTGTCCAAGCCGGGCGTTGCTTGGGGGTTGGGAGATGACATCCATGACGTAGCCCGAGTTGTCGTATCCGCCTACGCGGCCCACGGAGTTTTGGAGCGTCTGTTCTCGAACGCGCGAATTCAGAGTACGCATGCCGGCATTCTCGCCGTCAAGCCGGATCCGTCGAGATCGTATGTCTCCGGAGAAGTCCTCAACCACCCGGGCGCCAAGATTTTCGTTTGTTTGCGTGCGGCGAGCAACGTAAGCCATCGTTCCGTCTGTGTTGGAGGAGGAGTCGAGGTCTGCTGTGGAAGAGCGTTCTGCGATGCGGCTTGAACGTCTTAAAAGGTTTCCGGGCGAGCTGTGAGAGTTGGTCCCTGGTCTGGACGACGATCTAGTCGATACTCTAGAAGAGGCACTGGCGTCGCTGATATTTCTTCTGCGGCCTCTGCCTCTGGGCATCTGACGGCAAAGTGCTTCTGGAAGAAATTAGTAAAGTCAAGAGATGGGCGACCAATAGCGACTGCATGCTGCTGTTTGAGGAGATGGAAGATGGCCCGCGCAAAAGAAAAGTCTATCTTCCGAAAAGAAAGAAGACCAGCTTAGGCGCCGATGCGTCTCAGCCTCGGCGATCTAAGCTGCGAGGCTGCGCCCGAGCCAGAAGATATAGCATCGGCGCCAAAGTCGTGCCGCGATTCAGCGCCGCAAAAGGATCGTCTCCTTCCAGGCCGACAGCCACGCGACAAGGCCGCCGGCGGCGCCGAAAAAGGACATCTTGGACTTGGAGGACCCTTAATCTCATGGCGGACAGGCCCCGCCATTGGACCAGGCGTCCTCGGGCGCTGAGGCGGGGTTCGCCTGCGCCGCCGCATCGTGTGGAGGCGAGTTGGGCGCGACGCTGATCCGCGTTCCTGGTCTCATGCGCGTGCGAGGCTGGCCGCGGCTGCGAGCGCGCCGCCAACGGCTCACGGCGGGAGATCTGGGGACAGTGCGAAGCGAGCAGTCTTGAAACGGCGTGGTGGATGAAGGGCGACAGCCCGACGCCAGGGGATGCGAGCGCGTGCATGCATGGGCAGCCGCACGGCACCTTGCGTGCGCCGCATGCCCCCAAGACATGTCGCAATGTGCCGGGTGGGAAGCCGGGATGTGACCGGGTAGGTGCGTCTCTGAAGCGTAGCGAAATTGGTTTGAGCTCACCTTTGCGTCGTGCCCCAGCTCAACAACACCACCTTGGGTTGCGCCGCAGCCCTGCCTCCCAGTCGCCAATGCCCGTCAACCGCTGGGCCGCTGGCCGTGCGCCGATGAAGATTGATCGCGTGCCTCGCGGCGGGGGCCTGCTTATCTCGCTTGTACGACAACAGTCGCAAAATGACGTCCGTCTTCACGCTCGGTGGTCACACGTTGCACGGGGGATGTGCGCCGTCCGGGGATCGGGCATCCACCTCGACGGTTCTTTTGCGCGGCGGCGCCCAGGGGATCCGGCGGCGAGACCCTCGCTCAGCTCGATGCGCAGGCCGGGCTCTGGACGAAGACACATCAGCAACGTCGACGCAAAACGCAGGACCCCGGCCGGGCAGCGCCGCTGGACAGGCACCCCGGAGGCGGGCAGACGACGTCCCCGCGCTGGGCTGGAGCGATGGCCCAGCGCGGCTAGCGCTGAGCGGAACGGCGGGACCAACCTTAAGAATCGATAGCCGACGCGGCAATGCGCAAGCACGGCCGGGACGGAGGCTGCGGCTCGACGATGCGACTGATCCAACGACGGACGAGGGGGGCGGGCGATCGGAACGAGATCTCGGCCGCGGTGAAGGCCTTGATGCTGCGGTCCTGCGACGCTCCCGCGGCCCCGAGCCGGCTTTATAGCCGTCAGCTCTCGCAGCAGTCGCTCGCCGCCAGGTGCTCGAAAGGCGCGCGCCCTTGCGCTATTGGACTCAGATTCGCAGAGCGGCGATGGAACTTCGAGGCGACACTTCTGCTCTGGTCGCGGCGACTCGCCAGAATAGTCGCATGCATGGCACGGCTCGCTGCCACGATTGCGCATTGCTGCAGCAGAGGCGAGCCACGAGGCGCGTGGCGCGGAGCATGCAACCTCGATGCTGACCCCCTTCCGTGGCAGTGGGCCCGCCAGATCCAACGAGATCTGCTGCGAGATGGGCAGTTCAAGAGGCTAGCGGGCGCGAGGGCCCGCCGGGTTGGGCGATCGCGGCGCGCCACAGGGCCGCGCCGATCGCTCCGTGGCCTGGTGGCTGGGCCTGCATGCCCGTCGCGCTGGAAACATGCGCGCCGGCCAGCTGGCTCTGCGCGTAATACGAGGATTCCACCAGCCAGACCAGCCGCGCGCCCTTGTGTCGCCAGTGCTTCCAGCTGCACTGCCGCGCCTGCCCGCCGGCCGTGCCGCGCCCTGCACGCTTCTGCTTCTGGAAGGCGCCGCCGCCGCGCTGCACGCCTAACACCGCTCCATGGGCCCGTCAACATCATCGCCGCTGCACCCTTGCGCGCGCCCGCCGCCTGTTCCTGGCGCCCGCACGCCGCTCCATTCCTCCCCGTGAGACGCCGCCCGCCCCGGCCAATCCAGCGCCCGCTTGCCCAACTCGGCTGCCTAGTGGTCTGGTCCCTCGTTACTCAAAGTATCCTCAATTGAAACTGTTTCATTTCATCTCCAGCTCCGCTGGCATGGATGCCCGGCCCTCGATGCAGCTCCAGAAGGGCTACTTCCTCAAAACCTGGTGCGGCTGGGTTCCCGCCGACTCCGAGCGTGGCCGCAAGACCATCAGGAAGCAGGGGCATCGCACGTCGGCCGCCGAGTTGGCGCGCATGAGGGCTCGCGGAGCGCCCGTCAACGACATGAGCATTGACAGCCTCGACGGTCTGTTCACATCGGCGTGGAGTGAGCCACCGCGGCCGCATTGGCTGCGGCGTCTCACCAACCGCGTCATCCATCGTCTACATCTGCGCCTGCAGGCCATGGACAAGGCCGACCAGCCTACGGGAACGCCTGCCGTTGCGGCACCGGTCGCCGGGTCCCCAGATCTCACATCCGCGCCGTAAACGATGCAGCATTCTAGACCACGTTAAGACAAGCTACTAATGCCCTACTGTTAAACAGGCGTACCACCCCACGTGATGCGCCCAGCGAACGCTCAGCTCCCCTGACCACGATTGAAGAAGCAACGAGCTCTAGCGGCCGAGATGACAGTACCAAGAAAAGCGCGGCCGCATCCCAACGCCCCACCGAACCCCACAGACCCACGTCGAACGATACGCGAAAAAAAGATGGCTGCAGACACCAGTGTTGCTGCCACTGCCACAACCCTGACCACGCTAAACGCGGTCCGCCTTCCCGTCGTGCAGATAATCGAAGCGATCCAACGCATTCAAAGCCTAAACGACACAAGCGAGTTCTCAAGACTCCCGATCTACCAATCTCGCGTTCGACGTCGCCATCTCGCGGCCGCGGCCGGAACCATCCAGGGCCCCCTGTCGTCCATAGACACGGACCCGTATCCAAGCAATCGAGTCTATCATCTCTGAAAAGCAATGGGTCTGTTGTGGAGACCGAAGACGGCCTGCGTGCGTACTCGCCCGCGTCACGATCTTCGGTTCGTTCGATCCACGAGCGCTTCAACGAACAGTGGAGACCCTTGACGACAAGGGAGCAGTTGGGGGGTCAGGTCTACATGGTCGGATCGACAGGAATATCTTCTTTATGAGTCTGACCGTGTAAGCTGATCGCTCCCAAAAAAAAAAAACTTGGGTGTCGACGGAGATGCTTACCCTCATGCCTGCAGGCCCTGTTCACACGGAAAAATAGCGCTGCTCAATCTCGGAATCGACGAATCCCTCTCCTTCCTCCACCACCGTGAACAGGTCTTGGTCCGGCGCCCTCCACGAATGTCGGAACTTCCTCCGCTTCCTCATCCTCCCCTCAACCAAGTCCTGCGCCCGTCCGCGCGTTGGTTCCCGCACCACCGTCCTGTATGGAGAATGCGAGTCGCGGCGCCTGGCCGCCGCAGCCTCGGCAGCATCCTCGCTCATGTAACCCTCGTCGACCGCTCTTTCGCCGCTCTCCTCTTGCAGCACTCTCTCCAGCCTGCCGTTCCTTCCACCCGCATGGTGGTACCGGGCCACGTACTTGGCCCACCGCCTCGCTAGCTTGTTCTTCAATCTATCTTTCTTCTCGGCCTCGCCGGTCTCGGAGATGATGATGCCGGCGCTGAAGGTCAGGTTGTCGAACGGGTCGTCCTCCTCGGCCATCGGGCTCAGGAAGTGCGCGAACGGGTCGTCGTCGATGTCCGGCAGCGGCCGCGGCCGCGGTCGCGGTGACGACGACGTCGACCCCGGCGGCGATGCCGAGCGCTTCTTGGGGTTCGGGTTGAGGTGGAAGTGCACGGGGGCGACGGAGAGGAGGTGCCGCGTGGAGAAGGGCGGCCAGGAGTGGCGGCGGTTGTGGTAGTATGGCGGGTTGCTGCGTGCGGGCATGGTTTGTATTATTCGAGCTTTTCGTCTTCGCGATAATGATGATGCGATCGTAGAGCCCTTCTTGCCGGTGTGGTGTGGTTTGAATAGGTAGGTAACGTTGATGCGCGGTCGGTTGGTAAGCGACAGTATTCGATTTGTCCTCTTCTTTATCCTCGACGTTATGCTCTGTTTTACAACCAGTCGCCAAGCGGCAGCAGGAAGGGACAGCTCTTCTACCAGTCTGTCTTCCTGCTGTCGGCCGGGCGGTGGCCAAAGCGGCTCTTCGTCGTCCTCCAGAAAGATCGACAAGCGGCGACGGCGACGATGAGGACGCACACCGTCCAAAGAAGGTGAACTTCGTGACTCTGCACGATGATGGTCGTTGGTATGTAACAAAAGAAAAATCGACGAGGAGAGAGGGGAGGGGAAACCAAAGCCCCAAGAGTGACGGGCCGAGGTCAGACTTTTATAAGAGAGAGACAGGACAGGACAGGCTCCAGCCAAAGCACACAACACCGCAAGGCAGGCACACGCAATCACACACCCACACCTCACAAACAACCTTGTTTTTCCACCCCTTCCTTGTTCGCCGCCCTTCCGCCCGGGGGGCGGGCCAGGGTTTCGACTCGACTCACCCCCTTCGCTTTTTCTAAAAAGTCACCCTTCGCCTCCGCCTGGTGTGCGTGTGTGTGCGCGCGCGCGGTATGCCTGGGCAGTGTGCGCCCCCAACCACCACAGCCACACGCGCCGCGGGGAGCGACAGAAAAAATACGGCAATATGAGTCTGGGCAAGTGCGTGCACACCTCAGATGTACCCAGTGACCTACGCATGCGGGCTGCGGCGTCGCGAGAGCCGCATGATACGCACCGGGATTGGGGGATGGGGAGGGGAGGGGGGCGGTGTAGTGTAGGCGAGAGACTAGCTCCTTTTCGCCGCTCCGGAAGAAGGCGGAGAGAGAGAGAGACAATAAGGCGCAGCAGACCTGTTCGCTGCTGTTGCGCGCGAGGGCGGCGGGGTTATCGGAGGTTGGGGTGATGGAGGGGGGGAGGGAGGGAGGGAGAATAATGTAGTAAGCAGCCAGCCTTGTGGTGGTGGTGGCTTGTGGACGGAGGAATGGATTTCTTTGGAAGTGGATTGTTCTGCTTAAGCTATACTACGATGATTGCTAATGCGGAGGTGCGTGAGAGGGCGCGGAGGAGGCGTGGGTGGGCTCGTTGGTGGGAAGAGAGGATGGTGGTGGGCATGACGCATCATGTGAGGGTCCGGGCGCGGGCAGTGGCAGCTTATTTATCGCCTAGCGCGGGGCCCAGAGTGAGAAGAATCCACGGGGCGCGAGGGCGGGTCAGAGGGGGGGGGGGTGAATCGGCGCCAGAGAGAGATTGGGGAGATCGAGAGATCCCGCTCATCGAGGACGTGTTTCTCCTCTTTTTTTTCCCTCGCGCTCGCGACTTGTGTTGCAGCGCTCCGATGGGCGATTTGGTAGAGATTAGGTTTGAGGGGCCACGGAAGAGTTGGCTGCATGCACGTACCCGGTGCATGCGCGCAGTAGCGAGAAGGCTAGGCTGCGCCTGCCGACCACACACGGCCCTCAGCTCGCCCGTCCCTGGACGTCGCGCGGCGCCGGGGCGGGCGGAGGTGGCGCGCGGCCTATCAGCGGGCGTGGGCGCGGTATGCAGGCCCGTTGAGCGCGTCCTGCGCGTAATGGGTCGGCCGCCAGATGACTTGCGGATGGCGCGGAGGGCTCGCGAAGGGGTCGGGTGGAAGGCGGCGGATGAGGCCCCGTGGGTGGTGTGGGTGGGCGGTGGTGTTGGATGAGAGGTCAGATGGCGCGCGCGAGTCAGGGTCCACTCGCCGCGATCGCCTGAAGATCGCGGCTGCCAAGCTGCGCGCGCCGATCCCTCTGCGCGTCCTCCACTCACTCACTCGCTCGCCGCCCGCCGTGTCCCTGCGCGCTGCTCATGCGAGCCCGCCCGACGCAGGTTCGCTGCACTCGCCCGCGGACGCTCCGGCTCCCTTTTGCTCCTCCGGTCGTCGCCTGCCGCCTCGCTCTTGCCTCTTCGGGCCGCTCCTCCCACAGCTCGTCCTGCAGCGCGCGCCGCACTTCGCAGAGGCGCCGATGAAACAGGCACCGTGCTACCGCCGCTAGCTACTGCCCCGATCCGCCTCCTCTCCTCGCTGATGCTTGCAGCAGGGTCGCGCTTGTGTGCGAAGCAGCCTGTGAGGCGAAGCATGACAGCCCCGGCTGATTTTTGAGGCGCTGCTGCTAAGACCTGTCCTTTTAGTCATCCACGCGCACACGCACGCTCGCCTTTGTTCCCGAGCCTCGCGCTCTGTCTGCTGCTCAAGCTTTGCTCTATTCTGAGACACATGTACGAGTGCGAGGCGCGTAAAAGGGCGGAGTGCTGGTCACGACCATGAGCCTCCTCCCAGGTGACGACAAAGTGATGAAAGCTGCCTTGTCACTTGGTGGTACTGTGCGCTCATGCAAGCAGCCGCCCGTCCTCCAACCCGTGGTTACCTCACGTTCCAGAAGCCTGCAGAGTTACTTCTTTGTTTTTCACATTTCATTTGCTGGTGACAGCTCTCTCTTGCACAGTGCGCCCGATCGATTCTCTGTCGTTTCTCTCTCTCCCCCTCGCTTCCACGATCGCCGTGGGGCTGAATTCTCGCCACTTTCTTCCCCCCCCCAATATGTCTTCGTATTCTGCCTCGTCGCTCACCCGTCAGGCTCCTTCTCTCGGTTTCGCCCTTCCCAGGCTTCCAAAACAATCCCCTTCACCGGCCGCCACCGGTCCAGTCATCCAATATTGCTGCTGCCTTTCCCGACGGAGGCGGCAATGACAAGCATGGTATCCAGTCACTCTGGAGCCATCACTACTGTTGGTGGACCATAATGGTGGTGTAAGCGAAGAGAGGTAAGAGCGGCGGTGTAAGACCTTGCCCTCCGTCTCGCACACTTTCTGATTTTCCATCCTCTTCCCAATCTCGCTAAGCGCGGCGATAAGATTTGCCTCTTTCTGGAAATCGTGCCGAATCCGGTATCAATGAGGCTTAACGAGGCGCATAATCTAACCTCCCCGCATGCCGCGGCTTGCATGCATCTCACGTAAGGTCATTTTGTACGTCTTTGTAGGCGACCGGTCATAGTGGCGGTGGTCCAGGCCCGAGGAGCCTTACCTGCCTGCCTGACTGCCTTCGTGCCTGCCCGCATCGCTCCTCCTGCAACCACTCTGCAAGGCCCGCGTCCCTCTTTATTCCGGCTGGCTGACCGGCCCAGAAAGTCGGTGTGCGGAGCAAGCAATAAGAAAAAATCAAGAAAATCGGGTGGTTGAGAATGAAAGGTGAGGCTGACCGGTCGAGAGGATTAGTGGCTGAGAAGAGACCAGCATCCAGAAATGCAGCTTTTCATTTTCTTATGCATGCGCGCTCGAACGCACTTACGCATACACGCAGCGTGTGGTGCGCCTTCTTGGCATGCTTTGGTTCCTGCATGATCTGAATGGCATTGGGCTGATGGCGTTCTCTTTCGCTTCTCTCCTTTCTCCATCTCCTGCATATCTTTCCCATGTTTCCCCGCTGCTGCGCTCCCATGCATCATGCCGCCATGCTCTGCTTTTTTCTTTTCTTCTTCTCTTCCGATTCGATGAAAAGGCAGAGACATACGTGAGCGTTGAGAAAAGAGAAGAAAAAGAAACGAGTCGACGTGTCGCAAGGCGCCTCCTACCAACCCGGAGAAAAGAAAACAAAGAAAAAGAGAGACAGCTACACAGCAGCCGGGGAATAAAGAGTAGGGAAGAAAAAAGCAAGAGATCGCCAAGCCGTTCCGTACCGTACACGCGTATTGCATGCAGCATGTATACACGAAGACACGGGTACCTGGACACGGGTACCTGGGAAAAAGGGTAAGACATACATGCAGCCCAACCAACATTTTCGGCGTTGCTTGGCTGACTCTGGGGTCTCGGAAGGCATGTTCCCGCCAATCAATCTGTTGCACTGGGTGCAGGATCGTCCCGTTGATTTTTGCTTCTTTGTTCCAGAGGGAAGATTCCTGATGTCATTGTTGTTGCGATATCGTGAGATGGGTTTCGATCCTTCCTTTGATTCTTTCCTTCCTTGGTAAATTGGTCCAATCCTTGGGGGTTTCATTTCAATTCCACAAGATCCCTGAGCATCTCCGCATGTCCCTTTGCCTTTCCCTCGGCCCTGGTTCACGCGTAATCCATGGCCCTTCATTCATCATTCCTGTAGTTCGTCGTCATCGACTTGAAGTGTGAAACTCGTGCCTGAATTGGCAAGCAGAAGACCCCAAGCCCCCCATCCGCTTTCCCTATTTTCATTTCATGTGCTTTCTCTGCTGACCAATCTTATGGTTGAGCACACTGGCGTGACCAGTTGCACCATTGTCCCCGAATGCCAAAAGGTGTAGAAGCACATGAGCTTCTTGAGCTCTGTTACCACATGAAGACTCAGAAGGTCAGACAATGGCCCTTGGGCATTAGACCAGGCCAGGCCCTTCTCTGAGCATCTTCCGTGCCACGAGCCATTCGGCGATTAGGCATGATAGCAGAGCAAAGTGGCTGTTGTCTCGGAAAGCTGCTGTAATGAACCACGACGCCGATAATGGAAAAGAGCGTACCGGTGTGAATAAATAAATGGACGTAGATGCGTGTAATAGAGGACAAAGTTTTGCGGCTTTTGGATTCTTTTGGTCAGAGCGGAGGCAGGAGTCAACATACCAGTCAGATACACATACATTTGCCCGCTCTGGTTGCTCTTCCGCAAGCCGCACTATGGCGAAATCACCCATCAATCTCTCATTCTCCGCTCCTCAACCCACGCAGGCACCTGCCCCACCAACTGCTGCGGAATATCCTTCTTCCCAATCCACCTAATCCACCTCGTCGCGTCCTCAAACTCATCCAAATTCGGCTCGACCCCCTCCAACTCCCCCGCCAACCCCACCACCCCGACCTCCTCCCTATACCTCTCCCACTCCCCCAACAACTCCCCAAACACATCCTTCCTCACCTCCCTCAAATCCACCGTCTCCCCCGGATCCGTCGCCAAATCGAACAGCTCCCACCGCTGCGGCCCCTTCGGCAACGGCACATACGTCAGCTTCCACCGCCCCTTGATCAGCCCCGCGCTCCCCGCCACCTCGAACCCGACGACGTAGTCGGGCGGGTGAACGGCCGCGTCGACGACGACGGTCGCGCTGTTCGTTGCCTGTATTGCCTCGATGAATTGCGCCCAGCTGGCCCCTCGCACCGGCGCGATTGCGCGCCCCTTGTACGTCGTCCCCGGGTGTTGGAGACCCGCTAGCTCGAGGAACGTGGGCACGATGTCCATGACTGTGCAGAACGCGTGCGCGATCTTGCCTCCGCCGCCGCTGCCTCCACCTCCTCCTCCCCCGGCGGCGGCGGGCTTCAGCACCAGCGGTACGCGACACCCGCCCTCAGTCGAGAAGCGCTTATGCAAGCGTGCAGGCGCAGTGGCAGCCTGAGCCCAATGAGTCCCGTACCAGACGAAGGAGTCCTTGCGACCGATATTATCGAGACTATTATCGTAGTATTTGGCGAGGTGGTCGAGGACGCGTGGTCCGAGGACGGGACGCGCCTCGATGGACGCGCCCTCGGCGCCGTTGTCCGACATGAAGATGATGTGCGTGTTGGCGTATTCGCTCGATTGCTTGAGGTGGGCGATGACGCGCCCGATGTTCCAGTCCATGCGGTCGACCATGCCGGCGTAGGCTTCCATTGCGCGGGCGGAGTGGGCGCGTGTGTTGGCGTCCATGGTTTCCCAGGGGGCGGGCTCGCCGGGGACGGAGACTATGTCGTGCGGTTTGACGGTGGGGTCGATGAGGCCGAGTTTCTTGAGGTTGGAGAGGCGGCGGAGGCGCAGGGCGGCGGGGCCGGAGGAGTACTGGCCGCGGTATTTGTCCATGGATTCTTTAGGGGCTTGGAGGGGCCAGTGTGGAGCGGAGAAGGGGAGGTAGGCGAAGAAGGGCTGCTCTTTTTCTTCTGGTGTCCGCTCTGAGAGGTAGGAGATCAGCTTCGAGGCGTAGAAGTCGGATGAGTAGAAGTCTTCCGGTAGCTGTTCTACGTATT
Organism: Neofusicoccum sp. Z40; assembly: GCA_037356075.1. Taxonomy (NCBI): domain Eukaryota; kingdom Fungi; phylum Ascomycota; class Dothideomycetes; order Botryosphaeriales; family Botryosphaeriaceae; genus Neofusicoccum; species Neofusicoccum sp. Z40. The sequence continues at coordinate 393,236 of JBAWJV010000006.1, forward strand.
CCGAATCCTCGATGTGGAGGGCTCTCGTGCCGGTGTCGAAGAAAGGCCCAGGCTCGTTGATCTGGTCTTCGTACTGGGGCTCGTAGCCTGCAGTGAAGGGTTAGCAAACGGGTAAAACGAGCTCCCTAATTGGCTGGGTAACACCAACCATAGTGATTCGCCGCTCCAGGAAGCAAGGAGAACGACCTCTTAAACCCCCTCGCCTGCGGACTATGTTCTTTCTTGAGCCCCAAATGCCACTTTCCGGCCATGATGGTATAGTATCCACCATCCCTCAGGAGCTCGGGGAGCGCGACAACCCTCTCGTTCAAGTAACCCTCATGTCCTGGCTTGCCCTGGTGAGCCGGCGACTGGCGGACGAGCTCGGCCAGCGAGCCCAGGCCTGCTATGTGGTTGTCCGTTCCTGTCTTCGGAAATCAGCATCCAAAGCCTGCTTCCCTCCTTTCGAGGAGCAATAATACCATGAGCATTGACCGCGTGGGCGAGCACATGGACGCGACGTGGAAATTGGTGAAGCGCGTGCCACCCGCATCTTGGGCCAGGGCGTCGATGTTGGGTGTCTGGATTTCCGAGCCAAAGCAGCCGCAGTCTGAGAATCCGAGATCGTCGGCGACGATGACGAGGAAGTTCGGTCTTTTGGCCATATTGGATCTATCCGAAGTTGTGTGAGATGGATGAGTTTAAAAGCACCGCGATTGCTCCCTACCCGTTGATCAAGAGCAGTGAACAAACATTTCACAAGAGGTTGAAGAAGTGCGGAAAGCCGAGTTTAAGATTTGACCATTTCTAGCCGTCGTTGCGAGGGCAACACGCGTCTTTTACGGCGCGTGGGGAGACTGCCGTGCCCCTCCACACGCGGCTTTACCTATCAGCCCCGCAGTGGCTGAATTCGTGTGGGGGCCGTCGTGTGGTCGACGTGCTGCATTTAAGGTGCTTCGTCGGCTTCCGACACCGAGCGAGCCATGTACTATGTCAGACTGGTCTTCACGGATGGCAGAGGCGATTGCGGGCAACGCCTCGACGGTGGATTCGCCATAACTTTCCGCGATTGCGTTATCGACATCGCCCTACGATCCCTGCCGCGCATCCCAAGCCAGCAGAACGCGCAAACTGCTCGGGAAAACACGAATCGATCACCTTCCTCCTAACGCCCGATCAGATGCAAATGACCACCGAGACCCGTCCCCGTGCCCGAGACGTACTCCGAATACCCGAGTCCTACAAGAACAAACACGTTCGACCTCCTACAACCGGCTCGGCCTCAGGCGCCCGGCTTCTGCTGTCCCTCGATGAACTTCATGGCCGTCTCCCGGTCGACGACGTCGATGCTACTCGTCTTGTTCGTGTAGCTGACACCGTAGCACTTCTCCGCGACCATAACCATCTCGGGCCTGAAAGTCGTGCAGATGAACTGGCCGCCGCCTTCCGTGTTGTTGGACAGCGTTTGCAACATCTGCGCCACTGCTGTCCGGTACTGAGCATCCAGGTTGGCGTCGATTTCATCGAATAGGTAAAAGGGCGCAGGATCGCACTGCTGGATGGCGAACACCAGTGCCAGAGCGCACAAACCTTGACAATTGGGTCAGCATTTGGCTGGGAAAGACAATTCCTATGGACTCACTCTTTTGACCACCACTCAGCTGCTGGATCCTCTGCTGTTCGTCATGCTTTGAGTTGAAGCTGACGCTGATACCCACACCAGTGTAGTTCTCGACGCTCTGCCTCCTCTCCTCCTCTTCGCTGTCTTCCTCCTCCTGCTCAGCCCGGGCTTGGCTGTCGCTCTTGCGTTGAATGATCAAGCGACCCTTGCCAGCCGGGACAAGTTTCTCAAAGACACTAGCGAACTCGCGGCTGACTTGCTTGAACGTCCGCTCGATAGCCTCGTCCTTGCGCTGATCAAGTACTTCAATCAGCTCCTCGATGGACTTCTGGCTGGAGTCAAGCTCCGAACGACGCTTCATGAGCGTGTCTCGCTGCTTCGTGAAGTTGGCGTACTGTTCGAAGGCCTTCTTGTTGACATGTGAATACTTCTTGAGCGCTTCATTGATCTTGTGCAAGCGCTTCAGAGCCTGTTTCGAAAGTCAGCCTTACCGTCCTCCTAACTGCAATGGCGCACCAACTACTTACCTTGTTAGACTCCATGTTCTGATACTTCTCGAATGCCTCCTCCGGCAAGACACCCAAGTCGCGAATGTTCCTCTGGCACTCCTGGTGCTTGCTGTTGAGCAACGCCTTCTTCGCCATGCTCTTCTCCATGCGCTTCTGGTGGCGCTCAATTGCGCGTGCCACCTCCTCCTGCTCAGTCTGCTTTTCGGCTTTGCTCTTCTCAAGGTCGGCGAGCTGAGCATTGGCTTGCTCAATGCTCTGACCAGCTTCTTGCAGCCTCTTTTCGACGGTTTCGAGGGCCTTGTTGCAACGCTTGAGGTCGCGTTGACGATCCTTGAGCTTCGAAGAGCTGCCGCCGGCATCCGTCCCATCTTCAATACCTTGAGCATTGATTTGGTCCAGGCGGAGTCGAAGGTTTTCACGAAGTTCGGATTCAAGCGTGCTCTTCCGCGCCTCAAGTTCCGCACGGTTCGTGCTGAGCTGGGAGAGCTGCCTACGCAGATCCTGGATAGGACCAGCGAGAGACTCGAGTTGCTGCTCTTCTTCGCGAGACAGGGCTTTCTTGAAGTCAGAAGCTAATTCCGCTTCGTATGCCTCCTGCTGCTCGCCTAACTCGCGAACGTTTGCTTCGATATTATCTCCTGATCGCTGCTTGGCCTCAAGAGCTTCCCTCTTGTTTTGCAACTCCGTCATCTTCCCACGGAGCTCCTGCCTCATGGGACCATAGCTGTTCTCCATTTGCTGTCGTCGTTGGTCGATCTTGGTCAGTTCGCTAAACGCATGAGTGATCTCTTGATCCTTCTCGTCGCTCAGCCGTCTGAGCTCCGCCTGTCGTGTCTTTTGCGTCTCGTACTCCTGGCGCCACTTCGTCACGTTGCGCACAGCGTCGATGCGAGATTTCCGGGGATCGTGGAAACCGCCAGTCAAGGCACCCTTCTTATCAGCGCGGTCACCCTCAGGCGTGATAGCACTGACGGCGTGGCTACGGGCGTACTGTGCGGCGACCTGGAGGTTCGGGCAGATGATCGTTTTTCCAAAGACATGCTGGAAGGCGTTTTCGTACATGGGGTCGAATTGGAGCTTGGTGATCATGTGCAGAGCATCGCTAGCCTTAGGAATGTTAACAGGCTTCGACCTCAGCCGGTTGAGAGGCATGAATGTAACACGACCGGCCTTTTCCTTCTGCAGCACTTCTAGAACCTTTGTAGCTGTCTGTTCGTTGTCGACAACGTAATGGAAAAGACTTGCACCTGCAGTGACTTCGACAGCCGTCTTGTACCTGTCAGGCACCTCAAACAGCTCTGCAAGAGTACCATAAACGCCATCCAGGTTGTACTGCTGTTTGATGCGACGAACGGCGGCCAATCCGCGGCTGGTGTTCTGATCCATCATGTGCGACAAGAATCTCTCCGCTCGGCTGAGCTCCTGTTGCGCATTGCTGATGACGGAATCGAGCTTCGCTTCCTCTCTCCAAAGCTCCTTGCGCTGGTCTGAAAGTTGATCTCGCTCCTCTTTCGCCTTCTGAACTTCTTCGGCGATATTTTGCATGCTGTCTCCGCGGTTCTCAATAGTGGTGCGAAGGTCGGTGATTTCGGTCTCCAGGCGGCCGATTTCAGCCTCGAGTTCAGTGATTTCTTCAGTCGTTTGCATGGCAATCGCTTTACGCGTTGCCAGAGACACATTGACCTCCTCAATTTCCTTGCGAAGCCAATCGTCTCTCTCTCGCTTTGACCTGAATTGCGATGTTCGGCCTTGTTTGGCCAACAATCGTTGTCTGCTGCCCTCGGAGTCGGCCAGCTGGGTCCTGATGGCAGTTTCCTGCTCCCTCAATCGATTGTATTCGGGCATGATCGATGCAAGCTCTTCTTCACGCTGTCGAATCTGCGCCTGAACCTCCTTCAGGTCCGCATCGTGCCTGCTCTTGGCCTGCTTTGCGGCCGCCTGGCCGTCGCTCAGCTCGTTGAACTCCAGCTCGACCTTAGCTTTGTCACGGGCGGTTTCGCGACGCTCATCCTCAAGCTGGCGCTTGTCGACTTTCAGGAACTCCATCTGCTGTTTTAGCTCGGCAATCTCAGCATCGATCTGAGCAATCTCTTGCTCATTCTGGACGAAGCGCTCCCGATTGTCGTCCGTCTCATCGACACCAGCTTGCCTCTGCTCATCCATAGTCTCCAGGACTCTGGAGATTTCCTGCTGCTCGCGGTGGTAGATGGTGTATTCCAGGCACCGCCGTTCGCGGTCCTTCTCCTGGTATGCTCTGAGCTCCTCCTTCTCTTCCTCGAGCTCCTCAAGACGCTCCCGGATGTAGGCCAGCAAGTCATCAATCTTGGAGCGCTTGTTGTCCGTCTCCTGCATGATCTTCAAACTCTCGCTCCTCCTAGCCTCGTAGACCTGTGTACCGGCGACTTCCTTCAGCAGGATCAACCGCTCGCCGTCCTTCATGTTCGTCAACGCAGTAACACGGCCTTGTGGGACAATGTAGTACGGGTTCGATCGCGAGAAACCAGCCGACTCCAGCAGGTTCATGACGTCGGCCTTCGTCGCGTTCTTCCGGTCGAGCGAATATTCATCCTTCTTGAGGCCAATCGTGCGGCGCAGGATCACTTCAGGCTTCCCGGTGGGGAATCGGTCGTCGCTGTTGTCGAAGATGACCTCCACGTACGCGGACATGACGGCGGAGCCCGAACCTTCCTGTGCGCGTGTCAGTCGCGAGTCTCTTCTTCTAGTGCGAGCGTGCGCTTACGTGAAGCAGGGCCTGTCGCTCTTCGCGTCCCATCTGGGTGTAGGCGTCGCTGAGGACGAAGCGAATGGCGGCGAAGAAGTTACTCTTGCCGGAGCCATTGCGCCCGACGATAACATTGTGCTTGGGCGAGAAGGGCTCGATGACCGTCTGGTCCTTGTAGCTGTGGCACAGGTCAGCGCGTAGCCGAGATTTTGCTAGGGAGCGACGCACCTCTTGAAGCCCTGGATAATAATCTGCTTGATGTACATGGTGGCCCGCGGTGCGCACTGCGCCAGAGGAGGTGTGTCGCGCGCGTCGGTTCAGAGATAGGGCGATGCAGCGTAGAGCGGGCGTTTCTGCGTGTTGATCGGGGAGCTCACGCGATCATTGTCGAGCGGCGCGACCAGTGGGTTGTGATGCGCTCCGGCTTCTGGCGTTGGGTGTCCGAAGGCAAGCTGCGTGATCAGCGACGCGTCGCGAGAAGCGCGTACATGCACTCGGCGGTCCGCCTTCGCCGACGATTGGCCGGATCGGCTCCTCTGTGCCCGGGCACGTGCCTGGCTCTCAGCGGGGCTTCCATTGATCGATTCACATACTCATACTAGCTTGCCACTGCACTTGAGGGATGTTTCAATCTCATGATTCATCGAAGTTCATAATTTGCACTGCAGATTCTGCAAGTGGGATATCTTGCGGTCTATCACCGACCAAATCCACTCCAAACCATTAACCCGTAACCAGGTCCCGACCCGTCACTTTCGCGACTCAGTCGCCTCTAAGAAAAGCATTCGAAAGAGTGTTAACAAGAATGAAGCGAACAGTATTTAATTCCCCCAAGCCGCAAGTCCAACTCTCGGCGCTGGTTTTTACAGAGCCAGGATGGCCGCAACACCTCCGAGGAAAAGCGCGTTCCTGACGCGGCCAGCAGCTGTGGGAGCAGCCGCACCGGTGAATGCCGCTGGGGTCGGAGTCGCGGGAGTGCTCACGGGGGTGGTGACCGAAGCAATGGGCGTCGAGGCACCGCCATCGACGCTACTGGTCGCGGGCAGGTCCGTCGAGGGAACAGGGAAGTCAGTGCCTGTAGGAGCCTGCAGAGTCATGGTGCCGCTGCCAAGGCCATCAGTGGTAGGGACCTCGACAGTGCTGGAAGCCTCGCCACCGACCGAGGCGGTGGAGGAAGGCACAGCAGACGTCTCGGTGGGAGCGGTCTGACCAGGCTGCAGGGTGACGGTCTGGGTCACGATAGTAGTGACAGGAATGCAAGCGCTGGCACCGCCTCCACCAAGAGTAGTCTCGCTCGGCGATGAACCAACTGAGGTAACGCTGACATCGGCGCCGCTAGACTCAGAGCCAGAGCTGCCATCAGCGGAAGCGGCGCTCTGCGCACCAGCGCCGAGGCCAGCAGCAGCGGAGGTAGAAGCAGCAGCAGCACTAGCAGTTGTAGTGGAGGAGGCGGCAGCACAGTTATCAGTAGCAACGCTGATACTGTTGGAGGATCCAGAGGTGTCAGTGTAGTTGTAGCTGCATCCGGGGTTATAGTTCGTAATGGCGACCTTCTCGACGTACATGGACCAGGGCATTCCGGCCGCTGCGTCGTACGTCGTCTTACCGCCTGCCCATTGGATAGTCCCGGAGTTGTTGTCAGGGTCACCACCAGCCCAGATGCCGAGGCGGACGTTCATGGGAGTCTGGGGGAAGTTGGTGCCGCCGTTGGCATCAGCGTAGTTGAGAGTGCGGACAGCCGTTCCATCGATGGCCCAGACGATGGATTCCTTGGTCCAGTCAACGGAGTACGTGTGGGAGGTGGTCTGCGGAGTGGCCACGTCGAACTGCTGCATCCTGTCGTAGGTGGTGGTGTTGCCCTTGCCGAAGTAGTTGGTCTGGACAATGCTGTTGGCGCCACCAAGGAATTCCTACATCCGCGTTAGCAGCCATATTGCTTGAGAGATCTGACGGTTCTGCGCACCCAGTCAACCTCGTCCAAGTCCTCGGACTGCAGGACGATGCTGCTGATAATGCCCTGACCAGGAGCGGACTTCATGGTGACTTCGACCTTGCCGTAGAAGATATAGAAGTCGGTCTTGATGGTGGGAGCCTGACCGCGCTTGGCGATGGTGAACTCGGCACCATTGGATCCATAGTTGACGGACGGGGCGACATAGCTCCAGCTGGTGTTCTTGCCCTGGGTGAAGTCGACTTCGTACGTCTTGGAGTTCAGGCCAGCATTGGCAGGGCAGGGGAACTGAGAGGCGTTCGTCGGGTTGCAGTCGGAGTAGGTCTGCGCAAGAGCAGTTGGGAGAACGGCTGCCAGACCAGCAGCAGCAGCGAAGGTAGTGGAACGCATGGTGGATGGTGTTTTTCAGGAATGTGTGTCAAATGAAGAGAGTGTCGCAGCGGCCGGGCGCTGGGAAAAGGCAGACACGAAAAAGCCGCGGGGAGCAGGTGAATGAACGGGTGGCACGGCGCACGAAGAAAGGAAAGGCTCACGGATATGGCCAGCACAAAGAGAGTGAGGATGGAGGTGAAAGACAGCACGGCAAGAAAGCCCAAGAACGATCACCGGCCCCAGACAGCGGGCGGCGCTGGCGTTTTGAAGGGCTGGCGGCGGGCCCGGCGCGGCGTCGCAGCGGGACACTAGGAGCGCTCCGCATGTTTCAAGAAACGTGGTTTGGAAATGAACATCGTGAGGTCGCGGCGCGACGCGCATCCCTGTGGGGCGGTCGCTCGCTGCCGCACGATGGCGGGCGCAGGGCCAATCGCACGGCAGCCAAGCGGGCCGGCGCAGGGCCGGCCAAGAAGGCGGTTGCCCTGCGTCGACGGCCACTCGCTGGCGCTGTCGGCGCTGTCGCAGCTCTCGCGCTCGCCGGCGGCTGTGCCGTGGCTGCGCCCGCCCATTGGGGCCCTGCCACAGCCACTCGTCCCCCACGGCCGCGGCCCGACTTGTCGCAGCGCGGCAATGCGACGTTGAAGTTGCCTCCGCGCCAACACGCACGCCGCGCTGCCATAGGGCACAGCCGCGCGCCCGCTCCCCACGCCTCGCCATCTCATTTCGCATGAAATCAATCTGCGCCGCCCCAGCAGGGGACGCATGAACTGCCAAGCACCCGGACCTCGGGCACGTCCGTTTGTCCAGCGCGGATGCCGATTGCAACGGGCAGGCAGTGCTCGCACATCAGCCCCTCTTTGTCGCACGGCTTGATGTCATTGTCAGGCCGCCGCCCGCTCCGTCAAGGCTGCTGGCGCCGACGATCCGCCCCTGACTCTCACGATTGATCTCCACGAACCGCCTCCGCGGGCACTTATCGCCAGCCTCCCGCGACAAAGGCCTTCCATAAGGCCGACTGCCATGGAGGAGGAGCAGCTCCACCCACTCACCACTTGAGTGTTATACCCTTGCGGTGCAAGTGTCTCATTGCGCGGCGGTGTGTGTGGTCGTAGGGCGCGAACGGGCTCTTATTGATACGAGCCTATAAGAGCCCGCTTCATGCCGTATCCATTGTTATCCGACGGATTTTCAGCGCGAGCTCCGCCACGCACGTCATTTGGGAAGATCAGGGCTGCTGCGCGCGTCCTTCCGGTGGACTCCATACCCTTGGCGTATATCAACGACGCCCAAATGGCCGCTAGAGCAATGCACTTTTCCCAGATCATGGTGCCAGGGTCCGTTCAAGAACAACCTTAAATTCTGGCGTTGATCCACCCGTCCCAGCGCATTTCCAAAGCGTGGACACTGTTACTGACATTACTCGAAGGAGCGGCGTATTCACGAAATTAAGTCTACATTTTTTCGTGATGAGCGATTGGATAAAAAGACGAATCCGAAGACCCTTCAAAAGCACTCCGTCCGTGGCGATCAAAATAGGTTTAAGATAGAGATTAGCGTGAAGAGAAACACCAAGAGTCTGACGACGGCAAACCCTTAGTACTAACGCTCAAAGGCGCAAGAGTCTTGATCCCCAAAAGACGATGAAGATCGTTACGTCACTACGCAGATCCAGCAAAAATCCCCAAAAGCGTGGTGTATACTTCACTCGCGGTTGCGTCAATGGTTCGTCAGGAACGTTATTGACTTTGTCAAATCATTCGGTGTATCGGTTCATCAGCCAGCATGCGCTTCAGGGCCGTCGCGTAGAGGTTGCTGAAGAGCAAAGTGATAAAGATCTCCGTCTCGCAGAGTTTTTACCGCTGCAAATATCTTCGGGGCTGGTCTGATTGGCCTTTTTTTAAACATCACAAAGTGACCTGGTGCGACGCTCAGCCACATGCCTTGGGAAGACGAAGACGAAACGAACGGGCTCCGCGCGCAGGATTAGAACGGTATGGCTAAGACATGGAATGGATTCCATGAAGAAGAGGGCTATAAAACAGTATGACTGTTCTCAATCATTCCAGGAAGATCCCGGACTTGAGACACAGGCGCATGCATAACCGGTGATTACGCGTAAGGAACGCGGCAGGCGGGGGACAGTTGAAGCAAACCGGTCCGCCGTTTGGCCAGCCGCCTGATTCGAGTCGCGCCAACGGCGCGTTTCTAAACATCGTGTCGAACAAAGCAAAAAGCAGGCCCGCGCAATCCCTTGCGCTGGCTTGGTTGCTCATAGTCTGACATATCGCCTTTAATAATACTCTGTTTCCGAATTTGCCACCACTCACGCTACAGAGAGCGGGCAGAAAGTAAGCCGACCGGTGAACTACACCTAACCATAAAGGTTGTGTGGATCGGGATCTCCTGCGAAAGTATTCGAAACTATCGGAGGCTTCAGGGAAGAGCTACCGGTTGCCTGCAGTCCAGGAGACTGATTATCTCATGATGACTACGAAAATCGAGATCTAACAAGATGTCGGTCGTCAGATCTCGATATCGGACAGAATCTCGGTAGTTGCCCGTAGGATATTGAACTGTATGTACTTCGGAGGGTGTTAAAGAAAAAATTAACTGTCGGAATCTGAGGATTCCATCAGAGAGTGCAATTGGTGAATTGACTGATCATTCTGTGATGCTACAGAAGCCTGTTATCTATATGATGTCGACGAATTGCTCCCCTGGGTGCTACCAGGGCGATGTTGCCCCTGATTCGATATTCTTCGGTCACCGAGCCTCAGGCGGCGAGAAACTCACGAAGTCCAACATTAACAAATCCGGGCTCTACTGACTATGCTAGGACGAAGTCGTTCATGTGCTTGAAGAAGAATGCAATGGTAAATGGAAACAGAAGGAAACCCCTGTATTAATGAGGCTGGTCCGATTTTTGGACTCATTCCGCCCAGAATAATGCCAAGAATAAGGAAGTTTAATCGAACTTTCAGCTCTCATGATGGTCAGCGGAGATGGAGGAATAATTTGGAGAACTTCTTGAGACAAGATAACTTTTTCTCAAGATTACATTTGACACTAAGTTCGATCTCTTTGACAGGCTCCGTAGAGCACAACCATTACCACCTTCTTCCTGCTTGTTCTCACCAAGGCCTCAAAGTTCTTGGGTTCCCAATGCCAATCTAAAGTATTACAAGGACTTACTTCTAAACCTTTCTTATCATGAACCTACTTCGTTCTTCTATCCTTCACACGACAGCCCTCGGGTGTTTTCTTGTCAATCTCTGCTCTCACTTACGAGCATGACTTGGCGTATGCGCTGAATCTCTCCGGAGGTAAGGCCGCAAGCGGTACGCATGTAGCCTTCCGGGCTTCCGTACTTCTCACGAATCATGACCAGCGCGGCAAGCATGTTTTCCTTCCTGCGAACGTATCATTAGACCCATACTCCGTGGTATGCTCCGCTCGCCTGCTCCAGCCACGCCACATGCGGCGCGAAAATTTAAGGAAAGAATAGAAGAGACATACCTGCTACCCAGCATTCTCTCTGCACCCGCCCTTCCGGCGCCCTCGTCTTTGAACGCGGGGCTCTGTGCCAATCTCTCCACGAACAGCGGCTTCAAGTGCGCAAGTCCGATGTCCGTGAGGGCGTACTCCTCCGCCACGATGTCATCCTCAACGCCCAGCATCGACAGCAGAAGCGCGACAAGCACGCCAGTCCGGTCCTTTCCCGCGGTGCAGTGCAGCAGAGAAGCCGACGGATTCGATGGGGAAGTGGCGGCGATATGCTTTAGGATGAGGCCGAACGCGGTGCCGCCGTGGGAGAGGATGTCGCCATAAGCGGCAACGAAACCCTGCGCATCATCTCCTGTCAGCACGCGCCGCTTAACGGCAAAACATTCATCTTCCTCTCCCTCTTCTTCCCGCGCCGCACACGCATCCCGATCTTGCACAAACTGCCATAACCACAAGAGAGCCACGTGACGGGAAATTCCGCCAAACCGCACCCGTGGACCGGCGGCGCAGCCAATAGCACCGCCGAGACGTAGAACATGTCTCTCGCGTGCCACCGGGAGCCCCCTCCCCTCGCCCTCTCCACTCTGCGGCCCCCTCTCTTCTCCCTCATATCCCTCACACCACTTTCACCATCATTGTTTTCTTTTGCGCGCCTTCTCTTCCCTTCTCCCCCATCACATCTCATCTCCCCACCGACATTCCCCCCGGAGAAAAAAAAAACAAGAATGTGTAAGAAACAGAAAAAAGGAAAAAAAATAAAAATGGAACACGTACCTTCGTCCCCTCTGTAGCATACTGCGCGTACCGCCCAGCCAGCCTCTCCGGACTGTAATCATCGTCCGTGAACAAGGGGCACCACACGCGCCTGATGCTGGCGGCGCCGCCCGAGCAGCAGCCGAAGTCGTCGCGCGGGCCGCCGGCGCTCGCGATCTCGGGCGCCGAGCGCAGGTCGAAGATAGTGCTGACGTTGAGCGAGCGGAGGGCCGCGACACCCGCGTCGTCGGCCCTGGAGGGGTCGGCGCTGCGGAAGAGGATGCCGTGGCGGATGACGGCGCTGCGGCTGGTGGTGGTGGCGGTGGTGGCAGGGTAGCCGCCGATGTCGCGGAGGTTGGGGATGGTGGGGATGGAGATGAAGGGGGCGGGGAGGGTTGGTGGTGCTGGGATGGTTAGGGTTTTGGGGGTGGTGGTGTTGGTGGTGGTTGTGGTGGTGGTGGTGGTAGCCATGATGACGGGTGGTGGTGGCGAAGGCCTGCAGGGGAGAAAAGAAATGTTAAAAATGAGGGGAATGGAGGGAGGGTTTGGGCCTCTTTAATTAGAGGTCCCTCCAAGAGTTTATACTTGGGTTGTCATTTTGGCGGCGCGGTTGAGGCGTTCCAGGCCCTACCTCGGCACGTCGTTCACTACCGGTTGGAGTAAATTTGCTTGGAGCATCAGCGGCGTCCCGGGCGTCGTGTCGACGGGAAAAGGGGCACAGCTCTGCGAAAACATCGATGATGAACGGATGTTTCTGTACGCACGAGGGAACAACGCTCGGATGCTGGGGACACGCACCACCTAGCCCAGTCGCACGCGGTCAGCGTCCGCTGTCTCGGGTTGCGTCATGCGCATGGCGTCAAGAGAGAAGCAATGAATGGTCGATCGTAGGGTGGAGACTAGAGATGGCGACTGTGCCACATGTTGCCGTACAATTCATAAGAAACACTCAATTACAGTGGATAACCGAAATATGGTCGCTACATAAATAAACCGGCAACTCCCTTCCGCGCGTGCGCTCGGATTTAACCAGGAAATCTGCGCCTCGGGAATACTCCGAAACCTAAACGTTGGAAATGCTTGCAGACAGCCGCCCAGAACCCAAAATTTTTGCATCTAGCATCTTTTCTTTTTGCGCTCGCTCAAAAGAACTTTTGCAGTCAAATTACCTCTCCGACACCTTCCGGGTCGAGTTTTTCTCTGGTCAACGGTAGAAAGAAGTCTCAAAAACATGCCTAGCAGCATGGCACTACACGCCTCGCTCCAGGTCCCTGTGGGTGTCTGGACTTTCGGTTGTGCCTCCTCGAACCTTCTCAGACTCTTGATTCGAAGTGTTGGTCGGCGTGAGGCTGTTGCTGCGAGAGCCGTCTGAGCTCGTCGGCGTCATTGGCGGCTTTGCATCATCACCGATGTATTCGTCGTAGGTCAGGCCTGCGCGCTTGGCTTCTTTGAGGGTGTAACGGTTGCGGTACATCCACGACAGATGCCAAAACATGATGCCGATCTCCAGGACCATGCTGATGAGTCGTTAGCGTTGACATGACTCTTGCTTCTTCTAGGCTCCACGGCAGCCAGCTATGAAGTGGAGCGCCTTATAGAGCGCTGATATTTGCGCACAGTACACCACCAGCAGAGCCTAGAACGCGGGAGAAACCGATGCAGTATGCAATGCATGTGACGTACCAGACAATGTAGAGAATACCGCCGAGATAGTCGAAAGTCTGTTGGACAACTGTAAGAACCAATCAGCTTCGTGCCAGCCCAATCGGCCTCGCATGGACCGCTCACCTAACGCCATCAAGGAAAAGAACGCCCCGGCGAAATCTGTCGTGAGGAAGAGGAAGCCTGGCAATATTGATGAGTATACGAGGCTGATCAGGGGCTGAGAGGACATACTGATGTCTTTCGCCCTCCCATCGCGCTTCCATTGCTCCCAGTACATGGGGAGCAGGCCGACAGCGAGCAGCACAGCTGCGATCACTCCAACCGTAACGATTGGCCATTGCACGCCTCGTGAGTATGGTCCCTGGGCCTGATCAGTGGTGCATGGACCAGGTAACACCAAACGCCGCTTACTCTCAGTGTCAATATCAGGAGCGCCTCAACACCTGCAGAGACCAGGCCCGTGATCACGGCGGCCAGAGCGGCGGTCCACACCCTCCAGTGACTGCGAGTCATCAGCTAAATGCTGATAACACTGACAAGAAGGCCACGCACTCATGGTAAATCAGAGTTTGGGCCCAGCAAATCAGTGTCAGGGCGCAGAACACCTGGGGTTGTACTTGTAAAGGGATGTTGAAGTTCTGTTCAGTGTTAGGTCGACACAGAAGCCGTTTAGGCTAGAAAGACGAACTTGCACGATGTTGTAGATGCCGAAAGGCACAGCAGCTGAAGCGACTTAGTCGGCGGTTGCCTAAGCTAGGAGCAAGTTGGCTCACCGGCAGCCCACAAGAAGGGCATGATCCATGGCAAACCATCGGTCTGCTTATGCCGCCAGTTTTGCACGATTCTGCTTTTGGTCAACGACTGACTCAGCGGCGGGTGAGTGCTTTTTACGTACTGCGGAATGATCTGACACGAAGATTAGACTGTGGCTTGTTTAGAGCCTAGCAGAGTGGGAGGGCCATACCTGAACACACCAGCATCTTCAATTGGCGTAGAGGCGTTAGCAGCGTGATGTGGAGATGGATTTCCAGTTGGTTGCCTTACACTGCGAAGGGTTAGCACGGATTACCCGGGACTTGGCCTGCATCACATACCGGTGCCGATAGTCTGCAGACGCAGCGGAAGTCAGTGATAAAAGGCCCGGAAAATTTGATGCAGCGCACGTACTCCTAGAATGCTCGCCGCCTGCCATTCGAAGATGTTAGTACCCGTGTTCGTTCAGGAGGAAGCCGAGGGAGGCAGCATACCGGCGGGATGTGTTCCTGGGGTGCCATGACTCGCAGCTGACAGGCAGCAAAAACAATGGTACAATGGCTGAGGACGCGAGGCAGAGTGAAGGGGAAAGTAATAGGGGAGTAGATATATATACCGGCTGCTACGTCAAGACCATACAGGAGGTCTCGAGCGAAGTGTTGAGTATTAAAGTTGGGAGAGCGCTGGCCAATGCCAGGCCATCAGCCGCTGCGTCGGCCAGCCGGCAAGCATCACAACGCCACCGGTCCATAAAAGATCCGCAGGCCTGGAAGGATGCGATTATTCGGTGCCAGGCGGAAGAGGAAAACGGAGCCGCGCTGGTTGGACGGCGGGCTCGGGAGGCTACACGCGGGCAAGGGGCGGCGTCGAATGTGATGGGACATGGTTTTTCGACAGCAAGCGCAGTTGACGCAGGAATAGGCAGCGGAGAGTTAGGGTTCCTAGAGGCCGCTTGGTGCCACGGATACGACTGAGCTCGGACGTCACAGAGCAGGTCAGCCGTGGCTTTTGCCCCCGGCTCCCTGGCGCGCAGCGGCGATTGGCACGCAGCCGACAGCGCCACAGCGGCCCTGCCAGCGCCCACTTGACGCCGAAGCCGCGCCCGAGGTCACTCGCCGCGCTGCGCGTAGTCAGGCACCGTCTGCAGCCCGCCGCGCTCACCTGATGGCGCGGCGGGCCTGCGACAGCCGATTTCGACTGCGGCCGCCGGTGGAGCCCGCGCATCCCCGCGCTGGCCGCGGCGCGCCAGGCGCATCCATGGCCCAGCTCGCGCTACGCCGGCCGCCAGCGGGCGCTCCGCATGCGCGCAGCGTCGCGGCGCGGCGGGCGCGCGGCGGGCGTGGCATGGCCTCGCAATGACTCGACGACGGCGCGCTGCACGTCATCAGCCCGGGGCCACTGGCGCGCAGGCACGGTGTCGCACGACCAGCGCAGGGTGTGCGAGGATTCGCGGCGCCTGGCGACTGAGAGCCCGCAGCGGCTCCCGCCCCCAAGGCCGCGCTGCTGGATCTGCGAACAGGCGTTCCCGCTCGAAGCTTCGTGCCGCCGGATGTGCTCCCCCGTTTCCGCGGCGCCGCGCCTGGCGGTGGTGGAGCGCCGGCTCCAGCGCGGGCGCCCGGCCGTTTCTTTTTGCGGACGCTCCACTGCTCCACGGGCTAGATCGCGGCGCGATCTGTCATCTCGCAGCCGGTCAGCGCCCGCCGACGTCGCCCTCCCGCCGGAGTCGTCGCCGGCCCTGGCCATTGATATTGTTTCCAGCGTCCTGCACGCATCCTCGCACACGTCTGCTATGCGCTCAGCGCCCTTCCGCGCCGCCCGGCGCTGCCGATCGCTGGATGCCCTTCCGTCCGCCGTTCGGCGCGGCAGCTACGCCATGCCGCGCCTGCCTGCGAGAGCTGCTGTGTAACCGCCCCCCAAGCTCCCCGGTTGCGCGCAGTAGTGGACCTGTACCTCCTCTCGCTCCTCGTGCTTCTCGCCCGGCCGCCTGGCGATCTGGCCGCGAGCCGCGCTGAGCGCCGTAGCCGTCAAATACCCTCCCGCCGTTCCACCGCCAGCCGATACGAGACGGCGCCGTTGTCGCGGCTCAGGTCCCCGTCCCTGCCTGTCGCCTCCTCTCCGCCGCGTAGCCGTGCGATTGCGCCGTCCGGAACATGCCAACCTTCCTCCCAAGAAACGTGGGGTACCATGTTAACCGGCGCCTTGAGCATTGTGGGGCGGTCCAGACGTCCCGGTCCTCGTACCTGTCTCTGCGCCGCCCGGCCGCGGCGAATCCACACCATCCGCCGCGCGTGAGTTCCACGTCCATCGCGGTCGACCGGCAGGCGCCGTGCAAACGAGCAGCTGGCGGCGGCACCCAATGGCTTGTCCACAGCGTCCGTGCCTCCGGCGCCTACCCACTGTCTCGCTTGGCCCCGCCGACGTGAGGGACAAGGATACCGTCTGCACCCGCCTTTCACCACGGCTGGCAGCTCGTGCTCTGTCCTGGTGCTAGCTGGTGAGAGAAGGGGCCCTCTGGAGGCCCAATGCACCCCACATTGCTGGACAGTGCCGGCTACAGCGCGGAGCGCTGATCTCTGGCCCCTCGTGTCGCCGACTACCACCCCGTTCGCCTGGGATGGCGAGAACTGTACCTTCGTGTTGTCACTCCATTGCGGCCCTTCCTCGTGCCCTGCGCGGTGCTTCAAGCTCCGCGCCAATCCGGACGAGACTTTCAAGCTGTTTCGCCGTCGTCCGCTTGCTGCCATCGCCTGACGATCTGCTCACTTCTTGGGCAGGCATGCGTCGTGTCGAGGCTGGATTTTCCATTTCGGCGACTCCGCGGCATCTGAACGCGTCGGATTACTGCAAACGGATCTCAAGGGTCTCTGCCGTCCCCTCATGCTCCTAATGCTAAGACCGACTGCCGAGCATCTCCCAGCAATCCGGGAGCCTAACCACCTCGATGGCTCCTCCTTGCAGTAAAGCCGGATCCGGTTCCTTGGGCCACCCATCGCCCGATCCTCAGCTAGCATTTGATGTGTCTCAGCAACAGACTCCCGCCCTAACCTTCTCTCACGACATACTTAGCTTGGTACCTTTCGCTGCTGGCGAACCCAAAATGTGCGCCATTTCCAGGTGTCCTCGCACAGCATCGGATGACCTTCACGTTTCTTCCTGTGTCCTTGCTAAGCTAAATGGTGCGCCATTTGTCTGCATTTATCCTGAGATTACGCGTTGTCTCTGCTCTTCGGACCTCTGCTTGCTTTAACAAACTCCAGAAGCGGCGTAAGCAGGCGCGGCATATGTCGGGCTGCCCTACCACGTCCAGTCATATCAGCAGACGCACGAACCCATGAAGCGCGGCTCGGCAATGCACTCCTATCGACGGCTACGGGCCGCTGTCAACCCAAAACCACCCGGACCCTCCGGTGGTCGGGATCAACGCCTCGCACCAACGCTGCGCCATCCGGATCCTGCTGGAAATCTGTTTCACGATGCAGTTGAGCTTGCATCCCATATCGACCACTTTAACCGACCTCCGCTTCTCCGCCTTTGCAATGACATCCATGAATGCAGATCCTGTCCAACAGGAATACGTGTATCCGCTCGAGCCCTCGCCCTTCGCCGATCATCCACAGCACACTTCGCTATTATCCGATGTACTGAGCCTGCACAGAGCCCGACTCAGGCTAGCCACTTACATCCAGGCGGCGATCTTCCATATGTAGCCGAATATCTGGAATACCCGAGCTCTTAATGCGCCGATCAGTGTCGTGACCAGGCTGCCAGCCACCTCATGAGCCATATCCCGATCAAAACGGCCATAGGATATGCGTTATCTTGCGCGCTGCAGCTCAACAGAAACAGGAATCACAGCGAGCGTGGTCGTTGGAGCAAAATCCCTAGCGCCACAACCCTCCTTGCTTACTTTCTCGCGGCCAATCTCGGCAAAGAAAACACTTCATCTGGCGCCACACTGCCTCCTATTGGAAGGGCTTGCGGGTAAACGGCCGCAGGCGTGGGCCGCTGCAGCTCTTGGGTGCGTCTGCAGAGGAAGCACCCGAGCTAGATCCCAGAATTACCTGGTACTCACCATCTTGGTAATAGGAGGCATCGCCGATTGATTTGCTCAGACTTTGGTCGTAATGCAAGCAACAAGATTTGGAAAAGAAGGATCGCCTCCTAACTCTCTATTCGCTGAGTGCCAGCTTCCTACTACATCAATAGCCTGCCCTGGATGGATCGTTGAACGTCATGACTTCAGATTCGCCTCTTCGAATTGACCCACAATTCTCATCTTCCAACCTTGTCACGAAGAAGTTTTCATCGTTCCTCCTGATCTCGATGCAACTTCGTATCCTCGCTTTCGCACGTGGTTGTAATCATCTCAAATTCCATTGGGTGATCTGATTGGACTTGACCAAAAACTACAAAAAGAAAAGAGACTCAGGCTGACCAATCCCAGGCCTATGACGACAACTTCAACATCACATTCCAACCTCGCGCAACCTTCCTACGTCGATCTCGGTATTCCAACCCGAACGGTCCTTCAGTTTCACGATAGCATACCTGGACAAACCGAACGCGTCACTTCCGGCCCACGCCACAAAATACTGATCACAATATCTTGCTTCGATTTGCTTGACTGCTTCGTCGGACACAGGGCAGTGGTCCAGATCGGTTGACCTATCCACGCGACTCATGACAGCCATGAATTACCCCCCACCATGGACCCCACCGCAGCCCCACCCGCCGTTCACATTTTTTGTCCATCCCGCATGAAAACCCCGGCAGGTCCGGACCATGGCAGCCACGTAGATCACCAGAGCACGGCCCATTGAATTGGTCTAGGCCGGCGGCACGGGTGATGAGCAAAGAGGCACAGTGTCCTTGCGCCGGAGATAATGGATGGACCTCAACCGTGACAGCACAGCATAAGGTTTAGATCTACCAACACCACGCCATAAGCACAGCGCAAAGCTCCACCGTTGGTGGGAATACGTACGTAGTAAGGAGAACGTTCTGAAGAGGCAAATTTAATCGACGTAGGGAGGGGCAACAATGACTCCCAGGACAAGCATCCGTGCTCCCTTCCGCCCTCTCCGTCCTCCTGACTAGCGACATCGATTATGGCCACATCCCCCGGGTCCCGCTCTGTGTCTAGACACTGGTGGGCGTCGCTCCGGCCACACGTCTTCTTGATTTATTTCAGGCCTCAAGCATTTCGTCGTGCATGCTTAGCCTTGCTGCCTCTCGCCGCCCCACCAAACTCCACTCCCCATTACCTCTTTCTCTCGCCATCTCTCCCAATTCATCCTTTTTCAGAACTGCATCCGGCGCAACTGTTGATCTCATGCCCATTTCAGCTCACCACGACTCTCTCACTCAGCCCACATCCGCCTCGCACAGCACGCCTGAAGCTGACTGGGCCGGTCAGCACAATTACTATAACCGGCAAATGCAGGCGAGAGCACAGCGGAAGAAGGATGAATACGTAAGGCGCACTAAGGCAAGCAACATATGTGGGCGCGCGTGGGTCAGATACTAGAAGCCCATATCTTATGCCTGAATCCGCTTGCACTTTGTTTTTAATTTCTCGCATTTGTGTGCTTGTCGTCGAAAAAGAAAAAAAAACGAAGGAGCCGCGTCGGACGGGGAGCCGGGAGGATCTCACACGAAGTGGATCCGACCGACCGGTGGAACCGTGTGTCTGACCGGTCCTCCTGCCAAATACATACAAGCAACACACCACAGCCGCCGCCGCTGCTGCTCGGCCTGTACCATGGTTTGTTTTCCTCCCCGCGGTATCGTCTGCATTCTGCTCTTCATCTTTCGATCGCTCGACGGCCGGGTTTTCGCGCGGATGGGTTTTTTTTGGCGGCAAGCGCGGTTAGGCAGGTAAATAATATGTTGAGATCTCAGGTCGCCACTGCGTTCCTTAGCGACGAGGGTACACTGCATTGAAGGAGCTACTTGCTTGCTAGCGACTACTCGTCTGCATGCTAATCTCTAACCCGTGCCTGCCGTACGGCTGCGGCGGGCGGGCGGCATGTATGTAGTGTCTGGGAGCATGCATGAACGCTTGTCGTGCGGAGGTGCTGCAGTGCTGTGCGCATGGTCTTGACGGTGACGACGACTTACTTTGTTTTGGGGGAAGGTTTCGGGGAGGCGGGAGGAGGAGCTGCTGCATTTCGGGTACTCTGCCATGTCCATTTCTGCCGGGGGTCTTAGGGCGGCGTCTTTTGCCTCCTTGTTCTACCGGACTGTCGTGTGCTGCTTGTTGCTGAACGGACTCTGACCCCTCACCCCTCACTCCTCCTCACTTCCACATTAATCGGCCACAATTGCTCTTTGTATGGATTAACACCCACTGGAACAACTAGCGCTATTGTCTGAACATTCTTCATTCCTTCAAAGATAGGCACGAGTACATTTCTGTATCTCAGGGGCAGTACCTTATAGTGTTGGGAATGGTACAAGAAGCCTCCGGTGAGTATCATATTCACTAAACTCCAAGTTGTCTACGCTCCTTACTCCGACATATATATAATGACGGCTAGTCCAAAGCATCGTCGTCCTTTGCCGCGCCGGCTCTCTCTTAACAAACGTATCGGCACGAAGGGAAAGAGTTAGTCGGACGGTAGTGATATGCAGACAGAATTTGACACGGGTGGTGACTGAGGGGCGGTCGAAGCCGCTGGACCATGGATGGCGAGAGAAGCAGCTTGTGGCGTAGCTTTTGCCTGACTTAGCAACGCCGCGCTGGCTGCGACGTGCCCTCAACACGTGTCTTCAGGTGTTGTCATATACTCGTCATAAGAACCACGATATGCGCAAGAAGACTGCTTAATGGCTGCCCGTGATAGGGGTGCTGGCGTTGAGGTTGTCTCAAGCCAGCGATTCGGAGACGAGCCTGACCCTGAGTGACTGCACAACGGTCACCATCAAACATGGGGCTGAAGATGGATCAGCGATACTTAGAAGCTCATGGTACGAGCCGTCCGTACGGCGGGCGCGTTACCGAAGTGTCGCGGACGGCGAATTGTTCTGACGACATTTCCATCACCACCTTTTACTCGTTAAGCGCAAAGGCTGCCACCTACCCACACGCATACCTCTTTCACCAGGCGAAAAATGGAACCATCATGACAGACCGCCAAAAAGACTGCTGTGGCAGACAAATGGCAGGTGCTTCTACCTTAACCCGCAACCTCAACCGCTGGAATAGCCGACACTCCGGTTTACCGAAGTGAGGCATTTGAATGTTCGAGCCATTTACTTTTGTTTAGCTTGATCTATTATCTTCTGACTTTGATCTCGTATTAGCAGTTCTTTCTAGTTTATAGTGTGGTAATTGGTAACGCAGCTACTGCACCTCATAGCCGCGTGGCCTGCCCTGAAGGGCGAAAGAAAGAGCAAACAGTTAGGTATATACACCACAATCTCGCGTTCCCGGTCATGTCCAGTCTCGATATACTTTCTTGCGGCTAAGGATGCGCTTTTCAAAGCCGTTCTGACTCAGTGAGTGAGCAGTTCGTTCTTGCGCTGAAGGTCAAGCGCCGCACCTGTCTCTCCCGCATCCGCACGCCGCGTTCAGGGCTGCGTTTAACGACCGAATTTGCAGTACCAGGTCCGCAGGACCGTATCATTGTGCTGAGATGGCGGCATGCGGTGAATAGCACACCTTTACACACTAGATTCAAAGGTGCTGCACGTTCTGTTTTCTGGGTGCGAGAAGCCGGATAACAGGTCGAGTCTCCGTTGAGCTGGTGGAGTAGTTCTGCACACGCTTGTCTACATCTCACCGTCTTCGCGTTTTCACACACGCGTGAACTTGACTGCCACCCTTGTCTCGAATTTCAACTACTGACGACTAGCGGGCCAAATGCCCTTTCAATGCTCTTCCTTGATCTCGACTTTCCACATTTGCCATTCTCTGCAGGACCAAATCCTCCAACCAAATGCAAGACGCGCTGATGCAATTGAGCCTTTAACTCCAGTTCTTCTTGGTATCCTACCCTTCGTGTCATGAAGTGATGCAAGCAGTTTCTTCCCAAATCCAAAAACGCCATCCAATCGTCTACGACCTGTTGTACATGTTCGACCCGAGCGCCATGCCATGTATGCAAGCGTGGCATTTCCAGATGAAAGCGTCACGTCTGGTTTGTTAGTCCAAGATCTTCTTCCAGCCGTCCGGCACGACGACTCTGCGGCCGTCCTCTGCGACGCCCACGCGGAACCTCTCCCAACGCGCATCTTGACCTGCCCCGATGAGCACGAGCTCCGAGTCATTGAGCCAGCCGATTACTCCCTTCGGCGGGCGACCACCGGCAACACCCTGGATCGGCGTGTTCCAGTTCAGTCCTCTTCCCGACGCAGCCGACGTGTTGCCCACAGCAGCAGTGTTGTTGCTCCGACGCGCATTTGCCGCCCACAGCTCAGGTTCCTCGCCAATCTCGAAGTGTGCGGTCGCCGTGGAGTATGTGTCGGAGAAGACGCGAGGCAGCATGGGTATCTTGGACAGGATGCCCCATCTCGGTTGGTGAGAGGGCTCAGCGGCACCATTGCCGCACTCGAGGGCACCGGCGAAGTCATTGCTGGCAATACTCGGAGGGCCGCCCCGATCGGAGGACGAGGAGGGACGAGGCGAATTGTGGGGCAGATCGAAGATGTGAAGCGTGCCCTTGTCTGACGTCACAGCGAGGAAGGCGTTCGAGGGCGACAACGCGATGGAGAAGATGGTGGCCGGGTCGATGCCGCGCCTGAACTCGCCCAGCTTCGCGCAGCTGCCGACGCTCCATAGGCGGATTAGGGTGCCCTGCTCGCTGGCGGTGGCGATGATGGAGCCGTCCGGGCTGAGCGAGAGGGCGCGCAGAGCGCTCGAGTGGGCGGGGATGATGCTGACATTGCGAGTGGCGAGCTCGACGACCTGGACCTGGCCCGGCGTGCGGCCGGGGAAGACGACGATGTCCTGGCCCAGGCAGCACAGGCCGAACGGGTTGTTTGTCGTCTCAAACTCCTTGATCTCGACGGGCGGGGCGGAGAACTTGTACAAGTGGATGCTGTTCAGC
The DNA here is from genome assembly GCA_037356075.1 of Neofusicoccum sp. Z40. NCBI lineage: Eukaryota > Fungi > Ascomycota > Dothideomycetes > Botryosphaeriales > Botryosphaeriaceae > Neofusicoccum > Neofusicoccum sp. Z40. The sequence continues at coordinate 416,115 of JBAWJV010000006.1, forward strand.
AGCACGACGGCAATGTGGGCGCGGGTCAGGCGCACGCGCTGGACGGGCGTGCGCAGCTCGAGCGTGAACATGGCCTTCTGCCGGGACTCGTCCCAGATGATCATCTAGATGGGGCGGCGGACCTGTTTAGATGCTCCAGCTCGTCAACACCAGCGGGGGCCGGGGCAGCGCGGGCTTACCTTGTTCTGGGCGAACTTGGGCGACTTGCCGCCGCCAACGAGGGCCAGGTAGTTGGTGCGGTCAAGCATCTCGACGCAGCCGAGGCCCTGGCCCAAGCTGCGCACCTTGACGGGCTCGCAGGAGGGCGTGCTGTAGACGCGGAAGCCATGCTCGAGGGCGACGCCGAAGCACGAGAAGTTGCTGTTGAAGGCGGCGCTCAGCACGGGCGGGGCGGGGGCGTCGTCGATGGCGGCGCGGGTGTTCATGGCGGGCGTGGTGGTGGTGTGGACGCGCAGCGGCGGGCGTGTGGGCGCAGGCTGGCGCGAGCTCGGGCGTTGGCGCGCACGTCGCTCCTCCACGCGTCGGGCTGTTTCTGGAACAACGTATGGCCGCGGCCGCGCATCCCTGCCGCTTCCAGGAGGAGCGGAGGGACCCTTTGGAAATTAGGGGGAAGGAGCGGCCGACGACTCTCCACTGCCTTCTCCATCACCGCGACCTCAGCGTCCTCCTGTCCCTCCGCCCACCCGCACACCTCCACTGCCCGACCCTCAATTGACGCCGACAGTCGCTCGCTCCGTGCAGTCCTCGGCTCATTGACATTCATCTCCCCCCAATCCTCCCGGGCTCCGCCTGACTTCGCCCAGCATGAACGCCGTACGACCATCCCTGCCCTGTCTCGAGCCCGCGCCGCCATGCACTGCCGCCGCGCGCGTTCCGCCCGCGAGCACTTCGCTGACCGGTGCTTCGACAGATCAAGATCCGCAGGAAGAAGAATGTCAAGAAGGGTATCCAGTTCTGTCTGATGGTCTGTGGTGCATCGGGCACTGGTATGTAGCTAGCTCCGCATCCCAACACGCGTCTACGTGTCGCGCCCAGCTCGCCGTCGCTGACATCGCCGCCCATCGCCAGGCCGCACCACCTTCGTCAACACCCTTTGCGGCCAGAACGTCCTCAACCACAAGGACTCGGATGACCCGACCAACGCCCACGTCGAGGAGGGCGTCCGGATAAAGCCCATTACCGTCGGTACGCATCCAAGTCCACCCGTGCCTGCCAATCTCTCTGTCGAAAGAATTCCACTAAGCACAGTTCCCAGAATTAGAGCTCGACGAGGAGGGAACCCGCATCTCTCTGACCATCGTTGACACTCCCGGTTTCGGCGACCAGATTGACAACGAGGCCAGGTATGGAATACACTCTCGCCAGGGCAAACAAGCTCACTGCATTTGCTGATGCGACCACAGCTTTGGCGAGATTGTCGGCTACCTCGAGCGCCAGTATGACGACATTCTGGCTGAGGAGTCGCGTATCAAGCGTAACCCGCGCTTCCGCGACAACCGTGTCCACGTCCTTCTTTACTTCATCACGCCTACCGGCCATGGGTAATGCTCGCGCTCTCCTGACTCCGGTTTATGCGCTGACTAGATTCTCAAGCCTCCGTGAACTCGATATCGAGCTGATGAAGCGCCTCTCGCCCCGCGTTAACGTCATCCCGGTTATTGGAAAGGCCGACTCCCTCACCCCCGCCGAGCTCGCCGAGTTCAAGAAGCTTGTCATGGAGGACATTGAGCACTACCGCATCCCTGTCTACAATTTCCCTTACGACATCGAGGAGGACGACGAGGACACCGTTGAGGAGAACGCTGAGCTTAGGGGCCTCATGCCTTTTGCTATTGTTGGTTCGGAGGACTTCGTTGAGGCGAACGGCAAGAAGGTCCGCGCGAGGCAGTACCCCTGGGGAATTGTTGAGGTTGAGAACCCGAGACACTCCGACTTCCTGGCCGTGAGGAGCGCCCTTCTCCACAGCCACTTGGCGGACCTTAAGGAAATCACGCACGACTTCTTGTACGAGAACTACCGTACCGAGAAGCTGTCCAAGAGCGTCGAGGGTGGTGCTGCTGCGTAAGTTACAGCCTTTTCCGTGATGAACAATGAACAAATGCTAACTGTCCGCAGGGACTCGTCGATGAACCCCGAGGACCTGGCCTCTCAGTCGGTGCGCCTAAAGGAGGAGCAGCTTCGCCGCGAGGAGGAGAAGCTGCGCGAGATCGAGATCAAGGTGCAGCGCGAGATCCAGGAGAAGAGACAGGAGCTGCTGGCACGCGAGAGCCAGCTCAAGGAGATCGAGGCACGGATGCACAGAGAGCAGAGCCAGGCGCTCAACTCAGAGGCGGCCGAGACCCCCGAGGAGGCCGCTTGAGCGCGTACAACGACGAACGGGGGGTAATGGCAATGGGGGTGTACCAGTACTGGCTTTTTTCTTTTTTACGGCTCGGATTCCCCCAGCAACGGCGGATCCGACAAAATCTTCTAACGCAACAGGTGCAGGGAGCAGCTTTAAACGTCAGGATTCCTCTTTCTTGCTTGGAAAAGGTGGAGAGAGGGGTTCTGTTTGCCTGACAGGCGTCCTTCGAAGAACGCTGGCTACCTTCCTTTCACCTGTTTCATATGTCGACTCTGCCACCATCGGACAATCCTCCCCCTTTTGCACTCTTGCTTTTAACTACCACTACTACCCTCTTCTTGACTTATTCCCCGACTTTCTTAAGTTCTGATATGTAGTTAGCCTTTTAGTAATCGGTTGAAGTAGCGAATGAGTCTTGAGTTAACGTTGATCTGGCTAACTACTCAACAAAAATTGGTCTGGCATATGCTATGGTTGTCACCGTCATCCTCGTCATCAAATTGATGGAACGTGATTCTGGTCCGGTATCGTTTTTCTCGGCCCGTTGGGCGCCCGGACAGGTTTATAGTTCGACTATTTTCTGGTGAATGCCACCTGGGCCCGTTTTTGTTAGATTGGGTAGTGGGAGACTAGTCACCGTTGCGGCTTGCCCGTCGACGGACGAAAATAGTGTTAAAAGTACGTACGTGCAACGACCACCAAAAAGTCAGCCTCGAAAATGCCTTGCAGGGCTACGAGGCAAGGCAGAGACAGGAGCGGGCAGGGCAAAGCTTAATCGTATTTGCACGCACACGGCACACACCTTCTCTTTATTTTAGTCATTGAGAAGGGAGCAGGAGTTTCAGAGCTTAGGTAATGATCTCTCTTTCGATCATGCTAATGACGTAGGTAGATGACTTTTCTCTAACACTTTCGGCTTCCAACCGATGACAAACAGTTGTAGTGGTATCATGCTGATGCTTCTTTTTTTAGTGCGACGAAAAGAGGAAGGTCGACCCCCCCCCCTCTTTCTCCCTGGTAACGGAGACAAAGAGCCAAGACGAACGCCAAGTAAACAGGCGCAGTTGCAGTAAGGAAGATGAAAAGACCAAGAACGCTGGGCCACCCGTTCGCCTTGTTCGCTATGCAGTAATACCGACGAATATGAAAACCCTTAAAACGCCTATTGATGCAGAACGACTCGAGCATGGTCGAGAAGTTAAAAAGATTGAAAGGAAAATGAGAAATCCAAGATGCAGGTCATTAATGCATCAACCTTATAAAGCAGAGTAAGGGTTGAAAGAGTGAGGCAGACACGGGAAAGAGAGAGGGCAGACTTGCGCGCACCAACCTTAAAAAAAGCTGGACGAAACATATAACCTCCTCCCATCTCGTACCGCTCCCGGTCCCGATCCCGATCCCGATTCCGGTCTCGGTCCCCGGTCCGGGCGGACCATCTTTTTTCAACCCCTTATGTCGTGCGTCGTTCGTGTCATGTCGTTGTCGCGCAGCTTGTCTTGACGTCGACTGACGTCGAAATGGTCGATGCTGCTCACTTGCTGCGCCTCCTTCTTCGCCTAATCTTTCTCCAGCCCGCTTCGTAATCCACCATTCTCCAACGGAGACACCCCTCACAAACTCCGTCGTCAGGGATCCAAGCACAGAGAGCTCCCTTCCCCCGTCCATTACTCGCCGAGTGGATAGTGCCCACCCATGCTTGCTTCGCTGTCACCCTCCTCTTCTCATTCGCTCTCCGTGGCCTTGGTATCGTCCGATAGTGCATCATCAACACAGCCCCTCATTGCTTCAACTGCACCCCCAGATCCATCAGCTTGACGCAAGCGTCCCACTGCGCCTCATCCACACTCTCCATCGCCGGCGCCAGCACGCCATCCCTCTTATCCGAGAACAGCAGCCGATTCGCCAACCACGACGTGTTCTGCTGCCCGTTCTCCGTCTCCGCAGCAGAACCACTACCACCCGCCATACCCGCACTCCTCTCCCAAACGACCGGCGCACCGCCATCCTGCGCAGTAGCAGCAGCCGCCCGCGCAACCCCCGCATTGGGATCAAGCCTGGTGACGAAGCTAACCCAGTAGTCATGGATAGCCGCCTGCAGCGGCTCGAGCGTAGCATTCTTGCCCGTGAAGCCATTCCACACGCTCTGGCTCTCGGCGATATGCGTTGCGGCGCCGACGTCCCAGCGGTAGGTCCAGACGGCCGCGTTGGCCGCGCGGGCGGGCAGGCTCCAGGCCGCGAACAGGTTTGGGCAGACGTAGCGGATGTCGCCGTAGAGGCGGGCGGCGAAGCCGCGGAAGTCGGAGGCGGAGAGGAGGGGCGCGTAGTGCGGGTGTGTTTGGAGGGCGGTGAGGTTGGCGGGGGGAAGGGTGGGGAATTGGGAGAGGATGAAGGCGTTGGCGGTGGAGAGGGAGGTCCCGGCGGAGGCGGGGGTGAAGACGATGCCTTCGTGCGAGGTGTCGCCGAGGAGGAGGGGGATGGCGTGTTCGTGCGCGGCGTAGAAGGCGCTGTAGGTGTACTCGCGCACGAGGTCGCCGTCGAGGATCGGGCTGTACATGTAGACGGGGGCGGCGGGGCCGCCGGGGAGAGGCACGGTTTTGCTGCGGGTGGCGGTTTGGAAGGTTTGCGTGTCGATTTTGCGGAGGCAGGCGAGCGAGTCCCATTGCCCTGCGCAGCCGGTCAGGTTGAGGATGTTGTCGTACTGGAACTGGGCTTCTTCGGCCGTGTGGAGAGGCGGCCAGGCTGCCGATTCGAGCGCTGCCCCGACGAACATGCCCTGCGTTGCCGGGTTCGCCATGTGGATTACGACGGAGCCGGCTCCTGCGCTGGCACCGCCCAGCACGATATGCGCCGGATCGCCACCGAACGAGGCGATGTTCTTTTGCACCCACGAAAGCGCCTTGAGCTGGTCTTTCAGCCCATTGTTGACGCTGAAGTCAGGGGCAGACGCCGGGGACATGTTGGGCTTGGGCACGACGCCGCCCAGGAAGCCGTAGGGACCAACACGGTACGTTAGTGTAACAACGACCATCGTGTTGCCGCTTGACTGAATCAGTGCAGTGCCGTTGGGTGACTGCGCGGACCCGCTGAAACCGCCCCCTTGCACGTAGAAGAAAACGGGCAGTGCGGCGTCCGCGGCGGCCGTGGACGGGGCGTAGACGTCCAGTTTCAGACAGTCTTCAGAGAAGCGCGGGTCTCCGGGCTTGGTGTCAACGCCTATACATGCTGGACCGTGCTGTGGCGGTTGGTGAGTACTGAGAACTTGATAGTCCGGAAAGGGAGAGGAGGAAAGCAGAGAGAAAGACTGGAGAGAGGATCTTACTGAATCGGCCTCGTATTCTTGGTTTGCAATGTTCACGTCTCTGGGAGCAGCGAACCGTAGGTCACCGACTGGAGGTGCGGCGTAGGACATACCCAGCCACTGAGTGACGCCGTTGTTGAGAGCTGTACCTCTGTAAGAAGCATAGCCCAGGTTGACCAGAGGGTCGACAGCGGCGGCATTGAGGGCCAAGAGAGCAAGAGAGCAGAGTGTTGCGCGCATGATGGTGTAAACAGACCAAGTGCCGAGTGCCAGAAAGGCAGTCTTTAACGTGCTGGCGACACGGCGGCACAGCCTTGCTTGGAGTGTCTCGATAAAGGCAGGGGAGTAGGAAATTCACGCGCGAAACAATCTGTGACAGAAAATCAAATGCTCTGACGCCGCAGGGACCCGGCAGTATTGAGGCTTTATTATTTTTTTTTAAATTTCGATGCTTGGGGGCGAAGCGAAAGTCATGAGAGCGAGTCTGGCTGGTCAGCACGGTCTGGGCCGGCAGGGGCCGGTTGCGCGCGCCAAAAGAGGCTGCGCAGGAAGACCGATATACCGAAAGGGGAAAGCACGAGGCGACGGGGCCGGTGGCTGAAGTTGGGTCCGCGCGCTGCAGCGACTCCGCGAGAATAGGAAAGACGCTGCGGACGAGGCGCGGCGGCTATAAGAAGACAGTGCAGGAGAGCAGACGACGCATTGATGATGCTATGGGAGGCTCGCCGGCGCATCCGCGCGCACCAGACGTGGGACGGCACGCGGGACGCCTGTCGGGGCCGATGCGTCATCGAGATAGGTAGCCGTTGCTATCAAAGAACGAATGCTACGGGCCCTTATTTCGTCGCGATGGCGGTGTCAATGCGGGGCACGTTGGCGGGGGGGAAATTGGACGAAGAATGGGCTGATGATGGGTAAGCGCGTATTCGCCAGGCGCCAAATTGGACTGTGGTCTGGAGCGTGGTCAGCGCGTAGGCTCCCAGGCACCAGCGCGCGCCGGAGGAGCGGCCCTTTCCAGGCCCACCGCCGGGAGCACTGCTCGGCGGAGGATGCGGCGGGCGACGGTGCGGAGCCACGGCGGTGCGTGCCCAGGGCGCGGCGCGCTGGCTGGTGTGTCGCGTCGCGGGTGGTGTTGGCTGCTGCGGCAGTGAGGGCGGCCGGGGCAGGGCTGAGCCGGCGCGCCAGTTGCTAGCGGCTGATCGCGCTCTATTTTTTGCCCGCGCTCGGCCCTCTTGCCCTCTCATTCCTTCGTCTTTCACTGCCGAAAGCTTGTCGCCCTGCTGCCGCACTGCTCTGTACCTATGCTTATCAGCTGACCTGGCGCCGTGTTTGCAGCCGGCCTGCAGCTCCTCGCGTCCGACGCCGTCAGCCCCCCGCGCACATGGAGAAGTCTTCGCCGCGTGACCCCGTTCCTGCGGGCTTGCTGGGCATCCATGGTGAGGTCTGTCTCCGTCTTGAGGGTGTGCTGATGCATGTTCGTGGATGGCCAGCCGACGGATATAGAGGCGGGAAGTGGTGGTTGGCCAGTAAAGAGTGAGCCGCGCTGGCTTATTTCACCATCGCCGTTTGCAGTGCCAAGACCAGCAAGAACTTGACTCATCAGGCATGTATCGTTTCATATTTTAGGAAGGTATGAAAAAGGTCTAGAGACACGAGAACGAACCCGTGGTCGCTCCAAAAATCCAACGCTCTATCTCCCACTGTCCAAATCATCTTCGGCATTACCACCCCTTAGAACAGCCAAGAAACGAACCTCTCGTAGAACGTCCTCTGGCTCGGGTCCTTCCTCATCGCCGCCTGCTGCGCCAAGAACTCCTGCTCCTCACGGTCAATGATGTCCTTACCGGTCCACAGGTCAGCCGTCTCGGCCTTGATGCCCTCGGTCTTGTGCCACCACTTCCACCCGAAGATCATGATCAGGTAAAGCGGAATCCCCAGGTAGCCGGTGATGAAGTTCTTGTAGTCGAAGTCGCCGTACTTGCCGTGCGTGAAGACCGAGAAGTTCTTGGTGAAGGCGATCAGGATGCAGAAGCCCAGCGCGATGTAGCTGCCCCAGATGCCGCCGGGCGACACATAGGCCAGCTGATCGTCACTGACATTCTGCGCCTTGCGGGCCTTGACGAAAAAGATGTGCGTCACCAGGATGGAAATCCAGGTGAGCAGACCGAAGATCGTAACGAGGTTGACAAAGTAACTTTAGATCCGGTCAGCTTTCAACTCGACGTAGGCAGAACATGAAGAGTAAACTTACCCAAACACCGTCTTCGAGTCATCAGATACGTTCATGTACGCGAGCAAGCAGAAGCACGACGAGAGACCCAGAGCGTACACGGGCACACCACGCTTGTCAGTGCGCGCAAAGATGGCGGGGGCCTTGCCCGTGCTTGCGAGACCATAGAGAGTACGGGACGCAATGTACAGATCCGAGTTGGACGCGGAGAAGACGAAGAGCAGGATGCATGCGTTTAGAATTCCGGGAAGAGCCTCGATCTGGGCGAGCTTGATGGCGACGACGAAGGGAGACGCAGCAGCGCTGTTGGACTTCTCGTTCGCAAAGGCCAGATCAGGCGAATTGTACGGGACGATCATGCCCAAAAGCAGGACGGACAGGCAGTAGAAGAACAGGATGCGGTAGAAGGTAAGCTTGATGGCCTTGGGAATCGTACGCCTGGGATTCTGAGCCTCGCCGACGGTGACACCAACAAGCTCCGTGCCGAGGTAAGCGAAGACGGCGTTAATCATCGAGTTCCAAAAGCCAAGGAACTTGCCCTCAGAACCGCCTGTGTACTCTGTTAGTTGACTACCAATTGCCAGAGGATCAAAGCAACTCACTCGCAATGTACGGCTTGAACGCGCCGGGATCGTTCCAGTACCTGAAGCCGGTCCTGTCATGGGTAGGGCCGCCGCCGAGGGCGAGGACCAGAGACAGGATGATCAAGCCAACAATAACAATGACCTTCAAGCTGCTGAGCCAGAATTCGAATTCGCCGAAGAACCGGACGCCGAAGTAGTTGATGCAGACAATCACGACAAAGAAGACAGTGATGAATACACCAGGATTGACCTCGTCCGCGGTGACCCAGTACTGAATGACCAGCGCAGCAGCGGTGAGCTGATTAGGCGTGACAATGATGTACTTGAACCAGTACGTCTACACGAGCGTTAGCACCATCTGCAGCAAGTAAGCTCGCCTCAGCTTCATGGTTGTACACTTACGTAACCCAGAGCGAATCCGAAAGCAGGGTCGACGAAGCGATTGGCATAACCAGCGAAACCACTGCCCAGGGGAAGCCAAGCCGCCATCTCTCCAAGAGCAGCCATAACCAGGAAGACGAGGAGACCGACGAAGGTGTAGGAGATCAAGATCGAGCCGGGGCCAGCCTGAGCCAGAGCCTTGCCAGTGCCGATGATCAAACCCGTACCTAGAAGACCGTCAGCCTTGTGCTTGTTTCACAAAACGCTCACCGACTTACCAATTGCACCACCAATGGCAATCATGGTAATGTGCCTAGCCTCAAGCCCACGGTGAAGGTTTTGTTGTTCACCGACGGCCTCCTGCACCTCGCCCTCGGCCGGAGCATAGTGAGCGCCGGCCTCGTACTCCGACTTCCCGAACTCGGCATCGCGGGCGACCTTCGGCTCGTCGGCCGAGGAAGAAGTGCTGTTGCGGTTCCAAATGGCCATGATGGTGGTTGCAGGAGCGAGAAAGAACCCTTCCGGTTTCTATGCCCGACCCAGGACGCCGCCTTTAAGTCCTCGCGCTATCTCACGGCGAGGAGACGGTGTTCTCGTGACGACTCTACGGATGGTCGTGATACCTGATGCGGGATGCAGGAGAGCCAGGCTAGCCGGGAGCGGAGCGAAGCGGCCGCGAGGGAGGCCGATATACTTTTTCAACCCAGCAAAGGGCCCCAGGCTGTCCGGAGTCAGAAGGACGAGAGAAGAGGGGCGGCCAGCGGCAAATAAGTACGGGCACACGTCGCGGGATAAGCCGAGGAGGAGTCGCGCCCTTTGATGACAAGGCGGGTTGCGGATGTCGTGACTGTGCAGCGCCCACGCAGCTTGGACGGGCGATGCTCTCGCCGGAGGGTCAGACGGGCGACGGAGAGATGGCGAGGCAAAGCGGGCACGCCGCGGGCAGCATCTTATAGCGGAAGATGGCGCACTCCGCCGAGCCCTTGCTCGCCTTGTATGGCCTCTTGTGCGCGCCGCCGATTTACCAGGTTGGGCAAGGCCCAGAAGCCGCGGTGTCACGGTCGCAGGCGGAAATCAGCAGCGGCCGCCGGCTTGTCAACCTTGCGCGCAGCCCGCCCGCGATCCTTGTGGTGGGCCAAGTCCGCCAAGCGCCAATACCAAGCCCGCGGCCGGCTGGGGGGCGCGTCCTGTTGACGTGATTTGCGGAGTCGCGCGCAGATAAGGGCGGATTCTGTTAGCCTTTGCTCTCTTGTCACGATGATAGCGCGGTTCCTGCGATACGCCGCGAGCGCGGTGGCCTGCGCCGATATAACGTCGCGGCGCCTGCTGGAGAGGGCGAGCGACTCTCACCGCGGCGGCGAGGCTGCGAGGCGCACCGGGCTGCCTGGCTGCCGCAGCCGCACCCGTCAGCGTCGCACGCGGGCTCGGCCGCGGTCAGCGAGACGGCTGGTAAAGCCGTTGGCTCGGTGCCTGCTGAGAGCCGTTCCTAGCCGCCGCGCGGCACGGCAGTTCCTGAGCGCTGCTTCTTTTCGGTGCGCTCCGCTGCCGCCGCCCGCCAGGCCAGCCAGGTTTTTTCCTCAACCAGCGCGCGCGATGGATTCGCGGCGTAATTTTGTTGAAGCGGCCCTCCCGGATCACGGCCGGGACCTTCCTGCACGTCTGAGTCGCGTCTGGGGTACTCCAGAGATACGAGCGTGCACGCGAGCGTCCATCATGCTGGGCGCCCCGTCAGCCGGTTAATTCCTTCTAGAAGATCTTCTGCGCGCAGTCAGCCCCCCTGTTCCTCGCGGACCGTTGTCTTAGCCAAGACCCAGGCTCTCCGCCACTATCTATATCAAATTTCACTAACGCGCTTGCGCGCGAGAAGGAATTTTTTCTTCTCTTCGGCATCGAATCTTACTTATAGCCTTGGCTTCCGTTTCAGACCAGAGGTAGGCCCGAATCCACGGCAGCCGGAGCTTGGTTGCGTTGGCGCGGCCCGTGCCAGTGGCTATAACATAACAAAAACCTCTCGCGACAAATCATTTACGGCACGATGGGCTTCAGGGTCCTCGAATCCTCCGCAATCGACTGCGGCGAGCTGTTTCCCCGCACTTTCGGCTTTGTCTCTGCGTTACCGAGGTTTGGATTTGTGGGTCTGTTGCTCTGCCATATCCTGCCACTCGCGTGTATGCGGGTCGACACCATGGTGGTTGTCGCTACAATCCTTCGATGGACAGTTTTCCTACAAATTCCGAGATCCACCGGGGCTTCGTGTCATTTTCAAATACCACGAGCATCTATAGCGTTGCTTGACTCGAGGATTCACCGAGCAATTTGCGACATCATGATTCGTTGCTCGAGACATAGGGATCAATGCGGTCTTTCTTGTCAGGCGTCAGTTGTTCAGGGTTTTCGGGTCTACCTCAACACGTACGCGCGGGTCTATCTGGAAGAATGCCTCAATAGCATCTAGGCTTCTTTAGCACTGCTGTAAGAGTGTCACATGTATTCCAATTGGTCTTGTTGGGTAGTAGAGGCATCATCACATTCAAGACACGTGTGCAAAGCGTTACTCGGTCTACGAAGAGGGTGATTCAAATCACTAACGATGCTCAATCACTCGCGAATAACACTAAACTGTCTCTTGACCTGCGCGGCTTGTCCTACAGGCTACAATAAACCTCTGACGATCACTCTGGCCTTTCCTTCGCTCCTACACTGCCTTCTAGATCAACGAAACATGGCTGCAGTGCCGATCTGGGCAGGACCTTGGACTCGGATTGAAGTCCGCGCCTTTGCACAGTAAGATATCTGCCTATGCTGTTCAAATTGAGTTGCGCTTTACTTCATCAGCATGGGCGAGACTCACGCCATTAACCGCGTGGCCTGGATCATTCAATTAGGATGAAGCGTGCTCACCTCACCTACAGGTCCGGACCCGGCCATCTCACAGATCAACTAGTCCAGTCAATTGAAATTGGTGGCTGTATTGGCAACATATTCAACCGCACATTTGCACTGAACAACAGCTTCGACATCATGACTCAGACTCTGCCGATCCAGGTGAAAATGTTCCTGTCATGCGCATACAACAGGTACGCATCTCTCATTATCTCTGCATCCCAGCACTAACGCTACCGTTGCCAAAGCTCTGGACAGCTCTTCCCCGAACTTGTCGAACCCGCATGCCAGCACTTCAACCAGAGCCGTGGTGACCCTTCTCCCGTCGCTAATCGGCACCTTATTGGCGAACACAGCTTCATCCTGCTCGAACAGATAGAAGTCTGCACGTGCTACCGGCGCCAAGGCATCGGAAGCGCGATGCTCGAGAATATGCTCAGCGAGGCTCTGCAAGTACAGCCGGACATTAGATTCGCCGTTTCGTGGCCATGTGCAAACGACAACGACCTGGCTGACATGGGCTACCCAAGCGGCTCTTGCGTGCCAGCCGGGCTGGGCCAGAAGAGAGCCGAAGACTTCCATGGAGCGATGGGCTTCCGCCGGCTTGGGCGGACGCGGTGGTGGGCCAAGCCTCTGATACGAGAGGAGCGCTGAAGGATTCTGGAGTGGCTGAAGCGGTATCAAGGGCCGATGACAAGCATATTTGAAAACTGGGGGCGCGTTAGGCATCGCCGGAAGCCAAATTGGGAAGGAGGTTACGGTTCGGATTTGGGCGCTCGCGGAAAGGCTTGAGAAACATGCAAATCCAAGTTTCCGAGCTCGGTCAGGCGATCGCGACACCACAGGCATGAATCCAAGCACTATTTATAGCAAGCTTATCCGAGTCCGAGGCCTCGGTGAACAAGAGGCCTGGTGAAGTCTTGTCTGGGACGCCGGAAAGCTAGGGAGGCTCCGTCGCGCGCCCGCACGCCCGCCGGGTGGCTTTCCCGCGCAGATCGCTTAGTCAGATCGCGTAAGGCTGAACTACCCGCGTCGTCGTCTTTGCCCGCAGCAGCTCGTCGCGTCATTTGCACCGCACCCACGCGCCTCCAGCATGCTCTTCCACGCAACACAGCCTTGATCACCAATACCACCTTTCTTCGAGCGCCCGCCACTGCCAATCATTCGGCGCTACTCTGCACTTCCTCTCCTCGCCACATCCCACCTCGCCCTCTCCCGCAACCCACCATGAACAAAATCCGCCAAATCAAAGAGCTCAACAAGCGCGAGCTCGAAGCCGGCGTCACCCCCGAAGGCTCCTGGCACGCCGACTATCGCGACACTGTAAGCTCCCTCCCCTCTCTCCTCCCTAACGCAATCGGCTCACGCACGTAGGCATACATCTACATCGGCGGGCTACCCTACGAGCTATCCGAAGGCGACGTCGTCGCCATCTTCTCGCAGTACGGCGAGCCGGTCTACGTCAACCTCATCCGCGACAAGGAGACGGGGAAGAGCAAGGGCTTCGCGTTCCTGAAATACGAGGACCAGCGGAGCTGCGACTTGGCGGTCGATAATCTGAGCGGTGCGCAGGTTATGGGCCGGGTGATTAGCGTCGACCATACGAGGTATAAGAAGAAGGAGGGGGAGGAGGTGCGGGATAATACGTATGGGCTGGGAGAAGAGGAGGAGGAGGGTGCTGGTGCTGGTGCTGCGAAGAAGGCGGCTGAGACGGAGAGTGAGAGTGAGGAGGAGAGAAGGCCGGTGTTGAAGGAGGAGAGGGAGCTTGCGGAGCTTTTGCGTAATCAGGATGATGATGATCCTATGAAGGCGTATCTGGTGGAGCAGAAGAAGGAGGAGGTGGAAGAGGCTGTGAGGGAGTGGAAGGCAAAGAATGGATCGAAGAAGAAGGATGACAGGAGGAAGCACAGACATCACAGGTCGCGGAGGGATAGGGATTCCGACGATGAGGAGAGGAGGCGTCGCAGGAGGCGCCATCGCAGCCGGTCGCCGACGGAAGAGAGGTCGCGGAGCAGAGATCGCAAGCGACGCGACTATTCGGAGGAAAGAGACAGGAAACCGAAGAGAAGAGATTACTTGGAGGAGAGAGATCGCAGAAGCAGGAGACGCGATGACTCGGAGGACGGCGATCGCAGAACCAGACGCCGGGAAGAGGATGAAGATAGGGACCGACGGGACCGACGACGCGATTACTCGCGAGACAGAGAGCGGAGAGCCAAGCGTCGAGACGACTCGGAAGACGGGAACCGGCACGAGCGCCGACGGGACCGTTCTAGGGACGCGGAAATGAGGGACAGAGATTGAAACGGGTATTCGGCAACTTGAATCTTGCCTTTGACGCTGATTCTCATGCTCCATGGCTGGAATGCCTACACTGGCGAAGCATCAGCAGTCGTCGATTATGACGTTCCCTACAGGCCCTTCACTGGACACCGGATCTTGGTTCGTCAGATCAGACTTCAACTCCGATTACGCAGACGAACGTCCTGAGCGTAGACACGTTCGTACCATCCCGGTAGCTCACCCGTTAAAAAGTTAAATAATAATGTCGAAAAAGCTATTGCAGACCAAATTTCATGCACAACTTGTTTGAGCTTGGGATATTCAAAGGTATAAATGAACTACCTGACCTGAGTGTGTTGCGAACTGCGAACAAACGCCAGCGCGTCCGCCTCGTTCGATCCAAATACTCCACGCATTGTCTTCGCTGTCGCCTCCATCTCCCTCAACGATGCGGCTTTTAGCTCGTCCTCGCTCCAACCGTCCATCGTAGTAAAGAATGGTACAATACTCGACGACTTCCACGCTGTGACGCCGTTGTACCTCGTATACAGCAGCGTGCACGCCAGAAACGCCACAGCCATCAACACCTCCACCAGAGGCAGGGCCAGCCAGCCCCAGTGCACGTCAATGTACTGCTCCGTCACAATATGATAACCTTCAGACTCGGTCGCATTCGGGCTGATGCCGAGCGCGTACGACATGCTCGTCGCTATCCTCGCCACCGTGTCATTGATTCCCGAGGACTTATACAGCGTAACACCAAAACCAAACGGATCGTCCGTAGAGGAAGAGAAGATGGTTGCGAGGTAATTGGCGATGCCGTCGTTATCCGCCGGATTGACGCTGAAGGTGCGGTTGGCGCCGCCATCGAACCCGGTCTCATTATCCGCCACGGCGAAGCTGTTCCAGTCCTCCGGCGCGAAGGTGTTGTTGACGCCCTCGAGGGCGTAGTCCGTGAAGGGACCGGCCGCGAAGACGCCCTTGGTCACGGTGACGTTGCGGTACGTGCGCGCGCACCAGCGGATGGAGCATTCGACGATGTCAGGGGTGCGCAGGCCGAAGCAGTCGGTGCCCGAGCAGGCGTTGTCGACGTAGTTGGGTGTGAAGTTGGCGGTCGCGAAGTGGGCGAGGGTGCTGGTGACGGCGCCGCCTTCTTTGACGTTGCCGCTGTTTGCGTAGTGGAGGGCTTCGACGGTGGAGTTGAAGTACGTCCGTATTGTTCCGCCGGGGCTGGAGCCGCCGCTGGCTTGGAGGTGGAAGCCTCCGGGCGTTGTGTAGTTGCAGTCCGTGCCGTCCCGGATGCCGGTCTTGCAGTCGACTTCCGTTTCTGAAGTCACGTTTACGCAATTGCTGGTTACGGCTAGGGTGGTCAGATTTGGCCAGAAGCAGTTCCCTGTTGAGCAGTCGAATTGGACTGGCGAGTTCATGTCGTACAGGCCGTTGAGAATGGCACCTTGTATCTTCGAGTCCATCCTCAGAGCTACCATGTTCGACAAGTCGTCGTCGTCGTCGTCAGCGCCTCAATACCGCGGAAGAAGATTTCAAAAGGAAGACGTAGAAGAAGAAGTCCAGGAACGACATACCGCCAACATCAACCTGATACCTCGGAAGCCCCGTATCATAGACCTGCACAACCCCGAACGCCGCACCCCCAGCAACGCTCTTCTCCCGGCTCGGAAACGACAGAATCTGCTGCGCAAACGGCGAAATCGCCAACGCCACCACCGTAATCGCCGCCCCCCAAGCCGCCAACTTCGTCCGAACATTCAACCTCCACGCCAGCACTAATGCGCCCAAAGGCCCCCTGCTCGCCTCGTCGAACGTCTGCATCTCGCCCAGCGCGCGCGGCCCGTTGCCGCAGCTGAAGTGGATCCACTTCAGCTGGCTGATGCACGACGCGACGGGCACCATCAGCGCGGCCTTGGCCAGCGTCGCGAAGACGGCGATCAGCGCATTCGGCGAGATCAGGAAGCGCCAGTTGGCCACGGCGCGCTGGCTGTAGCCGAGGAGGAGGCCGATGATGGTGAGGGTGAAGGCGAGGCTGAGCAGGGCGCCGCCGATCTCCCACCACCAGTCGCGGAGGGAGAAGGGGTTGCGTTGGAGGGTGGCGGTGGTGGTTGTGGTGGTGGGGTACTCGGGGGACGACGGGTGGTGAGTGGGTGGGGAGTAGAGGGAGGGTTGGTAGGGGGTTTCGAGGATGCGGGTGCGGGGGCTTTTGAGGTGTCGGGTGCTTGAGTCGTCCTCGTCGTCGTCGTATTGGCTCGTCCGGGTTGAGGCGTTGTAGTCGTCGTAGTAGGGGGGTGAATATGTCCAGGAGTCCGGGGGCATGGGGACGTGGGCGAATTGGAGCTGGGTGAGCGCGATGCTATCGCTGCTGCGCCTATGCTCGTTTCGGTAATCCATCTTGAGCTGGAGGTCGAGGCGCAGAGTGAATGTCTGCGCTGCGGACTGTGTTCACTTAACCGCGCTGCAGGACCGAAGTCAATGGATCTGGACTTCAAAACATGCGGATCTTCGGAGGAAGCGTTGTATTTTAGGATTGCGGGGAATCGCCACGCTGCAAATCTCTGGGGGCAGCATCTGCAGAGGGATCATTAGGATGCGGGCTAGCTAACTCTTAAACACACGGTGTGAGGCTGTGGGCCAGATGTGACCACCCAAGCCACGGAAAAAAAAAGTTGGAGCACGCTTCAGCCTTGTACTTTTTCCGGCGTTCATGCAGTACGCACTTCCCCATAAGGCATCGTTTCGGGAGCGGTGCTCTCGTGAAATCCGATTGCTAGGCTCTCTTGGGATGACAGGTTCTGTCTCTGGCATGGCTGCTCTCCCAGGCAGTGATTTGCTGACCGAAGGTGGAGGATGGCGAAGCACTTTGGTTATTGTTAGCATACGGCCACAAGCGTGGGGTCTAAGAATAGCGATGGCGAGCGGGGCAGCGGCAGCGGCGTCGGTTCGCGTGTTGGGGGCGGTAACAGAGTATACATAGAAACCATTGGCCCACCGCTCATGCAGCAGTGCTTACAAAACCACTCCCAGGTCAAAATGTTCGGAAATAGTACTGTGACATCTCCGCAGCATGTGCGAATATGCCGCTCAATTTAGCGTGAATACTCCAATCGCACTACTGACATGCCTGTCTCTGGGGGCGTATGAGATCGGTTCACCGTATGACAACAGCAGGGCTGCAGTAGCTCAGACGTGGTGAAATCAAGCAGCCATCCGCATACGAGAGTGCACCGCAGCAATAATATCAACGAACGTTTCAACGAGGTGAGGGAGGGAGGTAGATGAAGAAAGTGTCACCATCGCCATGCACGTGCAAGCACCCTGCTGCCTGTTGCCTGTTGCACAAACAAACGCAGCAGCGGAAAGAGCAAACGGGCGTCGCGCAGCATATAACTTCTACCCCTCCAACCTTCAACCCTCTCTTCTTCTTTTCCTCCACCCCCCGACGAACAACTCATTCCACTTTCACTCTGCCAACCAAGCTCTTCTCCTCTTCTCATTCACCCCAACACCAACCCAACGTCAAGCACCATGGGCACCCGTCACCTCATTCTCGTCTACTACAAAGGCGAATACCACATCGCGCAGTACGGCCAGTGGGACGGCTACCCCTCCAACCAAGGCGTCGCCGTCCTCCACTTCGTCCGCACCGCCGCCAACCTCGCCAAGCTCAAAGCCGCCATCGACAACAACCTCCTCTACGAGCCGACAAGCGAGCAGTCACGCTCGTTTGTTGACGAGGCCAGGCGCCTGGAAGCCGAACAACAAGAGCAACCTCTCCGAATGAGCGACCTCCTCAAGCCACTAACATACCCCAAGGACCCCGACGCCATATTCTACAACGAGCCCTTCAATCGCGTCGCCCCGACCCTGTCGCGGGATGCTTCTGCGCGGATCTTGCAGTTGGTTGCCGACGCGAAGGAGCCGGTGCCGATCGAGAAGGATATGGACTTCATTGCGGATGGCCTCATGTGCGAGTGGGCGTACGTCGTTGATCTCGATGAGGGCGTGCTTGAAGCGTATGGTCACAGGGCCGCGGAGACTCGGCCGATGGGATGCGCGAGGTTCGATGGCTTGCAGAGCGTGCAGGAGCAGGGCTGGCGCCCCAAGATGGTGGCCAAGTTCTTGCTCGATGACTTGCCGGAGAAAAATGACTTCATCGAGAAGTGTGAGACAGGCCATTGCAAGGATAAAAAAGTTGAGGACAAGAAAGTGGAGGACAAGAAAGTGGAGGACGAGAAAGTGGAGGACAAGAAAATGGAGGACGGAAACGGAGAGATGGATCACTGAACGGGAAATGCGTGACAGATTGTCGCATTGATCGATGGATACACATCAAGGCAACAAGGGTAAAACTCGGTTGATTGAGCTGGAATCAGGTGGCGTAGAATGACCTTTTTGGAGGGTATCGACCAAAGAATACCTTCGGAGTATCAAATCAGGGGAAATATGATAGACAGGCCAGAATGCCTGTTAAGAACTTCAATTATCTTGAACAAATGCCTAGTCATGCGCTGGTGCATGTTGCGGTACAGGTCTTTCCTCATTCAAGTGCCTCTTCTTGAAGAACCTTTCTGTCGAACCCATTGGAAACGGGAAAAACAAGGCCTCTTGGCAGAGCAAGTGCCCAAGAGTGTAATACCCCAACAGGCCGCTCATGAATGCAAAAGCTCCGCCCGCTTTCTTCAACGCAACTGATGTGTCCGGCTTGCTGTCAGCTGCGGCGAAGTAACTTGCGGCGACGAGGCCGAAAGCAAGCTCGACGGTCGCAAAGATGCCAATGTAGACGAGATTTCTGCCCAAATTATTCAGAACGCATCCGAAAGGTTGTGTGGTTTCACTTACACTGGCAAGGAACCGATCAGGAAAAAGGTGTTGAAGACAGTCCACACTTGACTGTGTCAGCGAAAGCACGGTATGCAACCCCAGAGAAGAATATAAACTTACTAATCATGAAGAGCCCGAGCGCATTGTTATACTCAGCTGTGTCAGTCCCATATGCAGCGGTCACTCCGAACGACGGCGTAACGATGGCGCCAAAGCCAGCGTAAAAGAGTCCTGCGTCAATGAGATTGTTTCCATTCAATGACGAAGAGCCTTGCTCCAAACTCACCAAAGGCGCTCAGAACCGTATACCCATAGGAATTTCCGCGAACCAGCTCCCACTGAGCAGAGATGACCATTCCAATCCCTGCTGTAAAGAAGAAATTAGCTATGAAGACGTTCGTTGTCGTGACACCGCGCCATTCCATGAGTGAACAAGATAGAGTCGTAAGAGTTGTCGCAAAGGCGCCAATGGCCAGTGCAGTCTGGCAGAGTGTCAGCTGGCGTCATCCAGTCAGGAATCATGCGAATTGTACTGGACTCCCCAAGTTGGTACCGACGGAGGGAGATATCACAATTGGCCTCGAAACTTCGGAGAAAGCGTGCTCATATTCTGGTCTGGAGCCATTGCTGGTTACTCTCAGATCAATAGTAGGGAGATCCCCATTCGTGTCTTGCTTGGACATTGTGAGGCCTGGAGAAGTGCGGAAATGGGAGCGAGGTGGTCAAACGGATTGAGCCAAGTAGAGGATCTAGAAGGCCGAGAGAACAAAGGAACAACAGAAATGTTAGAAATGCAGCAGAAAGGCTTCCAAAGTATCTCAACCTAACCAACGCGCAATTGTGAACGATAATCGCGTCTTTCTTGGTGTATGCATGGTTAAGTCTTCTTGTGCGCTAGGTAAAAGCCATGATTCAGGCCAAGCAATACGCCTGAATATATGCGGTGACAGATTGACAGTGCTAAAACATGTAGGCTTAGGCGACTTGTTGAACGGCAGATGTGTCTGGTGCTTGAGATAGAACTCGGGAAGCGGTGGCACTCTAACCAGGGGCAGGATGTGCAGCAGGGAAAACCATGGATGGTAGAGCAAGAACCCTGGCTGATCTGATAACATTGGTAGTGAATGCGCAATGGCGTCTCGTTGCTTTTTCTCGTGGTGGTTTTGAGAGGATGTGGTTGATCGGTTTCCAGGAGCGTGGAGCACGGCATCGATTACCCCAGTCACGTCATTGTCGACGCGACATCGCCGCGGGGTCTCCGCCGGCTTGCCCGGAGCCATAGAGCAAAAAGGCAGGGAAAGGGAGTCTGTCTGCAGCTGCGGAAAATATGCGCGACCGGTTCGCATATATTGTGACACTGGTGCATACGGATTCGAAGCATTCATCTGGATGCAAAGAGCAGTTCTGTCTTATCGCCCTCTCCCATCCATACGCGTGGTTCAACCCCCCCCAAGTATGAAACTCTGTAGCCTTGCTGCTGCAGTACTTTGCGAGCCAACCTTGTCAATTGGTGCCAGGTCAACGAAGGAGCATGGGAGTGTCGCTTGCGATAGGTACGCGAGGGTTCGAGCAGGAATTCGATTCGAAATCGGGCACAGTTACCCCGGAGGGTTCTAATAACGATAGGGTGCTGCTGATACTATTAATGGGTTTTATGAAGTGGTCAAGCACATATTGCCAGTACTAATCTGCAAAAGAGTTCTTGCGGGCGATGGCCGTAGTTTTCAAACCGCAGTAAATCGTAAAAACCCAGAGATTGAAGATTGGTGGAGCTAGAAAGAAGCACACTCTCTCAAGTTGAGCTGGCACCTTATATTCACGTCAGCCTTAGCGCAATAATTAGTATTGGGGACCGGAATCAAAGAACTCCTCGGCCATCTCGGCGATGAGCCGATCAGAAGCGCTTCGATCGCCAACTCTCCATTTCCAACATTGCCGTCGATACTAATCATCCGTAGATTGTGCACACGAGACCCTCACGACAACATACCTCTCCGTCAAGGTAAGTGAAGGGGTTTACCAGCGCCCTACTCGAGTCATGGCCGTCACTCAGATCTCTGGGGCGGTTCCTTATGCATGGCCGTACGATGCATCGTTCTCGCGCGAAACGACGGCTCTAGTCATCATAGACATGCAGAATGACTTCTGCTCTGAAGGAGGATACATGACGCACCAAGGCCACGACATCTCCGGTACGCGAGCCATCATCCCAGCGGTCCAGTCCGTTCTTGATGCTTTTCGCCAAGCTGGATGGCAAGTATACCACACGCGAGAAGGTAGTGCGCCACACTCCATCGTTGTTTGAGCATTCGCAAGGACAAGCTTACCTGATTGGACAAACGCAAGGCCATCGTGCCGACCTCTCCACCCTCTCGCCCAGAGAGGCGTTTCGCTCCCGCAACAACGCGTCTGGTCAAGGCATCGGCGCACCCAGTCCACTTGGGGGACGGCTTCTCATTCGCGGAGGCAAGGGTCACGACATCATCCCTGAGCTGTATCCGATTGAGGGAGAACCGGTCATCGATAAGCCTGGCAAAGGAGCATTCGCTCATACTGACTTCGAGCTCCTCCTGCGCAACAGAGGCATCAAAAATCTCCTCGTTGCAGGGGTGACGACCGACGTGTGTGTGAGCACGACGATCCGTGAAGCCAGCGACAGAGGGTTTGACTGCGCAATCCTGAAAGACGCCTGCGCGAGCGTCGAGGAGGAGCTGCACGAGGCGACGCTGCAGAGCGTCGTCGGGGAGGGCGGGATTTTCGGGACGGTCTTGAGTGTTGAAAACGTGCTCGAGGCAATGGGCCAGGCTGCATGTCGGAGGTAGTCGCTGGCTCATGCGTGCAGGTGGCGGCTGAGCGTGGATCCACGGTTGGTGGGCGAAACAAGGACGGCCGCATTCAACCTTGTCGGGTAACTTTGGCAAACACCATGATCCAGAGCAAATGAGCAAAGCTTGCGTCGGCGGAGTGAGGGAGCGCGCGCTGGCCCGGAGGCTACCAAGCTTTGACAAGCTCGCTTGGTGGGCGATCTGACCTCGATGCCTCGTTTTTGTCCGGAGGGCGTGTACCTCGCAGCGAGACGGCTGCGAAAAGGGCAGGTAAGCCAGGGATGCCCGACAAGGAGCGGCGGCCGCGGACGCCAGGTTGAGTGACGATAGGCGCAGGCTTGCATGCGGCGTCGTGGCAGTGACAGCGGAGTCGTCAGCGGGAGGCTAGACGCCTGCTAAATACGGGCGCAGACGAGGCGCCGCGCAGGCCCGTGGCCATCGCAGCGCACGACGCCGGAGCGGGCGTGTTCCGGCGCATTCGCGTCGCTGCCAGGGCGGCGGGCAGGAATGCGCAGCTTCCTTGCGCAAGGTTTGCGGCGGCCAGGGGCGCGGCCGGCGACACGCGCAAACGCGTGGCCCCGGGGCGCGCACCGAGGAACGCAGCGCGAGCTTAAAACCCCGCGGCGGCTGCTAAACAGCGCTCGTGTTCGACATGGCACGGCCGTCGGCAAGGACGCGGGCGCCGTCACAGCAGTGAATCTGTAACACTAGCCCCGAAGCGAGGGGTTCGAGAAGGAAGCCCACTCCGCCGCTTATAAGCGCCAATCAGCCCGCCGCGCACCTGCACCGCCGCCGAGCCCGCCCTCAGCTGAGCTGAAACACCGCGAAGAGCTGCTTGGCAGGGTCGCGATCGCTGAGCCCGTCACCCGCCGTCGACTCGTGCCCTCAATGCCCTGGCCGCTCGCCTCTGCGTCGACAAGAGCATAATTTCCGCCTCGGTCGCCGCGCCCGCCGGGCTCCACTGACCGCCAGCAGGCCTCCAGCAAGGCCAGCTTTCTTTTTTATCCGCACCTGCTCCTCGATCCGCCCCCAGCTTTTCCGCAAGCTCCAGTCTGCGCTCCGGCGGCCCATCGCGCCCACCATGCTGTCCTTCCGCCGGGCCCTCGTCGTTGCCGCCGCCCTCCTCACCTTCTTCGTCCTATTGCGATCGTCGCACACCACCGGCCCGTCCGCCAAGCTTGTCGTGCCCGAGTCCAAGCCTGCCTCGTCCGCTGCCTCCGCCCCCGACGCGAACGACGCCGCCGCCGCTGCGCCCAAGGGCGAGGCCTCGGAGCGGAAGACGGCCCAGACAGCGCCGCAGGCCGTCCCCAAGAAGCAGCGCCCTCAGATCGCCCTCGAGGACCTGCACTCGAAGCCCTTGCGCCAGCAGCTCGAATACCAGTTCCCCTACGACCCCCAGTCCAAGTTCCCCGCCTACATCTGGCAGACATGGAAGTACACGCCCGCGTCTGGCGAGTTCGACGAGATCTTCCGCGAGCCCGAGGCTAGCTGGACCATCCTCCATCCTACCTTTGTCCATGAGGTCATCACCGATTCCGTCGCTGTGCATCTCATGCGCCACCTCTACGCCTCCATCCCCGAGGTCTTGGAGGCCTACAACGCGCTCCCGCTGCCCGTGCTTAAGGCCGACTTCTTCAGATACCTCATCTTGCTGGCCAGGGGAGGAATATACTCAGACATCGACACTGCGGCCCTGAAGCCTGCGGTCGACTGGGTCCCGGCTGATGTGCCACGGGAATCGTACGGATTGGTCATTGGCATTGAGGCAGATCCCGACAGGGAGGACTGGCACGAGTGGTACTCGCGCCGAATCCAGTTCTGCCAGTGGACCATCCAGGCGAAGCCAGGCCACCCCGTGCTGCGCGAGATTGTTGCAAACATCACCGAGGAGACTCTAAGGCGTAAGCGTGAGGGCCGCCTTTTCGCAGATGTCAACGGAATCGTCGAATACACTGGCCCGGCGCTGTGGACGGACATTATCTTTGATTTCTTCAACGATCCGCAGTATTTCGATATGAGCGCAAGCACCCGCAACATCTCCTGGGAAGACTTCACCGGAATCACCGCTGCGAAGAAAGTCGGCGACGTTATCGTACTGCCGATCACCAGCTTCAGCCCTGGCGTCCGCCAAATGGGCGCCGGTGAGGACGATGATCCCATGGCCTTTGTCAAGCACAACTTCGAAGGTTAGTCCCGGGTACACCATTCTAGCGTCATCGCACAACCGCTAATTCGTCTGTCACAGGGACATGGAAGCCCGAAAGCGAGCGTCACATCGGCGAAAGCGGATAGCACCACCCCGCCGTCTCGTTTACGACCGCCACGAATTTTCTTCAGGAAAGCTTTCAGCCCTAATAACTCTGTATCTACCCGGGCGTGGAGCTGGATCGGTCGCGCGTAAGCGGCTGGAAGTTGCTGCGATTGGCTGGGCCCTCCGCGGGCTAGAGGCTTTCGATCTTTTCGTCTGACACGGCGGGTTACATACTGCGGGATCCTCCGGACTGTCGAAGTCGCTCTCCTGGGGCCCGCAGCATATTGTTGTAATGTGGATGTCGCTTCTTACCTTACTTCGAAGCGGGTTTATTATTTCCCTTTTGGCATTTGCAAAAAGTACGGGAGGAGTTTGGGATAGGTCTTGCTCTGGTTTGTTCTAGAACATGGACTCAAGTGCTGAGTCTTGTAGTCATTTGTCTGGCGGGTTTGCTCCTTTGTACGCTAACTCTCTGAGCTCTTGTACCACTGCATTAGAGGCGGAACGTAGCACGAGCTGCATTGCCACTATCGAAACTATGAAACCTTCCTCCAACTACACGGCTCCCGTGGTTGCCTGTTGCGTCGTCCCGCCCTTCGTTGCCTTCTACGGCTTGAATCACCACCGTCCCTCGCATATGCTGAAACCTATGACAGCTTTGGGACAAAGAAAGCTCGCGTGAGAGATCCCTGAAAAAAGGTTCCGAAAAACGCCCTCATGTTGCCCCCATACGTGTCTCAAGCAAACAGAAAACGCCGTCTATTACACATCCAATCCAGTCTTTCCCGTGCCGGAACGCCTGATGCCCCGGAGATCCATCGCATGACATGCTGTTTTGGGTCGAAGCAGTCTGTTTTAGGCTGGCGCAGCGCGTGATGCACGTAGAAGGGTTTTATGTCGGCCTCGGTCCGCAGCTGGGACTTGCATGAAAAAGCATCTTCAACGAACGCAAGGCCTGCTTGGGTCGTTTCCCCCCCCTCCTTTCCTCCTCCTCCTCCCCTTTCCTTCCCCTTCTTCCTCGCCTTTTTTTTTTTTTTTTTTTGGGAATTAACTACGCTTCCCAGAGGGCGACCGTATAGCACCAATAATGGCATCCCAAAGCATATACAGGGTATCGCCAATAGTGGGCCGATAGTCGCCCTTCTTGCTGTCGCGATGGCGACGCGAAGAGTCGCCGCCGTTGTCGCTGTGGTGCGAGTGCCGCGACCGGTGGGACCGGTGCGAGCCGTACGAGTCTCCGCGGTGGTAATCCGGGGGCGTCGTCCACGGCGCGAGGCTCGAGTTGTTGTTGTTGCTGTTGTTGTACGAGCCCGGTTGGTAGGGCGCCAGCTGCTGCTGATTGACTGGCGGTGGCGCGGTGTATGCTTGCGGGGGTGGCGCGAAGGAATGCTGTCCTCCTCCGCCCATTGCCGCTCCGCGGGTGTCGGGATGGTTGTAGTTGGACATTATGGGGGGTGGTTTGGGTGGTAGGAATATGATGGGATAGGAAAATGCGGGACGGGATGGTCCTCGGGATGGCGGAGAATTAGGCTCGTTTATATTCTCGGTGGCTTTGAAAGGTTGATTTTTGCCTGGGGGGAGGCGATCAGGCGAAGATGCGGAGTTTATGTGGTGTAAGCTAGGGTCTTGGGGCAAGGCAGGGTCGCAGCCTGCAGAAGGGATGACGGTGTTGTGAAATCGAGGTGTGGGTAACGACTTCAGGGTACAGTACAGGCGCGCTGCAGAGAGGGCATGCGGCGCATGGGAAAGGCGGGTCAGCTTCTTTAAAAGGGAGGACGGGATGGTCAGTAATATCTCATCTTCACGTCACCTGCTCGGTGTTTTCAGCAGGTCAGCGACTGCCTCGAGCCTCTGGTTCATGACCTCTCCAGGTTCTGCCTAAGTACTGCCGGGTACTGGACGAATGAGAGGGATCAGCAGAGGTGCAGGCGGAGCTGCGCCAAGCACGTAGTCTGGAAAGGGCCGTCCATCCTGGGGGGATGACGTGAGTCAGGCGGTTTTTGTGGCGTGGAGGCGGCGGCGGGACGAGGACGCCTTGTGGCCGGCAAGACATCGAGTGCGGAGTGCAGGCGCCGCAGGGCTGAAGCGGCGGGTACATAGGGTGCGAGTGGTGCTTGCGGGTTTGCTTGCTTCTTCGGCGCGCAGCGAACACCCTCGCCGAACGCTTCACGGCGTGAGCCCTCGCCCACCGCGTGCAATGGCGGCCGATCACCGGGCCGCCCTGCCTTCCCTGCTGCCCGGCGCATGAGCGAATGGCGAGTGGCCTTCGCCGCGATCGCAAGACCCAGCGCTGGGCGCGGCGAGAGGGGTGATCCTGACCCCGAAAAGCTCTGACTGCAGCCTGCGCGCACCAGCAGATCAGGCAGAGAGTGCTGCGGCGAGCGCCAGAGATACCCGTGCGTGCTTAGGCTCGCATCGCGGAGCTTTGCTAAGCGGTGGAGAGACTGCGCCCCCAATCCATCATGTGGCCCCCAAGCGCAGACGCGCGAACACACGACTTTCGCGTGGCTGTACGCGCTCAGCCCCGTCAGCCACACAACGCGCTGGCGTCATCGCCGCCTTTCGCCCACCTCATATCTCTGCCTTGCCGGGTTCCGTCTTGTCGCCAATACATCTACCAATAACCTCCACCATCCTTCTCGGCGCCTTCGCCTTAACCTGTTAGTCATGTCGTACTACCAGCAACCGCCGCCCGGCGGATACCCGCCACCACCCCAGCAAAGTTGTAAGTGCCTGACTGTGCCTCGTCCCTTCCAAGTCTTCGCCGCTTGGCAGCTTACGCCTCCTGCTGTGCTATAAAGACAGCCCTCAGCCTGGCTACCACCAGCCCCCACCGAATCAGTATCCCCCGCGTCAGCCGTCACATTCGCCCTACCCTCCGCAAGGTTACAATCGACCACCTCCGCCACCGCCAATGTCCCATCAGCAATATCCTCCGCAGGGCGGCTACCCGCCCCAAGGCTATCCCCCTCAACAGTACGGCGCCCCCGGCTATCCTCCCCCGCAGCAGCCGCCGTACGGCGCGCCACCTCAAGGCTATCCGCCGCCCCAACAGCAATTCGGCCCGCCTCCTGGCCAGTATCCTCCTCAGCAGCAGGGCTATGGAGCTCCCCCGCCGGGACAGTACGGCGCTCCTCCCCAAGGCCAGTATGGGCCTCCTCCGGGTCAGTATGGAGCGCCGCCGGTCCAGCATTACGGTGGCCCTCCGGCACCTCCTTCGCTAGGCTACGCGAGCCAGATGCCCTACGTTGATACGACAATGGACGCCGAGGGCCTTCGGAAAGCGATGAAGGGCTTTGGCACCGATGAGAAAACGCTGATCCGCATCTTATCCAAGCTGGATCCCGTGCAGATGCATTCGGTTCGCCAAACATACAACCAGCGCTTCATGCGAGATCTGCTGCGCGATTTGGAGAAGGAGACGAGCGGCGACTTCGAAGCCGCGCTACTGGCTGTCGCCCGTGGCCCGCTCCAGCAAGATTGCCACACCCTCTACCACGCCATGAAGGGCATGGGAACGAAGGAGTCGGATCTGAACGACGTGCTCTGTGGTCGTAGCAACGCGGACGTGCATGCGATTAGGGCGGAATACAGGAAAATGTACGGCCACGACCTAGAGTCGGATCTGAGGGGTGACCTTTCCGCCGGCACAGAGTCACTCTTCGTGATGCTTGCCGCTGGAACCAGACATGAGGAGTCGGCTCCAATCATTCCCCAGCAAATCGAGCAGGCGACGACGGAGCTCCAGAACGCCATGGGGAGCGGACCCGTTGGCCTCAACAAGAACGCGACGCATGCTTGCCAAGTCATTACGCAGCAGTCGGACGCCGAACTTCGTGCGATTGCGGATGCATACCAGCGCCGCTATCACCAATCACTCATGAAGGCCATCGATTCTCGCTTCTCGGGCCATATGAAGGATGCGCTGCACCTAATCCTCGCGCGGGCCCTCAACCGGCCGATGGCCGATGCTGAGGCGCTCGAGGATGCCATGGCAGGCGCTGGAACGCACGATAGGCATCTCATTGACCGTGTTGTGAGGGTTCATTGGGATCGCAACTACAAGGAGGCTGTCAAGCAGGCTTACAGGGCGAAGTATGGAAAGGACCTCAGGAGGAGAATCGAGGGCGAGACGAGGGGCGACTACCAGAGACTTCTGGCCGCTATGATCGAGTGATTCGGTCTAAACTGACCTGGCGTTTACGGGGTTCTTCTTTTCTCGGTTGACAGTATACCCCTACCAATGACGACTGGAATTAGGATTGGGTTTTCCTGGGTCTATGGATTGATGGGTCTTGTGACGCTCGGATGGAAAAAATTGATTTTTAGTTATCGAAACAACTGCATGCAACAACGCTGGTGACCTTGATTGTTTCAATGGATGCTTCGGCAGAGCAGGCCGGCTGTCCCGACTGGAAGCCGCGGGAGTTGACGTAGACGTTGCAACGGCGGTGGCCCATGCAGACGGCCGACTCGCTGGATCTCCGCGTTTGATCAGCGACTAGATCCGGCAAGGGCCCCACAGTTTGAACAAGTGCTGTCCAGCAGGACAGCCAGCCACCCAGCAAGCCCAGGCGGACAAAGTCCTGTCGGCGGCGCAGGAAGCTGCTGACGGAGCTCGGAAGCCGCTGACAGACAAGTTCCGGCGCGCCCCCTCGCGTCAATCAGCGCACGCGGATCTCGGACGCGGAAAGCGCAGCCGCCGGGGCTGGGCGCTAAAGTGACGTATGTAAGCCACACGTGGCGCCCGAGCGCCGCAACTGGGTTCTAGTCTTTCCCGGGGTCGGACGCTGTATTACTTGCTTCACCTCTGCAGTCCCTTCTCTTTCCCTCCCGTGCGCGCGGAGAGGCAAAGATGGACGACCTCCCCCAACGCAATGCCTCGCCCCTGCGCGACGCCGGCCACACCCCCCCTCGCGCTTCAGCGCACTCCGCCCGCTCCTCCGACCCGCCCGCCACGCCTCGCGCGCCGCAGCGACTCCCTCCGCAACACCAGAACCGCCTTTACCCCGTAACGCCGCGCCCCGGCCTGCAACCGCACCCATCGGCCATCCGCCTGCGACGCATTTCCACAGGGGCGCCGCCGAGGCTCGAGCCCATCCCGAGTCTCCAGGCCGCGCAGCATGAGCAGGAGCTGCGCCAGCAACAACTGGAAAATGAGTGGCAGGCAAACCGGCGGCGCTCCAGCTCGGAGCCGCAACGCCCCACCTTCGACGCGGTCGAGCTGATGCGCACGCGCACCGGCGTGAACAACATGCCCTCCGTCCCCGAGCTGCCGCAGAACACCGAGGCCACCAACTTCGAGCCCGTCCGCCCCGGCCCTGCGTCCGCCGGCCCGGGGCGCTTCCGTCGCGCAAGTGTCGCCGCGCTCAATGGTTTGGGCCGACACCGCAATGCGGGCCAGGCGTCCGGCGGCCAGCCGGACCGGCCGATCAGCGAGTATGATTCCCGGATCGTGGATCTGCTCGACGTTATCGGTACGTAGTCGTTCCGCCCACGCCCACATCTGATACCAGGGCTGACCTGACCCTTTTCTTTTGTACAGATCCCGAAGTGTCGGCGCTGTCCTCCCTTACCAACATTCAGAACTCTCTCTTCGTGCCGGACTTGGGCAAGTTTATCAACAGAAGGCCTACCTATGACCTGTCGCGCCTCCCTACCATCCCTGCCCAGAGAGCGCAAGCAGCCCCTCCGGTGGAGGAGGAAACATTCGACACCACCGGCAGTCCTCCAAGGCGCGTTCGGCGCATGCCGGCTGCGACAGAATTGCGAGTTGAAGGCGTGGACCGACCTGGGACCCCGAGTGAGCGTGCGTTCAGTATCACATCTGCACTTAGCGAATCTCGTTATGCGGTTCTTCCCCATGGAATATCACTCGAAGACTGGAGCGAGGAGGACAAGGCCGAGCTGAACGATTATGTCCGGCATATGATGCACTCGCGCCGGTCGAAGTTCAAACGCAGCTTGAAGGGTTTCGGCAAGTATGTCAGCAAGCCGCTGGGATTCCTGGTGACCCTCTATGCAACGCTTATCACGCTCTTTGGCTTGGCCTGGGTGCTGTTTTTGATTGGATGGATCTATGTGGGAGACCGACAGCATTACATTATTAACGTGATCGATAACGTGTTGGTGGCCCTTTTCGCTGTTGTTGGCGACGGTCTCGCACCATTCCGTGCGGTGGACACTTATCATATGATCTACATAGCCCACTATCGTAAGTTCCACCACACTGCAACGAATTTTGTCTGGAGTGCGAGGCTGACAGAGTCGCAGACCATTTGACTTGGAAGCTGCGTAAGAAGATGGCGCTACCAAAGCTCCAAAACAAGAACGATCTTCCCACCGAGCCGGTCCCAGACCTTGATCTTGAAGCAGCAAGGCATGAAAAGGAGGAGCTGAGCGTGCTCACGCCAGAGCAGCAAGCAAAGCTTGTGCACCACCAGGGAAAATTCTCCAAGTCTCATACCTTCTATAAGCCGCACGAGACCGAAACGCATTTTGCGTTCCCTCTGCGCCTTCTGGTTGCTATTGTGGTGCTCCTGGATTGCCACTCGCTCTTGCAGATGGCCCTTGGAGCTTGCACTTGGGGCATCAGCTACCATACTCGCCCACAAGCTCTTACGGCAACCATTCTGAGCTGCTCCATCACTGTGAACATCACAGCGGGTATCTTGATCTCCGTGGGTGACCGGAAGACGCGAAAGAAGGACGTCATTGAGAAGATGTTCCGACAGGAGCTCACCGAGGAGGCCATACATAAGATGCAGAAGAGGCATGAGAAGCATGAGGAGAGGTTGCGTGAGCTCGATGAGGCCGACGAAGAAGACTCGGACGACAAGGGGAAAGACAAGAGGGGCCGTAAGAGTTTCACGTTGTCGCGCAAGAGCGAAGACAGGCCTCGCAAGAGTTTGGACGTGTTTCGAAAGAGCGAAGACAGGCCCCGCAAGAGTCTGAATGTGGTGCGGAAGAGCGAAGACCAGCCCCGAATAAGCGAAACGGAGTCCCGAGACGAAGAGGACGATCTTACCATCGCGCCACCCGAGCGCGGCCGATGAGGCACCCAAGAATCTTGGCCTTTTTGGTTTTTCCTTTCGTATGACTCTCGCCTCGTTTCTTCAACCTGAGACGGATCGGCCTTGCGCCGTGATCAGCACTCCGGTCAGCATGTTGAGCTTGTATAGCTGAGGCATGAGATTCTTTTCAACATCCGTATACCGATTCGATTCTTTGATCGTGGAGAGATGCTGTCGACACCGTCGGCCCGTACAGGCAGCGCTGCTGGAGTGGACGCCCGACCCTTCCGACTCAAATCAACGCCTGCCAATTGATCTTCGGATCAAAGGAAACTAGGAAACATGCTCAGCTATCCATGTATAGTCTGGCTTCCTAAAGTTGTTGAGTATAAGCCGTGCGGGGTACATCGCGATCAATAGGCGTTCTATTCTGCCTTGAGATTCAGGCAAAAGAAGACGACGCTGAATTACGCGTACCTGGTGTGCGACTGTTGGGAAGTTATACATCAGCTACTTCTTAGTACCATGACAGGTAAGTTTAATTGCCGGTTCCGATAGATTGCGGTTCCAGGCGCATCGAAACGCTAGTTTTCTGGGATACTTTCAGCTCTGCGTAGCTGGTGATTACTTTCAGGATTTTCAGGAACAGGAAGTCGAGCCTATTTGTTGGGCGTATCCCCTGAGGGATCTTGCAAGCATTGTTGATCGCGGCAGACGCAGGTCGCCGTGCATGTTGGTCCTTTTATTCTTTCTCACGTGTAGACTTTCGCGCGTTTCCATTGGTATTCTCCAGCAGCACAACGGAGGCAACAAGCGGGGCGCGGTGCATATAGAGGCGCACGTTTATTCAATATTCCGCTGTATTTTTCCTTAGTCCACACTGCTGTTCTATAGTCACATGGAGCGATACGCGGCTAAAAATGCAGGAATTTACCCCGGATTTTCTTTCCAGCAGCCTAAACTACGTCGGTCCCCTCAAGAGGCATTCACCGGTACAACGGAACGCCGTCTTTGGCGACGTAATGGACGTTTCAAGCTCTTCAGGAACCCTGAAGGAGAAGCCTTGGTCATTTGCCTGAATGCACGAACCCTTGTGCCGATAGGTGCCGATAATCTGCAGCCTCGTTGTTTTGCGGCCCGTGTGACGTTTTGAGTTTCGTTTCATCGCCTTCAAGCCTTTTATCATGCGCGCCGTGGCGTGGCCGGCCCGTCTGCCGACCTCCGCTCGTCCATATGATGCAGCCTCAATTACAATGAACACGAGCTCAGCGCGTCCGGGTCAATCTCTGGCGGGTGCCAAGCCGGGAAAGGGAAGTTTCTCACACAAACATATAAAGTCTTGGGAGGGAGAACAGGGCACCCTCTGTATCTGGACCACGAGCTTCGACTCTTCGCATACGCTTTCCCTGTCCTGCATTCAAGCTTTCGATACCGGCGATCATGGCTCGATTCAACTTCCTGTGGCTGCTGGCTGCTTTCTTGCTTTCGGCGGCCGTGGACGCCAGGACCCTTGAGAAGCGCGCTTCGTTGCAGCAGGTCACCAACTTTGGCTCTAACCCGGCCAATGTTCCCATGTACGAGAAGGCCTTCGCTGCCCTTGTCGCTAGTCAAGCATCCGTCTGACTGTGCCGACTAGGTACATCTACGTTCCGAACAAGCTCGCCACCAAGCCCGGCATCATTGTCGCCGTGTAAGTTGCTCCCCCCTCATTCCCCATTTCGCGTACCCTCAAGCAAATGGATAAATTTGGGAGACTGACACGTCGGTTCATCGCGCAGTCACTACTGCACCGGCTCTGCCCAGGCCTACTACAGCGGCTCCCCCTACGCGACGCTGGCCGAACAATACGGCTTCATCGTCATCTACCCCAGCAGCCCTCACAGCGGCACCTGCTGGGACGTCAGCTCCAAGGCGACGCTGACGCACAACGGCGGCGGCGACAGCAACTCGATCGCCAACATGGTCACCTACGCTATCAGCAAGTACGGCGCCGACACCAGCAAGGTGTTTGTGACGGGCTCGAGCTCTGGCGCTATGATGACTGTAAGTTCCATTTGTCTGCGGGGAAAAAAAAATCCCCCAATGCCTCACTACACAGACAAAAGATGGAATCAGCGGACAACGTTTGCTTTCCGCATTTACTCTTCGTAGCTCTACTTCCGCGCCGGCGAAAGTAGCTTTACCAGCAGTTGCAAAACCCAAGCTAACCCCACCCCCTCTCCCCCAGAACGTCCTCGCCGCCACCTACCCCGACCTCTTCAAAGCCGGCATCGCCTACTCGGGCGTCCCCGCCGGCTGCTTCGTCTCCTCCTCGGGCG
The DNA here is from genome assembly GCA_037356075.1 of Neofusicoccum sp. Z40. Taxonomy (NCBI): domain Eukaryota; kingdom Fungi; phylum Ascomycota; class Dothideomycetes; order Botryosphaeriales; family Botryosphaeriaceae; genus Neofusicoccum; species Neofusicoccum sp. Z40. Next base: position 449,358 of record JBAWJV010000006.1, read on the forward strand.
CCGTCGACGCCTGGAACAGCACGTGCGCGCAGGGCCAAACCATCGACACGCCGCAGCAATGGGCCAACGTGGTCAAAGCCATGGACCCGGGCTACAGCGGCGCCCGCCCGAAGATGCAGATCTACCACGGAAGCGCCGACACCACGCTCCTGCCCCAGAACTACCAGGAGACGACGAAGCAGTGGGCCGGCGTGTTCGGGTACAACTACAACAGTCCGCAGAGCGTGCAGCAGAATAGTCCGTTGAGTGGGTATACGCGGACGACGTGGGGGCCGAGTGTGCAGGGGATTTATGCGCAGGGGGTTGGGCATACTGTGCCGATTCAGGGGACGGAGGATATGAAGTTTTTCGGGTTTGCGTCGTAAGAGGATGGAGTGAAGGATTTTGCGGGGAGAAGGGAGGTGGAAGGGGTCCGAGAGTGAGGAAATAACGCTTTACCATTCAAGTATATCTTTGCGGGGGTAACAGTCCCAGCTATGAATGAATGCCTTCTTCTCCCTTAGTCGATTCAAAGGATCTTCTATTGTGGTGGCACAAATCCGGTGAAGAATTTGCGAATGGACTGGAAGTCCTCGAGTGAGTAGATGGCCGCAACGTCTAATACACAAATCAGCATTGTCTGGTGTAACGAGTGAGGATAGCTTACATTGGTCCGGTCGTACGATGGCCAGAGCGCCTTGATCTGGGTCGATTCCGTAGAACTCGTAGGCGTGGCCATGGACATGCTTATAGTCCTCATCGTCTACGTAGACCTTGTGAAGATCTTACGACGGCCGAATCAGTTTACATTCTCCTGCCACCATGGAAAAGTCACGCCATGTCAACATACCTCGCATCTGCCACTTTCCAGTAACCGGCTGGAAGTATTCAGGGATCTGGTTTTGCTCCATGTCATGGCGCCTTCCAGTCAACACAACGATAGGTTCAATGAAACTGTCGATGTCGGCGCCTTGAGGTGTAACTTCTTGAACGAAACCATTTGTTCCTCCTAAGAAGTTGGCAAGCTGGTAGACGATTAGCTGTCAGCCCTGCACAAAGCCGTAATGAAAAGCTTGAACACATACCTTCTGCAGCTTCTTGAGCGTGGCACCGTTGGAAACACTTCCAGCGAACGCAACAAGCCTCCACCTTCCATCTGCTAACAAGGCCCTGACAAGCTGCATCGAGCGAGCATCGCAAAACCGGACCACTTGCGTGCTGGGAAAACGCATTCCCACAGTGAGGTTCGTTGCCAAGTGCTCCGCACTACCCCGTATATCAATGAGGACCGAATCATCATACCTCGCCGTCAACCCCGCCATATACCGCCTAGCCTTAGTGAACTGCTCGCTCACCACCTCCGGATCTAACGCATTCTCCCCCGTCTTAAACAACCGCGCAAACCCCTGATCAAACGCAATCAAATCCGCCGCAACCTTCTGCCTCTCAGCCACATACGTCGCCACCACCTCCGGCCGCGCCCTCCCGCTCAACGCAGCCCCCAGCTTCCACCCCACATTGTACCCATCCTGCAAGCTGACATTCATACCCTGCCCCGCCTTCGGCGAATGCGTATGACACGCATCGCCCGTCAAAAAGACGCGCCCACCCACCGCAAACCGTTCCGCCAACCGCTGCCCAATCGCATACGCAGACCACCACGCCGTCCCCGCGAACTCCATCTCGAACGGCCGGAAGATGCGGCGCGCGGTCTCTTGTAGGTCGGCGAGGGTGACGTCCTTGGCCGCCACGCCGCCGGGGGGCGCCATCTCGATGTAGAAACGCACGAGCGCGCCGCCTTCGCGCGGGATGATGAGCAGACTGCCGGCGGCGGAGCGGATCACGGCTTTCTTGCGGATGTCCGGGAAGTTGGTGCGCGGGTACGCGTCCATGACGCCGAAGATGGCGTCGGTGCTGTCGCCGAGCATGGGGATGTTGAGGGATTTGCGGACGGTGCTGTGGGCGCCGTCGCAGGCCTGCGAGGAGGGTCAGGTATGTATGTACTGTACATACCCAAAGGAGAAGAATTGCTCGAGTGGGTCAGGGAGGGAGGGAGGCAGGCTTCGCGGCGGATCTTACTTACCAGCACGTACTTGGCTCGGAACTCCTCCGTGATTCCATCCTTCTCCGCAACGACAGTCGCACAGTACGCTTCCGGATCAGCCGCTGCTGCTGCATCGTCAACCTGCACGCCGCGCACCTCGTACCCGTACGCGATATCCGGCCCGCCGAACCTTCGCATCGCCCCGATCAGCAGCTCGTTCACCCTCGCCTGGTTGAGGATGACGTGCGGCAGATGCGACAGCCCGGCCGGCGTGTCGGCCGTCCACTCCGTCCGCACGATCGATCCCGCCTTCTCTTCGCTGGGCGACCAGAAAGACACTTCAAGCACGTGGTACGCCTCTTTGACTAGCTCCTCGGCCATCCCGAAGCTCTCGAAGACTTCGACGGTTCGGCACTGCACGCCGTCTGCTTGGCCGGTCTGGAGCGGGCCGGTGCGCCGCTCGAGCAGTTTGAAGGAGATGTTGTGGCGGGCGAGCCAGACTGCGGCGCAGAGGCCGGCGGAGCCGCCGCCGCAGATTAGGACGTCGAATTTTTGGACCATCGTTCTTCTTCCTGGGTGTGGAAGGTGAAGGGAGGGTCGTGGATGATGTTGCTGATTGCTGATGCGGGGTTGATTGTGCCGCCTCAGAAGAAAGATGGTGGGGCGTTTTCGAGATCACTGAAAATGTGGATGGAGGATTGGGGAGGGTAATGATGATTGGAAAGGATGAGTTCACTGTCTGGCAAAGTTGTACGTGTAGATGGTTCTTTGATATAGCTCCGGTGTCTCCAAGTGCCGTCTTGAATACCGTAGGCTTGTACTACGCAGTAGCTCGAAGTGTGGGGAGTGCTCCCGATTGGCCAACGGCCATGCCGAGGCAAAACTTGCCACGAGCGGAATTCAAAGACGGGATTGAAGGGCTGAATGGGAGGTCTCTGTCAGAGCTTCAAGATCTTTGATGGTGGAGCAGTAGAGGCTTGATGGGTCAAGGTGTTAGTTGGCTGAAACACTCTTGTAGTGGTTAGGGTAGATTACCAACTATTCTCTAAAACGGCTAGTTTCGGTACGATCCGTACAAGATCTCCTTAGGTCCCGATTGGTATTAGCAAGTTGTCACCAAATGGTCTAGTTGTACTTAACTGTCACCTTCCTTGAAAGCACGATCGAAAAACTCACGCATACGAATACCTTCTGAATCGAAGCCTCTGTACCATTCCTTTCTGATCTTTCCATTTAGTCTCAATATCCGCTCAAGAGTCTATGTCACAATGGAGATTATCAGTAATGACTGTTCGCAGAAACGCACGAAATTACGGATCAAGTAAAACGAAGTGTTGGTCTTGAGAACCACCCACCCAACCAGGAAAGCAGAAGCTTATACCAACAAAGCCCCGCCATTCCATCGGCGCGGGAATCGGCAGGGGCCCTTGCTTCATTCCGAATTTCCAACAAGCCGGATTGCCACAAAAGGCAGGACGATGGCACAATGGGAATGCTTCGGCCTTACCCGGAGTGCCTAGACATGCGGCTCGTCAGGAATCGCATCCTCTCGCGTCTACTTTCCTAAGCTTTCGACTGTGTGCCTCTTCGAGACGAGCGATGCCGGTGTTGCAAAGGAAATTGAAGAGCGAAAGTTAGACGGATGGCTAACAGTCGACTTCCGCGGCTGGCGGGTCAGTCGGTGATTTGGATGACGAATGGGAGTATCGATTAGAGAGATCGATTCACCCATGCCACACGATTGTGAAGATTCCAGTGAAACTACCAGGCTGAGCCGCCCTTTTCTCCTTCGTATTCATGAACACTGGGTCGGGTGTCTTGCTGAATCATGATTAGGGCGGCGGGTTACACGGCATGGGGCCAACCTATTGGGGGCCAAAATAAAGCTGGTTTTCCCTGAACGAAATCTACAGGCCTGTTCCCTGGGATGCGGATGTTTTTGTAGATACCTTCTTGCGCTCCTTCTTCCAGTAATGAAATCGGGTGTTGGATCTCAAGACTAAAAGCGAGATGATCCATCACCCGTCAGTCCTGTATTTCGTGTACAGTCGTATCAATTCGTTGCAGTAAGCTCCCGGGTATATTCATGCCTGCAGTAGACGAGAGACATGATGGAGCCCAGTAAGAACCGGCCATTGCAGACACCGCTTGCTATTAGAGAAAGACCACGTCAACAGAAGAAGATTCGAACAGAACCAAATTGAGGAAGAGAATCCGGCAAGCACCGTTCGGATAGCCGCTAACAATTGGCATCTAAACTTTTCAGTATGTAAAAATTACAAAGAATTTAGCCTCCCGCAACAAATTTTTTGGGGGTCCAAAATGCCTCTGAAAAATTCCAGGCACCGAACAGCTCTTCAAGCCCTCATGGTCTTCTTCCTCTGGCTCCTGCGGAGATCCTTCTCCCTCTCCTTCTCCAGGTACTTCCTTTGCTCATCGGCGCTCAGGACCTTGAGCTTCCGCTCGCGCTCAGCCTTCTTGGCCTTGTCGGCCTCCAGCTTCCTCTCCTCTGCCCTCTCTTCCTCTTCCGTCTTCTTGATCTTGCGAATCTCGTCCTCGCGAGTCTGCTTGACGCGGCGCAGGGCTTCCGGACGGAAGTGGGCAGCGCTGACGAGCTGATCGGGCATGCGCAGGAAGTACTGGAACAGGGGGAGGGTGTTGGAGTAGTCGTTGCTGGACGGCATGACGAAAGACAGAGAGACACGCTTGCGAGAGACGATATCGTCAAGCCTGTGATTCGAGGTTAGCGAGCGAACCTGCGGATCTTGTCGGGTGCAGATTTCATTTGCAACCGGCTGGTCGGAGGAAATTCCACTCACTTCTTGGGCTGGTCCATTGGCTGATCAGAAATGACAAGAGCCTCCAAAGACTCGCCGGCTTGCTCAATAGCCTTGACAAGCTCAGGAGTCAGGAGCGTCTCGGTAATCTCTGCGCTCTCGCTCATAACCGTGTAGAAGACGGGCAACTTGGCGTGATCCTTGGTCGAGGTCAGAGACAGGTCGTACCTGTCGTCCCTAAGGCTCTTCATCATGTCCTTGTGAACAACAGCCCAGACGAAACCATCGAAAGACGAGTTAGGAACCTTAGCAGCCTTGGGGACGAGCTGGCTCTCCTTGCCGTCGAAGGCGTAGATAGTGGCCTCGACGCGCTCGGTGGGAGCGGGCATGCTCTCGAAGAACAGACCGAGGATAGACTCGCCATAACGGGTCAGGGGGTTGTAGCGCTTCAGCATGGATAGCTTGATATCGATGAAAGCGGCGTTCTGGCGCCCAGTCGCGTACGTCTGGTACTCGTTGGCGGCGACTTCCTTAAGCAGCTCCTCGGGCTGCTCGAGAGCCTCGGCGCTCAGCTTCGCAAGGCCGCTGGCCTGGACATCCTCGACCGACGGCGGCTTCTGGCCAGAGAAGCCCACGCTGGCAAACTCCTGGCGCAGGGCTGGGTGATGCTGCTTGATGAAGCTCTCGGCCTTCTTCTTGTTCGCACGCTTGCCCCAGGCGTGGAAGAAGACGACGAGGATGATGAAGGGCAGGATGAAGGCCTCCTGGTAGAAGTCGGCGGGCGTAGTGCGCTCCCACACGCGGTACCACTTGGTGTACGGGCGGGCGGCGCCGGTGGAGAAGGCGTCGGGCGCGCCGTCGAGGACGGCGCTCGCGGGCGAGATGGAGGCCGGGCTGGGGTCGGGAGCCCCCGCGAAGTCGGCGAAGTCTGGCGGCGCGGGGTTAGCGGTCAATGGCTGGTGGGAGAGCGGCAGCGCGCGAAGGTGCTGCGCGCTGACGTACCGGCATCGGCAGCGGGAGCCGACGACGAGGGCTTCGCGCCCATGATGTTGTTAAGGAAGTTGGCCATGGGGGGCTGCGACCGAGGATGCCGCCGGGCGATGGCAGCGGGCTGGGACTGACGGTCGAGGGAGAGTGTCGGGAGATGGAGTCGGCGTCGAGCGTCGTCGTCGGTGTAGCTGCGGCAAAGCAGACTTAGCGGCCTGGGGCCGAGGCTGGCCGGCCCGTGCTCAGATACGCGATCCCATCGCCAATGACGCTCCACTTCCTTCATCTTGCCATGGCAGCCTCATTTTCCGGCTGATTTGGGAAGGAAAAAACGGAAATCTTCTCTATTGTCGGCATCATACTCGCCCAACGTCCCTTGTAGCAACTGCAGCACAGACATATCAGGAAAGCGACCGCGGCACTTCTTGTACCTGCGGTACGGACAGTGACAGAGCGAGTACCTGACGGGAATTGGCGTCGGCCATCGCGGTTCACAGAGAAAGTCAAGAGGTTATGAGCTCGTATCGGCAGTGTGGTAGTAGCTCGGAAGACGGAGTGAGCCTCATAGCCAGAGCCAGAGCCAGAGCCAAGACCGAAACCTGGACTGGAGCCGGAGTCGGAGTCGGAGTTCGAGGTAGAAGTGAATGTACGACTGTGTTGGTCATTGTTTGGCTTCCTCTTCCTCCTCCTCTTCCTCTTGCCACTGCTGCTGCCGCCGCTGCTGCTGCTCCTCTCAAAGAGCAACAAAGCACGAAGACACTGAGGTAAGTTTGATTGCTCTCCCTGGCGATGGCGATGGCGGTCCGCACTTCGGCGTCGAGCGGGGACCGAGGGATTGTGCGTGATGCTGTGACCGCATTGAAATTCCTCATCCAGAGTCCGGAGAGGCATGTCTGCAGTGATACCGGCGGGAGGACCCTGATGTCGCTAATGCGGAAGAGGAGAGCCAATGAGAACGGTGAATATGCTAGAGGATATAGATCCGGTCTGGCTAACGTGGAAGAGAGAGTAGATATCAGGAAGATTAAACAGTCAAGGTGCGCAGTCAAGAGATCCGGTAATATACATGGCCTCAACAACGATGTAAATCTTGCGGGTGAATCTGAGAGCCATCATGCATGAAAGATGAACACTTGTATGGATAGAGGATAAAGAGATGTTCAACGTGACTTCAACCGCCGGAACACCGCAGCGGGAATGGAATAAAGGCATGGAGAAGCATGCAAAGCCTGATGGCAGACTTCCATGTCAAGAAAGACGGATGCTTTGGCTAGAAAGAACGTCACTAATAAATCCATCAAGACTCCAATTGATGGTAGGGCAACGCCCTTGATGGGTAAATGTGTTTACTGATTTGTCTCTCTAATAATTTTATGTTTTCATTTTTATGTGAGTGGGGGTATGTCTGTGATGTGTAGCAGCAGCGGAGTTCCGCGCTGCCGGGGTGGCTCGAAGTGCATGCAGGAAGTCCAACTGGGAACTTCCGCCGAAAATACCGTCCGTACACTTGTCCTACACCAGCCACAATGCCGAGAATGGTGTTTTTTTTCTTCATAAATTTCCGTTCCATCGTCCTGCACCTGTCCTCCGTCCTTTCCTCCGCCCGTAACCATGGAACGTCCCAACTGCCCAGAGCTTTGTCCGTCGTGTGGATCCGTAACGCGTCCGTCGTAGCCAAGAATGCTATGCCATGCCAATTGTGAAGAGCAATGATAGCGAAAGAGTCCCGAATAGAGCCGGGACCCCTGCTCGCTCAAAGCCAAATCGAGCCCAGACCAGTCCATGATTCTGAACATCGTTATTGCCAGTGAGAAGTGTCGTTAAGAAAATGGCCCAAAGCAATCCGTGAACGCCCGAAAATGCAGCCCAAAATAACCCACAAGAATGGCCACCGGGAGAAAGCTGATTCTCACCAACCAGATTTCCCGCTGTCCCAGTATTTCGAAGAAAGAAATGCCTTGAATACCAATAAGAGGAAAACCAGGGAGACGAGCAAGATGGAACCAATTTCGAAGAAAGCTGGCGGTCGATCGTCAAACCCCCTTCTCCAGCGCCGTAGCATCAGGATCGCCAGGGGTCGCGCCACTCTCGCTATCAGCCAGCTCTTCGCTATTGATTCCATGCCCATGTCCTTGAGAAGTAAAGGTATCAGGAGGCTCGGAATGCGCCGGCGGAGGTGCATACCCAGCATCGTATGCAGCATCGACGACGTCATCGGCATCGGCATCAGGGGGAGCTACGCCTTCGTCGTAATCATCCTCGAAGTACTCGTCTTGTCCATCGATGCCTCCATCGGGATGACCCTGGTGGTCGTAGCCATGCTGAGGCGCGTGCTGCTGCTGAGAATGCTGGTTCGCCGCAGCTCCTGTCTTGGAATTCTTCGCCGACTTCTTGCCCTTCCGTCCCTTCATTTTTGCCTTTTCCAGCAAACGTCGCTTCTCCGCCATGCGCTTCTGTTCCTTGCGGTCTTTGATCTCGTACTGCCTGATGAGAGCGCGCGGCGGCTCGCCGAATATGTCCTCATACTCGCAAAACTCGCAGATCCAGATATCTTCGCGCGAGGGAGGGTGGTGATAGTTGGTGTACTCTTGCTGAAGACGACGGCGCCGGGCGGCCATGGCATATATCTTCTCCGGTCGACGTCGAGGCTTCTTGGGTTGCTGTTGCGGAGCAGGTTGCTGAGCATTAGGAGCTGGCGGTGGAGCTTGTTGATCGGCGGCACTGGTCTGTTGCGCGCCGTTTATCTGAGGACTGGTTTGGGTGCCGTGGGTGGTTCGGCTGGCTTGTGTCGGAAGTGGTATACGTGAAGCAGAAGGGGGTCCTGCAGATGACGGCGCTGGCGGAGGAGTACGTGGGTCTGCGGCGCTGGGGTAAGCTCCGTTTTGGCTTGGCCAAGTCGGCTGATTGGGCGATCCGCAGGTGAAGGTGAACTGCGTCTTCTGTGGGGTGGTCTTTGCTGCTTCTTGCTGCAGCAAGCTGACGTTCTCTTTGCCCTTGCTCGGCTGCGCAGTCTGTCCAGCGGCGTTGGCGTTGGCAATGGCAGTGGAAATGATGCCGTGATCGTAATTAGCCGCTGCTTCGCCGTTAGCCCACCTCTCGCTCCTTCCTACAGCTAGGGTAGGAGGCGTACCCTTGCCGTTCGCCACAGCGCCGTTCGTTCGTACTCTGCCGGCGCCGCCGTTAGCATAAGCGTTGAGACTGGACGTGGACGCTCCTAATGGTCGCCGCTCGTTCGAAGACCGTGCTGTTGATCTGCCATACCGTCCTCTGCCCGCTCCTGAGATGCCCGTGCCCGAGCCTGGCGCAGGCATGGCGGACGAGCCGCTGCCGTAATACTGGCCCACATTGTTCTCTCCGTCGTGGGCAGCGTCGCCGCCGTGGCCCGAAATGCCCATGCTCGCCATCTCTGCCGTCAGGTTGCCGTGGTGGCCGGCGCTGCCCGAGACTGGTATCTTCCGCTTTTTCTTGTTGTTGGTGTTCTCGAAGGACTCGTAGCCGTCTGCCGACGAGGTGGAGCCCGGCGGGAGAGGTTTTGACACGCTGGTGCTCAAGCCGCCCGTCGCTGCGTCGTGTGTCAGAAGGCCCTTGCCAGATATCTTGCGCCGAGGCTGAGACCAACCGAGCCGCTCGTCGTCGTCTTCCTCACTCTCGGGTTCCGAGTGGTCTGCGCCGCAGCTGCACTTGTGCTCCTTCTCGCCGCGCTGCTGACGTGTCGAGATGCTGGCGACCTTGTCCGGGTGGGTGTAGGGGAAGTCGAACACGGGAGGCGAGCTCACGGGCGGCGTGGGGTAGATGATGGACTCGGCCTGCTCGGGCGACAGGCGCGCGCGCAGGCGGCGCTTGGGGAGCGCTGTGAGGGCAGTGTCAGCTCTGCAAGGCACATGGAGCGGTGCGAGAGAAGCGTCATACGCCTGATAGGACGGTCTGGGTAGAGCGGAGAGACGGTGTCTGGGGAGGAGTGGCGGATGGAGGTGGATCGCCAATCGTAGCCTGCCCATGAAAGTATACACATTAGCGAATACGTCGCAAGGCGTATGAGGTCGTGGAACATGGCGACGCTTGGGGAGGGCGGGCGATGCATGGCGGCGGCGGTGGTGGTGGAGGAGGAGGGCGGGTGGTGGTGGGGCGCGGCGTGGGCGCGGTTGAGCAGAGTGAACGCACCGGATCCTCGATAGGCATCGGTAGCGGCTGCCATGGCGGATGCTGTCTCCTTCCGCGTTCTCGTAGGCGTGCTTCGGGCTGGGAGGGCGATCAGGCGATGCGCGCGCGAATGCAAGCTTCTTCCTCTGGCGGCGAGTCACAGATTAGCTAGCTGAAAGATTCTCGCGGGCCACCCGCCCCTTGGGCCGCCACACGCGCAGGCGCCGCAGCCCGCGCGGCCGAGCAGATGCGCGGCGGGGGGAGATGCACGCTCGCAGCACAGGCGGGCGCCGATGGGGGGGCGGGCCGACGTGTGGGCGCTGGCGGCGTGGTGTGCGGTGTATCTCGAAATCTCTCGGCAAGCTGGGAATGCTGCGTTGGCCCCAGCTACCTTTGCGCCGGCTGCAGGCGCCTGCGTGGGCGGGGGAGGGACCGGCGGAGCGCAGAGGGCGAGGGCTCACTTACAACTCGGCGTCTTCGATGCAGGTGGTGACTGTACAACGATCGCGCTGGCTCGCGGGTACGTCGCGGACATGGGGAAGAGGTCAAGTCGATGGAGGTCCCATGTCACACGCGCTAACCCGCATTCGGCAACGGTCTTATAAATTGACCGGATGTCAATCTCGCATGGCCCGGCGTGCGTCATGCCGGCCGTCTTTGAGCGGGCCACGCCCTGGTGCCCCTCTCGTGCCGCGCCCGGCCGCGTTGCGGTGCGCGGAGCAAACGCACAAGCTTGTTTATCACTCGGCCACCGCCAACCCACGCCGGGACCGAACGCAAACCAGGGTCCGCAGCCGAAGTGCCGAGTGCCAGAGCAAAGTTCCGTGGTTTTTCAGCCGCATATACACTGAGATCCTCGCCGCAAAGCGCGTAGCTACAAAGCCATGGCCTTCCCGGGGCGTCTCTGCCCCGCTCCCAAACGCCTGAGACTGCCGTTCCCGCAAAGCCCCGTCCCACCCAAACGCCCTGGAACAAACAAAGTACACGAAGATGAGAGATCCTGAAGCGGCAGCTCGCGACGCAGCGGGAATCGATGAAGCATCAAGGACGCCGCAGCATCAAAACTCCATCCCTGCCCGCAACCCGAGGCCCAGCGGACCGTCTCTTGGAGAAGCCAGCACCATGACGCCCAACCTATCCTCCAATTAAGCCACCCATTATTTATCCCGGTGTTCCCCGAACTTCTGCTGCCATAATACCAGATTCCTGGTCAGCACGTCCATCATCTCGAGGCTGTTTAACCCGTCGTAGTTTTCCTCCTTTCCGTCTGTGGTCTTCGCGAGTGTGTTGTTCCCACCCGCCGACGTCATTGCATCGGGGCTTCCGCCGTTGACCACCTGGAGCGTCTTCACGACCGCCATGGCTGACGTCGTCGTGGTCGTCTTCTCGCTCGCCATCTCCACCTGCACACGCGAGATGTACTCCAGCATGTGCGACGCCGTGCCGTTCATATCCTTCCAGCTTATCTTATCAATCTTCGATACGCCCATCTTCTTTCCGTTCTTGGCGCCTCTGCCAGCAGCAGGCACGTCGCTGCCGCTGCCGTTGGCTGCCGTATCAAGCCCATTCATCGGCGACCCCTCATCATCTTTGTCCTTGTTATTCCGCACCCCGTTGCGGCCAGGAGACGCCGGTGGCTTGTCAACGGAGTTCAAGTCTCGATCGCGGGTGTATTGATTACGTCCGACACGGTTGCCACCGCGCTTCTGCCCGCCGGGTTTGCCAGGCTTCTTCGCATTGTTGGTAGTGCCGGTCGGAGTCTCGCGGGCTGGATTCACCGTCGGTTCGCTTTCTTGCTGCTCTGTATCGTTGGCCGTATCTCGCGACGGTTCAGGCTCTGCGTCTGCGGAGGGCTTGTCAGCAAGTGATACACTGGAACAGCGCTCTGGGCGAAGCTCATACCTTCAGCGCGCCTTCTCTCAGCGCGCTTCCCTCGCTTGCCAGCGGCCTCGGCGCGCTCCCGTTCTCGTTCTTTCTGCTCTCTCAAAATTCGCTCTTGCTGACTTCTCGCTGCTGCGCCACGTGGTTTTTGTTTCTGGCTTGCCGAATTACTCTTCGAACGGCCTTCCTCGTCCGAGTCGAGGCCATCCGAAGGCGCGGGAGAACTGGAAGACCCTGATCCGGTTCTTTGGCGCTTAATGCCTTGCTTGACGCTGCGAGAGCAACACTCATCAGCCACAATTCTCGAGTCCAGCGCGAGGCGATAAGGCTTCGCGAATGCGGCAGCGATTGACTTCGACTCACTCTTCACTGTCGTCGCGACCTCTTTTGCCTTTCCTAGTGCCGTTCTCCGACTCGGCTGTGCCGCCTTCACCCTTGCTCTCTTCCAGGACCTTGCGGAGCACCTCGTCCTCGTCGTACGCAGCCCGGCTATTCATTGTGGAACGTCGCTTCGTAAACGCTTCGACACTAGCTCGTGACGATTTGTCTTTGTCCTTCGAATTCCGAGATTCGGCTTCCTTGGAGATCGAGGACTTTCGCGCCGAGTGTTTCGATGGCACCTTGTTACCGACCACCGGAATGTAGTGGGAATACTTTTGCCTGTATGCAGCCACATCAGAAGTTGCCGACGAGCATTCGAAACGCGTTCTGGTATCGAGGGGTGGAATTGGCGCCGGTGGCGTCGGCTGGGAGCGACCAGGAGGCAGTGTCGCGTCGCCCAACCCGGAGGTAGGAGCAGCTGATCGACTGAAGTACAGCTGTTCGGGACAGGACATAGGTTGTGCTGCAAGTAAAAAAGAATTCTCACGTACCCTTTTGGACTGGATAAGAGGTTGTGCAAATCCTTTCGACACTCTTCGCAGAAGTAGTTCTCCGGCACGGCTTTCTCCTCCATGATGCCCACGCAGCCACCATGCTGCCATACTTTGCATTTGTCGCACTGGATGAAGAGGCCGCCGACGTCCTCGGCCTGGAGATCCGAGCCGACCGCCAGGTCTTCATCGTCAGACGGCGGCCCCGGGTACTCCTGGTAGCCACAGATGCAGCGGGTGGTCTCTTCCTCGTCGTCGCCGACTTCTTCGTCGAGCTCCTCGTCCATCTTAGCTGCTTCCTCCTCCTCGATGTCTTGGGCGCGTGTGCGGCGTCGCGTCTGAGGCTCCTCGCTGTGACGGGTGCGACCGGCGTCGTCGCCGTCGTCAGAGGAGAGCGAGCCGGGCGAGACGGACTTCTGTGGCGAAGTAGCTTTGTTGTTGGACCTGGTTGCGCGGTCGCGGGAAGAGAGGGAGGAGGACGAGTTGCTGTGCGCAGGCGGTGGAGCGCGCGATGAGCGGCGAAGGGTCATGATGCAATTCTGCGGAAGAGGGTGCGAAAACGGAGATTAGTGCTTCAGAGGGATGGCTGACGGGCCGAGAGAGTCGACGGCGCAGTTGCAGGCGTAGGGGCAGCGAAATGGGAGGCGGCCAGTGTGCGGAGTCGGGTGGGAGCTGGCGGCGTGAGCGCGGAGGAGCTTCAAAGCAGGCGAACGATTGCGGAGGCAGGACGGAGAGGACGGAGTAAAGTGGGCATTCTCAGCGCAGGAACGACGACGGCGAGCGTCTGGCGAGCGGGCGAGGCGTGAAGAGCGCGGTGGATGGGTCGAGTCTCCAGTGCGGGCAACTTCAGAGCACCTCGCGGCGCGAGAAACGCATTCCAGGCCGAGTGACAGCGCTAGTATCCGCGTTCGGCTTAGCGCCCTCGGCTTTGGCCCAGGGCACGTCAGGGCCGCCGGCTCCGCTCGTCAGGCGCCGGCGCGCTGAGCGCGTCGCGGCGAGAAACCGAGCGCGCAGACATGGCGGCTCTGCGTGCGAGGGGGGGCGCGGCGTGCGACGGCGTGCGAAGGGCGGTTCTGTGAGATTCGGCGAGTTTTGAGCGTCGTGGGCGCGAGGGTGATGGGTCGTGGCTAGGTGCTCTCGGTCGGCAGGGCAGGGCGCGCTGGTCGCCGGCAGGAAGCTGGCAAGTTAAGCGAGCCTTGGCCCTTCCCTGCAATCGGCTGATGCGCAGCTGCCTCGATGCCTCGGGGCTTTCTTCACGCAACAACCCCTCCTCTGACGGCATCGCGCGGCGATCCGGCACGTGGGCGACGCGTTTGCCGTGCCATCATCCTCCCGTCGTTGACTTGGCCTCACCCTGCTGAGGAGTCCCCCGCCGCGGCTCTTGCGGCACTGCAGCTCGTACCGCCATCGCGTCCTTGTCAGCCCCGATGTCGGAACCTCTGCACCCTGCTCGATCCCGCCCTTGAGCAAGTCAGCTTAGCTCTCCTCTCGTTGTGCGACGCGGGAAGTACCTCAGGCAGCGATTGGCCATGCATAGCAACGGTATACGCGCATTGCGTTGCGCTCGCGAAAGACGCCGTCTCTCCCGTGCTGGACACGCGCCATGGACGTCCATTGCGTCTGTCAGAAGCCTGACTCCAATGTTCGAATCAACTTCCACTTTCATGCCGACTTGCTTCGCGATTCAAGAGATGGTAGGAAAGACAATCGCACGTCCGTCACGGAATTCAAGCATTCATCTGAATGGCTGGAGCAGATAACTGCTGTCAATTGTTTGCGACCAATGTTTGAGCCCCATCCGTCATGCGCAACGACTTCTGCGATCGAGTCTCGATTTTTTCGTGTCACCTGCTCATCAGCTAAGTTCACATATTTCACCTCATTCTCTCAAACAAGTGTGCAGCTGAGGGTATCATTGTTTTTCTTACTGTCTAGTCTCAAGTCAAATGTTTTTCTAAACGAGTTTCATGCCGCTTTTGAATTCATGCCCCCGAACTCCTGGATTTCCTGCGTGATGCTTTGAACGAGTATGCTGTTGCGAAGCACAGAAGGCGAATGGCAGAAGCTAACGAACGAAAGGAATTTGTACACAAACTTTTACGCTTTTAGCTGAAACACGATGGCAACACAAGAACAATCCTTTGCGGGAACGTGGAAAAACGAGCACCACAATCGACGACGGGAAAATCCTCATAGGGGACCCCCTTCAAAGATCAAGCATACACAGCATACTTGCTCCTTGCTCTGACTTTGGCTCCATACTTGTAAAAGATCCATGGCGCTGGCACGAGAAGAGCGGCAATGGTGCCCACAATCGTCAACGTCCAATGCACGCCCAGGGCCTGGAACATCGGTCTCGAAGCAACATTCATCCCCGCCGCGATGGTGAATCTCGCCAATGTGATGCCGCCCATGGCGCTCGCAGCGTACGGACCGTAGCTGTCAATGATGTACTGGAAGCTTGAGACTTGGATTGAGATGAGTGCGTACCCGAAGACGAAGCACGCGGCAATGCCGGACCATGGCGAGATGGATGGATAGTTCGTCCAGGCGAGCCAGAAAATACTGATGGCCAAGAACGGCGAGGCAACGATAGCAGACCAGAGGCGCGATTCTGGTGGAAGCGTGGCGCTGGGTCCGTCGATGATTTGCCGTTGGCGCAAGGCGCGCGAGTCGATGGTGTAGAAGATGGGTGTCAGGCAAGTGCTGAAGATGATGCCAGCTCCGATGGCAAGAAAGACAGTGCCTGTCATTCCTTCGGAGAAGCCGTATGTCTCGGTGAACAGGAACTCGAAGGCTGAGAGGAATATGAAGAGCAGGACGTTCACCACCACGGTGTAGATGCCCAGGATGATGATCACTGGCTCTCGGCCCCAAAAGATGATGGGCCGGGGTAATGTCTCCTTGAGTCGAGCGACCAGACCACCGCCAGACTCCAACCCGCTCCTATACCGGTCATCACCAGTAATTTTACGGAGGTGCTGGGCCTTCCACTGCTGGAGCAGCGGGGAGTAAGTTTCCGGAAGGAACAGAAGGGCGAGCAGCCATGCTGGGAAGCTGATGATCAAGCTGATCCAGTCGATCCAATGGTAGTCGAGCTGATGCGATTGGACGATCCAGCCACCCGGAATCGGCGCAAGTGCGGTAGCTACGGAGACGTTAGATCTGATCCTTTACCGAGCCTCCTGGCTTCTTCGACGGGTCTTGTTACTTACGCAGCGTATTCAACAGAGCCAGCAGCGGGAATGCGATGCCTCTCTCCCTGGCATCGAACATATCATGCAAGCTGCTTCCACTCACGGCTCCCGTAACGCTCGTAAAAAGCCCGACGAACAGCCTCGACACAACTTGGCCGGCGAGGTCCTTCGAAAGCGCCGTGGACATGACACCCAAGAGATATCCTGCGCCGGCAACGAAGTACAGCATGTTTCGGCCGAAGGTCTCGGCGAGCGGTCCCACGAATAGGGAGCCAATTCCGATCCCAAACGAGAACATGGCGGTGTTCAGGGACGCCAGTACCTTGCTAACGTGCAGGCTTTCCGCGGCAGCACCATTGTAGGACGAGTCGGCACTGCCTGCCCAGGTTTGCGTGAAGCTCAGCAGGGCGATGAGAACGAAGCTGAAGCACCGCCGGGACGCAGGCCAATTACGTGGATTCGTCGGGTCAGAAGGGCCGTAGCTGTGGACTGGAATGATACGCTGCCGCTCCAGTTGTTCAACAGGAGTAGCAGGCGGAGGCGGTGGTGCTGGGCGTGGATCCTCGAACGAAGCCCTTCGGCTGGAGTAGGTCGAGTTGTTTGAGGAAGAGGAGGACCAGTGGCTGAGGATGTTCTCCGTGGACTCGTTGGGGCGGAGGGCGGAGAACCTTTTGGAGTTCGGCTCTGCGATGGGGATCCCATCACTGGAAGTTCGACTACTCTCGGGTTGTTGCTTTTCAACATCGGAACAGTAGCCACTGTCGGGCTGAGACTTCCCGATCTCGGAAGAGGAACGGCGGCTGTCGAAGTGCTTGCCAGTATCCGAGGACGCACGGCTGCTCAGTTGCTTCTCAATGTCGGCGGCATAGCTGTCCAGCTGCTTCTCGATGTCGGAGTTCCATTGTTCTTCCATGTCGGGACCAAATGCCGGCAGCGGCAGCGTGATTGTTTGCCGCTTCTTGGACACATCTGGAGCATCCTTGGACCTGTTGTCTTCTTGGAAGTGGGTTTGTTCGACGAAGCATCCGATTTCGCGGTACTGGCGAATGGACTGCATTATAGCGGCTTCTTGGAGGATTGACAATAGGTGGTCCTATTCATCAACAACGAAGGATAGTTGAAGAGGTGGGATGCTAAGAGGTATGAGTTGGAGGCAACAGACCGATGGTAGACCCCCTTATAAGGACTACACCACCCTATAGCGGGACTTTGGCGGGTCATCTTGGAAATCCTACTAGGAGCACGCAGATGATACCACGGTGGCGCTTAGCTACGGCTTCGAAACGTCACAATCGGTCATCTACACGGCGCATCTCCAAAGGAAAACCGCGCAGTACAACGAACCTGGCCAAATTACTCCACTGATTTTCCCGCCCTACTTCCGTCTAGTACAACGATGGGACGAGGGATAGAGATCGAGGCTATGGAGACGCTACCGGTGGCATCTTTCGCGATTGGTGCCCTTTTCAGAGTGATGAAAAGGACCAGCGTAGCAAAACGATGAGAAACCGGAATACCTATCGGACCGGCATCGATGTATAGGGACGTAAGAGGTAGCAGGCAGGATCTCGAGATGGGGCCGCTGGATGGGTGGTCGGACGAGGACTCTTCCCCGATTGGCACGCCTTTCGTACCTGCTTCCTCCTGTCAAGGATCTGTGAACGTCGTTGGGCACATACATTACATCTCCTTGTTCTGCACACTGTTTCTTGCTGTCTGGCGGCGTCTCCTGCATGGCGAAATTCTCCACATGGGTGTGACGACAACCACTCTGGAGAAGTTGTCGATCACTCTCGGAGCCTGGAACTGACGTCCCCATGGACGGACCGACGGCGCTCTCTATCGACGGTGCAAAGGTCGGCCGCTATACCGTACAGTCCAGTCATTGCAGGAGCAATGGATACAATGAGGCAGTGCTAAACCGCTCAGTCGTCGCCTGCCGCGCCTGCCCTGACACTCGCAAAACACTGCCGAAGGGACTAGCAGGGCGCTGGGGGGAGATGGCTGTTGAGGAAGCCCTCCCTGCATAACGACGACATTCCTCTCTTTCGGTCACTTTCCACGTCCTCTTTTCGGCATGTGCGAGAAGATACTTCAGGCTGTGCTGTTCTGAACTCACACTCCATTGGCAGCTTTACCAGTTACTCGGCGCGCGGAATCAACGCCATCATCTATGACGTCGGCTTCACGCCGGCCGGAATGATGGACTGCTGCCGCGATCTGGTCTCCGATGCATGAAATTTGAGACAAAAAGACGCCATAGCCACGTGGAGCCATGCGCCAGTAATCGGATCAACTGCGCGAGGAAGAAAAGAAAGAAAGAAAAAACGCAGGGTAGGTGCATGCGCGCCATTCATGAGCAGCGGCAAACAAAACCTTAAAGTTTGTAGAGTAGGTAAGAAGAAGAGAGGTGAGAAAAAGCAATGGGCGGGTGGCCGAATCCGTAGCGGCGACTTGCCAGGAACATCCCAAATTGGACGGCCTTGATGGATGATAGGCGGGCGGGTGGCCTAAATTGGACGCAGGACGCTAATCTGCCACGCGAGCAATGTGCTTGCGCCAACGGTGCGCGTCGGAGGTAGATCAGGATGCAGGGTCGTCATCGTGGTTTGAAGGGGAGCAGGGGGTGCGAGTGGAAGCATGCACTGCGGGAAGGAATGATAGGGAATGAACAAAAGCAAAAAGGAGGCGGAGCAGCGGCAGCAGCAGTAGCAACACGGGCAATATCGGCACTAAGGCACGAGGCAGAGGAGAAAAGCAAATGTGCAGAGATGCCCGAAGCGGATGGTCGTCGAGTGCGGGTGGCCTAATTGAGGTGATAGGCACTACTTGCTTTTTCTCCACGCGCCAAAGCGGCTCCGCGCTTACATGGGGAAGAGGCGGAGATACCACCTCTCCTCCTCGTCGACACGGCGGAGGTGAGGAAAGAACAAGAGAGAGAAAAAGAGAGAGAGAGCGAGAAGGAGGCCATATGGCTCGTCGTTACAACACACGACCGGGAGACAGCCCGGCTGCGCGACTAGAAGTGACTTCACTGAAGATGCCCAAGTCCAGCTTGCCTCCGCCATCAACGTGACCGTTGACATCAGCGCGGAGCGGGACGAGCAGCAGCCGCGCGAAAAACGTTAGCGGGCGCTCCCATGTTAGCCGACGTCGAAATATTCCACCGTAGGTAGCAGCGCAGCAAGCTCTGTCATACCTAGCGCGCTCGAGTTGTCTTTCCTCCGGCAGACTGTCCGAGCCGGGCACCTCCTCGATACACACGCACACGCATGCGCGCGGTTGGGGGGCACGGGCCGAGGAAGATGTACATAGATGAAGGCAAGGGAAAAGGAGGAGAGAAAAGTGGACTCGTTACCCGTCGTACCCTCTCTTTTTCCCCGGCTTGCCTTAACTCCATCCAACAACAACAACACCCGGTGGGGCCTCGCGAAACGACGATGACTGTTGTCTGTCAATTTGGCTTTTGGGCAGCTGTCGGCCGACCGATGCGGCTGCGCATCATTAGGCCAACCGCCCTACGTATGCAGGCGTGCGTGCGCGTACTGTACGCATGCATGCATGCATGGACGCACGCAGCAGGTATGTATGTATGTATGCATGTAGGTCCGGGACGGATCGGACAGAGCACAGGTCAGTGACGGGTCGAGACGAAACGAGATGAGACGGTTCCGCACGGACAGAGCGGCGAAGGAGCGGAAGGTCGAGCGGACGGCGAACCCCCGGGCGGACGGCGGGGAGCGTGGGAGGCACACAGGCACTCAGGCAGACAAGAGGCGAGCGGACCTACTCCGGGCGCGGAGCATTTCTTCACTGCATCACTACGGCCTGTATCCGTATTTTGGATAATACGTCTGGCCGCTGAAACCGGGGAAAGGCAAGGAGGAATACTGGGTAGCGTGACAAGACTTTTCTGTCTCGTTGTAGGCACAACCCCGCTTCTTCTTCTTCTTCTTCCTAAAAACCCCCCAGTTGCTGTCGATCCGCACACAGTTACACGTCCATCGTGAAGAACGCGAAACCGCACGACGGATGTGAACTGAACCCACGCATCCGCTCAGGAGCAAAAAGGCCTCTCTCTTCCGCCTCCCGATCGCACATCGCAGTAGATCTCCCGAAGCCACCCCCATTGCTTTCCCCCCCCCTCTTCATCACTGAGAGATGGATGTGAGAGGATCGGAGTCGGCGGCGTACGTGATGGGCCAGAGGAGGGTCTTCCCCTGCAGAAACGGTCATCTCGCATGCGGGACGGCCCCAATCGGACGGCGTGCCGGGGTTGAGGCTGCTGCTGCTGCTCTACTTTTGCGCCGCGCACGCACGCGTGCGTATGCGGTAGTGGGGAAGTGAAGGGGCGATCGCGGCGGGAGTGGCGTTATGCAGCTAGATAGAGCTAGCTGTGCGTGACTTTCTTTTTTTCTACATTTTTTCGATGGGAGGTAGGTAGGCAGTGGTGGTGGTTGGTTGAGATGGTGGATGCAGGGCTGGTGGCCTAAATTTAGCCCCGTTTCGGCAATCGGGCCTCGTGGCGGGCAATGGTGAATGTGTCCGGTAGGCTATTGGCATGCACAAAAGTTCCCGAATAACCTGGGGGGTGGGGAGTTTTGAGTGGTGGTCTAGATCGGCCTCGGGTTTTTTTCTTGCTATCCTTCGCTATTTACGTCTTACCTCTTTGCGTGTGATGTTTCGACTTGCGGTGGTGTGCCTGAATTGTTGTGATATGGCCTAATGCCTGAGGTGTTAACGATGTATCACAATTAGCGCCCCGCTTTGCTTTCCGCTGCTCTGCGCTGTAGGGGTAGAATGTGGAGAGATGAGAGGTTTGGATGGGTGCTCCGAGGCTTTGTGAATGCATGACCGTCTGGGGAACCCATTGGTTGACGCAAGTCAATCAACTCGAAATATATCAACATCGAAAGTCTTGGATCAAGTAAAATAGTAGTATAGTCCTGTTTGACAATGTATCAACAACGAAGAGGAAAACAACGAATACAGACGCCTGCGGAGTTAGTCCTTTCTCTCATCTCGGTCATCACACGCACTGGGAGTACCAGTCGTTGTAAGCTGTGCACGTGGAACCGCTTGCGCAGGACGTCGAGCCCTGGTAGTTCTTGCCGCCGCACTGGCCCCACCTGGCAACAGCGCTGCCGGCGGTAGAACCAGAGCTGCTAGTCGAAGTCGCCGAAGGAGTGCTTGCAGTCTCCGCAACCACGGCCGATGTCGCGGAAGTGGCAACTACTGCGCTGCTCGAAGTCTTAGTGGCAGTTGGGGTGGGGGTGGTAGCAGCCGGGGTAGTACTGTTGGCCTGGGCAGACGTACTGGATCCACTGCTGCTGGTGCCAGCTGCCGCCTGGAGAGCGGACAGGATGGCGTCATAGGCGGGCTTCTTCTCCAGGTTCTCATCCCAGGGAAGCGCGGCGCCCTGGCCGGAGAAGGTGGAGGGCCTGCGGGATTGCGTGTCAGTCTTGTCATGAGAACAAAGCTCGCTCTTTACTTACACCCAGGAATACTTGTCAGTGTAGTCCCAGATGGTGATACCTTTGCAGGCATCCTGGTTCAAGCAAGCGTTGACAACGGTCTTGTAGTCAGTGGCCTGCTGCTCAAGGGCCGAGTCGTTGGCAGGGGTCGTGGTGCGGATGTCAAGCTCAGTGATAGCGACCTCGACGCCGAGAGAGCCAAAGTCCGAGATGACGCCCTCAATAGCGTCCTGGGAAGCGGTGTTTCCAACCGTGAAGTGGGCCTGCAGACCAACACCGTCGATCTTGACACCATAGGCTTGGATCATCTCAACAATCTTCTTAGCGGCCTTTTGCTTGTTGCCAGACCACCTATTGATGCGTTAGAATGGTTTTATTTCTTGGTAAGTGAGCGTCAGCTTACTCGATATTGTAGTCGTTGTAGTAGAGCTTAGCATCGGGGTCGGCAGCGGCAGCCGCGGCAAAGGCGATGGGAATGTAGGCCTCGCCAATGGTCTTGTAGAAGACGAAGTCGCGGTAGGAGCCATCCTCGTTGAGAGCCTCGTTAACGACGTCCCAGTGCAGGCAGCGGCCCTTGTAGTGGGTAACCTCGTTGGTGATGTGGTTCTTCAGGATCTCGACGAGCGTGGCGTTATCGAAGTTGCCAGAAGAAACCCAGCTGGGCAGCTGGTTGTACCAGACGAGGTTGTGGCAGCGCAGTTTCTGGCCGTTGGCCTCGGCCAGATCGGCGATCACATCTCCCTTGGTGTACGAGAAGGTGTTGCGGGAAGGCTCAATAGTGTCCCACTACCCGATCCGTGAGCTCTTGCCTAAACGGTGCTCTCCTTTTCGCGGTCGCATACCTTTTGAGAGTTGCCCGGCGTAATTTGACCAAAATCGGCGGTATTGTTCAAGCCGGCAACGTAGGCGGTGTCGGTGAGCTCGGGGTTGTCGGTTGCAGAGCCGAAATACTCCAGACCCGCAGCCTGCGCGGCCGTGTTCAGACCAGCTGCAGCACGGCGCCTATGTAATTTCAGTCAGCGATGAGCAGCGCCGAGATGATCCGGTGACTCTCACGAGAGGGGAATGGCCTGAGCGGCCTGGACGGCGAGGAGAGAAGTAAACGTAGTGGCAAGGAACGACATTTTGCAGAACGGACGTCAAGTCAGAAGAAAGAGAGAGGCAGCAGCTAAGACACGCGGTGGAGAGCGATTCATTGTGAGAAGGCTAAAGCACATATATACTCCTGGGGCCGGTGGGGAGAGCGGGAGTCCCGCGTCAGGGACGTGACGACGGCACCAGGCAAGCGAGAGCCGACGGCATTGCGGCGCTGGCGGAAAAATAATGGACGAAAACAGCCAATGGGAGGGGGCTCGTGCATATTGAAACGGCGTTCAAGGGCGTGAGGCGAGGCGTCAATGCTGGCGAGAGGAGTGAAACAGGTCATTACCGGAGAACAGGGGCGAATTGCCGCCAAGCTCGCGGGTAAACGAAGCGAATCGACCAACAGTGACGTTTGATCGGCCGCTGCCGAGCTTTAGGCTGTGCCCTTCGTAAATGAAGGCGGAAGGATTTGGAGGAGTCTCCGCTGACTGCTTAGTCTGGTCAGCTGGGCGGAGCGGAGTGCTGGGCTTTATTCAGCCTCTCGTCCTCCGCCGGCAAACGAGTTGGACCAGTCTTCGCAAAAAAGAGGAGGAAAAATACTTTCGACCGTCTGCTGACGCAGCCAAAAGATCGACTGCTGCCTCAACGCTTGCGTAGTGCGTCTGGCGAGAAGCGGTGGGTTGTCTGCCTAGGTCAAGCGATCCTTGCGAGAGACTTTCTCACAGCAATGAGTCGGACAGATCGACACTTGAAGCGAATACCGCACCTGCGATCAGAAGACTTCGAGATACACCGGCGGAGGCAGGTCCTATTCATATTCAGGCGGGCCCGATCGGTCAAACAAGAGAAAAGCCAGCCAAGACGCCGCCGAGCTGGACTTACTCGCCCTTGACGCAGGTAAAGTAGAGCGCATACAGACGCATGTCTTCCGACGGCGCCGCAAGACGGCGAAGTTTCACAGAGCGGACGCGAAACAAGCGGGCATGTCCCAGGTCATTCGCCTAGCGGGGCGCAAGGCCGCAACGGGCGGAAGATAGCGAGCGTTTCAAACGCCAAGAGAGCATAGTGGTGTCCAGGAGCACAGCATAGAGGCAGACCGGCGGCATCCTGTGGGTTCGCGCGGCGGTGTTCCGGGAGTTTTGCTTCGGCGACGCTGCAGGTGAGAGCATTCGGCCGCATGCATGGTGGAGCAGGCCTGGAACATGATCGCTCCCTCAGACAGGCAGCGCGCCATGCACGCTGCCGGCGCGCTGTGGGTTGCGCTGTGGGCGAGCGGCCGTCGAAGGCGTCGCCACCCGACGTCGTCGTCGCGGCCGGCTGCGTCACGCTGCTCTGGCGATGGCGTTGATGAGTGGCCGTCCGGACGGAGACCTCAGGCACCAGCGCACGGGCGCCGGCGAGCTGCTATTTCGAGCGGCGCGACGGAATCACAGGACGCTCGCAATGCCGACGAGCCGTGCGCAGAGCCGCGGGGTGATCCGATCGGCATCACGTTCGCGGCGGCCCCTTGGCTGGTGACGTGCCCGCGGGCTCCCCGAAGAGCAAATGCTGCTGACCGGCGGCGGGCGCTGCAGGCCGCGTGCAGCGGGATCTCCTGGGCGGCGGCAGGCAGGCGTCGATTGGTGCTCGGTTTCGCGTGCGACGCAGCGTTTTTCGCGCAGATGCGCTGGCGGGCCCGAGCGGTGCGGGCGGGCGAGTCACCGCGGACGCCGTCGGTGAGGGCGGCGCGGGCGTTCAGCCCTGGACAGCCCTGCAAGCCCTAGCCGCGCAGAACGGGGAAAGGCCGCCCGCCGTCCTGCGCCCTGGTTGGCCAATCCTCCAATCTCCTCCCCAGACAGACCGTCAGCACGGCTCCTGGGGTCCGACTGCCCTGCGAGCGCCATGGCCAAGCTTCCCGCCCGTGGTCACAGGCACACAACCTCCCTCCCAGCAATGAGTTATATAAGTTGACGCGGCCGCCTGCTGCTTCTGGCGCCACCCGTCTCGCCTGCCTCAATCACCACCGCAGCTCAACGGACCCGCTTCATCCAAACGATCCCATTGAGCACCCGATGGACAACACCTTCGGCTCCAGCACTCTCCCCAAGGCAACCATGGCCCACCGCACCTTCACCCAGTCCTCCGCCTCCTCCAAGGCCTCCTCCGAGCCCATGTCTCCCGACGCAACCTCGCAGACCTTCTGCTTCAACAAGCCCGCGCCCACCTCTGCGCCCTCGGCTGAGCAGAACTTCTTCGGCGCCATCAAGCAGAAGATCCGGGACCGCTCGAGGAGCCGGTCGCGCCCGCGCGTTGAGCGCTCCCGCTCCCGCTCGCGCTCGCCCATGCCTCCCACCCGCCTCAGCTCCAGCTCGACCGCGGCGCCCTCGCCGAGCCAGCAGCTACGCCACGTCTCGTCCTCGTCGACCACCAGCTCTTCCATCGCACCGACTCCGCTGGCCCAGAAGCGCCAAAGCGCCAGCAGTAATCACTCGTTCTACTACGGAAGGCATTCGAACGAGTGGCTGTTTGGCGGCTTCAGCGTGAGGGAGTCGGTCAAGGGCGCATATCATCATTTCCGCGGCGACAGCCACGACTCCCACTAGACGTCGGCGACGGCTGGACCCACCCACTTTCTCTTCGACCCAAGATTGCGGTGCAGGAATGCTGCTTCTTTAGAGATTGACTCTCGTTCATTGGATAACAACACCAGCATGGCTCTGGGAACGAGTCGACGAAACCATGATCAACGATACCACCGAGGGAGAACAGCAAGATTTGCCCGGGGATGAAAGCGATTGGATGAATTTGTAATGCGGAGAGACTTCGGCCTTGTACAGTGGATTTGGAAACCTTATACCCCTTCGAAGATTCTTGTATCTGTAGCTTCGTTCTTCGCCTCGTCGTGAGGCCCCAATTGCAACTTGATTGAACAACATCGATCCGCGCGTGTGATTCTAAGAATAGTCGCCGTTATTGCTCAATTAAAGCTTTAATACATGGAGGTCATGGCTCTGATCGCCACGAGCTTGACAGTGCTCCGTGCTTGCATGAATGGCCGCCGCCTTCAGCCCTGCTCAAGACATGCCGAGTTCAAGGGCCCACCCTTGCCGGGTCCTCTCAGTCAGACGGGGGCTAGGGCCTAGCCTCCTTGGCAGGGCTCACCGGTTGTGCGCGACGGAAACCCCTCGTGCCCCTCCACCACTTTTCATCTCTGATGCTCGCGTCTGAAAGTGCAAATCCCCCTGTGTTCCTACCGTGACTAACTCGGTCCGTTAGGTCTTGTAGACGCGTGATCAATTCTACATTGCGAGCAGAAGGTTTCGCCATCTTTTCTTTGCACTGTTTACTTGCTCCTGCCCTCCACCGTAGGCGACAGTGTGTGACAGATTTACCACGCATAGTAAATGACTCGCACAGAAAAACCCCGCGCTTCCAGCCCCCAGCTGATACAATTGCATTGCGACTGACGAGGAGACTCCTTGCACAAACCCTGTCGGACGGTCAGTCAACACAGTCTTCCATTTGCGCCGCGACAGATTTCGAGGGTACCTTTCGAATTTGGAAGGTCACTTCCCAAAATCATACCGCTGTCGGGGACAGAGTCACGATCCCAAAGTTGCCTGAAATTGCAAGGCACGGCTTCGGTCCAGCGTGCGTCATCTTCTCACTCCCGAGATTCATATCTCCTTAGGACCTCAGTAGTATCCCAAAGGCAACTTCTGTCTGCTACAAACCCAAAGACCTTACAAGAAACACTCGATGCTACCCGCCGCCAGGACATCTACTTTCTGTGGGTCGACCGACACTGCAGTCCTCAGCATTCACGTGAAGAAAAGGCCTTCTTAGATCAGCAGCATCCATCTGGTCTACCAAAATGCACACGTTACAATTATCCATATATCTAGCTTCACTGCGAGAGGGACCAATGTGTTCAATTTTCTGGTAATCCGGCGGGAAAACGATTACGCAGAACGTCTGGACACTTTTGCTTTCGGTGGCCAAATTGCACAATGCCAGAATGGGTTACCTAGGCTTCTCCTAGGCAGAAATGGCAGTTTGGAGGAAGGTTGTTCTCCTCTGCCGTTGGAAAGACGCGTGGTTCGGCTGGCTTCGAATTCTTCAAGCAATTCCACCTTGGCCAAAGTACTCAGACCCAGCCGAACTGCGCGGACGGCGCTCGGCCACCCACTGCGGTGTCGCCGGCTTCAATTCCCAGCCCAACACCGAACATCGGGGCCGCGTGCCGGCTTATCGCGCTGCCGACACGCGGAACTCCGCTGCGGAGTAATGCAACCACGCAATTCCGCCCACTCTACAGTACTTACCGCATGCGTCAGGCAGACACGCGTTACAAAACTAAGACACGCCGTGCACACGTCGGACAACCCCCGAGTGCACAAAAACAGCCCGCACACGGACACGACAGAGCTCGACCCCGCCACAAGCGACGAAACATGGCGTCGACGTCATCGCCCGAGCACAAGCCCGCGGGGCTGCCCGTCCCCAACTCCACCTCGTCCTTCTGGCACAGCGAGCCCAACCACTTCCTGCTCGGCCACCGCACCACCCCGGACCTGCCGCCCGAAGCGGACATTGTCATTGTTGGGAGTGGCATCACCGGCACGTCGGCCGCCCGCTTCCTGGCCGAAGATGAACGCGCGAAGGGCCGTAGCATCGTCATGCTGGAGGCGCGAGAGGCGTGTTGGGGAGCCACCGGCCGCAATGGAGGTATACGCAGTGTATCCAACTAGAGTGACAAGCCGCTGACCGACTCCCTGCCAGGCCACTGTCAAGTCCTCCCCGTTGCCCGAGCCATCGACGTGACGCAATTCGAAGTCCTCAACTACAACGCCGTGAAATCCTACATCGAAGAAAACAACGTCGCCTGCGAATGGCGCAGCCTCTCCGGCTGCCGCGCCTACTTCTCCGAAGAAATGTTCAAAGTCGCCCAAGGCGAAGTCGCCGCCCTCAAAGAGAAGGACCCCGAACTCGGCAAAATCGTCAGCGTCGTAATAGACAAAGACGAGCTGGCCCAACACCGCATCAGCAAAGCCGTCGGCTGCACCCTCACCACCGCCGCCGCCAGCCTCTGGCCCTACAAACTCGTAACCTTCATCCTCGAAAAGCTCATCAAATCCAACCGCCTCAACCTCCAAACCAACACGCCCGTCGACCGCCTCGAAAACACCACCACCACCTCCTCCTCCCCACCAACAACGCACCCCCACACCCTCCACACCCCACGCGGCCCCATCCGCGCCAAATCCGTCATCCTCGCCACCAACGGCTACACCTCCCACCTCCTCCCCACCTTCGCCAGCCTCATCGTCCCCGTCCGCGGCGAAATGTCCGCCCTCCTGCCCCCGCGCAACGCGCCCCGCCTCCCAGACTCCTACGGCCTCTGCGGCCTCCCCGGCCAGCCCGCCCACAGCGACGACTACCTCAACCAGCGGCCCTACGCCGGCGTGCCCAATCCGGCCGGGCACTACATGTTCGGTGGTGGGGATGGCGCGGCAAGGTATGAGAGGGTTGGGGTGTGGGATGATGGTGTTGTGGATGAGGGGATGGCGGGGTGGTTGAGGAGGAAGTTGGTGGAGACGATGGAGTTGGGGGGTGAGGTGGACGAGGTGGGCGAGGAGCTGGAGGCGAGTCATCAGTGGACGGGTATTATGGGGTATTCGAGGGATAATTTGCCGTGGGTGGGGAGGGTGCCTGGGGAGGGGGTGTGGTTGTCGGGGGGGTATACTGGTGAGTGCTTTCTGGATCACACCGTTTGCTTTTTTTCCAATTCTTTTTCCACTTTTGTCTAATTCTTTTTGTTTATTTTTCAACTCTTTTCTTTCTTTCTTGAACTTCTACTATTTTTTGATTCTTTTCAATTCTTTCTTATTCCTTTCTCACTCCTTTTCATCTTTTTTCATTCTTCTTACTTATTATACTAACTCGGCCGAAACCAGGTCACGGGATGCCGAACGGCACACTCTGCGGCAAGGCTGTCGTGGAGCTTATGCTGGCAGATGAGCAAGGCGTGCCTGCTTCGGAGGCTCAGCAGCAAGTTGTTGAAAAGGTGGGCTTACCCCGTGGCTACCTAATCACTGAGGAGCGGCTCGCGGAGGCTATGAAGCTGCCCACAGTCGCCGAGGCGGATGCCTTGGGCGCCATTGGCAATCATGCCAGGCAGGAAGCGGAGCCTGTTGCTAAGAAGCGTCAGTCGGGCGTTGTGGATTATCTGAAGAGTTTTGTCTGGTCGACGAAGCAGTAGAGCGTAGAAGAAAGACCGCGTGCATTGATGGGATTTATGACTGGAGAGATGTAGGGAATGAGTACGTTTGGCGTAGACGAAAAGAGCTTATCGAAAACCCTATCAGAAGTGCCTGATGCTCATGGAGCTTCTAGAAAAACCAGAGTTCGATGAACTGGCCGGTCGTATTTCAGCGCTACCAACTCTCGTCCAATCGGAGCTAGATTTGGTCGCCGACGAATGTCCACGTTGCTCGAGCTCGGAGCCGCCGACAAGCTCAGTCACAAAATGAAAGCGTGACATCATAACCTCGATGAGCTCGATTGAGTTATCTTATGATCTGACTTTCGCCTCATATACCAGGTCTATGGCGCGTCGATGCAAGTCGAGTACTACAGCTACGTACATGCTCAACCAGCGAGCTTTTGCCACGGCGCGTTTTGACTTCTCTCGACGCATGATGATGTATACTTTACTTTCCGCTTACGCAAGAAGCCTTCTGATCTCCGGCCCGTGAAGGCTCAAACCTTGCAACATGAGAGATTCTTGGTCACGAAGTTCTAGAAGAACGTGTCTTCGTAATGAAGTTCCAGAAGCCCGTGTCTTGGTAACGATGCGCGACAAAACCCACCCCAGGAGAACCCTCGGGAATAACCAACCTCAATCCTGGAAACGGCTCGGCAGATCAACAACTCTCCCCACAATTTTCTGTTTTACATCATTCAACAAGTCTCGAACTCCAATTTGACAAATATATCGGCCGCATCATCATCCTCCTCCGCAACCCGCAGGACAACCAACCCGCGTGAAGTTCAAACCACCCAACCAACCAACCAACCAACAACAGCCCACCCATTTCTAACCGAAGCCCTGCCCTGCCGCCTCATTACGTATGTATGTATGTAACGCAGGACCTCCAGACCTTCCTTCCTTCCCTCACTCGGCAGATTCATCCAACACTCTCCCAAATGCCGATGCTCGTGTCGTCATCAACGATCGAACCGCACGCCCGGCAGATGCGAGCCGGTAAGTAAGCATGTAGCATGTACCGGTATGCATGCGGGCGATTATTAGGTAGGCGGCTACACACGTTACCTAGATAGGTAGACTAGTGGAGCAGCGGAAGGATCGTCGATCGCGTCGGCAGGTGGGATCCTCCGTGCCTACCCACTACCGTAGCAACGGGCACCAGCACGCACGCACGCACGCACTACGCGTAGCTAAGTGTGGTACGTAGCACGTCGCGTCGCGCCAAGCAGCGCGCTAAGAACCAGGCAGCGGCGGTGAGTATCTCCGCATCGTCGTCGTCATTGTTTTTTTTTTTTTGCCTTTTTGCTTCGTACGGGGGTTTCTCCTCCTTATGGGCGAGGAGGGGGCGGGCGTTGCTCGTATGTACGGTTTGTAGATCGTGTGGTGCGAGTCGAGCTTTCTCAAAGCTTTTTTTCCTTTTTTCCGAGAGGTCGAATACGTCATTGATGGTAAGGCCCACACACCACATCCGGGCCAGACAGTGGTTAGTTCTTCTCTTCCATTCTTCTTCTTTGTGTTACGGATACTTACGCACACGTAACCTGGTCTAGCCAGCCAGCCTGGTCGAGGAAATGCTACGTGACAAGGAGAAGCTACGCGTGCGTGGTTGGAGACCTGGGGGGTTGCGCAGCAGACCGCTTTGAGACTACTGTACGCGTCAGCAGCAGAGACAGACAGACGGGACTATAGCCTCCCGCTATGTTTTGTCTCTGGGGGGGAAAGTAAGATGCCGTTAAGTCGTACCGCTGAGAGTAACGTCGTATCTCGCATGTTACAGACTTCGCACGAGGGCGTCGCGTTGTGTCATGGAAGCATTGGGCTGGAAGGTCGGGAATTAGAAATCAACTGAGACAATTGCTGAAAGAAGTCTTGCGTAATACACACATTGGTTCTCATTTAGATCTCACAGAACAAAGAAACGGAGCTATACATGGCTATCGAACACAAGGAAATTCGCTCAAATCCGTCCCATAAAAATAAACCCCATTTTCCCCAAAATAATCCCATATGAATCCCATCCAATCGTCATCGTCTAAGCACCGTTCAACAAGGCCTCCTTGTGGGTGCCCTTGCGAGGCGCGCCGTTGTTATCCCAGGCGCTGAAGCCAACGCTGCCAGTCATGCCGTTTGCGGCGCGCAGCTCGGGCTTCTTGGCCATGCCGTTGTGGGAGCCGTTGAAGCGCAGCCCGGAGATGCCGTCGTAGCCCTTGACGCCCGTGGCCTTCTCGAGGCGCGATGCCAGGTCCTCCGACACCTCGCGGAAGATGGCGATCTGGCGCTTGATGATGTCCTCCTTGCGGCACGTCGACATGTGGCCCGACACGTTCTTGATGAAGCGCTCCCGGGCGCCTTCGTCGAAGACCTTCTCCCACAGCGCCCGCGGCGCGTTGAAGTCCTCCGGCCGGATCTCCGACAGGAAGGTCACCGCCTCGCCCACGAAGTGGCCGTGCGTCTTGTTCAGGTCGATGGTCCGCTCGCGGAACCGGATCGGCTGGATCGACGACAGGTAGTTGGGGCGAGAGCCCTGGTTGTAGAAAGCCATAGGGCCGTCGCGTTGGAAGTTGGCCATGCGGTATGGGACGCGCGGCGCGTTGACGGGCAGCTGCTGGTAGTTGACACCGATACGGTGGCGGTGGGTGTCGGGGTAAGAGAAGAGACGAGACTGGAGGACCGGGTCGGCCGTGGGCTCGATGCCCGGGGGCATGTGCGAGGGGTTGAAGGCGACCTGCTCGATCTCGGCGAAGTAGTTCCTGGCGTTCTCGTTCAGGAAGAACTCGCCGTACTTGCGCAGAGGGTAGTCAGCCTGGGGCCAGATGTGCGTCAGGTCGAAGACGTTGATCTTCTTCTTCTCCCACGCCTCCTCGGCCTGCTGCGGCGTCATGGTCTGGACGTAGCAGTCCCAGCCGGGGTAGTTGCCCTCCTCGATGGCGAAGTACAGATCCTTCTGGGAGTGGTCGGGCGACTTGGTGCCAGACTCCTCCTGGGTGAGGAACTTGATGCCCTGCTTGCTCTTGAAGTGGAACTGAGCGTAGACCCACTCGCCCTTGGAGTTGACAAGCTTCATCGTGTGGCCGGAGTAGCCGTTCATGAAGCGGTAGCCATCGGGAATGCCACGGTCGCCCATCAGGATCATAACCTGATGGACGGACTCGGGATTTTGGGACAGGTAGTCCCAGAACATGGTCGCGTCATCGCCGCCACCGAGGTTCGTGGCCGGGTCGCGCTTCTGGGTGTGGATGAAGTGGGGGAACTTGGCCGGGTCGCGCAGGAAGAAGACGGGAGTGTTGTTGGCGACCATGTCCCAGTTGCCCTCGTCGGTGCGGAACTTGATGGCGAACCCGCGCGGGTCGCGCGCGCAGTCGTGCGAGCCGCGCTCACCGCCGACAGTGGAGAAGCGGATGGTCATTGGGCAAATCTTGCCGGCCTTGAATATGTCGGCGGACGAGAGATCGTCGAGCGGGTCCGTCGTCCTGTAGTAGCCGTGCGCTCCGCTGCCCTTGGCGTGGACGACACGCTCGGGGATACGCTCGCGATCGAAGTGCGAGAGCAGGTCTACGAGGTGGAAGTCCTGGAGCAGCAGCGGGCCGTTCTCTCCGCAGCGCTGCGTCTCGTAGGGGTGAGGGTAGGGAGCACCATTGCTGGTGCAGTAGAGGGTATCCTCAGAGGTGGCATTGCGGTCGTCTGGGCGTGTCAGCGGAACCGTCGGGGACAATTGTTGCTCTCGAGCTCCACTGACCGTTGTAATCTCTGTAGAGGTCGCCGTTCTTGCGGCCGTCGGGGGCATGTGCCTGCAGCAGGCGTCAGTCGAGCAGCCATGTGAAATCGGGGGGGGTCACCACAACTTGGTAGCCGGGAGCCATCTTGGGCAATCAGCTGGTCTACAGCAGTCTCGAGTTTGGATTATGAAAGGGACACGGAGGGCAGAAGGAAATCTCAAATTTGGAAGGCTACCCGGGGCGCTCGGGTGGCATTGAGGCTTATATAGCGGACATCGATGCGGCATGCCTGATCCATGACGAGTGTTCGAGCCGGCGCGGTGCCACCCTTGTCGCCGCAGCAGCAGCGCAGGGCCGAGAGTGCGGGGCAAAACCGCATCACCTCAGCAGCGCGCTCGAGACCACGCGACTCGGGCCAATGGCGCGCCCGCCCATTACTCACTGTGCGCCAGACGTTTGCTCCCGTCTTCGGCCCTCCGGTGCCTCAGCCGCTGTGACCTGCCAGCCTGCGCGCCGCCCCACCGCGCGCTGCCGATGACGTCGGCAGGGTTATTTTTCCGCTTTCTCACGCGCTGTCCGGCGGCGCCGCCCGCCGGCCTGTCCGCCGCGCTCTCAACGCCATGCGTGGAAGCTTCTTTTGGGCCCGAGGGCACACTGCGCTTCCTTGTTCGACGCCTGTCACGCCTGCGCCTCATCGCTCCAGCGGCCGCCCGAATCCGGTTAGTCAGCCGATTCCCCGCGCCTGCCATTCGCCCTCTCCTGCAGCCACCAGCCCGGCCATCCATCCATGTATCCCGCCCGCAGCCGCTGCACCAGTGCACCCGTTGCGCTTGCAGCAACGCGAGACGCAGACCGCCTCGCTTTCCGCCCAATCGCGCCGTCTCCCCCACACGCCACTCCCCAGAATTCCCTTCAGAATGCCATTCCCGTCATTTCCCCGCCACCCTCGAACGGCCCCATATCCCACACGTTACCCACCTCCAGCGGCAGGAACCCTCCGAACACGTCCATTCCCGTCAGCTGCCCTTGGCTGACCGCGAACTCGCCAATCGTGCTGAGGTCCGTCCAGCTGAAGTCGCCAATAGCCTCCACGTTGGCGTTGTTTGCCATTGGGCTCCCTCCCACCGTGCCATTCCCGCTGCCCGCCTGGGATGACGCTGCTGGCGTGGCATGCGACAAGCCCGTAGTCGGCCCTTCACCGTAGTGATTGCGATGCCCAATGTGACTGCCTCTGCCGCGCCCCGTCGCCTTGTGGTTGTCCGCCTTCTCCCACAGCAGCTTGAGCAGCTGCGAATACCGGCTGCCGAGGTGCTGCGTCCCAACGCTCGACCGTTGCAGTCGGTCGATCGTCTCGTCGATCATGCGCCTGATTCCGCGCTCCTCGTCGCCCTCAATCACTCCGACAATCTTCGCGCGGAATAGGAATACTCCCGAGTAGACCAGGTACAGGAAGAACCGGAGCGGCATGAATCGAAGCGCCTTCTCCGGGTCAATGAAGTTGTTGCATGTCGTCAGAATTGCCTTTGCTGCGTCAAGGCCTTCATATATGAAGCGTGCATCCCCGACCGCCCCGACATTGTTCTACAGTCGACACGTTAGCATGCTTTGCCCGGGCCGCTCCTTGCGCGTACCTACATAGAACAGCCGGGATGGCGACTGCGGAATCATCGGACTTGACGCAGAGTTCCGCTCCTCCGCTAATGTGCTCTGCACCCTGCGCACAGTTGCCTGGAATGCAAAAGCGTTCACGTACAATCTATAATCATCCCTTCCGTCAGCACCTTGCATGTCAAGAACGTGCAATGATACGTACCTCAGGTAATTGTACGACATCAGCAGCATGGCCTTCAAGTTTGGCGAGCATGTGAGCGTGCCCCAGACCGCGTTCCAGCTATAGCTCGCCGCTCTGAAGTCGTCGATGAATTTGATATAGGATCCGCTGAGGTGAGAGCGGAATGAAGTGCCGACATTGGAGTACAGCACATCATGAACATTGCTGAACAGGGAAGTCAACTCGAGAGTGGCCTGCCGCTACATCAGCTCACTATCGTGCACTCGATCCGCGATTGGAATACCTGAAATATTGACGCATAATCTTCGTCATTGGGGGTCTGGGGCAGCAAGGAAGGATAATGATCGCGACGAAGAGAAGTGAGTGGACCAGGGCTGCATCCGGTCAGTGACAGGAACATTGCGCGTATCCGTTCCTGGCAGCTTACCCTCGGGACCAAAAGGCCTTTCCAATTCTAATCGAAATAGTGCGGTCGGCTATGTAGCAAGCTGTCGAGCACAGTCAATGGTACTGTCTCACTGCCTAACGGGCCCGTAGGCTTGAAACACATACCTGTCCAAACCAAAAGCTTGCGGCTGAACTGAGGGTCTCGGCCGTCGTCCGTTACTTTGAAGGAATACTTCTCTAGGCCGAGGAAATAGGCAAGCCTGAGCGCCAATCCGCTCGAGTTCCAAGCCTCGCGGTCCTCTTCGCCCTTGCCGACCTTACCGGACTGCGCTCTCTGTGTGAATGGCGCCCATTCCGCGAGCAAGAGCAGTGCTTCCACCGCATCGACGTCGCCGGGACCACCCGCAGCCAAGTCGGAGATCAGACTCTTCATATACTCGGCGCAGATCTCGTACATATGAGTTTCCTCAACAAGGTCTTTCGACGCGATCACGAGAATGGCCGTCAGCAGCGTCGGCTCTTTTTGTACCGTCTCGTGGAGGCGCGATATATCGAAGGTCTGCGGAGGCACGAGAGGGTAGTAGGGATGGTATTGGGTACGGTATCGCTGAAGGAGCGTGACGACCTGGTTCACTGACAGCTTGCCGTCAGCTAGCAGGCGGTAAGGAGAAGTCCGCAGACCAGCATCGACAGGGCGTGCGAAGTTCGACCTGTCTTGCGGAGGGGCCGGAGTTCCTTCCTCGGCCACGCGTGCGAGGATCCCGAGCGCATCGGAGGGATTTTGCAGGTTGTCAAACTCCATAGGAGTCGTCCCGGCGGGTTGAGCTGCTGGTTCCTCCTCGGGCGGTCGAGGGTTGCCGGCATCGAGTCCTGCAAAGTTCAAGCGCTGGTCCAGCGGGGATGTGGTGGTTGTGCCCATGTTGCCAAGGCCGTGGAAGGCGACATTGTCGCCAGGAACAGCAAAGGTACTGGAGAGATTGCGCGTGGCACCGATATTGTCGGGCAGAGTCTTTCTCCTCACTCGACGGCCGCCTCGATTCGAGCCTCCGAGGACGCACTCAAGGTTCTGAGCTTTGCATCGCTCGCACGGAAGCTTGGGCTTGTCATTTTCATACTCTCTGCGCCCGGCATTAGTGTCTCAACGGACGGGAGAAAAGTAAGACGTTGGGACTGTGCGCGCATGGCGGGTGCGCGTGAATAGGCTCATGGGCAGAGGGACGAGGGGGACGAAACGAAGGCAGCGAGCCGCGCGACCGTGCCTGAAGCGAACGCAAGGCGGTCGGCGTTCCCAGGCGCGTGCTGTGGTGATGCTGGCCTTGCGCATCGGCTTTTGCGACCCGCTTGCGATTCGCCCGACGGCGGGTCGTACGGCGGGACTCACAGGTGGCAGCGGCTCTTCCGCTTTCTGCAGGTCAAGCAGGCGATAGTGGTGCGCTTGGCTTTGCCGTCGCTGTCGGCAGTCTTGGTGGGGGACGCTGGCTCCGGCGGAGGCGGCGGCGGCGGCGGTGGTGCCTCCATGTCCATTGGAGTTGGCGGAGAGGAGGCGGAGAGCTGTCAGATGCCGACACGAGCGCGCAGGTCAATTGCCGAAGGATCCGACGCGTCCGTGCACGCGTCTACCCCGCAGTCCATCACGCCGCGGGCAGTGGAGCTTAGCGTCGAAGCTTGCGTCGGGTTACGCTTCTCATAAAACCTTTGTAACGGTCGTCCATGCAGGGTGATGCCCAAGATACCATGTCTGCAGAAAACGACCTGAAGGGCCGCCTGGCCCTCATCACTGGAGCCTCTGGAGGGTACGCCTTGACCTTGTCCCTCTTCATTCGTTGAGACCTGGTTGCCTGACAAAAACACAGCATTGGCGGTGCCTGCGCTCGCAAGCTGGCTCCTTATGGGGTCGACCTGGCGCTCACGTATTCGTCCAACAAGGCTGCCATCGATGAGCTTGTAGCGCAGCTTCAGAAGGAATTCCCTTCCGCCAAGATTACTATCCATCAGGCGGACTTGTCCAAGACTGAGGAGACATTGCAGTTGTGTGAGGAAGCTCGCAAAGCCCACGGAAAGCCCATCTCGATATTAGTCAGGTGAGATTTGCCCTTCTCCGGGAGACTACTTAGCGGCTAACTCTGCATAAAGCAATGCGGGAAGAGGGAAGCGGTACCCTCAAATTTGGGATATCCCAATCGAGGAGTTTGATCTGACCATTGCAACCAACCTTCGTGCATCCTTCCTGCTGTGCAAGGGCGTCGTCGAGGGGATGAGAGATCAGCGCTGGGGTCGAATCATCTTCATCTCAAGCATTGCTGCTTACGGCGCCGGTACGTTCAAGTAAAGGTTTACGTCACGGGCCATCGCTGATCTATTCCACTTGTAGGCGTTAATGGAGCCCACTACGCCGCAAGCAAGGGTGGTCAAGTCGGCATGATGAAGAACCTGAGCACGAGACTCGCCGAATACGGTATTACCGTCAACGATGTAGCGCCCGCCATGATCGGCGACACTGGTCTGTTCCCTTCTACGGACACTGTACCAGGAATTGTCGACACGATACCCGTTGGAAGATTGGGGAAGCCAGGTAAGGATCTGCTCTTTCCTCCAAAGAAACCACCTGTTCTGATGGGAATGCAGAGGAGGTTGCCAACGCAGTGGAAATGTTTGCCAAGACGCCGTATTGCACCGGACAGAGCGTGGTGGTTGCCGGTGGACTTATGCATAAATAAGCTGGTCTGTCCATGCTGCATTGATACAGGGATGATAGATGTGAAGTCCTGAAGAACAAGAGAAAATCTCTCGTGA
Organism: Neofusicoccum sp. Z40; assembly: GCA_037356075.1. Classification (NCBI taxonomy): domain Eukaryota; kingdom Fungi; phylum Ascomycota; class Dothideomycetes; order Botryosphaeriales; family Botryosphaeriaceae; genus Neofusicoccum; species Neofusicoccum sp. Z40. The sequence goes on from JBAWJV010000006.1 coordinate 486,730, forward strand.
ACCGAGTAATCCGGCTCTCCATGGATCATGATGATCCTTGGTGCTGAAATTATGATTTCGCGAATCTGAATCATCTCGAAGTTTTGGTAGTTGAAAAGGTTCGTTTGAGGCTGTGTGTTTCCGTTTTGTTGACCAGGCGTAGGGGAAGTCGCAGATGAAAATTGGATTTGCTTGGTTCATTCGCCGATGCCGATACTTTACGGTCCAGTAAGACAGCTTCTTGGCTGCTTTCACCTGCATTGTCCGTTTGAGCCTGATTTTCTTCTCTCTTGTCAATGTCGTCCCCCTCGAAGCAGTCATTCTGAGACGATGCCCATGGATTGTACGTCAATTCCACATAGAGGTCAACATAGTTGAGTGTTATTGGTGGTTGATAGTCCTTCGCTTCATCCTCTAGTAGCGCCGAGCTGCTCTCCATCTTCTTGCTCCGCCTTCCATCTTCATCCAGGGAGGAAGTGCGCGCTTTGGATGTTGCGCTGGAAGCTTGATGGACCGAGAATGATTCTGTCCAAGTGCATCGGCTTCCGAGGCGTCTTCCGGAATCAGAGCTTAGGGATCTCTTCCTCTTACCGCCCACGTGAGCCTCAGAGGCGTCGAGGCCTCGACTGAAGGCGTCCTGGGGTGCTGGACGAAAGGGGATATCCTGGTCGACCTCATTGGGCCCCGGACCTCGGGGATTGCGGGCCATAGCTCCCAAGGAGAACGCCGAAGGGTGTTAGGATGCCGAAGCCGGGCGTTGCTAACGAAGGCTGTCATGTGGGACGAAAGTCCGGGGGAGCAAGAAAGTCCGTGGCGGAGGAAGTCTGGCCGAGCGGCATTTGCTCTCGGTCAATGAGGTCATGGACCCTGACCCCGCCAAAGTTTTCCCGAGCGTCACCTCGCCCGTCGCGGGGCACACACGACATGCCGCTTCTTTATTAAAGTCCCCATTGTTGCCGCCCCACCAAGTTTCCCCGTCACCCGTCTAGCGTGCAGACCCCTCCACTACCATCGGCACCACTAGAAGTCATGTCTTCGTCCGGCAAACAGGCCCTGCTCATCGGTGACATCACCCATGCGCGCAAGGAGTGGGAAGAGTGCGCCTCGTTCATAGGACTGCAGGTGAGCCTCTAGAGAGGGCAGATGCTTGGGTGCGTCTCAAGTCGGCGATGTTGACATGTCTGCGCGCAGGAATTCCCTAGTGGCACCCGCGAAGAATTTCTCGCAAACTTGAAGAGTGGCAAATACGACAACGTTGTGGTCATTTTCCGCAGCAATGAGTCCACAAAAGTACGAAGAATTTCGCTATTTCGAGCTCCAGAAGAGCAGGAGAGTCGTCACTAAGGGCATTGGCTAATCTTTGCCCAGTTCACCGGCCCCTTCGACGCAGAACTCATACAGACATTACCAAGCAGCCTAAAGTACATTTGCCACAATGGCGCTGGATACGACAACATCGACGTGGCAGCATGTAGCGCAAGAGGTCGGCAAATGAGCATATCCGAGTGCTCGGGCTATACTTATTGAATGTGCGAGTGCTTACGGGTGCCTCAGGAATCTCTGTCGCCAACACGCCGCAAGCTGTAGATGATGCCACTGCCGACGTAGCACTCTTCCTTCTTCTAGGTGCCCTGCGCCGTATTACCATTCCCTTCACCGCTGTCCGGCAAAGTAAGACACTGCGTTATTAGATTTTAGCCATGACGGGGTCATTGGTTTTCTCGATCAACGGCTAATCCCTGCAACTGCAGACCAATGGAGAGGCTCGGGATTTGGTCTTGGCCACGACCCGCGCCAGAAGACCTTGGGAATCCTTGGTATGGGCGGCATCGGCCGCGCGGTCGCAGTTCGCGCAGCAGCCTTCGGCATGAAGATCCAATATCACAACCGTTCGCGCCTCCCCGAGAGCACAGAAGCCACCGCCGGAAATGCCAAATACGTCTCCTTTGACGAGCTCCTCAGCACCTCCGACGTCATCAGCTTGAACCTGGGCTTGAGCACCGCAACGAGGCACATCATCGGACCCAAGGAGTTTGGTAAGATGAAGGACGGTGTGGTCATCGTCAACACCGCAAGAGGACCAGTCATGGATGAGGCGGCGCTTGTGGAGGCGCTGGACTCTGGAAAGGTGTGGAGTGCCGGTTTGGACGTGTTCGAGGAGGAGCCGAAGATACATCCCGGACTGCTGAAGAATGAGAACGTTGTGCTGCTTCCACACATTGGAACGGGGACGTTCGAGACACAGGTACGTTCTCCTCAAGACTGAAGGGGACCCTATTTCCCTGACTTGTCTTGGCACTCACGACCTTGCATTCTAACATGGTTTCCACAGCGTGACATGGAGCTCCTAGTGCTCGAGAACTTGAGGCTAGCGGTTCAACAAGGCACTTTAAAGACGCAGGTGCCTGAGCAACAAAAATGATTGCACTTAGGCCTTGGTCTAGACAAAGAAATAAGGCGTGCTACCCAGAGAAAGAATCACTTCGGCAATTAGAAAGATATGGTTTTACTTGATATTCTATCCAAGAGCGAAATGGGCTCCGATGGGAGGCTCTACTTTCAAACACCTGCTTAACAGGGCTAAGCGAGGTTGAATCAAGTGCGCTAATAGCTTTTTACGGCGGATTAGTATGACAATCACGATAAACGCTAGAAACAGAAGAGCATCTCAGCACTCGAATATCAGATCGTATCCTTCCACCGCGAAGACAAACGTCTCCACGTCTCAACAGTCTATTCTTTCTCTTCTATTTCTCTATTGGACTTCTAGGAAAACCAGCTCTACTCTATTTTAAGCTTCCCCGCTCATAGCCTGCTCCCTCTTCCTCCTCAGCCTCTCCTTTCTCTGCTCTCTCCACTTCATTCCATACGTCCACTCCGCCCACGCCATAGGCGTGGCCGCAATCGTGATGCATCCCAAAATCAAAAACAGAACACCAGGAGTCACCTTCCTAAGCGCAATCTCCGTGAACGCGACTCCGATTGCACCCAGCAAGCATCGCGCCAAGTTGTTAACCGCCGTCGCGGCCGCACTCTTTCCCGGATACAGATCAACCGTCAAGGTGTTGTTCAAGTTCAAGACCGCGGTGCTCGAGTATCCGATGGCGAACTGAGCCATCAGAGGCATCACCAGCGAACCCGGCGGCGTCACGCTGTAGCCGTACACGATGACGGAGAAGATGAAGATGACGGTCATGGTGGGAAGCTGTGCGAGGCGCGCGCGCTCCAACGGGAAATCGGATGGCATATTGGACCTCGGTAGCCTGTGTTCCTTGGGGAGGTCGTGCTGGTATTTGTACGAGTCTTCGGCGAGCCGGAAGTCTTTGTCCATGGTGCGACCCGTAAGAATGGAACCGATAGCGCAGCCTACCCCGTTGGGGAGGAAGCAGGCACCGATCCTGCATGGATGTTAGCGGGATGCAAGATTGATGGTGATCGAGGTAATACTTGAGCGTGGAAAGGTGATACGCCTTCAGCAAGACGAATGTCGTGCTGGCGTTGACCATCGAAAAAACCGTATAGATAACGGCACCGAAGAACAGGGTGCACCCAACGTCCTTCTCGATTAGGAAAAGCATGGGCTCGAAAAACATCCTCCATGATATCTTCTCCCGCACTCCGTAATCCCCTGTCCCATATGCCTGAGCAGCGGCACCGGCCTTTCTCCACGGAGCGCACTTGCGATAGACTGGGTCGTAACGCAACCCTGTCAACGGTATAGAGCCGTTGCCTGCAATCACCCGAAGCGTTTCGGGGAGGAGTATGACTATCAAGATGGTGACGAGACTGCCGAGGATCACGAGTGTCCAAAAGATGGAGGGGAAACCGAGGGTGCCGGCAAGGACGCCGCCCAATACAGGCCCGATGGCCATAGAGAACTGACGCACTAGGAACATGTCAGGAAAAAGCTGACGCGGAAAAGTCCGGGATGGGGAGCCTACCTCCGGCGAATGCACCAATGAACCCTCCTCGTTCCTTGGCAGGAGCGATATCAGCAATAACACCAGCCCCTGAATACGTTAGCAGCTGTCCTTCAGCGCGTCATGCTCGGAAAGCTTTTGATACCTATGGAGATGGTGGAAGAGCTTCCTGCAGCCTGCAAGAAACGGAAGAACATGATGACTCCGATGTTGCGCGATAGTGCAAGGCCGACGTTGGCTCCGATGAAGAGCTAGCAATGGAGTGTCAGGATGTGCTCGCTCAAAGATCCAACCGAGACCAAGGTACGCACCACCAACGTATAAATCAGTACTTGACGACGACCCATGCAGTCCGCGATGGGACCCCAGAATGACGGTGCGAGCCCTTGAGCAATCCTAAAAAGACATCAGCACGAGCTTTCACGCCTCATGAGGCACCTACATATAGGTTGTTATGGTGAATGATGCGGCCTGGTTGCTCGCCTCGATAGTATCTGCGATCTCATCGAGAGCAGGGAAGTAGATGTTGCTTGCTAGAGGGGAAAAGGTGGCTGCCAGAGAAACGAGTATGACAAGACTGTTCGCGAATGAGTATTACGGCCTTCCTCCAGGGGGCATATACCTGCAGGAATTTCTCTCGGTAGTTGAACACATGGTAGCTCTCTTCTACCCTTTCATTCGGAGGAGTATTGTTCGCCGTAGAAGGAGGACTGAATGTTTTGAGCTGTATTTCTCGTTCCATGGCGTCTCAATCGAAGAGCCTTGTATTTCGTACACGGACAGTCCGGATACGACAGAGGTCGAGATGCTCTCGAATCATTCGCTAAAGGGCGCGGAAATTTAAACTTTGAGGGTGCTCAGCTTGAGGTGGACGAGAACTGATACTTAAGTTGGCCTTCTCGAAGACTGATGACGCCAGACACTCGCGTCAGGGAAGCCTCCTAGAATAGGAAGCCTAAATGCACGTATGCTCCGTTACAGATGATTCGTATTTTGACTCGGAAGATCAAACACGTCTTGGCTGCCGATCTGGCTGGATGAGGCCAATCAACGTCTGCACGTGCTTTGATAGGAAGGGCGAGGCTAAGGGCAAGTTCGGTGGCTATGCAGAGCACCGGTGATCTGCGGTGCAGCGCCCATTTTTTTCAGACACACAGGTATCTGCTAGCCGACCACCTTCCGATTTCTAGTGGAACTTAGAGTGGATCATGTCCATTAAGGTGACTGACGGTGCCAAATAAGCATGCCGGTCTGGATAACGTGCCTGCAATGCCCAGCGGCTACTGTCACTCCCGAATGGTGGAGCCCTCTTGGTTTCAGGAGCGAGACATCGAGACTCGGATGAGTGTCGATTGTATCTCATACATTCAGTTGAGGCTTAGCATTATTACGACGCGCGCAGGAGTGACACCTCGCTGGGTGGTAATTGGTCGAATCCTAGGCTTGGCGCGACGGGCCGCAGCAAAGATCGCGACTGGACTTGGGACCGCCTTGTTAAGCATGACCATGGGCTTAGCACTGCGCCTTGGAGGAAAGCTTACCATGAGTCGCACGTACACTGCATCTGTCGTTGAACATCGCTTAACACAAAGACATGCTCCTGTCTGTGCTGCATTTCGTATGAAATGATCCCGTGAAGAGTCGTCGACCAGTTTCCTAGTGCGCGTTGCAAAGTCCCACTTGATCACGATACCGGTTTACTTCATGCTTCCAGCCTCCTGCCAAGCATTAGTCTAATACCAAAAAGGAACCAGGACCTCCGGAGCCTTCGTTTTCTCGGACTATCAGGCATCATATAACTCAAGCGAGGCCCAAGTCTGCAGCTAACTGCCGTGGACATGTTACGCTAACGACCTTGCTTCAGAGGCTTAGTTTTTACGTCACACGAGGCCGACTGCTGCAAGACTACGCGGCTTCATTGATCGTGTCTGCCTTTGCTGAATTAGAAGGCTGAGGTGCTGCCGTGTAATCGAAGCGGGCTGTGTCCTGGTCTCTCCATACCGCCGCGGCTGCCAAGGCTGCCAGGGCATGGATGTGTCTAATATCTGAAGGTCGGGACGGCGGGACTCCCAGAGACCTGTGGGGTGGTGGGTCTTCCACTTCTTGGTCGGGCAGAGTATCGTTGGCGGTCAATGATGCAATGAGACTAGTCCAAAAGGCTGAACGGAGAAATCTCTGGGCATGGAAAGAGCGTTGAAATCTTTGCATAACGTGAACTCACAGCGCTGCAGGCCGGTCACAACTGCATCAACCAATAAGACCAAGAGTCGAGACACACGTTCTCATTGAGAATCCATCAAATCTTTGCGAAAGCCCCTTTCATCGTACCTGCCGCCGCGGAACCGATTACGGACAACTAGGAATTGGCCTCAGACACGATCAAGGCCAATAATGGCGAGTGACCAGCAACTTCGCGGTGTTACGATGCCTAAAGCACTCTTTAACGGCTGTGATCGAGCCGACTCAGGCCTCTCGCTCCCAGGCATTCCGGGAAGCCTTGTCATCAACTCGGACACTACTTGACGGAGAAAAGTCTCGTATCGGGTGTCCGTGCATACATTTTCGCTGCAAGTCTCTCGCCATTCGGCCGAAATATGACGGTCGTATCTTGGGTGCCAGAGATCCGCTTGATAAGCAGTTTCCCGGCTCTACCGGTCAATACTAAGTGATATCAACGCTCCACTATGAAGGACACATTGTGACACGTCAGACCGATTCTCGAATGCATTAAGCCATTGGGGGGATCTTGAAGATTTTATCAGTAGAGGCCCGCAGAAGAGGAAGCCAGTAACCCAAACTAACAAAACCTCAAGGATGTTCCGGAAGGCAAGCCCGGCAGTTCAAACCATTAGAGATTCCAGGGAAGAGAAGCTATTGGTAACGGGACAATGCCAAGTACCGCCCAGACTTGAAGCTAACAGGTCATGTTGTAGAGAGGCCGTCCATCCTTGCCAAGGACACCAAAGCTGGGTTCGGAGGTGTAATCCTGATACGCGTACCAGAACGTGTTCATCTGCTTGAACCTGTTCTTGCAGTCAGCACAATTTGTACAGACATCTACCTGTCGTGGAAGAATAAGTCAAGGAAATCCAAAGAGCTTACGAAGAACAAGCAATCCCCTTCCAATACGCCTTCGCATTCTGCACCGTCGCGGCACTGGCTCCGAAACTTTCCCCCGTAGCGGGCCAGCCGGTCTCGGTTATCCACACCTCGACGCCCGTCTTCACCGCGTTGACCGCAGTCTTGGTGTCCGCGACGGCCTTCCAGAAGGTGTCGCTGCTAGCGGGGACGGTGACGCCTTGCCAGTATGGGTACACATCGGCTCCAATAAAGTCGCAGGCGGTGGTGACGACATTGTTCGCCGGATCGACCCTGCAAGCATCAATGAGCACCACAGGACAACAACAAGGAAGAAAGGATGAGGCAAGCACTCACCAAGCCGTCCAAGTATCCACATGCCCAACCAGCTGCTCCACCCCGACCGACCTCACCATCCCGCGCACATCATAAATCTGCTGCGCCAAGCGATTCGGATCCGCCTCCTTCCTGTACAGATCCTCGCTCCCCACCGATATGGCCAGTATCCAGTCATTCCCGTACTGCTGGATGGCAGCAAGCAGCGCCGCCTTCTCGGCGCTGAAATGTGCTTCGTCCTCCGCCCACACGCCGACGAGGATGCGGACGCCGGTGGTGAGGGCGGCGGGCACGGCGCGGGCGAGTGTGTCGCAGTCGGACGAGGCGAAGACGCGGGCGGCAGTGAAGGGCCCGCTTGGGAAGGTTTGGATCTTGCGGAAGGCAGCTTCCCATTCGGTTTGGGTTTTGCAGGATCCGTTGGGGTTTTGGGCGGCGCTGGGGGAGGACGGGTGTGAGTGGCTGGGATAGCTGCTCAAGAGGGAGTGGATGGGGTTGGGTTTACATGTTGAAGCCTTTCGTGTAGGCGTGGCTCACGGCGGCGACGGAGGCTATGATGGATAGGACTGAGAGCTTCATTTTCGATAGTGGCTAAGGATGATAGGTTGGGGAGGTCAATTGAGGTGGATGAAACAGGTTAAGGATGAGGCTGAAGGCGAGAGATCTGAGTATTTGAACTGCTAGGCGGCGAAAAAGATTGAGATAGAAGGAGAGAAAGGGCTCCTGCCGCCGAGCATGATTGCTCCTGGAATTTTCAGGACCATTTTCGTCAGCGTCCGAAGACTAGAACAGCGTGCAGCATGTACGCCCCGATCAATTGGACTTATGGGGCAAGAAGTGCAGGTGGAGAGCTATGAAAACGACGGCTGAATTGGAAATTGCACGTAGGGTTCTTTGCTTCGTCGAAAGCGTAGTGCAGGAAAGCACGTGGGCGAAAAAGTGAACGACGGGTGAGACGTTGAACAGAAGAAAACGCCGGCAGCAAAGGCGCACAATGTGATGCAGGCCGACTGATGGCGGTCTGGTCGAGGAGCACAGCGCGCAGGCGTGACGCAGAAAAGAAGCAACGACAAACACGGGAGAGGGAGGCGGCGTTAGCGCGGCGATTAGATTGTCAACGGCAGGACGGCTTGCGGCGGGCGTCATCGGCGTCCGCCAATTTTCCCCACGCCGCCTCCGCCGCCGTGACTCCTCCGTCTCCTCCACACAATTGCGCGCCATGACCGCCACCAACGCCTGCACGAAGCGCCCAGTTACCGTTGGCGTGCTCGCCCTGCAGGGCGCCTTCAGCGAGCACGTCCAGCTGCTGCGGCTCGCCATTGCCAGCCTGCGCGCCCGGAAAGTCAATGACGCCGTTGCCGCCGACTGGGCCTGCATCGAGGTCCGCACCCCCGCCGAGCTCGCCCGTTGCGACGCCCTGATCCTGCCCGGCGGCGAGAGCACCACCATGTCGCTGGTCGCCGAGCGCTCCGGCATGCTGGAGCCGCTGCGCGATTTCGTCAAGTAAGGTCCCTCACCCGCCGACTGAGGTAGACGCCCGAGAGCCTACCGCTGACACGTCGCAACCCGCAGGGTGCAACGCAAACCCACCTGGGGAACCTGCGCCGGCCTGATCCTGCTAGCCGAATCAGCAAACCGCACCAAGAAGGGCGGCCAGGAGCTCATCGGCGGCCTCGACGTGCGCGTCTCCCGCAACCACTTCGGACGCCAGACCGAATCTTTCACTGCGAACCTCAACCTTCCTTTCCTGCGCTCGGCCCAGGGAGTAGAAATCCAGACAAGCGAGAAGCCTTTCCCCAGTGTATTCATACGGGCGCCCGTCGTGGAGAAGCTGCTGCCGCATAAGGAAGGCATACAGGCTGAGGAGGCCGCTAAGGAAGAGACAATCGTCGCGCCGTCAAAGGTGCCCAAGGATGAAGTTGCGCGAGCTGATTTTGACGCGCACGTCGAGATCATGGCGAGGCTGCCGGGCCGCGCTGAGGCACTAGGAAAGGATGGCGTAACTGCCAGCGACGAGGGCGAAGAAGGTGATATTATTGCTGTCAGGCAGGGCAATGTCTTCGGAACAAGCTTCCACCCAGAGTTGACTGGCGATTCCCGGATCCATGCTTGGTGGCTGGAACAGGTCCTTGCGGCGCTGGAGAGGCGACAGACCCTGGCAATGCGGTGAAGTGTGGCTGGCTGGAAATCAGGAGAAGGGATAGACATGATTAAGCTCACAGCGTTATGTATTAGAGGCCAAAGGGAAAGACTCGAATATGATAGATTTCCAAAGAATCTTGTTCCCGCTGGTAATGGTCGCCCCATCTTGTTCTGAGGGCCTCGATTGTGATCCCGTCAGTGCCCACCTGCAGCATCTGTTCCGCGGCTCGCAGCTCGTCGTCTAGATGCAGTCCTAATCTTCGGTGGGATAGTTTGCCAACTCTCTCGCTGAGGTATACATGGTGCCGACGCTCAATACCTCCTAAGCTCAGCCGTCTGTTAGATCATGGAAGCCCACCATGAATAATATGCCCTCTAAATGCCCTCAATTCCCCCAGACCTAAGGTAGCATAATACCAAAGGTCCTTACCGGTAGTCGTCACGGTAGGGATCATTAGCCCTGCCCCAGCCACCGCGGCCGGGGTCGTACTCGTCACGGTACTCGTCGCGAACCTGGCCGCCAGACTTGCCGCGCCTGAGCGAGCGTTAGCCGCATTCCGAACCGTTCCCATCTTGTTTTACGTACCCGTACTGCCGGCCCTCAGCGAAGCCCTCGTCCAGATCGGTACGGATGATGCGCTCGTCGAGCTTGGTACCGCCAATGTATTTCATACAGTCAAGGGCGTCCTGGTGGTTGTAGTACTCGACAAAGCAGAAGCCGCAGGGAGTCTTCTGGTAGCGGTCCAGACCCATAACGAGACGCTTGATTTCGCCGCACCTTGACCCAACGTTAGCGCCGGCCCCCACTGCTCTGCAAAATCCTTGCTCACTTTGCGAAAAGCTCATGGATCTGCTCCTCCGTAGTGTAGAACGACCTGAGAGACCTTAGTTCCCGCGCGCCGAAAATTTGTAGCAGATATCCGGATCGTACAGGTTGCCAACGTAGAGGGTAGCTGCGTCCTTAAGCTTGTCCTCGAAATCGGGCGTCTTCTCGCGCTCCTCCTGCTCGCCATCGGCAGGGACGTACCTGCGCCTGCGCTGCTGTGGTACTTGTGAGCTGCGACGAATCACCAATGGGGCACGGTTGATGCGCGGACGGCTTACCTTGCTCGCAGCGTAGGAGCTGGGCTTATCGAGTCGGTCGACGGTGTTGCGCGTAGTCTGGCGCATGGTGCAGGCAGCGACGATGAAATGGTGAGGAGTGTCGGCGCGAGAGGCGCGGAAGCTTGCAGCTCCATGCAAAGTTTAGCCGAAATGCTGCCGGCCGCATCGCATCTTTCAGCAGCTTGTCGCGTCGTCGAGCTGCGTCCACTGCACGTCGAGCACCCGCCTTGCGACCGCCATCCATTGGAATCCGCCATCCGCCTGGGGCTTTTCCCGAAGTTTCGCTCCGGCTCCGCACCCTTTGGCGCGTCACCGGAGCAGATCTGGTCCCCTGGCGCGTTTGCGCCTCGTCCTTGACGCCCTCGAATCCCTCGCCTCTCCTCCGCAATGCCCAGAGTCCTCAGCTACACGCCCGCGTGGCTTTCGCGCGGCGCTCCGGGCTTCGACATCTTCTCTCAGTCGTCGTCCAAGGCCAAGTCTCCGCGCAAGTTTGTCAACGGCACGACCAAACCCCCGAAGCCTGGCCCCAGACGGACCATCGCGCATCGCGGCAATGAGATATTCGTGGTGGCGGGCAATGAAATACGCTGGGCGAATCTGCTGCATTTGAGAGCACGCGGTCTGCCCAAGGACAGGCGTGACCTTGGCCGCAGCTGGAGAGACAGCCGCGGCGGGCGCGAGGCTTCAGAAGATGTGGACGGTGACCAAGTCTACAGGGTACCTCTCCGCGACGATTCTGTTTGGGCTTCTATATTCTAACGTAATTTCACAGATTCTCAAATCGAACGTCTCCGGCGAAATCACGCAGCTCTCCATTTCGCCCGACGAGGACTACATGGCCATCTGCACTTCCCACACCGTCCACATTGCTCTCCTTCCCGACCCGGCCCATCTTGCTGGAGAAGACACCGGCCCTATCAAACTCAAGACATTCCAGCTCGGACCCACCGCCCACGTCCTGGATCAAGCCCCTCTAGCCTCAGTGCTCTGGCATCCTCTTGGACGGCACGGCCGCTGCTTGGTGACTCTTACCACCGACGCAAATGTGCGCCTCTGGGAGTTCAACAGGGAGAACCGCGTCTCGTTTAGCGAGCCCGAGCTTGCTATTGATCTCAAGAAGCTGGCAAGTGGTGTCGATTGCATGGAAGATTTTAGGGCGTCCAGAATCAACGACAAGACCGGATTCACGCCAGACTCGTTCGAGATGGCAGTTGCTGCAGCCTGTTTCGGCATGAGTGGCAAGAAGTCAGAACGTGGATGGGGCCCTATGACCCTTTGGGTTGCCATGAAGAACGGCGACGTCTACGCGCTCTGCCCGCTGCTTCCCAGAAAATGGCAATACACGACACAGCACGTTGCTCCGCAGTATTTGCGCAGTTTGGCTTTGCCTATCCAGGCTCGCGTGGAAACTTTGGGTACTGCTGAAGATGAGGAATTCGAGCAGCAGACTCTGGATCAGCAGGCTGAATGGTTTGAGGGCATCAGATACGAGCTCGAAGAAGATCCGAAGACGGGCGAGGTTGTCGAGGTTTACTCGCGGCCTGCTAGCCCTGGACCCATCCCCAGGCTTCAGGGTCCATTCATCCCTGACCCCGACCTTGACGTTGACGACGAGCTTACGGACATTCTTCTTGTCACCCCGGGTGAAGGACATCTCGAAGGCGAATCTGGAGAATTCCAGGATGCACCTGGCGACAGGGAGGACCCGTCCGTTGCTGCCATCTGCGTCGTCACCAATCAAGGGAGGATGCACATTTTCATTGATTTCGACGGTGTAGAGGGGCAGTGGCTGCCCAGGGAAAAAGTGAGTACTTGAATTCGGCTACAACTATAGACGTTGCTGACTCATGTCCATCCAGGCCACGACGATCATCCCGAACTACGACTGCCCGCAGCTTCTCTTCTTTGAAACGGTGGAGTTCCAGACATCAGATGATGGAGAGCCGTCCTGCAACCCTGTGCTCACTGGTGACGCCAAGGGAGGCTCATCCGTCTTCATTTCTACGGAGACGGGCGTGTATTACGTCAGCCTGACAGCTTGGTTCCGGCCTCTACAAGATGAGCTCAGCAACCCGGAGTCCGAAGGCGCTGGCATGCGGATCGATGCCATCATGAGAGGCTCTGGCAGTCTTCTGGAGAGCATCATCCAATACCGGCAGGATCAGTACCTCGATCTTCTGCAATCCACAGCAGCTTGCATCACGATTTCCAATTCAGAATTCGGGTACTTCCTGCTCACGTCTGAAGGATCTCAGCCACATGTGGCAGTTCTTGACTCTCCGGAATCAGACTACTACGGGGACGGCTACGGACTGGTGCCGTACGGAGATTACGAGACGGAGAGGTTGAACATCCCAGAGCCTTGGCCGGCCTATCAACCCCCGCAATCACTCTTCGACTACCAATCGCAGCTTCCGAGGATGCTTGAGGCTGTGCCTGAACGCCACAAGTTCATGCTCAAGCAGGAGATTCGCCTTTCTACTGCCACGCTGGACATTCTGACTAAGGCTCACCGCGTGCTCGTTCGCGAGACGCAGCAACTTGGCCAGGCTGCGTCAAGCTTGTACACGCGTTGCCAGCGCCTTCAAGATGAGCTGAGGGACCAGATTCGCAAAGCCAACGACGTGGCGCAGCAAATTGAGGACATCACAGGCGATGACGAGGAGTACGGCCAGGAGAACAGCGAAGATCGGTTGGTTGGCAGCGCCAAGGTGGACAGCAGGATCGAAAGGGTCAAGGCGAAGCAGAAGGAGTTGATCGAACGGACGGAGCGGCTGCGCAACAAACTCAACAAGGCCGGCACCCGGGAGCTCAGTGACAAGGAGAGGGCTTGGTTCGCCGAGGTGGATAAGATGAAGCAGTCGCTCCTGGACGCAAGCGGGGTAGGACGCAACGGGGCTGACGAAGACGATGTGGAGCCCACTCCGGCGAAGCGCCTGCAGCAGGTCAAGCAGCTCAAGGACGATCTCATACAACAGGCAGGCGAGCTGTCCGACACGGTGGCGGAAGAAGCTGACACGGGCGTCAAGGTGCCTAGTGAGTTCCGGAAGGTCAAGGTGAAGCAGATCATGGAACTGCTGGAGCGCGAGACGGCAATGGTGGAGGCGGCTACGAAGAAGTTGAAGAAGTTGACGGTGGGCGCGGGAGGATATTAAGGGGCTGAAGGGGTTTGAGGAACGGCACTGGATGTTTTGGTGTGGTAGTCGGGGCGGAGGTCAGTCTGAGATACCTAAAGGGGAAATAATACCAAGCATGCGAGCGCACCTTGTGCTATCACTCGGCAGCGCATTGGCGTTGACGTGCGGCTTAGCGACACGTAGTCGGCGAATGCAAGGGCGAGGAGGGCGGCCATGGCGTCTCCGGGGCTGGCTGGTGGCCAGGCGCTTGGCCGAAGCTTGCGAGACGCGGGCGCGATGCGCGGGACAGCGAGATCCGGATCACATCACAGTATCGTGACACAGAGCAAACCGCGCGGTAAGGCCGCTCTCGCGGCGGCGACGGGCGGCGCGAGCAGATATGCGCGCTGCCTGGGTTGCACGCGGGCAGGGCGGCCGAACCGCCGGGCGCTTAGAAGATGCACGGACGGAGCGGCGCCGTCACACTACCCATGACTTCCCCGACTGCGCGCAGCGAATCAGCGCGCGCAGGGCCGCCGCTCGCTGGCCGCTAGGCTGCTCTGCGGCTGGCGCTCCCGCGCGGCCATCACGGCGTTCCCAGGCTGGTCCCGCTCGTTGGCCAGTCCAACTTCACCGTCCCTGTGCCGGCAATATGCAGGGCGCGCACCCATTCGCCAGCGCCGGCTCCGCTGTGCTCACCTGCTCCGTGCTGACAGCTGCAGAACAGCGCGCAGCGTTCCCAATGGCGCGGCTGCCGGGGCCTGGCCGCCCGCTGCGCTGCGAATCGATGCGCAAAGCTTGTGTCGCACGCGGCCTCCATTAAGGCGCTGAGCGCCGCCCAGCTTTCTTACTTCTTCTCGCCGGCGCCCCCGAGTCAAAGAATCCGTCTGCCTGCTTTTCAGCTGTCCGCTTTCCGGATTCCGGATCGCCCGCCTGAAACGCCCTTCTGCTCCTTGCGCTCCTCTGCCGCCGCCATGCTGAGAGCACCACTTATCGCCATCGCGGCGACGCTGTGGTGGAGCAGCCTCGTCGCCGCGCACACGGTCATCACCTATCCGGGCTGGAGAGGGAACAACCTGCACACCAACGGCACCAATCCAGACGGCTCAATTCCCACCGGCTCCCTCGGCATCGACTACCTGGGGAACGGCACCATAGGCTTCCCTTATGGCATGCAGTGGATGTATCCATGTCAGTGCTCGCCACGCGCGCATCCATCGCCGACGACTCCGCGCTGACCCATCTCTTAGGCGGCGGCATGCCCACGTCGACCAACCGCACGAAATGGCCCGTGACCGGCGGCGCAGTGGGAGTCCAGCCCGGCTGGTTCTCTGGGCACCAGACTGCGCTGATGTACGTGAACCTGGGGCTGGGCACCGAGCCGCTCAACATGTCGCACAACATGATCCCCCTCTTTCAGATCAACGGCCCCTCCAACAACATGTACCCCGGCTCGATCTGCCTGCTGCAAGTGCCGCTTCCGGCGAACATCAGCGTGAACGTGGGGGACAATGCGACGATCCAGGTCGTGGAGATCGCGCAGCACGGCGCCGCGCTGTACAGCGTACGACCATCCCCTTTGGACGCGGGGGCTAGTGCCCGAGCTGACGAGAGAGAAATCAGTGCGTCGACATCACGTTCGCCGAGCCGCACGACGTTGCCGAGGTCAACGAGACCAACTGCAAGAACACCACCGACTCCGACTCGCTGATCACTTTCGACCTCGTGTTCGCCACCTCGAGCCTCAGCAGCGCAGGCTCCTTCATAACCGCGCACGGCTTCATGGCAGTGCTGCCCACGGTGGCAGCGCTGCTGTTCGCATTCCTGATGCTATGATGCCCCGACACATCCCAGGGCCGGCCCTCCCAGATCTGAAGGGGCGCGCAAGAGTGCGGTGAATTTTGTTTGAATCGTCTAGTACATTTTGGCTGGTTAAGAATGCTGGTTGCACTCCGGGTTGCAGTTTTGATACCTCTTTTCACACATGGATTTTCTGGATGGCGACAGCAGCGGCATGTATTTTGGCCGCGAAAATACCCGGCTCCACTGTACATATTTCCAGGGCGGGCGTCAGGGTTTGCAGTATACACACGGTCTTTGGATCGGCGAGCAGCAGCGGCTTCTGAGATATTGCGACATCTCGTTACGGAGTACAGCGCTTAATTGATACAGCGGATATTGCTTCCGCGTTGAGCAAGTCAGGCAACAGTCGTCATGGTGCTCCCGCTGCACGCATCATCCCAGTGCCAGATCGGAGCCCCCAAGCACCAAGCAGCCGGTTCGGGCAATGCTCCTCGCGCAGCGGTCAGCGAGCGGCAAGCGGCACAAGGAGCTGGCGGCGGTGGAGGCGCGGCAATTGACGGCCGGTCGTTCGGCGGTGAGGCAGGTACGTCATCGGCCACGACAAAACGAGCAACGGCACCGGCGCTCGGCGCTTCTTCGCTGCCTCTCCCTGCGCATCACCAAACTTTCCAACCACCACCACCGCCATCTTCCGCGCCCCCGCACAGAGCGCGCGCCCCCGACGGGCGGCCTAACGCTTCCCGCGCCCGATTTTTCCCTTTCCCTTTTCCTGAGGCAAACGTCTGCTCTTGGCCTTCTTTGCCCCGCAAAACAGAATAAAATCCCTCGGGTCCGCCAGGCAGCACAAACGAAACCTCGCACAGCCTGAGCCCAGGTGAAACACCTGGCCAAAGTTTACGCCGACCCCGTTTCCGCACCGTGTTTTTCGCCCGCGATCTACCTTGAAAGGGCACCGTTTTGTCGAGCGAGCAGCCCAGCCAGCCAACCGCCCAGCCAGCCAACCAGCCAGCCAACCAGCCGGCCGGCCGGGCGAACGAGCGACGACCACCCACGCACCCACACACAGGGCCCCGTTGGTACCTGCGCGCGTATCCTCTCCGCTCGTCCATTTTCCCTTCCTCCCGCCGGGATCTCTCCCTTTTTTCTTTTCTAATTTCTCATTGCCCGGGGACCACACTCAACCCACACCCCCTCCTCGGCCCCCCCTCCCCTTCCCTTTTCCCCCAAAAGGGCTACAATGCCGCACTCGACCCGTAGCTCTCGCCGCGCACCACTTCCCCCCACCCACCGCCACCACCTCAAGCGCACGCACGTCGCCCTCGACAACGGCTGGACCCTCGTCAGCAATACCAAAACCGCGAATAGCTACTACTACGACAACAACAGCAACAGGACAACAATGCGATCGGGAGGAGGCGGCGGAGCAGGTGGCGGCTACAGCGGGCTTCGCGCCGCGGACATCGCGGCCGCGCATACGCCTGCGGGGCCGGCGCGCACGATGCCGGGGATCTCGAAGGAGAAGCTGTTGGATCGGTTGGCGGCGTTTAGGGAGAGGTGGGCGGAGTGTGCGTGTAGGGTGGGGATACGGGAGTTGTTGGAGAGGGCGGGGGTGAGCGGGCGAGAGGGAGAGGGAGGAGGAGGAGGAGGAGGGGAAAAAGAGGTGGACGTGGTAGAGAGTGTGGAGAATGAGGAGGGGGAGAAGAAGAAGGAGAAGCAGGAGGGGCAGGGGAAGTTGAGGATAGAGAATGCAGTGTGCATTGGGCTCGGCAGCTTGAGCGTGGACAACGTCGCGGCTGGCGTGAGGAGCATGTGGCAGCTGGTCTGCTTCTTGGACATGGTGGATATGCTGTCTGGCGGGGCTGCTGACGCGCAAGCATCTTCTTCGTCCGAGGCGGCTCAACATCCTCCTCCTCTGCCTCCTCCAATTGCCCTCTACGCTGAAGACCCGGTCTTCAACTCTCTGGACGAGGAGATTTTGGCGGAGCTCGGCATCACCATCGTTCGGGGTCGGCGCGCTATGGACGGCAGTAGGCAGGAGGGTGCCACGCAGTTCATCGAGCGCAACAGCTTCGTCTTTGCGCCTTTCATGCCGAGTTTCATGGTTCTCGAGGACTTCTTGGCCGACAAGGACCCTGCCATATACGTTGGGAATGACGTTCAGGCTACGCTCGAGTTGGCGAGGAGTCAGGTGCGGTATAGGTGAGTCTTATCCCTTTTTTTCTTTTTCAAGATTTTGGGTTTGCTGATTCGATTGTGTCTCCACAGTGGAGATGTCGATGAACGTACCAGAAGGTGCATTCGTGTTGCCGAGGAGTTCTTGGCACAGGGCAGGGAGATAATGACGATGCCGGAATTTGATCTCCACGAGCACGCCCTTGCGGGGCAGATGATCTATTGGAGGAACCCAACAGAACAGTAATTTGCGTTCGGTCTGACACTCGCTGAATCTCACAGCCAGCCTATTCTACGCCAGATGACGAGGACGAGACTGCGTACGCCCTGCGTGTTCTACAAGGGGATTTCAAGAAGGTAGGAATTGAGACCGCCGGTATCCTCAATATGCTAAATCGTCTGCAGAGAATGCCAACAAAATGGAAGTCAAGCTTGCATAGTGGGCAAGTATGTCACCCGTTAGTCGAGATAACTGCTTCCTCAGAAGAGGACTTTGCTGCATTCGTAAAGTATACCCACAGTGGCCAAGGAAAACGTCAGCATGATTAGGCCGTTTCAATAAAATTATGTCCAACTCCAATCCAACACGGTACCGCCCACTAGGAATCATGAAGAGTCATCGGATCTGCTGGACGCCGTCGGAAGGTCCGCTGAAGTTGGAAATGAATACAACCAACACAGCACAGTACGCAGCTGACGCACCAAAGAGCTCATGACGCTTAGCCCTTGTAAGCAAGGACATGGCAGCCGAGAAGAGAAGAGTGAAGACAACCAAGACACCAATGGCATCAAAAGTTGACGACCGATCGCCAATGCTCGTCAAATGGTACATGGCAACGACTGGGAGCACAAGAAGAATGAAAATGACAACAGTGATGATGATCGCAACGAAATTCTCCACTTTTTGAGAATCGTAGTAGTGGATATCCTCATCAGTTGTCTCTTTCGACAACTGACGGGGCCGGAATACCCGCTGCAAAGAAAAGAATGTTAACCTCAAGTGCTGATCCAGACGCTTCAGCGAAACAGTTGCATCTACCTTTATCATGTTGCTGCCACTTCTTCTCAGCATTCGCTCAATTAGGCCATCGAAGTAGGCCCATTCCCGCCCTTGACGGAGGGTGCGCATGTCCTGCTGCTGCTGGAGCGAATACCACTCCTTCGTCACAAGAGGCTTCCAGTTGTTGAACCATGTTATAACGCTGTTGTAGTCACGTTGACTAGGGCGCTGTAAGGTAGTTGTCTCACGTGCTTTGATGAGTATCTCGTCTGTGGAGGTCTCTCATCAGAATTTGTGCCGATTAAGATGAGGCATAGGTAGGTCACAAACCATATTCTACTAGTTTCTTCCGGATATCGGCAAGTATATGCTTCCGGGTTCTGACGTTGTTGTTTCTCTTGGCATCTTTATTTGCTTCAAGGTCGTCCCTTTTCCTCGATATCAGCCGTCGCCTTCTCCTTTCGTCATTGAAGTCTCTGTCATCCACGCGTTGAAGCTCTTGCTCTAGCTGTGAAAGATCATATTGCAAGTCCAGGAGCACTCTGGAGTGCAAGTACTCGAAATTCCTGTAAATGCCGAAGCTTTGGTCGCTTGATTGGAATGCTGCGAGCAGCGGGTATCCGTTCGGATAATCCTCCACTGCACTGGTATTAACTGGACAGATAACACACAAAGGACAAGAGATGGGGCTGTTCAGCGGAGGTACAAGGTTCTGTGTCTGTTGAGGTCTTAGACGTACATGAGCGAGTTACAGGTTGAAGTTGTTCGGACTCTTCTGACGAACACGACTCTGTGCATTCTCGATGAATATTTCGGATGCAATAGTAATTAATAGGACCAATCACCTTTGTCGATGGGCGAATTGACAGCCGTAGTAGCTCGACTAGCGCTAGGGATGTCAATCACACAGTCCCCCGATCCAGCTGTGTTAGTGGCGGACGGTCCTCGCAGTTCAAGACTTCGATGAGCATCCGCCTGATTGAACTGGTCAGCCATTCCGAGTCATCTGTGGAGTGGTCGAGTGGAAATAAGAATAGTGAAGAATCGACGGAGCTTGATAACCCCACCGCAGCTAGGCCGCCGCCGCTCTATTTGACATGGAAGCTGTGGGAGCTGAACTAAGAATACAGCCTCGTTTAACTGCACGACAGAAACGGGGCGCCTGACCGGTGATCATATGCAGGAATGCTGTATGATGGCTGGCTGATGCCTAACGCCACAAGGCGCCGATTTACGCAGCCTCCAACTCCCTCTCGGTGAACCAGATCTTGTCAGTACCGTCCTCCTGTTTGACCGTATGCAGCTTTTCGTCCCGCTCGACTTGGTACTCCCACCGACCCTCGTGGAACCTCTTCTTCTTGACCGTGAATTTCTCGGCCTTATTGCCGCCATTCCCTACCTCCACCAGAACTTCATCGCCTTCTTCGAACTCTGCTGGTGGCGGCTTTTTCTAACGGTTAGCGTTACAGGCCACTGGTTACAATGATCGCTTACTTACCTTCTGCTCCTTCTTGCGCGTGACGTGAGACTTCTGAGGGCCATCCGATTCCTGAGGACATTTCGTTAGCCAATCAATCATCCCGAACACATAAAGCGGGCAACACAAATAGTGGCGTACTTTGTCAGACATTGCCGGCAAACAGTCGGGAGGAGAAGCGCTCATCCTGGCAAGGCCGATCCGGTATTCTTTACTGTTGCGCGCTTTTTTGTTGCTCTAGAATGGTAAGAAGTCTTCTTTTCTCCTCTTCTGGAATGTGCTCTGACCAAAGGATCAGAGCAAGATGCGGATAGCCTTGTTCAGCAACCACCGCCATTCTATTTATCATCCACGATGAGAAAGCCATGAGGCTCAAACAGCGCACAATCAAAAAGCACTTTCACGTGGAACAGGCTGCTTATTCTGCTGGCACCGCCACACGATAAGGTGTGCAGAATGCTGTGAAGGCAAACAACCGAGAATAGCAGGCCACATGCTACCTTCTCCGCTTGGCGGGCTCGACTGATTGGCCGGCTACCGTCAGGCAACGGGAGCTGAGGACCACAAGGCAAACATTGCGCAATCAGCCCTCCTTGGGGGCGGGGAACGGCAGTTCATGTAGGGTAAGATTATTGCATTGCACCATCTCCACAGCCTACCCCAGCGCCTCCACCTGCGTCGAGCCTCTCTCTCTCTCTTGCCCCCCCACCCTGTCACGGACGCGCATGGGGTCCTTGTTTCTGCAGGCAGAGTTTCACCTTGCAGTGTTGCAGAAAAAGCAGAAACATCGGCGCGCATCCAGCGCCGCCTCCACGAATCCTTCGTCCGCCCTTCTGAGCACCTCATCAAAGAGGATGTGGGAGGAAAGGTGGAGAGAAAATATTTCAGGCAGGCAAATGGAGAAAAGCCTCGGCGGAAGGCCTTGAAAAAGAGGCAGCAGCCAGGCAGCGTGGCAGGGCTATTCGCTATAGTCAGCCAGCAAAAACAGTTCACGCGCGCTCAACTTAGAAAAACCGCGCCTCCACACAAACCAGGGGCTTAGATACCGGGCGGCTACGACAGCCAGCCAGCAGTGCCCCTCTGTTTGTCTTCAGGGCATCAAATAAAATCTTGAGCAAAGGCGTGATTTGTCGTTGCTCCAACATCAGGCCGCCCCGCTTCTCTTTCGTTGGTTTCCCTCACTCTGAGGATTTTTCCCTCTTCTCTTCTCTCTCTATCTAGCTTTTAGCCCTAGAACAGACAGCCATGATTCCCAATACCGGAAGACCTTCACCGGTCCTATCGTCTGCAGCCCCCCCTTCCGCTGCGGGACGGCGAGGCTCTGATACTGACGTTACCATCGGAGCGGGGCGACAGCCCGCAGCTGCAGCTGCAGCTGCTACTGGTGGTGGTGTAGCGTCGCCGGCGAATGCCATGCCACAGCAGGCAGAAACGGAAGCGCAGAAGACGGCTGCGGACTTGCAGCTCCAGTGGCACGAGGCGATATGCAGGAATATGGATATTCCGGAGGGCTACGCGCAGGTTGCTGTGCTGATCGTCAAGTGGGCGAAACATCTTGACGATCTCAGGTGCGCGGAAGAGGTGAGCTGCGTCGAGTCTCGTTGGCTGGCTGGCGGCTGCGGGAAGAGGGAAGTGGCTTGCTGACTGTGTCTTTTTCTTCTCTTTTAGGTTAAGCAGTTAGATGCGCTCTTCCGCGACAGCTTTCACTATGAGACCGAGATTGTCTCGTTGAATGAACAGTCGCAGCCGCATCACCAACTAGTTTACGCAATCAGCGGTTTTCTTAATAGATTTGACGGTCCCAATAATCTTCTCATCATCTACTACAGCGGCCACGCAGGGTACAACGACGAGAGCCAGGAGCTGGAATTTTACGCGTAGGTATACGAGTCTTCCTTGGTGATGGCCTGCTAACCTGGGAAAAATCGCAGAAACACTGGAGGAAATTCCCCAAACGGAACCCAGGATGACCAATGTGCGAGCTGGAACTTCACCGAGAAGTTGCTCTTTGGGCCCGTCAAGGCCGATACGCTCGCGATCCTCGATACGTGCTACGCCAGCAACGTCACCAAGGGCGGGGAAGCAGCTGGCAGAGCTTACCAACTGCTTGCGGCGAGTGGACCGGATAGAATGACTGCGGGGCCAGGCCACAAATCCTTCACCACTGCCATGATCACATCCCTCAAGGAATGTCTGTCCGAGGATGCCCACTCACCCATCAGTTTGTGGAAGCTGAGCTCCAAGATCAACGAGAAGCAGACCCGACGCCAGAATCCGTGCATCCCGCATGACCGACTGAAGCAACACAACCGCCAAATCTTCCTGACGCCGCTGAAGCAAGACAAGGACGAGCGCGTAAAGAACGAGCAGGCATTCAAGGACAAGTCCAGCGTTGCCGACCTTACGTTGCGTTTCGCGCTTGGATTCAGGTCCCTCGAAAAGAAGCATATCGAGGAGCTGACGAGGCTGCTTCCCCAAGCCTGTAAGACCGCTGACGTGAAATTGCAGAGGATCGACTGGGTTGGCTTCGAGGAGCGGCCTGTGAGCTTCAAGAATACCACGATCGCGCTTCGTTACGCGTCCCGCTGGCTCCGCAAAGTTCTTCCGGACAGGAAAAGGTCGACCGATACGCCTCAAACCCCCGTCAGCACCTGCTCGAACGAATTCACCAAAGTCGAGGCTCCACAGCATAGCGGCAGCATCCGCGCAGATGAAGTCAAGATCGAGAGTACCGGGGATGTCCACACTCACAGCGCAACCGCCATAATCAATGCCCACCGGCCGGCAGCGTCACAGAGACCAGCTCACCACCACGACCGCAATCTTCGCCGCAACTCAGCATCCGATATCGTACGGATGCAAACACAGGGAGAGAAGATCGTGGCCGTGAATATTGGGAACATGGGCCCCCTTACTACTGCAGTCATAGGCATGGGCGTCATGTCGTGCCTGACAACTATTCTCTGCACATTTGCGGTCCACAGGAAGTAGGGTATGGATGGGCGTTGGATTCATGGTCTGTGCAGCGGAATCAGGTTTGACGCTCCACCTCTCTTTCCCCAATCTCGTAACCTCGGGCGTGGACAATTTGGCGTCATTCTCCTTTCGCAGTACGCGAGGGATTGTGCGCTGGCGTTTGGTCTTGAAGCTCGTTACCTTCGTGATGGTTATGGGCCGTTATAATTCATGCTTTTGGCTAGCTGTTCGGTGGGTCTCGTCTCAGGTTGCCCTAATCCGTGCTTTGCTGGCGTTGGATACCCAGGGAGGAAATATGATGGGCGCTCTTTGGAATGTGTACAGTTAGCAGTCAGTAGGACCAAGGCTAATTGCATTCGCATGTGCGCGCATGTTTGAATTCTGATGAAAAAGGACCAGCGAGTTTGCTGGCTTGGGGTTCGAGCTTCGGCGAGGCTCGTCTTAGGCCGATTCCACCATCCGTGCTGCGTTGGCCGTGCAAATCCAGCGCGGGCCACGGCGTGAGGAGCTCTTAGCTCTTCCGGATGCCGCCTTGACGCTCTGACCGGCGCGCTGAGGCCACAGCACCCAATCTCCGTCTCCAACGGTATCCTGACCGCGCGTCATGTGAGGGCTGCTATTCTCGTCGCGGGTGACGGTCTGGGCCAACCGCTCATTGCCTTTTCTTCTCTTTAGGAAGGAGGGAATGTCCTCTCCAGGTCCACCTAGCATCATCCAAGTTCTGTAGACGTGTTATGGCTGATGCCGCTTGTCCGGAGCAGCAGCAAGAGTGGGAGGCGTCAAGTGCGGAGAAGACTGCGGCGCAGCGGCCACGACAGAGCTGGCCGGCATCAGGAATGCTCTGATGGCGATCATTCTCCCACTGAGCTCGGCGTGGTTTGTGAGTTTCGTTTCGATTGGGCGGGCCTGTCTCAAGTGACGGCAGGCGTCGGTGCTTTGTTGGCGGTGGACGCCCCAGGATTGTGGGGTCTGTGGGCTGGGAGCCGGCACAGCACCCACGAACAAGTCACCCGCGGGCTGAGTCACACAGGCGGACGCAGGAACAGCTGGTGTTGTTCATGCGCTGCCCCTTTCGGCGCGGCGGCGGGCGGGAGCAGGGCTGGGACTGCAATTTAAAGCCGGTGGTTGCGGGAGCCCTTAATGATTAGCGCTATGACGCAGGGCGCTGCGGCCGGCGGGAGCATTCGGGGCAGCTGCGCGTGGCCCGTGGGCTCCCGGCCGACAAGAAATCCTTTGCCTCTCCGCGCGCACCCTCTCGCCGTCACACCACAACACCTGCCTCCCCATCCCCCGTCATCTGTCTGCTCCACTGAGTCGCGCCGCGCGCTCAGCCCTAGCTATATTAGCCGCCCCGGCCCCAACTCGCCGTCCGCATCGCATCCCACGCTTGCCCGGCTGATGGCAGCAGCTTCGCGCACGCGGCACGCGACCCCATCCACCTAACTCCGCCATCCGACGCGCGCCCCCGACCTGGGCGACAACCTGCTCAGCTCGCTGCGCTGCCGACCCGCGACCCGGCATGGCTTTCAACTTCAACTGGTCGCCGCTCATCGCGGACACCTCGCGCGCCCGCGAGATGCTGACGGCCGCGCTGAACAAGTCTCCCAAGCCTCCGATCATCGTCGACGACATCATCGTCACCGAGCTCAACCTGGGAGACGTGCCGCCCGAGCTAGAGATTCTGGAAATTGGTGACCTCGCTGAGGACCGGTTCCGCGGCATCTTCAAGATGCAGTATTCCGGCGACGCCTTTCTCACCCTCAAGACGCGCGTGCAAGCGAATCCTCTGAACACCTACCTATCGACCAAACCCTCTTTCGCATCTCCTCAGCCTCTTGCCGCTGCCGCCGGCTTGACCATCCCCTTGCAAATCACCCTTTCCGACATCCGACTGTCCGGTTTCGTCATCCTCGTATTCTCTCGCCACAAAGGCCTTACGCTGGTATTCAGGAACGACCCTCTGGAGTCGCTGAAGGTGTCTTCGACTTTCGACTCGATCCCTTTCGTGCGCGACTACCTGCAAAAGGAAATTGAGAAGCAGCTGCGGGTGTTGTTCATGGAGGATCTCCCGGCTATATTGCATCGCCTGTCGCTGCGGCTTTGGTCTCCGGAATACCGTGAAATGGACGAGATGGTCAACAATTCGAAGCGGAGCGGAACCGAGTCTCCTGCGCCAGTGGACCCGTTCGCCAGCCCCCCACAGGATCCCGTTGATCTGTTCGGCAACCCGCTCGATGACAGCCAAATCTCTTCCTTCTCGCTCGACCAGCCTTCCGAGATCCACGCCTCGTTCTCGCAGAAAAACCTGCTTCGGCTTGCTGCTTTGAATGATTCCCACAGGACTCTCTCCCTCTTCACCCCTTCCATCCGGGACACCGTCTTCCGCGCCTGGGCGAGCAGCGCGGACCGGGCCGAGTCCTCTGGGGCGAACAACTTCCATCCTCTCACCTCATCGACCCTTTCTCGCGTCCACTCCTACTCCGGTATCACGTCGCCGAGTACGTACAGTGTCTCGGAGGGCACGGACAATGGCAGCGTATTGTCGAGGCCGACGCTCGCAAGCTCAAGCTCCTACACCAGCCTGAGCCTGGGAGCCGGCAGGTCTCGCGCACATGCGCAGAGGAAGAGGAAGAGAAGAGTTGTCAATTTGCGCCGCAACAAAGATGGCGCGGACACAGAGAGCGTCGCAACGGACACGACGACGCCCGAGCCAAGCGTGGAGGCATCCGAGGGCTCGTCAGTCATCCCTGAGGAGAGGGAGGAGGATCTTACGACGCCCCCGACCTCGCCTCCGCGCGAAAATGACCGGCACAGCCGGAGAAACAGCATCCAAAAATCGCCAGTCCCGGCGTCGGTTCCGTCCGCCGCAGCTCTGTCGCAATTGCAAGAGAGCGAACAGGAACGGAAAGCCCGCTCCACGGCTCCGTCGGTCCCTCGCCCGCAAAGCCAGCACGCGCCAACGCCCTCGCTACCACTCCGGCATTTCGCTCGTGACGTCAAGTCGCCCTTTTCGCACTCGTACAATTCATCATCCGCAAATATCCGGCTGCAGGGCTCGCCGCTTCCGTACAACGAAGCAGCGACGTCAGGCGGCATCCTCGAACAGGCATGGATGATGAAGATGGCGACGGAAATCGCGCGCAAGGTGCGCGACGAGAAGGAGCGCGAGGCCCGCCAGGCCAGCGGTAGCGCAGATCCCATTGGCGGTTTCTGGGACCGGCGCGACGACGAGATGGAAGCTCCGCCGGCGTACGCGGCCTAAACACCCGTGAATAGTCCCGCGCTTCGGGATTGATGAGTTACGATGGTTTTCTGTAATGTTTGTATTTCTATTGTTTTAAGATTTGCTTGTACAGGACAAAAGCTTGGAGCGGGATTTTGATCGACATTCAGATTGCAGGATGGTTTCACGCGCAGGCATTCCGCGCAGGCCTGCGCGACGGGCGTTCGTTTGCTATTTCCTTGAGCTAGATACCCTTTTTGGAGAGCAGGAAAGGAGATGGCGGCCAACGGCGGACGGGCGTGGCTGCGCACCTAGACTGTACATACACATTCTTTGAGTTTCCTTGGTTCGAGGATAATGACTAGGTTCGTTTACATCAGAGCCAGGATGCGCGCGCGATCAGTGATCTCCAAGCGGCGGGCGAGAGTCCGCGCGGTCACACGGGCGAGCGTTTTGCGGGATCTGCAGCGAGTCGAGCGCGTCGCGGCGACCAAAACGCAGAGAACTGTGCGGATCGACGCGCGCAGGCCGCGGCTACGGCCCTTTGGGCGTGGCGCATCGCACGGGGGCATGGTTGGGCGCGCACATTGGCCGGCCGGGGGACCCTTGGCCTGCTGGCGCCGCGGCCTTGCAGATTTCCCACGGCCGCCAATTTTGAGCGCATCTCAGTCCACCGCCGACACGCGCACTCCAGCGCCAAAGCTTCCCCGCAACACCGCCTGCGTCCTCACCACCGCCACCACCCGCTGCGCTCGCTCTGCGCTCCTCGCCCCCGCTTGCCGCCCGGCCATTGACCTCGCGCTGCTCCCTGCGAGCGCCCCGACGCGCCTCAAACTCTCCAGATCTGGCCAAGTACACCGCCTCGACGTGAAACAGCGAGCTCCCCACCCAAACTTCAAAACCGCTGCGCTGCGCATGCTGCTGCGAGCCTGTTTGTCCTGCGCTTCTCCCTCCTCCCTGCAGCCCCCTCCCGCCCGCCCAACCGCTCTCGACCGCCCCCCGTGGTCGTGATCCAGCTTCGCCCGCCATGGTGCACACGGCTTCCTCGCCCGTGACGGAGACCCGTCGACTGCTGCAGAAGGACTCGCATGGTGTCGCCGAACCCCGCCCGGCGCGCAAGTCCCAATTGCCGTCGCCCTTCGCCACCAACGGCAGCGCCCATGGCGTCAGACTGATGCGCCGCAAGAAGGCCCGCGACGACAGCTTACTCCGCACCTTCTGCGCCTGGCTCGAGGCGCACCAGATCGGTATGGCCATAGCCTCCGGCCCGCTGCGGATGCTTTCCCGCTAACGACACCTGTTCGTAGGCCTCTCCGTGAACCTACTGCTCTTGCTAGCGCTCACGCACGCCTGCTTCCCGCGCGCTCGCCCCACGACCCGCAAGTTCTTCGAGCTGTCCTACTACGATGCTGCCAGTGGCAAGTACACGCAGGGCTGGGAGGACCTGCCCTTCGTCTTCTTCGGCATCATTGTCTTCACCGCGCTGCGGGCCGCGACCATGGACTACGTTTTGAAGCCGCTGGCGCGCATGGGTGGCATTTCGAAGAAGCACGCGACCGTCCGCTTCGCTGAGCAGGGCTGGCTACTGATCTATTGCTCCATCTTCTGGACTCTGGGCATGGTGAGACCTCTTCCATTTCTGCGCCGACAACGCGCGCCGCCAACCCGAGTGGTTATCCCTACGCCCCGGAGCGCTTGAGCTGACGTGGTGCCACCGAATCGCAGTACATTTACTACAACTCGGCGTACTGGCTCAACCTCTTCGAGATCTGGAACAACTTCCCGACGCGCGCGATGTCCGGCCTCATGAAGGGCTACTACCTCCTGCAGTTCGCCTTCTGGCTGCAGCAGATCCTTGTGATAAACATGGAGGAGAGGCGGAAGGACCACTGGCAGATGTTCACGCACCACATCATCACGAGCGCGCTCGTTTCGATGAGCTACAGCTACTACCAGACCAAGGTCGGCAACGTGATTTTGTGCCTCATGGACGTGGTGGACATTGTCCTCGCGGTAAGTAACCACCCGAACATTGTCCGATTTCTGTGGTAGCGATCGATCATCGATCCCAAGGGTGCAGCCGTTAATTTTTTTTTTTGGTTGCGCACAGGGCGCCAAGGTCCTCAAGTATCTCGGGTACCAGACCGCCTGCGACATCGGCTTCGGCGTCTTCATCGCCAGCTGGGTCATTGCGCGCCACGGGCTGTATATCCTCGTGTGCTGGTCCATCTATGCCATGGTGCCGATCGCGATGCCCTACGGATGCTACGATTCCGTCACCGGAGAGCGTGTCCCCAACTCGCCGACAACGCCGGCCAATGGCGGCGACGAGATTATGCGAGAGATTCTCCAGCCGTTCCGCGACCCCGACGGCCCTGTTTGCTTCAACTCGCGCATCCGGTGGGCCTTCCTCGGCCTGCTCGGCGGTCTCCAGGTCATCACTCTTGTGTGGCTCTGGATGATAATGAAGGTTGCGTACAAGGTCGTGACGGGCCAGCACGCCAACGACACGCGCAGCGACGACGAGGGCGAGGAAGAGGAGATGTTGCAGGACGGCAACGGCGACATTGGCAAGCTGGAGAGGGGCAAGGGGGCCCGCGCGGCCTCGCAGAAGCCCCTCGAAGAGGAGGTTGGCGTCGAGGGCCTGCACTTTGGCACTCCGACGAGAAGGCGGAGCGAGAGGCTGTACAAGCGGAGCTCCAGCCGTGCCAGCGGCATCAGCATCCCGGGCTCCGGCGACCGCAAGGAGCTGCTGGGCAGAATCGGATGCGACAAGCCGGTGAAGGAGTGAAGGGGGCGGAAGACGTCGAAACGGCCGGAACAGGTTCTCGGTCGCAGGTTGGCGGGCAAGAGGACAGGTTGAGCCTTCTCTCTTTATTGTACCCGTCTCGCTGTGTTTTCCCACTCGGATCATGAAGTCGATGAGACACTCGAGTCTTCTGTCGTTGTCGCAAGGAAAGACGACTGGCGTATATAGGTTTTTTTTTGCTTTTTGTGTTGCCCCTTCACCGTTGTTGGTTTATCATCTTCATCATACCGATCATGGCATATTCGAAACGAGAAAGTGGACAGAAAGGTTCGTTGTTCGTCTGGTTTGCGCGGAAAGAAACATTTAAAGCATCGCTAGAAAATACCCCAACAGCCCCTCACTCTCACCCCCCCTGGTTCTGTTTTTTTTCACACAGCATAGAGGTTTTTTTTGGGGACGTAATGGACGGACTGCGGGTGAGCGGGGGAATGGAGCACGAGAAATTTCAAAAACGCCGGCAGGTAATCTCTCATCAAAAAAGAAGGGCGGTGATGGATGGATGGATGGATGGATGGATGGGCGGACAAGGAAGACAAGGGACGGACGGACGGAGTCGTCGGTTACGGACGGGATCAGCAAATGCCGGCCAGGCCAGGATTGATTGATTGATATGGATGTATATGCTTTTTTTTTTCTCGAATGCATCGCTGGTTTTCATTCGAAGCCTGTGGAGATCGTGACGGAGACAGACAGACAGTCGTGGCCGCGCAAGAGGGCGTGAAGTTTGGGTAGGTGGGTGGCTTCGCGACGGTTCTTCTTACGGGAGGATGACGGCGTCAGGTCAGACTACTGCTGCTGGGCGGGCGACGGCGAGGCTTAAGGTTGATGGTGGGCGCCGACGAGCGAGCGACAGGCGATCGCATCTGGCATCTGGCAGCATCGCAGCCAATGACGCACGCGGCTCCGTCCTTCCGACCCCTGCCTGTCTCGCGCCCGCTGCAGGGCCCTGGGCCTTTCTCGCTTTCGCGTCCGCGTCCGCCAAAAGCTGCACTGACGCCGTTGTTGATTCCTCCCGGTGTCACCCGGGCCGTCCGTCCATTCCTCTTCCGCGACTCGAGCTAGGTGCCTAGAGGGGCGCTGGCCGCTGATCCGGCGCGCACGATTCGTGTCGCCCTTTCAGAGGAGGCTTCCCGCATCATCAGGATCATCCAACCGGTCGTTTAGATGCAGGCACGAAATCCGCCGCTACCGCATTCGGGGTGGGGGGGCCATTCAGACGGACGGCTATGGAGGCAGCTTATGTACCTTCTCGATGGTTGATAGGGGACATTGCTGACATGGGCCTTGCAGTGGCTAGGTATCCTTGGCGATAGACTATAGGTAGTTCATGGGAGGCGATTTTCACTTCGACGGTGATGCGTCTGGCCAGACGTCTTCTGGTACGCGGGCCTGTTCTTTCGTGTCAACTTGGTCGCTGACTCGTTGTAGGCGACAACCTGTGGTACTTGGGCCTTAAAGGAAGTTCGACCATTCAGGCAGACTCGAGCATACTGAACAAGATCGCGGTACCAGAGGATACCGCACCAATTCTTCAAAACCAGACACGCAACCAGGGTGGATCGCTTTTCTACGGCCTGGATTCTTCTTCTACGTCTTCGCTGGACCGGGCGAGAGTTCCGACATCGAAAATTATCTTCTCGCCCAATACAACAAACACTTCGAGCAACTCCTGGTCCAGCCACACCGTCTCTGGCGGCGATAACAACAGACTCAACCGCCTCTTCGCCAGCTCCGTCAGCGTTCCCACCAACGGCCTGTCCTTCTCAGACGGCGGCAATTCCGGCACGTTCCGCCTGGGCCAGCCTACAGGCCTGCTCTCCGCTTCGATGCTTCCGACCCCAGCTCCCTGATATGGCGTAACGAGACGAGTACCGGCAGTTCGTGAGTGGCACCATCCGCACGCGTTGGTGGAAATATGGTATGGGTTGGAGAAGGGAGGGAGATAGGGGAAGGAGAGGGGGAGGATGTTCAGGTTATATCCTTGGTGGAGTAGGAGGTTGACTGTGGGGAGGTAATGAAGGATTGTATATACTAATGATGGATTTTGTCACGCGTGGTTGGTACGTATGACTGCTTCGAGGAAGAAAGCTGACCCGAGGGAAAGGAAGAGGAGATCGAGAATTGGTATCGTCACGGAAAGTGAGTATCTGCTGCTGAATGCCGGCGCTTTAGTATTCATACTCTGGTGGCGTGAATAAAGCATATCACCAGCGTAATTCTTTCTAAGTGATAGCCGCTTACTATTGACTTCTATTGCTATTCGATAGGTATCCGTGGTGAGAACAGTGTGACTGCGTAGGAGCAGCCGGAATGGGAAAGATAGTGTATACGCAATGGAGACGAGATTGAGTATGGAAACAGATGCAGGACTCAAATACAAACCCAAGTTCTACGAAAGATGCCCTATCTATATGCGGCGAGAAGGAAAAGGTAAGAAAGTCCAAATTGAAAAAAAAAACACCAACTAATAATATGAACCAACAAACTCCCAATCTTCAACATCTACCATTACTTAGCCACGGCACATCCATCCAGCACGAAGACAGACTCTTCCCATCTCAAAACGTCCGGTTATCACTGCCCGACTTCCTGCTCCCCTGATCATCCACCGCCTTATCCTCCTCCTTCATCTTCGCCCCATCCTCCAAAGGAATTTCCGACTCACCAGCACTCGGCCTACCCTCCACCTGCGCCTCCTCCTCCCCACCCTTCTTCGACGATGGCAGCAACACCGCCGGATCAAGCACATTATACACCCCCGTCGCAACCACCATCATCGCCGCATCCAACGCAACAAAGTACTTCTCATGCGTAATCAAGTACCCCCTCCACCCCTGCAACAGCTCAACAGTCCGATAAACACTCCTCACATAAATCGTCACCACACTCAACACCATCGCCGCCAGCACCCGTCCCGCCCCCACCGGCAGCCTCCTCCTCCTCTCCCCCCCCCCCCCCCCCACCCGCCTCAAAAACTCCCCCAACAAAACCACAAACACACTCATCCCCGCCATCTGAAACACTATCCCCGCAACCATCACGTCCGTCCCCTCCTTCGTCGACGTACCCCTGTGCTGCGCGATCGACGCCAGCGCCCCGCCCACCGCCTGCACGACCAGCGAGACGCCGTCGCACGTGCAGAAGACGATGAGGTATGTGACGGGCGAGAGGAGCGAGCACCGGCGGTCGACTTGCCGGATCAGCGTGCCGAGGATGACGTAGGCGGCGGCGGAGAAGAAGGTTGGTGCGATGATGAGGGTGGTTATTTGCATGAGGAAGGCGGAGTCGTTGTAGGGGCAGGCGGAGGACCAGGTTCGGGCGGCCCAGCCGAGGAGTTCGGCTGTGTGCGTGATGCGTTAGTGAAGGCTGTTTTTTTTTTCTTTCTTCCGCTTCTCTCTCTTTTGGCGCTGTCGATATGGCTTTGTTGGAGGTCGTTGCTGGGCTGGGCCGGGCCGCTCGCCTCCAGGCCTCTCCTCCTTCCGCTTTCAGAAGTGTTCTGGTTGGGGAAACCGACCGCAGATACGGAAAGTGGGTGACAACAGGCAAAGCGGTGGAATAGAGTGGCAAGGAAGAGGGAGCGGCGGGGGGGAACAAATGGGAAAAGGCTACTTACCCAGCGCTCCGGTCGCGCACACGTAGCTCGTCCATTGTCGCTTGCGCACGCTCTGCACCAGGTGGCCCGTCATCGACAGCCCGAACAGCACGCAGAAGACGATGCCGGCCGACAGGTGCGGCACGTAGTCGTAGGACGTGGGCACGTTTGGCATCAGCGCCGTGCAGCCCTTGCGGTACCCGTTCATTTGGGATGCTGTCGGCTTGCTTGTGGAGGTGGACATTTTGGATCGGGCGATTCGGGCTGCGGCTGTTTGGTGGGGAGTTTGGAGACTTGGGTGTAGGTCGGAGGAGTTGTGAGAAAGGTCTTTGTTTGCTTCGTAGAAGGCGTAGGAGGGATAGAAGGAGAGGTTGGGAGGATGTGTAAGGTGGAGGGTGGGAGAGCAAGGAGGGATCGTGGATCGGATGGAAGCAAGAGGAGATTAAGGGAAGAAAAAGTCGAGAGATAATAATATGGGGACCGGTGGAGGCTGTGTCCAGGTATCAAAACACCCTTGCCACCCCGGGCTGGTTCATTTCGCCCCAAGCCTATGATAGATGCGCATTCAGGCGGTTCTAGACTACAACTTGTTCCACGGCACAGCCCAGCCGATAAGTACTGGCCCTTTCAACGTTGAGCGGCTTGGCGGCTTAGACTGCCTCATGCGGACAAGAAATCGACTCGGACAGGCAGACATGTTCCTATTTCATCGAGAACGCCTTTCGTTGCCAGCCCAGCTCAACGCAACCCAGGAGCAACCGACACAGCCAAGAAGCGTACCAAAAGCACCAAGACACGCACCGCAACCCAACGGCGAGCAATTCTCGCCTTGCGCGAGGCTGTGCATGCACACTTATCACGACAAGCGCCCGCATCTCCCCATTACCGGGCCTCGATTCGCCTGCAGAGATTCTATCAAGAGCATGAAGCGTCGGCGACGCGGCGTTTGGGGATGCCAGCGCGTGCGGCGCCGAATTGCCTATTTGGGCAAGCATGGGCGCTGGACCCCGGAGTTTTGCAGGGATTCGCGCTCCACAGTCGGCGTGTCGGGGCTTGCTGCGCGCCGACGTGCGTGTGAGCAGGGGGTGACGTGGGAGGACAAGGCATGCTCGTTCTATCATTTGATGCTGAGTCTAGAACGCCCGATACAGAGTTGGGCGGCTTCTGTCTAAGGTAGTGGAGAGCAGGTGGGTTGTGCTTGATGCGAAGGACAGTCTATTCAACCACCACGCGAGAAAAGCAGGTCGAGAGGACTACAGAAAAACAAGAGGGAGACAGGATGTCGACCGTCCGCTGCACTTCGTCAAAACTCCATGGCGTACTGCTTCAGCGCGAGGTAGTCGTCCATGTGCAGGTTGACGGCGTGTTGGATGATCTCGGCGCCCTCTGGCCCGAACTCGTCGACCCACGCCTTGTAGTCGTCCTTGGGGTCGCGCTCGGCCTTTTCAGGAGACGACTTGGTCAGCACGTGTCAGTATCTTTGCGTGGAGCTGCGTGTGGAACCACTCACCTTGCCGCCCGCCCTGAAGCCCTTCGTCTTCAACACCCCATGGTGGAAGTAGTTGTGGAAGCCCCAGCGGTCGATCAGGCGCGTCGCGCGCTCCTGGTCGGCCGCGCTACCCCAGTCCAGCATCGCCGGGTCGTACGGGATGCCGGTGCTCTTGCAGTACGCCTGCACCACCGCCTCTGGCTTGCGTGTCAGATCCGACGCATCCAGGATGCAGATCTCGACCTTGTCGTCGTCGAGGCCGCTCTTCTCGTTCAGTGTCTCCTCCACGTCGATCTTGCCCTTGGCGTACTTGGGCCCGATGATGCCCTCCGACCGCAGATACTCGACCAGCCGCCGCAGCTCGACGTAGCCGGCGTCGTCGGTGTTGAAGTTGGAGACTTTGCTCTTGTCCTTGCTCTTGGGGAGAGCAAGTCTGTAGTAGCTGGGCACCGACTGCCGCGGATGCCGGATCGAGAACGTGAAGTGGAATTTCTTGAGCTCCGACTTGGGCAGCAGCGTCGGGTTGCCGGGCTCTGGAAGCCTGGAGCCAAGCGATTGTGGTATCCGCACCTTCTCGCCGGGGGCGGGGAAGATGAAGAAGGCCATGTCCTTGATGAAGACGCGCTTGCCCTGGATGAAGTTAGTCAGTCATTGATGACAGCCCTATGGAGTTGTGCACTCACCTCTGCATTGGCCTGTCTGTTGGTCCTCTCAATATCGTCGAGGACGGCCCGATAGGTCTTGTCTTGGACTCCGCTCTTGTGACGGACCTCTGCATATCTCCCAAGCTGGCTCTCCGGCCCCATCCAGTACGCGTCGCCAAAGGGTTCGTGGATGGGAGCAACGTGCTTCTCATTCTGGATGAAGATCTGGCAGGTTCTCAGTTTCCTTGATAACGAAAGACAAAGAAAATAAGACTAAGACGAGAGTGGAGCATGAAGGCCTTTAGAGACGTGTGGCTCCCTCGTCACCCACTGCTGAGGCGTCGAAGGGGTTGTGATAGCGTGGAAAGATCATGTGCGATGGATCGGGAATCGGTTGAGAGACACCCGGCATACTTACTCTTTCGAAAGCAGTCGAGCAAGCCCGAGCATGGGACAGGTGCAGAATGGGTTTCTTGTAGCCAGCCTCCATGGTTCCTGGATGATTGTGACGAGGGATCCAGTGGAACAAAACGCAGGTAAAGACAGGCACTCTGGCTCAACTGACCACCCTGCGAACTGAGGACTTTATACGGATGTCCTGAAGCATAGCAGCCCAAAGGAAGCTCGCAAGATTGATTGCTAAGTTCCATTGCCATGGATTGTTTGGACGAGATTCCACTTTTAGCGAGGCCTCGCTGTTGAGGATATCTGCTTTATCGTGCACTGAGATTGACGGCCGGCCGACTTTCCTGGATTCGTCCTTCCCGATTGCTTCTCAAGCATCTCGCCTACAATTTTCCTGTTGGCTGCCTCCGGATGGAGATGGGCGTGCAGGGCACCTTCGATCTACCCACGACAGGGCTGTGGCTCCTCGATGATATTAAGCATTCCAGGGGTCAATCTGACGCTGAAAACGCACAGATCAAGATATGGCAGCAAAGTATAAGTCCCGGCGAATATAGGGAGCAATGCAGGGCTTTGGCGAAGCTGCAGGAACAGGGAGCCGCAAGAACCGGAATAGGAAGGACCCGGAAGGCTGCATTGAGAAAAGGTCGGCAGAACCGGAATAGGCAATCGGATGACGCGTCCACCAGATCGTCCACAGAACAGCCAGTGGCGATGGTCTCGCCGTGTCGGAGCGCGCACCTGATAAGCGGCGGCGTGGCGGACGATGAGGACGGGGCCCGCCGACAGCTCTGCGATAACGAGACCACCTCCCCAAACCATCCACCAGCCGCCTCGAGCCTCCAGCGCAACATCGGCACTTCCTAATGGCATGACGAAGAGGGCAATGTACAGGGCCAGAGGGGATCCACGTGTCGAGCTGTAACCGCCTTGTACCAGGCTGGGACGTCCGCAGCGGCGATGTCGAGGGCTTTCCGGGTGTCCATCCACGTTGCTGGCAGAGCTCTGACGGACTGCTCAGCAATCGAGGAGCTCGACGTTGAAATAGACACCGGCCCAGCGTTGCGCCATTGCTCGAGGGGATTGCGAGCGACGAAAGCGAATCTGAGCGCGGCCAAACAGCACTGGACCGAGGGCTGGGCGTCGGTCCAGCCGCCCAAACCGCCACCATCCCCCGACTCGGCAACCCAAGTGCTCTCACATGAATCACACGAGTCCTTCGACCACATGTTCCTCCGACGCGCTGCATGAAGATAGGAGAAAGGATATTCGCCTTACCTGCCGGCCAGATAAGCAACCGAGATCAGCCCCGCGATGTCTCCACGCCCTGGATGCCACTGCAGGTGTAGCCATTAAGTCCTGCATTATGCCGCCAGAAAACCTGATGCCCGAGAGCCCTGGCGTCGATCTTTTGGCAGGCATTTTCGCTACCAGGAGCGCAGAGGCAGCTCAGTCGCTGCCCGTCGATGTTGACCCCTGCGTGGTCGGCGCTTTCAATCATCCAAACTCCGACATGGCGGACGGCGGAATATGCTGACCACCGCCGTTCAACAGATTCGATGGCGACATGGTGTCGCTATTGCGCAATAGCTGTAGATGACGCTCGCTAAGTATGAGCTCTTGGAATGTCTTCGTGCCAGCGTTCCGCCGTCTGAGAACTGCTTTTCCGTCTATAGCGTTCCGGCACCATGGCGCCTGAGAAAGAGGACTCTCCAAAGTACCCAAGGTCCTTCTACCTGGCCCTGGCCTCTTTATTCCTTGTTCCGTTTTCGGCCTCTGTTAATGCTGTCATTCTGTCTTCGGCCTTGCCGGCCATCACCTCTTCGCTCGGTGCGAATTCTAGCAAGGCCTTCTGGTGTGGTACCGGGTTCCAGATTGCCAGGACAGTGACGACTCCTGTCTTTGGTGCCTTTTCGGAGGCCTTTGGACGAAGGAATACCCTGTCTGCTGCTCTCGTGATATTCGCCGTTGCAACAGCTTTCTGCGCCGCTGCTCAGAACATTGACTGGCTGCTTGCTGCTCGTATTGTACGTTGCCTCATCTCAAGTGCTCACGCGGAAGCACTGGCTGACGTCTTCCTGTCAGGTCCAAGGAGCTTCTGCTGGAGGACTCAATGCGGTCGTCGGCGTTGTCATCACGGACATGATCGAGCTCCGCAACCGCGGTAAAGTCACGGGTATCTTTGCGTTCAGTCAGTTTCTTGGATTACCGGGCGGATTGCTTCTTGGTGGCGTCATCACGCAGTATACGTCATGGAGATGGTGAGTGCCCTGCACTCTGATCAGGTCAAGATTGCCAAGGCTAACACCAATCCGTAGGATATTCGTGATATCCATTCCTGTGTGCCTGATCGCCATGGTCGGCATTCTCCTGTTCCTCGACCTTGAGCCCCCAGAGGCAACCTTCGTTGTGGCCGTGAAGAGCATGGATTGGGGCGGAATGGTTCTTCTTTGTGGAGCAGTGACGGCGTTGATGTACGGGTTGACGACGGGAGGAACGCAAAACCCTTGGAAATCGGCAAAGGTCATTGCAACCGTCATCATTGGCGGCCTCGCTCTAATCGGTTTTTCGGTCTACGAATGGTTCCATCCGAGGCCCATGATTCCTCCACGGCTGTTTGGCAACCGCACTTCGGCAGTTGGGTTTGGAGCTTCCTTCCTTCATGGATTCATCTTCTGGGCAATGTCTTCGTACATGATTCTTTACGTGAGTCAAGTCTTTTCGGAAGACTCGATGCCGTGCCACTGACTTGTCCGCAGTTCATCAGCAGTCTCGACCATTCGCTATTCCGGGCTTCTCTGGATTGCTTACCAGGCATCGGCATGCTCGTAGTATCGTCGGCTTCATCCGGCTTTGTCTACGCGAAGCTAAGGCGGTTTCAGAAGATCCTGATTGTTGCGTGGGCTTTGGTCGTCATTGGCACAGCATTACTTTCGACGCTTCGGCCGAATTCAGGGCCCGGAAAGTATTACGGGTATCAGGTCATCGCTGCGATTGGCGGCGGGATGATTCTTCCCGGTCGTCTGCTCTCTGTCCAGGCATCGCAGAAGCCCGAGGACGTGGCCATGGCCACAACTACTATGGCATTCATGCTCAGCATCGGACAGGCTTTCGGTATGGGTATCGGCGGTAGTGTCATCCAGAACAGGTGGGACGTCCTGGTCCATAATCACCATATTCCCTCAAGGTACGAAATCCCGTCCTCCAAGGTTGAGAGCGCCTACAAGCTCGCGAAGGCTTTCCCGGAGATGTACAAGAAGATGTACGGTGATATAACGGCGAAGAGCATTGCAACTCTCTTCATTTTCTGCTCGGCTCTTGCGGCGGTTGGTTTCCTCACCAGCTTCATTAGCAAAGACTTGAGTCTGGACAAGGACGACAGGGGCAGGCAGAGATTCAGAGGAGGAGCGAGGAACCGCACTCAGGACGTGGAGAACCCATTGGAAGAGTCTGCAGCTTCCTCTGCGCGTATGGAGAGGTCTCCGGCCCCTTCGGTGGCGCACATCGAGCTCAACTCTTCTCCGGATGCTGTACGCTTGGACATGGTTGAGACGCGGTCTCATCGGTCAGTCAAGTCGGTCAAGGGTTGAAAGCATAGTCCAGTGGCCAGTTGGCAGCACTCGGGCGAAAGGGAAGCAGATCCTAGTAGAAGTGACGTCACATGACATGTACAATACGTATATTAAGCAGTAACGCCGAGAAGGTCATGTCTCGCTATGTCGCATCTGCGGTTTGCACCTTCGTTTTGTGAACGTTGAGCGACCTTCTATGACGTCCCAAGAAGCTCGTCTCTTATCGACAGCTGCCTTCTTTTGTGCCAGCCCAGCGTGGACCGTATCCCCGATCGCCGACACCCACCGGGGGGCGCCGATGCCCCTCTCGCCTGTTCCCTGACCGCAAATCTCACAAACTTCAACACCCAACGCTCAAGATCTGACACGGGCAGCAAAGTGTCCTCCACATCGCCTACCTGCCCTTCGCGGAAAAGCGCGCGGCTGCGGAACGCAAGGGCGCTTGAGCTCAGGCCTCCTGCGCCAAACAAGCATCTTTGTGGCCTGATCCATGCTTGGCACCTACGTCGGACGGTCCAGACGACCTGGGCAACATGATCGCCCACCGAGCAGGAGCGACGTATGGGTGAAGCGAGTGTCGTTACGACCTCACACTCCCGATCTGCGCCGCAAGTGCTAGCAATCCTACTAGGCCTTGCCGCGTTTTGCGATGATAGCATGGGCTCCACAGAAGAGATTGGACAGAGGATATCTCGCCTACACGACATTCTACGCCCCTCTTGTGCATTCTGACGTCGGTCTATAGAGCTCGACTATGGATCCGTATTGAAGGTAAGAGAAGCGGATACGAATGGTCAACAGCGGCGGACATGACCTGCATTCGAAAGCCAATGGACCCGCCCACGTCGCCGCACCTCTTGTGAAGAGTTTCACTTGCCTTCCGGAAGCTATCTATTGCCAAGGAGTCGAGACACCACCCGGTCAGCATCTCTGTCCGGTTCCAGGTATACGTAAAGCCGCTGGCATGCGCTTCGGGAAGCTGCGTGGGGCCAGAAACTGCTTGCACGTCTTTCAACCTCACGCGTCTGATCATGAGTGGTTGGTACGCTTGGCTGATTTTTCTCCATGCTGCGGGGATCAGGCTACCCACAAGGTCTACAAGCGAGCCTCATCTTTCACTGCAGTGTCAAGAGTGGGCGGCCACTGAAATCTGCGGGATCCTCACTACAGCCGTTCAAGCATCACGGTTGACTGAGGGCAGTCTCGGCTTTGGCAGAAAGCTCGACGGCAGTTGCCACTGATCCAAAAAGTCAACCGTCTCCGAGTCCGAGTTTCAAAGGCATCAGTTCCTGAATCTTTAAACCCGAGAGTGCATGACTCCGGGCAATAGTCGCTTCGATTCCTTGTGCACCCTTGTCGTGGACCCAACCACAATATATGCACTCGCTTTGGATGTGTCTCTCTTACTGCTACCTACCTCAATTGTATATCTGCAGCGAATCGTGCTGGCCACACTCAGCATTCCCCCGAAGAGTCAAGCGCTTCTATCCTGACGACTGCCCCATTTATAGCACAGACAACATCCATCGAGGGCAGAGATCCGTGCCTCCAGCAGAGTCTCTCCCCTCATCACTTTCCTCTCCTCGTCCCTGTCACAAGTTCACGATCACTTCATCATGAACGCCTCGGAGACGCAGGACATCCTCTGGGCCACGGGTGAGGTGAAGCCCATCATCAGCGAGCCCAACATCACCAGCTACGAGGAGACCTACGTGGCTCCCATCGATGACTTCACGGCGCAGCAATACGCTATTATGGCCGTGCTCGCTGTCCCTTTCATCCTCTCCTTTCACCCCAAATCCCTCCTCCGGCGCTTCCTCTACTTCCTCCCCCTCGCCCTCCTCATCAAAGCCTGGCTAATCCCCGGCCGCACGAGCTGGGACTACCAATTCGGGCTACTCCTGACGTCCTGGACGCTGCGCGTCATCGACCGCATGTACCTCAACGACCCGGAAAAGACGTTCTTGCGCGACGGCATCGACTCGGACAAGCCCGGCATGGGCCCGGAGACGTACGACCCCATCTCCAAGTTCATCTGGGGCCTCGAGCTCATCACGGTCACGCGCGGCATCGGCTGGAACTGGCAGGTGCCGTCGATCCCGGAGCACAAGACGGTCGAACGGGGCCCTTTCCTGCGCATGAAGCTGCGCAAGGCCGCGCTGACGTATCTGGGGCTGCACGTCGCGGTGCAGGCGTCCAAGTTCCTGCTGGCGCTGGGCGCGGACGAGACAGAGACGGCGATACTGGTCCCGGAGCCGGTGAGGCGCGTCTTGCTGTCGACGGTCGTCCTGCACGCCTTCATGTACGCGTCCTGGGCATTCATGGTCTACGCGTCGCTCAGCCTGCCCGAGAACCTCTTCGCGCTGCTCTTCGTCGGTCTCGGCATCGGCGGCACATGGAGCAAGCCGGAGATGTGGCCATCGGTCTTCGGCCCCCTCTCCGAAGGCTACTCCTTCAGACGAACATGGAGGTAAATATTGTGCCCGCTTCCCGCCACCCCCAACAACGCAACGCAACGAACTGACACCCCCAATCCAACCCAGCAAATGGTGGCACCAAAACTGCCGCCGCACCTGCGGCACCCTGGGCGCCTTCATCGTGCGCACCACGCCCTCGCTCGCCGCGCCGCAGACCAAGAGCGCGCGGACAGCGCGCCGCTACCTGCAGCTGCTCTGCGTCTTCCTGCTGTCTGGCGTCATCCACGCAGGCGGCTCCATCTACATGGCCACGCGGGACGGCGCCTTCACCGACGGCGGCAACGTGTCGGGCTTCATGTACCAAGCGGCCATCATGGTGCTGGAGGACCTAGTGTGCTGGTGGCTGGGCGTTAGGGATGATGGGAAGCCTTCGAGGCTGAGGCGGTGGGTGGGGTATGCGATTGTGCATGGGTATGCGATGTATGGGGTGCCGCAGCTGAAGGTGATGAAGTTGGCGAGGGATTCGGGGGTTGAGGCGCTGGGGGGTGGGTATATGGTTGGGGTGAAGATGGCGGGGATGGCTAGCCAGGGGATTATTGACAATCCGTTCACGACGCTGATTGGGACGTTGAATAACTGAGCGTGTGGATGATGATCGGGGGAACCTGGTGACAGGCGAGATGGAAGTTGTTAGAGGGGAGAGATGGTTGGGCGACCAGAGTCAGTTTCTCTTTTGAAGTCATAGCTATGGTACAGGCGCTAGTGGATTTCTTTTGACAATCAATTGAAGTTGTAGAGGTTTCAGCAAACTCACAACTCGGCATCTATGCTATTCAAAGAGCTACAGAAAGCTACATCTTGAGCATTACCGCAAAATGGATCCATGCAACTCACAAATCTTGAAATCCTCTCGACTCAGTCTTCCACTTACCTTCACAACCACTACTAACGGCCACTGGCCAGCATCACTCCACAAAAACTGACCGATCTCCATTTGGTTATGTGAAAAGGCCACTCCACGACACAAGCGTCATCAACCACCAACAGCCGCAAGAAACTCCCACACCACCCGCGAACACCTCCGACAGACAACACGACAGACCCGCCACGAGTAGCCCTCACCACAAAGAAAACTCTCCGCACGCGTTCCTCCCCCACCCACGCACGCCCCGTCCAAACCTCCGATCAAAAATTCCAAATCCTCCGACCCCAACCACCCCCCTCCATCACATATCTCCTATCTACCTACCTACCTACCTCCCCGCCCACCTCCCCACCCAAACCCAAAAGGGCCTTCCCGTGACGGAAGCTGCCCAGCCTTACCGTCCCACCCGTAGCAATGTGCTCTCGATCTTTCTCCGCTCGATGCCACTTCACAGGTTGCAGGAATCGAGGGATAGGTACTTTTTTTTTTTTTTTTAGAAAAAAAAAGGTAGCGATAGAGAGAAAACGAGCGCGGAGATAATAGAAAGCGCAATGGGACTCTTGGCATGGTTGAGTTCAGGGAGGTACCGTATCGCAAGAGACGACGGAGATACATACATACATACACCAACGGTGAGGGATAGACAGTCGCTGTTGCGCATGATCTCGGCAGTGAGCGCCGAATCCCTGAACCCTGTCTGGAAGGGAAGAGATGGACTAGCTGGCTGGCTGGACGGCGCGTGCGCAGCGCGTAAGCGGCGGATTTGGTGGGCAAGGAGCGGGTAAGGCAAGCGCCAGCAAGCGAGCGAGTATAAATCGCCCCTGC
Organism: Neofusicoccum sp. Z40; assembly: GCA_037356075.1. NCBI lineage: Eukaryota > Fungi > Ascomycota > Dothideomycetes > Botryosphaeriales > Botryosphaeriaceae > Neofusicoccum > Neofusicoccum sp. Z40. Next base: position 529,731 of record JBAWJV010000006.1, read on the forward strand.
TCTTAGCAGCGAGTCGGACTCCAGACACTGGGGAGGGAGGCGAGCGCGTGGAGGTGCTTGCTTGCTGCCTGTTGTTTGACTCGCTCGCAAGTGGGCGCGGTGCTGGATGCGGAAATGTCGGCGCGATCAGGGTCCGTAGTGCCGATTGTAACGTAGGTATGCCGAGGATCGGAGTGCAGCGATTGGGACTGTGGGGCTTCTTTTCCTCCTCGTCTCGGGCCTGGCCGGTGCTGGGGTTGCTGTCGTGTTTGTGGAGGTGGTTGCGGTCCTGCTGCTGGCGGTCGGCGCCGATCGTCAGGTGAATGGGTGGTTTGACGCGCTCCCTGCTTGCGGCGCAGGACCAAGCGAAGGGCTGTAGGGTAGCGAGATGCTTCACTTACTTACTTCAGTCGTTTATCATTGTTTTCCTATGTTAAGCGTCGAGCTGGTTGTTATATACGATGCTTGGCTTTCTCGGCCGACCCCAACGACCTCCATGCGTATCTCGTGCAGGAAGTTCGCGTGGTTCTTGCAGCGGCTTTAGGATCATGGGTCATCCGTAGTAACACCCATGCAGCTCTGCACATGGTTCGAACATGCAGTAAGGTTCCATTATCGCTTGCCAAAAAAAGCCCTATCTCGAGAGGTTGGTGTGTTGAGGTGCGTCGGAGAAATGGTATCTGCCTCTTCTAGAAGCCCATCCAATATGCAGCTGTCCTCCCTCGAGCTGCAGGTCCCAGGTGTTGAGCGGAGGGGCGGGGAATTTTTTTACAGACTTGCCTTACTCGAGGCTCGTGCATGATACACATTCTGATAGCGGTTCGATATTTCGCTTTTGCCTCTCTCCAAACGCGGACGGTGGTACCCATTTCTAGCAAAAGGTGTTCCCATCATCGGTCTCAGATATCGTGCTCTCGTACGAGTGGTATCAAGCGAGGTGGAGGTAGAGGAGGGCTGGAATTGTTGGCCGCTGATATCGAGACGCCGGCAAAACGCAGACTGCAAGCAGCTTCTCTTTTGGTCCAGGCGCTTCTGCTCCAAGGTAAATGTTGTGGACGGTGCCCCCGTCCACGGCGGTAACAGAGCGTCGATATAGAGCTCGTGTTTTTCCCCGAACATGTGTTGCTTCTCAATATCACAGTGTCCTCTCTCTTCCCAGCTCCTCAAGGACCTGCTGGACTCTTCTTTCCACAAGCTCTTGCTAGATCATACCAGTTCATTCTTGGGCTACGGCAGCAATCATGGTTGTTCCAGTCGGCAAACGTCTCATCGACCAGGAGACTGCGGTCCGTACGCGGCCGATGAAGGTTCTGTGTCTTGGAATGCCGCGAACTGGCACTTCTTGTAAGCTCTCGATGAACTTGGAAGTAGGTGTTGCGGGATTGACTCCAGAAACACAGCGCTTCGGGATGCTCTCGTTATGTTGGGCTTCCACCCGCACCACTTCCGCGAGATGATGCTTGACTACGAGAGGCAGATCCCGCTGTGGACTGAGGCGTTGGAGGCCAAGTTCTTTGGAAAGAGCGTGCCGTACGGACGTGATGAGTTTGACAAGCTTATTGGTGACTATGACGTAAGTGTATTTATAGGCGTGAAAGGGTAGTAAAAAAGGACATGGTGGCTGACTGGTATTTAGTGCGTTGAAGACAACCCATCCGTTCTCTTTGGTGAAGACCTGATCAAGGCGTACCCGGACGCAAAAGTCATCCTGACAAACCGTGACGTGGATGCCTGGGCAAAATCGATGAAGAACACCATCTTCATGGCGCGTGATTCATTTGTTTACCGGCACTTCTACCATTTCCACCCCCTCTCCCGTGCCTGGTTCCCTTTCTCCTGCCTCCTCTCCAAGATCTGGTACGATGACGATCAGAAGAACGAGGAGAAGGTGAAGGGAGTGTTCAACAAGCACTACGAGGATATCCGGCGGATCTGCCCCAAGGATCGGTTGCTCGAGCTTCACTTTGGCGACGGTTGGGAGCCGCTGTGCAAATTCCTGGATGTGCCGGTGCCCAACACGGCTTGGCCGCATTCGAACGATTCCAGCGTCTTCCAGAACAGACACATCTACGCAAAGAGGTGGCTCATCCTCCTGCTCCTCGGAGTGGCGACCATTATGTTCGTCGCGTACTACACCTTCGGCGAGGCCCAGTACCTGTATGGCAGGGACCCGGAGACGTTCAAGCGCTACGTAAAGCTGAGTAAGTCTGCCATCACATGTCTGGAATCACCGACGGCTGATAGAAAATAGTGGGTGTGATGTCCATCGGCATCGCGTGCGGCGGGACATTGATTAATAGGCAGAACGGGATCGAGCATGAGCTGTACACTGCGCGCGGTGGTGCAGACAGCCGCGCTGTCAAGCACTGATGTCCGTCGACGATCTCGCATGGAAGCGGGCTTTATGCAGATGAAACTGAAGGTGAAGAGCCCGTCCGGGGAAGCAACAAAAAACATGTCAGCACGCTCAACCGAGTGCTTGAACTTGAGTAGAAGCAGGACCAGTGCCAGCGATGGAGGGACTTAATCGCTTTCGGCTCGGAGCCTGTTGCTAGTCGACCTTCGATCTTCAGAGTCGAGCAGTTTCTAGAACGGACCAGGACAAATAGAGTGGTGTCTTCAATGATTCAACATGTTTCGCCGCGGGTATGCGTATTCTCTTCCGAAAGCACCCGTTGTCTGGCAGTCCCTGTTTGCCACGGATAGACACACGTGGAAGGAGCTGCAATGTGACCCTCACCGCATCGCAGGTTGCATAAGCGGTGGCACAAGGCGCGCAGCCTCACGTCTGACGTCGTAGTCGAGGGGGCATTTATCCGTGGGATGGTTGGGCATGAGCTGCATGGGAAACGGCCAGCGGCATGCGGCGAGGCGCCAGGATGCGGCGCACCGGACCGTGACTTAGCGCCCATTGGGAAGACAATCTCACGCTCCGACACACTTTCGGGCCACGGCGCGGGTTGCTCAGCATGAGGATTGGCTCCGTCGAGCCGTGCAGGCGCACCGCCAAGGAGGGGAGCGCGGCTGCTCACAGCGCGTCCGGAGTGGCGGCCGCGCCTCGCACCATGTGGAAGCGACTGTCGGAGGCGGGGAAACTGTTGAGGAGCGATGAGAGATGGGAGGGCCGATGAAGGGCGCGAGGTGAGGGAGGTGGAGGCAGCGGCGGACGAGGACCGTGGTCGACGGCTGCTGGGGTGCGACGGCGCGACCCCGCCTGACTAGCAACGGCGCAGGTGCAGGAGATTAAGTACTGTGTGACGGCATTGTCTCTCTCTCCTCCGCCCGCCTCCTCCGATTCACTCGTGCCTTCTACTTCGTTCCTTCCTCCAGGCTCCTGTGCGCCCCACGCCCTGACGCTCGGCTCAATCGCGGCTGCCAGCTCAGGCCACTTTGGCTTCCCCGCTTGCGTCACTGCTCGCCCAGTACAAATTGTTTACTTCCTGCGACTGCCCCGCTGCTCTCCCACCTCATCTACCGCCCTCTTCGCGCTCTCGCCCACCGACTCCTCGCCCGCACTCCCTCTCCCGCTCTCCAAGATTCCTCTCCGCGCGAAGATCAACCACGCCGCCAAAATGCCCAAGGTATGACGCCACTCATCCTCGCTCGGCGCGCCCTGCTGACTCGAGCTCTGCACCGCGTTTCAGATCAAGGAGCTCCTCTTCGACTGCGACAACACCCTTGTCCTGTCTGAGGAACTCGCCTTCGAGGCCTGCGCCGAGCTCGCCAACGAGATCCTCGAGAAACAGGGCATCCCCGACCGCTACACCGGCCCGTCGCTGCTGAAGGACTTCGTCGGCCAGAACTTCCGCGGCATGATGGTCTCGCTGCAGAAGAAGTACGGCTTCACCCTGCAGCCCGACGAGTTCGACACGTACGTCGACCGCGAGCTCGGCAAGGTCATTGAGACGCTGGAGAAGAAGGCCCAGCCCTGCGACGGTGTTCTCGACGTCCTGGCGCAGCTGGAAAAGGAGAACAAGTACGGCCTCGCCGTCGTCTCCTCCTCTGCCATCTCCCGTGTCGAGGCCTCGCTGCGCAAGGTTGGCATCGACAAGTACTTCCCTCACAACCACGTCTTCAGCGCCGCCAGCTCGCTCCCCAAGCCCACCTCCAAGCCCGACCCGGCCATCTACTTCCACGCCTGCAAGGAGATCGGCGTCGACCCCGCCGAGTGCGTTGCCATCGAGGACAGCCGCAGCGGCGCCACTGCTGCCAAGAACGCGAAGATCCCGCTCATCGGCTACGTCGGCCCGTATGAGGCGGGCGAGGAGCAGGACAGGATGGCCAAGATGCTCAAGGACGAGTGCGGTGCTATTGTTGTCATGTACCACTGGAACGAGTTTGCCGATGCGCTCAAGAAGGTTGAGGCCCTATAGACGTCTGCTCCCACCAGCGGTAGATTAGAGATGGAAGCTACACGATAGACTTCGTCATCTTGTGAGGGCATGGAGAACAGAAGACGGCCTCTGCGCCAAGAAGATACATCTTACGACATCATGGATAGACGATCTGAATGCAGCCATGATTTTCCTCTTTCACGTCCTTGCTCCTGCTTGAAAGCATTCTGTCTCTTCTCTATCTTATGAAGTCCTTGACAACAGCAATAGCGGCGCCACAGCTTCCAATGCGCGGTCATCGCGTCGTTAAGCACAGGTAAGTGAGAACGTCAAGCACTAGTAAACACAACTTTCCAAGCATTGCATGCACGAGTCGCATAAAATTTTATTCTTTCACCTGTAAGGGATCTCGCTCTACGTTTGGTAGGCATGATGTTAGCTCTTTCTGTATTTGCTACATCAAGTGAAGCTAAGACTTTCAGGCGGCTCCTACGACATCAGCATGACATTAAAGTTGAGAGATTTCTTAAATGGGTTGAATCGGACCTCTGGCAGTCTCTGGAAGCTCAGTACGCCGACGACAACATCCCCATCCAAGAAATATTGTCAGTCTGAGCGATTTCGCACAAATTGTTCTCGAAGGAGTCTTAGCCGCTCGGCTCAGCAGAATTTGCAAAAATGCAGCATGTTTTCCAATAACAGGACTTTGGAAAGTGCCAAGATTCCATTGTGGAGTTAGCAGAAGCGTTCCTGTGCAGTAAGCCAATGATATCTTCTTTTTCTACTTTTATGATTTGGGCAACACTTTCTACTTGTGTATCCAAGCATCCCTAGATTTGCAATGGATATAGGTAGAAGTAGTACCAGGATCCACTTGCCTCCCTACCCACGACTACCATCTTCCAACGTCTTCGCTGACTCGGAAGCCATTGTATTCTGAGCCTGCTTAGCTTCCGCATGCCCTTCTCCAGCCAGGGAAGTCGCGCGCTTCTTAGCCAAATGAGGCGGCAGCATCTGCACATCAGGATTCCACACCACCTCAAGCGACACATCCCGGCCATCGACGCCCTCGTACTTGTCGCGCATCTCTGCGCTATCTTGTCCACCGACGAGAATATACGCATCAAGGCAATCCTGGATCTGGTCCGGGCTCAACTTGACATAGTCGATGACTTTCCCTTCGCCGTCTAGGCTGCGCAGGACGCCGTCGCTGCCCAGGTGCGTCACACCTTCGCCGACGGATTGGAGTGAGCGCATGAGTTGCGTGGCTCGCCCGTAGCTTTCGGGCATTGGGCCGTGCTGTTGTGCGGATGAGAAATGAAGGGTTTTGTTGTCGTCTGTCGGAGGACTTACAAATCCACACTGTGCCATCCTGCAGATGTGGATGTGTTTGATGCTAGGTGCTCGCGATATGCGGCCGAGGTACTTATCATACACGCGTTCGGGGTAGAGATGATGTGGAATGAATACAGCTCGGTTCAACAGCTAGTTTTTAGCGCTTTTGAGGTACAGCAGTGGGTGCAACGGCACATCAAGCAGGCAGCCATTCCGATGTTGCCTGAGCAGGATCAGCCGATGCTAAGCCTTGACAGTGGAGAATTGCTTCCTTCAGGAATCCTGTAAAAATCCGTCCAATCGTATTCGCCAACCCTCTGCAGTGCCGTTGGGAGATCTTCAAAAAACATCTGCTGACTACCGTAAATTTGAAGAGGCCGTGACCGTCTGCGCTCCCGTCGTCCTCCCCATCAGCTCCGGATCATCTATCTCCTAGCAACCGTTTCTTGCGAGTCAGGTATCTCACGTCCAGAATTCTCATCCCCAAATTTCCTCACCCTCAGTATCAACGCGACGAGCCCGCTCTTCTGACTAGAATATCTCAAAGTTCAACCTCTCCAATTCGCGGCTGGGCGTCAATCCTTTGGGTTCTTGTGCTCAGGAACCTCAATGCAAATGACGTCACGGTATCCACAATCATACAAAGCACAAGCTACAAGTTTCCTTCTCTCAAATATGTCTGGAACGGGGGAACATCGTTATTGATATCACGAAGGTGGCTGTGATGGTCACGGCAGAGCTATAGCACATAGTAGGGAGAAATGCTGAACTTCATTCCTCCCCGAAGTAGCGGGACGTCTCTGAGTGAAGCTTGGGGAGTTGAGAAAGGAAGCCTCATACGTGATTGGAAAGATGATTTCAACGACGTCTGTCCGCCAGGGAAGGTCGCCAGAGTTGGCCTTGGAGATATGAAAAGAGGCCAAGACCCTGATAGTCTCGGGGGATGCTCACAGCCTGTAATGGGGAAAGACATCGTCACTTCGTGCGAAGCAAACCTCTAGAATGAACTTTAAGAGGAATGGCTCTGTGCAGAATGAAGCTGATCCTCTGTGTTGAGGAATCATGGGAATGTTGTCCTTTAAGTAGGCCACTAAGCCCTTACACACAATCAAGCCCAAGTGGAAACATCACGATACAAAAAGTTACTGGTGGACGCTACGTCCGTGTGAGCTTTGCAAGACATGACAGCATTTGTACTTCACAAGCCATAAACACAAGCATACTCACATGCTAAAACCCCCCAGACCACACAACCGCCCCCATCCATCACGCCGATGCAGCAGCAGCAGCAGCAGCATTCCCCCCCCTCCTCCTACTCACCTCCTCCGTCCCCCTCCCATCCTCCCAATTCCCCCCCATCCGCCTACTCAACGCCCTCCTCAAAATCCACTCCTTAGCACTAACCCGCTCCTCCCTCTCCCTCCCCAACGCCTCCCCACACTCCCTCACCTTCTCCTCAATCCTCTCACTCCCCTCCAACACCCGCAACACAACATCATCCTCCGGCCGCGCAAAATACACCAAACTATACCTCGTCGCCTCGGCCTGGGGCCCCGGCGGCGCGGCCACGCGATGGATATTGCTCCGTAGGATACCGCTCGTCATCTTGACGAGCGCATCGCCCAGGTTGACGATCGCGTGGTGCGGAAGCGGGCGAACGTATGCCCACGTTTCCTCTCCGCCGCCAACAGCGCCTTTCCCTTTCCCTGTTGTTGCTGTTGTTGTCCCTTCAGCGTTGTCCTCCGCCTGCATCCCACCCGGCAGCAACACCTGCAGCCCCCCCACCCGATTGAATAGCACCGTCACGCTTCCGAAATCCGTGTGTTCGCCCAGCGCCACGCGTCGGTCGTCGTGCGGCTGGGGCGGGGCGCGGATGAAGCGGACTTGGTCGCCGGAGGGGGCGGTTAGGCGGTGGAGGGCGGGGAGGGTGTTGGGGGGGAGGGCGAGGCGGGCGTTGAGGATGCGGAGGAGGAGGGTGACGAGGGAGTGGGATTGGCGGATGAAGGAGGAGAGGAGCGGGCGGTGGGGGGTGAGGAGGGAGGGGGCGGGGAGGCGGGGGCTGAGGGCGAGGATGTCGTCTTTGGAGGTCTGTGGGTGGGTGTGATAAGTAAGGTTGGTTAGGTGTTGGGTGGATGGATGGGGGAGAGAGGGGACGTACGTTGTAGAATTCGTTGCGGTCTTGGGTGCCGTCTTTGTCGATGACGCCCGCGCCGTAGCCTTTGTAGCTGGGGTGTATTAGCGTTGAGCATTTAGTCGCAGTGATCAATATTTAAAGTGGAGGTAGAATCCGTGGACATTACTTTGGGATATCCATCCTTGAAGGACATAGTCGTCGGGAATGGTAGCCGGAGGTAAAGAAAAGGCTCGAGAGAACTTACCCAAAATAACTCCCCTGCTCACTGAAGTCATACTGGACTTTCTCTTCTACAGGCAGTTCGAAAAACTTCTCCTGCACTGCAAACAACTTGTCCGCATCTTCCAATAGCTGCTCCCCATCCACGTGCACCTCCACCTGCCGAGAATTTCCAACCGCACCGCCGACCGCGACTTCGGCGTGCTCGCGCAGGTCAATGTAAAAGAACCCGAGTTCGCAGCAAGCGCGCCAGAGCCGGTCTTCTTCCTCTTCGTCACCCGCCAGGAGGCGTGCAAGCGAAATGCGGAGAAGTGGGCAGGAGGGGACGTCGGAGGGGAAGGGTGGGATGTTGGGAAAGGAATTTTCCGGCTTGTTCGTGGGTAGGACGTCGTCCTCGCTGATTACCATTGCCGGGACCTGCGGACCTGGTGCCATGCTGTCTTTTTGGATCGCCTCTGCCGTCTCTTGAAGTATTTACAGTGTATCTGCTTTTCTTGGGTCGTGGAGGGGCTGTAGGAGAAGCGGTTGAGGAGATGTCGGGGTAAGAGCCTCTGACGTAGCACCCGCTGAAGTATATAGGGTGGATGAAGTAATATCAAGCTGCGCCGCAATGACGAACCAAAAAGATTCCTCGGAGAATTAGGGCGGTGGGAAAGAGGAAGGAGGGGAGGAGGGGAGGGGGGTAGACCAATAAAAGCAACAAGCTTTGACAGCACATCCCCAGAGATCCGCGAACTGGACGCCTCGTGGCGTAGTCAAGACGGGCGGGCTCCCCCTCAACAATCCAACCACGTTCTAGTAGCCCCGCACACGATCAGGAAGAGACCGACTGCGCCCTCGGATAACGCATTCCGCGCAGCCTCGCTGCCATTGGGAGTTAGGTTGGGGTCAGAGCGGAGTGGAGCGCGGGTTAGCGGCCGAGCGGACGAACACCGCACGTTGTTCGGTTTTGCGGGGGAATCTTAGCTTGCCGGACAGCGCAAAGAGATTGGTGCGGCTGCGGTTTACATAATCTCCTTGTCAAGAGTCTCGCTGGAAGACTGCCCGTGCCAGCTACTGATGAAGGCAACAAGGGCGCGACGTGCTGGCGTGGAGAGTCGAGCGCGATCAATGATTCAATAGCGCCCGTTGTTTTAGACGATGTGCGGCGGTGAAGCGGTAGACCTGACGTCGTCGACCGCGATGGTGCTCCACGTACCATGAGGGCACGTGCATGGACCATCACATGACCACTTCACCGCGTCAGTCACTAACCACGTTCTCGCAAGATGGACAATGAGTATAAAAGGCATCAAGATTCATTAGCTATCCACAGGCTGATCGTTTCCCAAAGTTCCCATCATCGCATATGCTTCGTTATAGAATCCCCACGTCCCGTAATCAAACCCACAGACAACCGGCCAGACAGAGACGTGCTTGCCAGCCGCCGCCGGAACGCCCTGCAGAGATCGTTCTTTTTGTCTTGAAAGGAACCAGAAGCATCGGCAGAAAGGAAGAGAGGGATGTGTAGCCAGGGCGTGGGAACCTAATTGACGACAGCGAGCCGTCTGTTGACTAGCTGGATCCCCTACCCCTACTGACGCAGACCGGAAACCGGATTATGAACACAAGTCGAATGATGTCCTGGTCAAAGGTGACCCAAGAATCTTGTCTAGACGAAGAGAATCCAAGCCTGCATTCCGTGTTAGCTTGCCATCCGAGATTCATCATCCAGAGGGGTGGGCCTACCATTGACGCGACATCTACAGCCTGGAGCCGTGGACGACCTTGTAGTCGACAACGAGCTCGCTGCCCTGGTCGTTGATGACGAGGACGCGGATGCTGCCGCGGCCGTTGTCGAACGACTCGGTGATCTTCTTGACCAGACCGCTCTGGTCGAGGACAGGCAGACCCTGCTTGATGTCGCCAGTCTCGGTCATGCAGACGACGCGACCATCCTCACGGATGTCAAGGACGCGGTACTGCTTGAAGACAGGGCCGAGCATGTTCTGGACAATGACCGACGGGGCCGGGTTGGAGATGAAGCTCGACTCCTCATGGAGCTGCTTGGTGAAGAGGTCAACACCGAGGTAGCGGTGCTGACCAGTCTGGGACGAGGTGGTGATGCGGATGACCTGGCAAGGGCGGCCCTGAAGGATCAGGAGGTCGCCAATGCGGATGTGGTGGCAGGGGATGGTGATGGTGTTAGCGGAAGCCATGGCGCTGGTACGGGCGGTCTCCGTGTAGAGGGGGGTGCGGGCAGGCCTAGGCTCGGGGAAGTAGGCGGAGGCGGCAGAAGGAGGAGGCGGGGGAGCAGCAGACACACGCGGCTTGGAGGGAGCGGTGTAGGTCTCCTTGACGATTACTTCCTCCCTGTCGGAAGGGTGCTCGTGCTCGTGCTTGTGGTGAGAGTGGTGGGAGTGGCCGTGGATCGGGTGCAGAATGCGATCGGCGGCTTTGTGGAGACCGTGACGGAAGCTGTGGTAGTGACCTTCGTCGTCGTAATATCCCATATCACGCTTGTGCTTGGGCGGATCAGTGGTCGTCCGAGAAGTCGTGGACTCTACTCGAACAGACTGGGGGTAGCGCTGATCGACAACCTCCTCGGCGCGGGCACCGTAACGAGGCTGCTCGTCGGCAGTCTGGGAGTAGCGGAACTCGGCGAAGTCGCGACCGTAGCGAGACTCGTCGGCAATGGGGCGAGTGCGCTCACGGAACTCACGCTCAGTCACGTCAAGCTGCGACTCAGCGTAGTTGGTGGCAGGGCCGTGAACGGTGCGGTAGTCCTTGTCGTAGGTGCGCTCCTGGAAGTCCTTGACGTCGTAGGTGCGGTCCTTGACGTTGATCTGGGCTTCGTCGTAGCGCTGGTAGGGCTCCTGGTAGCTGCAGGTGTGGAGAGAGGGTGTCAGCGACGATCAATGGCAGAGGAGAGTCAGGCAAGCGAGGACGGGGAGCACAGGTGAAAAGCCGGGACGGCGCATCACTAGGCCAACAGCTCAGACAGGGAGACGGAGGCAGGCTCCCGAGCGATCCGAGCGGAGGCATTGGGGGCCTGTGTGGCAGGTGCAAAACAAAAACAACGCATTGGACTTACCGCTCTCTCTCGATGTCTACCTCGTAGCGGTCGCGTTCAAAGCGCTCGCGGCGGGGGTAGCGGCGGTCGTCGCGCTCGTAGATGCGGACGTCCTCTTCGCGGCGGCCGGCGGGCTTGTAGCGGTCCTTCTCGTAGACGCGGACTTCCTCTTCGAAGCGGCGCTCTTTGCGACTGGGGGCGGCAGAGGCAGCTTCGGAGGTAGAGTAGCGAACTTCGTGACCTTCCCGTCCGACGCGCGAAGTCTGATCAGGTAGGTTGACTTCACCCTCTACCTTGACTTGGGTTGATTCTGCTGAGACAGCGTCACTCCGATACGAGGACGGGAAGACACTGAAGGGAATCGGGACGCGGGCTTCAAAGTCCAGATTGACTGGAGTCGCGGCGTTCCTTCTTGAAGCCCTTCCGAACCGGAATTCGAAAGGAAGACAAGAAAGAACTTCTTGGCTCCGGGGGGTGTGAGGGAGTTATCTCACGGACGAGGGGTGAAGAAGGTGAGCGAGGCGGCAGCCAGCGTCACGATCTTATGAGCTTGCGAGGGCTCCGAAACGTAGGGGGGCGCAATTGGCTGCAGGCGCGTGTGAGGCGACGAGCGAGTGATGGAGACGGAGAGTTGGGTGGTAACGAGGAATCGACTGGGCTGTAGAAGTAGGCTGGCGAGTCGGAGGGAGGGCGCTGGGAGCAGAGTGGGTACGGCGAGGGAGCTTAATGCACGCGGCTGGCGACGCGCAGGGGCCCGCGCCAGCGATCACAACAGCGCTACGCCCGGCCGGGCCAGCTTTCCCCAGCCCGCGCCCGCCCACGGCGCGCCGCCCGGCCTTTGCATGTGCTCCAGGCACGCTCCGCAGCGATCTGGTGCCGTCACGCTGTCGCCAGGCCAACATCCGAGGTCCTTCGCCGCGGCTGGCGGCGAGGCTGCGACGCCTGCGCCGCCGGGCGCCGTGCACAGCACAACCGCTGCACAAGTCGTCAGCAGCGCCGATGCTGCAGCCCTCGCACGACGCGCCGCCCGCTGCACCACCCTGCCCGGCCGCGCGCGCGATCGAGGCCGCCCGCGCCGTGCGTCTCCACCGCTGCTGCGCTCCCGGTCGTCGTGGTGGTGTGCCATTGGCGTGCGTTCGCGCCCGCTGCGCTCGCCGTGCGCGCGCGCTGATGTGCTGGGAGCTCTGACGGCAAATCCGTGAATCATGCTGCCTGGATCTTCAGCTTGCCCGCAGCTCCCCAGCCTCGCGTCGCCCGCCATTGGCCGCTGCGCGGCCGGCTGCGTCTCGGCGGCTGGGAGGTGGCTTGCAGCTTGCAGCGTCTCCGTCTCCCCACGCCGCACCGCAGCAACGGCCAGCAGACCCGCAGATGGCTGGCAGCAGCGCCGTCCCCAGCCTCGCCGTCCGGTCGGTGACGGCCGCTGCAGCGCGTCCGACCTTTTCCGCGCACAGCCGCGCTGCAGGCCTCCAGAACGGTCGCTCTCGCAGGCGCGGCCGAACACGCAGACGCACTGGTGCAGCCTTCCTTGCCGTCTTCCCTGCCGTCCAGAAGCTTCTCGCCGGGCTCCCGCGAGTCGGGCCCTTGCTCTTGCAGTTTTGGCTGCTGTTGCATGTGCCATTATTAAATAAATCGCGCTCCCTCGCCCGACCCGTCGAAATCGGAGCTGCCTTCCTCGTTCAAGCGAGCCTTGGTGCCGCCGGCGGGGTGCCGCGTTGGTTGTCTGGTCCGCTTGGACCGAGTTGACGACATGAATCGCTCCGACGGGGGGCCGAGCTCAGCTGAAAATACGAGATAACCACTGCCTGCGTCCGGTTTCTTAGCAGCCAAAACTTGTTGTGCTAACACGCGAATGTGCCAATGCGGTAGCAAAAGGACCTGAGACGCGTGGGAACGACAAAAACCGTCAGACTGCAGTGGGCTCTCAGGTAAGGTCTAATTTGAATGCTGAGTAAGATTCCTCAATTTCATCGTCTCCATCGCAGAGCAGTTCTCCGAACTGTTCCTCCAGTCTCAATTGTCCGCTCAGGCTTCCGTACAGTGTGGCCAATCTTCCATTCATGGCCTAGAGGGTGCCGACAATGCAGACCTGCATCGAATGAGCCGTGTCCGAGCTCCTCCTACAAGCTCGTGACAAACCTCAGAATCTTCTCAACGACAAGCTGGGGTTGCTCCTGTTGCGGCCAGTGTCCAGCACCGTCCACGAAGGAAACCCCTCTGAAGTCGACGCAGCTCTCCGGGAAGCCCTCCAGTGCTCCAGGCTGCTGGTGGTTGCCCCAATCCGCCCTTCCACTCACGAACTTGCTCGGAACCTCAATCTTCTTACCCGCAAACAGGTGAAGATCGCGCATGCGCTTGGGCTCGACCTGGCACCGGTACCAGTTCAGCCCGCCCTGAAACCCGTTCCGCTCCCACTCGCTGACATAGACTGCGAGATCTTCTTCTGGTAGCCACCGTTCGGTAGCCTGCGCGTTCTCGCTGGCCATGTTGACGGCTACAACTTCGGGCATACTGGCGGAGAGCGGCATGATGTAATACTCGGGCATCTTTGCCAGCTCCGACGCGCTCCATTCCGCCAATGGATACGGCTTGTTGATTGTCCAGTCTGCACTCTTGAGATGGAGGTATCCCCGCAAAAAGGCAGCCAGGCCCTGAGGCGGGTTGTCCCAGTCTTGCGCAGCCTGAGCCGTGCTGTTGTACCACTTGTAGTGCATTCGGGGTGGATCCAGCGACGCGAGATCGTCCTGGATGTCTCGACCGACGACTGTCTCTCCGGCATTGAGCTCCGAAGATGAAAGGTTCGCCGTGTTGAACGGGAGCGGCGCCGGAGGCTTGAACGGGTGGCTCATCATGATAACGCTCTTGAACACGTCAGGGCGCATCAGGGCACACATGCTTGCGCTCACGGCCCCGAAATCGTGACCGACAACACAGCGCACCTCCGTGTATCCTAGCGCGGCCACCAAAACCAGCATGTCTGCTACCAGCCGGGTCATGGAGAACTGGGACAAGTCAACGGTAGAGTATGGAGAGGTGTCCCAGCCCGTTGTTCGCCCGTAGCCGCGCTGGTCAACAGCAACGACGTAAAAGCCAGCGGAAGAGAGAGGCCTCATGACCTTGCGCCATGAGAACGCGAGCTCGGGAAAGCCGTGGAGCAGGAGGATGAGCGGTTTCGTGCGGAAGGGGTCAAAGCCGGCTTCCAGGACGTGGAAGGAGAGACCAGCAACGGTGTTGGGTATCAGGCGCGATGTCACCCCTGCGGGGAGAGGGAGCGGAGGGAGATCTTGTGCGTTCTGTGCCACGCGAGCTTCGGAGAGAAACATGGTGGAGTGCGGGAGGTGAGGTGGTGTTCAGGAGTGGAGGATCGGGGTGTTCTTGGAAGGCGGCAGCGCCGTCTCAGGTGCAGCGAGGAGGGCCAAGGGCGACAAAGCCAGCTTTCTCGCCGCATATATAGAAGGGGGTCAGTGGACATAGAACATGGCGGTTCGGGGAGGAAACTGCGGGGAAGGCGAATATGCTTAAGGCAAGACCCTGACGGGCAGAGCACGTGGGACGATCTGCACTGCACTCGTCGCATCATCCGCTGGGAGCAGCCGTCAGCGCTGCGAGTGGGCTGTGAACTGCGCGCGGAATGGCGAGCGCCGTGGGTGCTCTGGCTTCCGGCGCCGCCGTCGGCCTGTTGCGGCGGACGTCATCGGCGGCAGTGCGGACGGCTGCTGTCGCGCGATGGCTCCGGTGCCTGCCCGCGCACTGCCGCAGGGCCTGCCGCCAGCGCCGCGGGACACTGCGAACGCGATGGCCCGGCTGGCGGCTGTCGCGCAAGGGCACTCGTACCTGGGTGCTGGCGCCCGGCGTCGCGGCGTGGATGCACGCAACCCACCAACGGCTCGCCCAGGCGCGCGCGGGGATATTGCCTGGGCCGCCAAGCAGGCTTCAGGAGCACTGTTCCTACGGCGTTTCGCCGTGCTGGGATGGCCTGCGAAACACGTGTGTCTTTTTCTCGCGGTGTGCACGAAAGCCGTTAGGCGCACTCAAGCGCTGCCGCGAGAGATTGAGATGGGCGACGGCGCGCCGGCTGCTTATGACGACACGGCCGGTGCTGGCACGGAACCCATGGTGACGATCCTGGGGCGCAAGCTTTCCTCTCTTCCGGCGAGCCCACTTCAACACCACACGTCGCCGCTGATCGCCCGCCGAGACCCTTCACTCCCGCGTCTTCTCGCGCCTCTGCACCGCACCCCCAGCACTCGCCGTCTCAGGGCCTCGTGCGCTGCGTGTGCTCTGCGTTTCAGCTGCGGCGGCGTGTGTCAGGCGAGGCACCCGTCGCGTTCCACTCCTTTACGGCGGCCGCTGGCGCCGTCCAGCACATCCGCGTACTCCATGACATCAGCCCGCTGAGCCCTTGCTTTCGCACCACCACCTCCTCCTCCGCCCCCGCTTCTGCTATGACGAGCTAGCACCGCCGCGACTTCCCTTCCGTCCATCATGTTCAAATCACGGCGCCGCGCCGCCTCCAATCCGGTATGCGCCGCCTCTTACTCTCGTGCCATGCGCCGGAAGACTGACTCGGTGCGCTAGGCCCCGAACCGCTCCACCACCGCCCCGAGCACTACCGCCGCCCTCGCTGCCAGCCAAGCATTCCTCAAGAGTGCCACCTCCAATGCATCCCTCTCCTCCGCCGCCGCTGCCGCCGCCTTGCGCACCCACAGCACCTCGCCCGTTCCGGTTGGCAGCGTCCAGACGAAGCGCATGCAAAGGAGGGGCTCTGGAGGGAGCGCTTCCAGTGCCCCTGGCGTGCGGCGACAGCCAAGCTCTGGTTCTATGAGTGAGAGGACATTTCGTTCGCCGTCACCAGCAGGAAGGGCCAGGGCCGCGGCGTCTGCGGATGCTAATGCTCCTCCAGTGCCAGCGATCCCAAAGGACGTCTCGCCTGCCTCGAAGCACAGGCGCGCTGCCAGCGAAGCATCGCCAGGCCCCAGCAAGCCAGGAGATCGAGTTACGGGTGTGGACAGAGGGACGAAGGTGGCTGCACAAGGGGCTTCCTCCGCTTCCATCATGTCGCAAGTGTCGGACCAGAGCAAAGATAGCAACCAGAGAGCGTCGATAAATTTCTCGCGACCAATTTCTCCCCGGGCCACTCCTCCGTCGAGTCCGCCTCCGCCAAAAAAGAGTCATAACGGATGGTTCACTGGCCCGGTGACAAGTGAGCAGAAGCCAAGGCAGGACATCCGATCCATGGTACCTATCACTTCGAAAACTCCGGTTACGGGCGTGGCGCCGGGACTGGAACAGTCAATACACAGCGCCGCGACCGCACGTGTGTCTAAGAAAAAGAAAAAGAAAGCTCCCGGGGTCGAAGGACATGACTTGGTTCAAGGCAGCATGGCCGTCAAATCGACACAACCGTCGGTATCTGCAGACACTTCAGCACCGTCAGGCCGAGCGCAATCACCACCCCTTTCAAATACAGCCCCGGATCTCCCGCCGAGTCCGCAGAGTACTTCTTTGTCAGACAGTTCGGGCGAATCCGATGCCTCTGCCTTACGCTTAAAAACGCCTCAACTTGTTCGACAACCTTCGCCTGTTATCGAGAGCCCGGAGATTGAAGCAGAGGCGGAGAAACCTGAGCCAGGGGATCATGCAGCAATACCATCAAGAGCACCAGAAAGGCCAGTAGTCGCGGGGCGGCAACAGGCGGGGGCAGCCAGCCCTCCTTCTGAACAGCGGGTGGGCCGCGGACCAGCCTCCGAAATGCTTCAACCTGGCATCGGACGGACTACAGCTCATGAGAGACAGTCTTCGCTGAGTCCAGCGCGCTCTGCACATTTCGCACCAACTGCTGTAGACATTTCGAGCGGTGTCAAACACCAGCCGCCACCAAGATCGGTATCGCCTGCGAAACCGGCCTTGAAATACTCCCCGTCTTCCTCGATCAGAACAAGTTCTCCCGTCACAGCCAACGCTTCTGGGAGAGCGCCTTCCGATGTCAGCTCGGATGCTGGATCTTACGAAGGCGCTAAGACAAGCCCTCGGAAGAAAAAGGGCGTTCGGGTCAGCTTTGACGAGAATATTACTAGAGAGGAAGACTCGCCCTCTTCTCCCAGCTCTCCGGTTGGTCTAGAATCCTCTCGATGGAGTGGCAGGACATTACAGGGTATGGATGACGACCTGGATGAGATTATGAAGCCCAGACCCGCATTACCCTCTTTTGGAAGCATCAGAACAAAACGTCGTCCTGTCGACGAGGAAGTTGCTGAGAAGGTTACAGAAACCATTCCATCCTCGATGACCACTTCAATAAGCACCATGGCTGAACCTCTCGAGGCTTCGAGCGACCATGGAGTCGGCGGTGTTCTGTCTCGGGACTTTGAAGCCAAAAGACGTGCTAGGGAGACAAATGAGCCGATTGCACCAGTAGTCACTTCGGTTGAAGGGTCTGGTTACGCTTCGGATGACACAGGATCGAGTGTCCACTCCCAAGACTCTGAAGGAGAAGAGGCGCCTGAACTTCCCGTCATCCCTGAAAAGAGATCCGCTGAGGCATCACCTACCCTCGAAGTACCCTCCGTCCCTCAAATTGCGGTTCAGCCTGCAACTCCGGGAATAGAGGGGGACGATATGGAACCTTCGTTCGAGATGCCCGGAGCATGGTCAGACCGGGATGAAGAGTCAGCTGATGATAGTTTGGCTACTACGACTGCATCATTAGCCTCCCAGGAGCAGCCTTATAGCAGCGGACTGGCACAAACTGGTCAATTTCAGGTTTTTTCGGCCAAGGACCTACAGCCCGTTGAATCCCGGCAGAGTAGCCTCGACCAGTACCTTGAGAGTATACAAGAGGACAGTTCAGATGACAACAGTAGCATATACAGTGATGCTGCTGAAGATCTTTCTGAATTCGAGGGCGGCTTCGCTTCTTTGGACGCTATTGTGGATAGCCCTATCATGCCTCCAGCACGTGAAGCCAAAATGGCTCCTATTCCAGAAAGTCCGCTTGCTGAAAAGGATAAGCAGAGGGAGGAGGAGGAAGAGCAATCACGTCAAGAAAGAGAGGGCAATGCTCCTGCTTGGTTAGAAAACAGAAGCGAAGCACAGAAGAAACAGGAGCCGCGGAACATGAGGGACAAAGCCGAATCATCGTCACCAACAGCGGCCCGTGATCTTGAAGGCACACCAATTCTCAAGCCGGCGAAGCCAAAGAAAAAGAAGGCCACGGTTGTACCCGATCCTGTGGCGATCGCTGCAGAGCATTCGAAGAAACCGGCTTCCCCATCTCATGCCCGTGAAGCCCTTCAGCCGAAAAAGCCAGCATTGAGAACCAGCATGCGCTCAGAAAAACCTCAAGCGCGACAGGAGGAATACACGGTTCCGACAATGCGTAAGACTATGCGGGCCTCCATGAGAGATGTTCCCGCCGGTCTTGCGGCTTCGAGGTATAGTGAGGTTATCGCGGACACTCGCTCGCCAAAGGGCACTCTTCAAAAGAAGAACATACCACTGGCTTCATCGCAAACGGTGGCACATCAAAGAAGCGCTAGCGCAGCCACTCCGACTACTACTACCACGACACTCCCGACGCTTCGTCGTACCCTATCGAACAGTTCCGATGCATCAGACAGTAGTTTCAAGCGGCAGCGGCGTCCATCTAACCCAGATGGTAGGTATACTTTGCGACGGAGTATGCGCACTGGCGCTGCGCCCAAAATCGGCCCATCTATGTCGGAAATGACGATGCGTTCAGCATCTCCTCCAGTGGCTCAACGATCCTCAAGGTTGAGCATTCGGTCGTTATCCCCGACTGGCTCTCTCTTCGGCAAACGTAAGCCGATGGTTGGAAACCAGGATTCAGCGTATCCCACAATGCGTGCAGAGGGTCCTCCAGCTGATAAGCCCTCCAAATTCTCGATGGGCAAAACTACAAGCAAAGCTATAACCTCACCGCTGAAATCTGGCTCCTCACGTTTCCAATCTCGATATGGCGACTCAAGCGATGAAGAGGATTATGCGAGGCTGCCTACCTTCCGCTCACGGTTCGCCGATTCAGACGATGAGGACGATGTGCCAGCTCCCCCACCGGGACTCAGACCTGTCCGCGGGATTCCACGAAGGCGCGGCGAAGAAGATGGGGACTCGACTGAACTCGAAGATGAAGGGAGTGACACCGAGGGTCCATCCTCGCCACCTCCGGTTCCTTCCGCCCAGGACGTTGAGCGGGCCGTAGCACCGCCAAAAATCGTGACGAACGGTCACACCAATGCCGATGCGACGCTTGCGACGGGGTCCCTACGTAACAGCAAATATGCAGCGGAATCGCCTCGCAAAGAAAAGCGCAGCTTTTTTAGTCTAGGCAAGAAGCGGCATTCCGTTGACGTTAGACCGCAATCGCCAGGTTCACCAAGTGGGAAGCTCCACCGCCGCAACTCTCCAGGTCGTCGCACGTCTGAATCGTGGCCCCTTCCACCCGCCATCCCGGAGGAGACACGCAACATTGCTTCTCCACGGCCGAAAACGTCAGAGGGTTCACCGGCAAGACCACGCCTTAACAAAAGGCAGAGCATTGGCAGTGAGACAGTGGAGACGGAGCCCATCAGCAATTCCGCTCAGGATTTGAGAGCCAGCGATGTCGTTCTTGGGCGCAGCGGCAAGAAGAAAAAGTTCACCAAGCTGCGGAAAGCTTTCGGGCTTGTGGACTGAATCTAAAAGCAATCTAATCCGCGAGGTCTTTCAACCACGAATAATACTCCCGGCTCTGCATATAATTTGCCTAGGTTGGAGACTGGGTCCCTTCTTTTGACACCACTTTCTGCTTCTTTGATTGATATCCCCTGTTGCTTTTCGTTCCTTCGGACTTTTCCTTCTACCTTCATTTTCCACGGACGGTGACGGAGTTTTCATACTAAAGAGTGGGCATTTATTGTGGATTAGACGGAAGTGGTCCGGCGTTCGCTTCTTTTTCATCACCCTACTCTGATCACCATTGTCCGGACCTGTCGCTTTCGACACACTCGACATCTTCTCATACCTTCCAAATTTTCTAAATCTTCCTGTTTACTTTCCCCCTATTTAATGGACGGGCACTTCTATGGCCTTTGGAATGTTTTCATGCCTGCTTATGACCGCCGTGCGCACGATGCAGGCTTCTACTTTGCTCTCGCCTTTTCAAGGCTTCCCACCTTGACTGTGTTTTCTTTTTACCTGTGCAGATGCCATGCTAGATACCACTTGTTGTGTAAGTGGGGGAACAATTGTGCAATACGAATGTTGTTGAGCGCTTTCGGTGCTGCGGGATTACTCTTGAGCTCAGAGTTGGATATCAGTTGAGTGAATTGTTGAGTTTTTGAGCGCGATAGCTCGGTGATTTTGTGTGTTTGTCCCACGTGTTTCCATATATGTAATCCGGTAAGCGTCTTCTGATTATTGACCTGGAGACATAAGGCAAGCTCGAGGCTGACAGTTTGGGATAATCAGCGTAGATCAAGCGCGACACTTTCGGCCTCTTGTCTCTTTCATAAGCCGTTCCCCGCTTTTCCGCGAATGTCCAGTACATTCTGCCTCGGAGGGTGTTAAAGTCAACTTGAACCGCAGATGAACCACACATCGGCTAGTTTTCCTCCTTTTATTTCTTGCGGAAAATTGTATTTTTATACGTCTTCTCCGCTTTGCGCGGTACCTTCATAATAATCTCTACTGTCACCCATCAGGCCATTTGATAAGGACTCATAACGGGTTCTAAGAAGAAATTGAACTACTTCAAGTAGAACTTCGCATCCCTCACACCGGCACAGCTCATCCATTGACAGCTAGAGCCAGCGGAGACCCCAAAAAATCTCTCCGCAACCCAATCCAGCCACACCTGCTGTCCAGCATACATTACCGGTCCATGGCTCACACCTTCAGATTCTGCGGTACGACCACGGTTATTGCGGAGAAAGGTCGCCGGCGAAGTCTATTTATTACAGCCACCAAGGCACTGTCTGCGGTATGCGGCAGCCCACGCATCGCGGTAGACGTGGGCGAAGCCATAATCCCGTTTGCCGGGTAAAAGACGCAGGAGAATCACTATGCGAATACCCGTAGAAAGGCTGAAGTCATGCTCCAAAGCTTATCAGAATGCGATGCAGTTTGGTACATTTTTGGAATTAAGCCTCGGGTCCGGTGCCGGAGCTGCGGGTCCCCAACATCACTTGAGCATGGAGGTCGTACAAGTAGTGCAACAACGCCAACGCCGAAGGCTACATTTTTTTTCTTAACACTACATGAAATGTCACAGCCAAGGAGAGGAGTGTGCCACAAGCCACAGTCTCGATGGTCTCATCCACGAGCCCCCCCACGCCGCAACGCCGACACCCATGCCCCTGCAACCCCCCACAATTCCCAAAACAGAAAACATAATCAGCCTCGCGATGCACGTCACGCCTGAGTAATCACAACCCCTCCCAATGGAATGAATGGCTGCAAGCGATCGTTCTCAAAGCCTTCCCTTCACCGCCGCTGCCGGCCGCCGGGACATCGACGTGGCCCTACCGACTATCCCACCATGCGAGTCGCGTTCATGCGCGGCGCTGCACGCCATCATACGCGTTAGCCTTGTCATCCATCCCGCACATCGTGTGTGTGTGTGTGTCACCTACCAGCATTCAGCAGATCTCCGCCCGTCGGCGAAGACGAGCGGGAGGATGATGACGAGGACGTCGTCCGAGACGAGAATGACGATTGCGAGGAGGAGGAGCATGATTTGCTGCGGCCTTCTTCGGCCCCGGTCCCCGGTTCCGGGTCTTTGTCGAACCTGGCGGTTGCTGCTGCCTGGGATGTCGCGGTCGTTGCCTGGGCCTGCTGCTGCGGGCTGCTGGGGGCGCGACGGGCCGGTGGGTGGGGCTCGATGATGCGTGGGCCCCGTTCCTCGTATAGCGTTGTCGACGGGGAATAGACGGAGGAGTGCGGGCTGTAGGCGTAGGATGAGGGCTCGGCGGCTGTGAGGAAGCTGCCCTCGCGCGAGCCGAGGAAGCGGAAGGGCATTGGGGGAATCATGGCGAGTATCTTCTTTTGGTTGTTGGACAGGGGTGCTTTTGTGGAGGAAAGGTGCGGGTGCTGGTTGAGAGGCGGACGCGAGAGGAGTTGGGCGGTAGAGATTTGGTTTCTGGTGGACGCGGCACTGGCTGCAGTCGTGAAGGTCTTTTATACACGACGGCGCGAGTTGATGTGCTGTTCGAGCGGTGCTTTCGCAGCCTGACTTGCGCGACGGGACTTCCATTTCGGGCAACATGGGGCCGCACCCTGGTGTTCAGCTCGTTCAGTCAGCAATGCCACACCGCTGGTACCTTTTTACATCGTCCAATCCAAGCTGCCGGCCGCCCGGTGGATATCGGGGCTTTGCGGTCTCAGGGCTGCAGTCTGTCATGATTATGGCGGCTGTGTGAGGGCCGCCTCTTTGCCTGATGGGCTGCGGATGGGGCCGGACGAGATAGCCTCTACTGGCGCCCGCGCACCCGTGGCGTCAGCGGCCAGTACTTTTGTGCGCCGAGAAGAGAGCGTCCGCGGAGTTCGGCGGGGGGCACGGAGTATACGGCGCAGCAGAGCGGCCGCACGCGTCAGACGAACTCCAACTCCGACCAACTCCGCACCTTCTCTCCACGGCCAGCAGCATCACGCCCACCCTGATCGCTCATTAGCTGCAGATTGCTTTCGAACGACTCCGCGGATATGAACCGGGCTGGCCCCGGCTTCTGCTTGACCTGTGCTCCGCTGCCACCAGCACCTCGCTGCGCTTCTTGGAACTCCGTCTGAAACTCCACCGGACACCACACCCAGCATGACCAGATTCTCGCTGCCAAAGCAGCTCGCGCGGGACTCAGAGACGCCAAGGCTTAATCCCTCGTACCGCCGGAATGGCAAGCTCCAGTCTTGCGAGCCATGCCGCAAGGGCAAACTTCGCTGTGACCATATTATGCCAACCTGTGGCAGATGTGCCCGTCGCAACAAGGCCGCTCAGTGTGTCTACCACCCGGCGCCCTTGACCCGTTCTCACACGGCCGCCGCTCCTTGTGCCTCCGAGCCCGTGCTCAGCCCCCCGGCTACTGCTACTCCAGTTCCGGCCTCTCCTCTCACGGCTCCTCCAGCATCGCACGGCATCCCGCTCTTTGAAGCTGAAGATGGTGCCAATGAACCTGAACTCCAGGCCCTTGCTGATGTGGGCGTACGTCACCACGCCGGCTTCCTGGGCTCTACCAGCTATTCCGCCGTCCTGACAGAGAACGAGGGCAGCCTGGGCTTTGGCCAGGATGAGCAGATCTGCCATCCAGCCTCCAATCCGAGGATCAGCCCTGAGCGCATCTGTAAGGGCGCCGAGATCCTCAGCCTCCTGAGGGACATGCCCATCTTCGATCGTTACATCCAGAGGTGGTACACCACCTGCCAGGGCATCATCACCATTGAGCCCATCATGAAGCAGTGGGCCTCGTCGCTGTGGTCTGCATACGGAGATGTCCTTCAGAACCAGGACTCGGAACAGCTCAAGAAGCTGTCGGAGCACATCTGGCAGAACACGGACAAGAAGCTGCAAAGTGAGAGCGCAAAGACGCCGCGCGAGTGGATCGAGCTGTCCACTGGCCAGAATCTGCGCTGGGAAGTTGTGGGCATCACTCTCGCCTTAGTCGGCATGGTCGCAACCACTATTCCAGGTAACCTCAGACATCACCCCTTGATCGTCGGCGTGTGCTGAACCATGTTGCTTCTAGATTGGGACCCTATCTTGGCTTTCAATCGCCGGTACAAGGACAAGAGAAGCTTGATCACTGCCATGTACCGCACTTCAGAAACATGCCTCGGGTTTTGCGAGGAGCTGTGCATGCCAAATGATATTGGCATGTGGCTGCAGTACGAGAACAACGCACTACACGTCTACTTGCACGGCGACTCCTGTAGGTCGTTCAGAACCCTTCCTATCACCACATGTTATTAATACAGATCCGCATTAGGCTACGACAGCTGGCAAAAGACAGGTCGGACGTTGAACTCCATCATCGCACTTGGTTGGCATCAAGAAGTCAAGACCAAGAATACGCCTTTCTTCCTTGTCGAAATCAGGAAGAGGCTTGTCGCCTTCGCATTTGCTCACGACAAGTGGCTTTCGGCCTTTCTTGGCAGACCGCCGCGTCTCAGCTACCGGTACTGTGTACTTCAGTTGCCCCTCGATCTGACCGACAAGCAATTGCTGTCACACGGTCCTGAACTGGAGGCAGCGCTGGCCACGCTTGACAACGAGGGATGGTCAAAGGGGCCAAGAGTTCAGAGACGAACCTGGTCAAGAGCTTGGGTGCAGTATTGCGTAAGCTCGCCTCCATTTTCAGGCCCCCAGTCTCCTGACTTAGTGATACAGACGATCAGAGAAGACATATTGGAGCTTTCCATTGGTGCGCCAGTGGATAACATCATCGAGAAAGCAAGGTTCGTACTTCAATAGCATTTGCTTTCCATTCCTGCTGAATGTGGCAATCCAGAGAAATCCAGCGCAGAGCAGAGCAGATGTGGGATGCATTGCCTGAATACCTGCGCCGAGATCCCGACGACATATGGCACCACCAGAGGCCTCCTATAGAGTGTCTTTATCTCATCTTCATTCATATTGAACACCTTTATAATGAATTCTTGCTCCAGCGGGCGTTGATAAAACGAGCCGGAGCAGATACAAGGGACCTGATTCAGGTGGCGATAAGACTCCTGACGGATATCATCACTATTTCTGCGAAGCGAGAGGTCTTGCGCGAGTTCCAAGACTCCCATTTGATGGTAAGTAGTTGCCGATCATCTCGTATATGAAGCTGTCTCTCCTGACCATCACGCTTTCCAGCTCTCCAGCCCAGGCCTCCCAGCTGCATGTGTGATCGCCGTCGAGCTACTCCGACAAGAACAGTATCCACATCAGCCCGTATCCTATCCGCTCAACCGGTCGCAGACCATCCAGGATCTTAGCGTCTTTGCTAACGCGCTTACCTGGGTGCCGGCAGATGAGCCCAGCTCCTCCATTTGTGCCCAAGGCCAGAAGTTCATCAAACGCATTCTGGACAAGATCCTATCGCCCGATATGCGGGGCGATATAGATATGACAAGACACGACCTATCGTCAGGAAACATGGACTTTTCGGTACCGTTCTTCGCCAACGATTCTGAGTTCATGCCATGGCTGGAGAGTATCGACTGGGATAGCCCGAGCTGGTCAATGTGATTGTCTTGGTGTCATGTCCTACAAAGGAAACTCGTACGGGTATTCGATAAACTTGTCGACTTCGAGCCAGCCTTATTCTCCTCTTCTATGCTCTACTTCCTCGTTCTATTCATTGAGGGAAATGCGAGCGGTTCATATTTTCCGCAATCGACTCCGACCTCTTCGACTGCGTATCGATCTCCGTGATCACAGTTATCTTGCCGTTCTCTGCATGCTGATTGATTAATACGTCCTCGTCGCTTCCTTGTCGTTTTGTTTGATCCAAGTATGTTCCAAAAGCAGTTCCGCCAAGGGTTGTCTCGTTCAGTCCCATCTTTGTTGACCCTTTTCTGCGCTTACTGTTGTTTCCAACATTGTCCAAGGAGATGCCTTGGCCTGGAGTGCCTCCACTCAGGCCCTTGTCGTATTTCTGGTAATCGTCGGTGCTCGCCCTCCCGCGTAGCTTGTTCCATAGAGGACGTAGCATTGGTACGCAGGCGGTGCAGAGGGTGATGCAGAGTTCGGTGGAGGACCAAAGGATGGGACTTACGCTCTCGTCTGTTTTGTAAACGCCACGGTTAGTACATATGAAGCACTGGTGAATCTGACACTTACACGTGTAGTCGGCCCTGCCTGACAAACGTTTCAACTCTATGGCGCGCACAATACCGGAAGCGCCTGCGCTGCACAACAGTCAATCTAGAGCGCCTTCCGCTGACCCCGCCGTTATACTTACAAGACTCCCACACTCATGGAGACCCCAATTAGCCTCTTCTCCTTTTTTTTCATGTTGAGATCCCAAAGGATCGCCCAAGGTAGCAGCGCTAGGACGAAATCGCAAATGACCGAGGTAACTGGAGGCTGCACGTCAGAAAATTTCCTTTGGAACCGTTGAGAATCCCTACTGACTTCCGACGCCGACAGAAAGTTCCGTAAATGCTTCCGTCCCCATCCAACAATGCGCTTTCACCGTAGGATCCCAGACCCCCGCGACTGGATCGCACCGGATGAAATCGAATAAGGCGCACAGTATACAAATCACCGCCGCGGCGATGACACAGAGCCAGAGGACTATCTGATGCCATGTGATGACGACGATCCGGAGTAAGAAGAAGGCGACACAAGCTTTGCTTGTTGCGATGCCAATGATGCCTGTGGGTTCAGTCCGGGAACGCGGGCGGAGAAAATCAGTGCCAGGAACTTACAGAACGTCTGCCCAATAATCGTTATCTTCGCCGCCACGGCAGCTTGACTGGGCCCCAAGACTTCTGCATGTTGACCATACCCCTTTGTGGCTGCATGCGAGCATATTGCTGAGTAGCACAGCAACATCACCTGTTCTGTGTTGGTCACTGTTTCTAGAACTGTCACGGATCGGTGCTCTTACCCACGAGAACGTCGCCATATGGTCGTCCCAGCCCATGGATCGGTTGATCCGAGCCTTGGTGTACAACCTCGGGAGGACGAACAGCATGGCCAATACGGACTGCCCAAGCATCACGCCTATGATGACTGGCCCCAGGCCGCCGAGGGTGTTCATGGCGGCGGAAGACTGGGCAAAAAATCAAGGAAGAGAAGCCAGGCCAAAAGCCAAGGGCGGTGAAGATAAGGTGGCGGCTGGACAAAGCATGATATACCAGGACGAAGTCACAAAATTAATGGTCTCTATAGGGAGTTCGCGCCAAAACTTTGCAAGCGGGCAAGTGTAGGGGAAGTGCAGGGCTCCATGGCCAGGCTCGTATGCAGTGTCCTCCACTCACTCCGAACGGACGTACGTCCGCGGAGGGCCAGAAAGGTCGGGCGGCCTTCAGACCCCGGTAAGTGCGTAAATGCATGTCCCGGCCTGTCACTATGGATAGCCGTTAAACCGCGCGGAGGGCGGACCGTCCCGCCTCGTCGGGTCCGGGCCATACTCCATACAGCAGTGGGTCCACCGAACGGGCGAGTCAGAGCTCCGCTGGAACCACCTTTGATCTCGGTAAGCCATGCAGACTTTCATCGGGCCGTGGTGGCCGCTCCACTTGTCTCAAAAGGACCCAGCTCATAGTGAGTCGGCAGTCGCATTCAGGCGCGCAGTGTATACATCTTTCGCCTCATGGGAAATAGTTACCGAGGGTGGCGCACCGGCACCACCAGTTCCCCTGTCCCCGGATTGTCCCCACTGCCTCGGATTCGTCAAGCGGCTGGTAGCCCACCGCTAGCCATTGACTAATGTCCCGCCTGCCGTGTCTGCGGCACAGCTTTGGCTCCAGACCCTTGGATGCCGCCTCGAGGGATGCTAGACTTACCCGGGAGATTTAATTGCAATGGGGTTCTCCCTGACCCCTCAGTTAGCATGCTTCACCTCCCATCCCGTCTGGCGGAAAAAGAGACGGTTCCAACGGGTTCAGTCTTTGCGTCTCCTTCCCTGCGCCGCATCGCATGAGACATGGCCCTCCTTACCTTGGTACTGGTCCTCTTCGCCAGTTTTGCCGCTTGGCGTTACTTTTTCCATCCACTTCGCCGCATCCCTGGCCCGCTGCTGGCCAAGTTCACGGATCTTCAGCGCTTCTTTGACACCGCAGGCGGCCGGACCGAGCTTACGCACCGCCTCCTGCATGCAAAGTACGGCCCGGTCGTCAGGATTGGCCCGAACACGGTCAGCTTGAGTGACCCAGAGTGCATCAAACTAATCTACTCCAACAAAGCAAACTTCCCCAAGGTAAGACTTCAGGTCCTGTCATTCCTCCCGTGAGAAATGTGCTGACAGCCTTCAGAGTGAATTCTATGCTGTCAATGATGTGACACAGAATGGACAGCGCATGAGTACGCTTTTTGGCACGAGGGACAATGCCTTGCACCAGAAGCTGCGCGCTCCGGTTCAGAAGTACTACAAGGTGTCGGCTTTGCTAAAGCTTGAGCACCGCGTCAACAATGTCATCCAGAAGTTCTGCAAGGAGCTGGAAGAGCGGTTCGTACGCCCGGGAAAGCCCTGTGACATTGCGGAATGGTTCCTTTACTGTAAGTAGATTACCTGAAAAGAAGTCTGGGATACTTCAAGGATAATCCTGACCGAAATCCAGACACCTGGGATGCCATCTCCGACGTCACCTTCAGCAAGCCCATCAAAGAAGGCTTCCTAACCAAAGGCGGCGACATCGACGACCTCCTCTCCACCGCCGAAAAAGCCCTCGACTACTTCGCAGCCGTAAGTCCCTCCTCATCCCACTCCCACCCCTCCTCTCAAACTAACCCCACCCCCCACACCCAGGTCGGCCAAATCCCCATCCTCGACGCCCTCCTCGACAAAAACCCCCTCCACCGCCTCGGCCCCCCCTCCTTCCAAGCCGCCGCCAACTTCTGCCTCAAAAAACTCATCGCCCGCACCACCGGGACCGAAACAAACGAAACCCACAACCCAGACTTCCTCGACGCCTTCCTCGAAATCAAAGCCTCGGCCGCCCCCCACCAACAAGACCCCCCCATCACCGACGCCACCGTCATCGGCTGGATGCTCCTCAACATCCTCGCCGGCGCCGACACCACCGCCACCACCCTCTCCGCCCTCCTCTACCACCTCCTCAAACACCCGCGCGCCCTCCGCCGCCTCGTACGCGAACTCGACGACGCGAGACTGCCCGTCCCGGCGCCCTATCTAGACGCCGTCGCGCTGCCGTATCTGGACGCTGTGGTCAAGGAGGCCGTGCGCGTGCATCCTGGCGTGGGGATGTTGCTGGAGCGCGTCGTGCCGAGTGGCGGGGTGGTGGTGCCGGGAGAGGTGTTTTTGCCGCAGGGCACGGTGGTGGGGATGAATGCTTGGGTGGTGAATTTCGATAAGGGGGTTTTTGGCCCGGATGCGGATTCTTTTGTGCCGGAGAGGTGGTTGAGGGGGGAGGGGGAGGGGGAGGAGGCGTTTGAGGAGAGGGTGGGGAGGATGCGGGATGTGGGGTTGAGTTTTGGGGCGGGGAGGAGGGTTTGTTTGGGGAGGGAGTTGAGTCTGTTTGAGATTTATAAGACGGTGCCGACGGTTTTGTCGTTGTTTGATGTGAGTGTTGAGTTGGGAGTTCCCGGGCTGCTTTGTTGAAGCGTCTTACTGACGGTTGTGGACAGTTTGAGTTGGTGGATCGGAAGAAGGAGTGGGATTTGACGAACTCGTGGTTTGTCAGGGCCAAGGGCGTTGATGTCTTGATCAAGCCTAGGGCGATCCCGAATTAAAAGAGAGGATGCGCGGCCAGTTTTCGAATTGGGTCCAATACTGGCGGTGGGTAATGTCTGGTGCTTAATAGGTACTACGCCGAAGTCACGCGCTATTCAGCAGCAGGAATGGCTACAACTGAAGCCGAAAAAAAGTGAGTAACGCCGTGAAAATGCTCGTCTTGTTCCTTCAAAACCATCATATCATCAGAATCGCTTCGAACCTTTCCCTTTCCAACACCTGTACACGAAGTCTGTGAAGGATATCGGTTTGATATCCTGGAACGTGGCATTCAGCGTGTTTTCAGGCTCGTCAGGCAAGTCAAACTCGCCCTCCGCAAACCCAATTCCCCAAATAGAGAGTATACCATCCAACACCTGTTTCGACACGTATGAGTATCGTGGAATGTTTGCCGGCAGCTCCGTGACGTTGCACTCCTTCAAATCCTGCACCGCATCGTACTTCATGCTGAACATCATCCCTGGTGTCCCAAGTCGGTCAGTCACTCCAGCCACAGCAGCTCCACAGCCGCCAGAGATGAAATATCTCACCTCTTGCTCGTTCCGCGTACAGCATAGCTTCATTCCAGGTCATCCGATCTCCGATAATGTAGCTCTTCTCCGGCCACTCCGCAAGGGCCAGACTCTTTGCCACGAACTCGCCAATGTCGTTGGAATGCGTCATGACGACTGATGCATTGCCGTCCCCAGGGATGGCGGCCTGCGCATTCTCAATGTCGAGGACTACCGCCAAAGGGAATACGCCCACAGGCTCGTGAGGATGCCCGTAGTAGTCCATCAACAAACCTGTGATGTACCGGGTAAACTTCAGATTCGTCGTGCGCAGTTTCTCCACAGCCTTGGCTTTGAAGGCCGCAGCTTTGTACTCGCCAATGCCCGGCAGGGTCGGCGGGTATCCACTAGGCAAAGCATAGCAGCTAAATGTAAGCAAGTCACAAGTTCGAACGCTAGATAGCTGGTCTAGGTCCCTTACTGCTTCAAGCCTTCCACATAGTCCCAGCCGAATTCGCTGGGCGCGAAGCGCGTGACCGTTCCCGACTGCGCCGCGCCTTCGATGAGATTCAACTGCGCTTGGTGCTCGTCTTCGGACAGAACACCAATCGCCGAGATCACGGTGTCGATGCGTTCGGACTTCAAGACTTCTGCGATGGCGGATGGCGATGAGTAATCAAGAACCAAGGCCTCGATGCCGCGGCGACCGGCGATGACACTGGTAGCCTGTTACGCAGCGGCAGTCAGAGGGGATAACTGTAAAGAGGGTTTCTTGTTGGACACTCACGCTCCTGGTGAGCACGTAGACTTCATATTGTCCGGTATTCGCGATATTCTCGACGAGCGTCCGACCGAGGCCTCCGGTTCCTCCCGCAACCGCCACTCGGAGCATATCGTTCTACGCAGTCGGGCCTGCGACGAGACGAGAACCGGCGTGGTTAGTGTGTTCCTCGCTCTTGTATTTAATGCTCGGACCGTCCCTCGCCGCTTATCTTCAGTGTCGCCGCTTCCCTGAAACCACGACTGGCGCACGCATGAACCTGCTCCGCTTCGCACACTCGTCAGAGCACGATATAGGACGGACTGACCACTAGAAAAAGCGATTGCGATGTCGGCCGAGTCTTCCTGTGGGGGCTGATTGTCACGACGTGTCAGATATCAAAACGACGGAAAAGGCGCCACCAGAGGCTTGCGCAATCGACTCGGACTCGGACCACCCGACCCGTTCTGACGTGCTGACACTACTATTATACTAGCGTGCTCGTACGGTAGGAATCCTGTAACCTTAAAAGGCAAGGCATCTCTTTCAGGCAAGCTCCAACCTCCAGCAGGCAGAAGAAGCTTCGGCCCCGTGCCAGCCTTACCAAACGGTCATGACGGCCGTCGACTCCGGTACCTAACCACCCCGTCCACAAAATCTCGATAACGAAGACCGCCAAGCTTACTGTACTTACCTACGATTCCTCCAGCGAACCGTAAATTCTGTTGAGCTCCCGAGGACGAGTCGTATGGGCGCCTCCATTTGCGATACCTCGGTATTTTCCCCATTGGGCCATCGGGGCGGCCCACCGGGTTCGATGATGATCCACCACTGGACCACGAGTCACCAGCTCACTCGGGCTTACCAGGCAGCCTTTCATGCAAGTGGCTGTAGGTTGAGTCGAGTCGAGTCGAACAGCTGTGGTCCCAGACGACGGGACAATGGTTGCGCCATGCCATGCCGACCAATAGGATCCTTGACTACGAAGGTTTAAATCGTGCCTCGGCTTTGCTCTGTGGCCCAATCGGGAGAGTTCTTCTCGGCGGAGGTTCAGTAATTGTGTGGGTGGGTGAATGGCGCGGATGGCATGGGCGTTTGGGATCCACCGCCTGCCGCCGCCTCGAAGTGCCGACGACGCACCGCACTGCACTGCCGGGTTTCGGCAGTTGTTGTTGGAGGGGAGGCGTGGAGGATGGGATTTTAGGCTCAAATCGTGCGTGTTCTTCTGACTTGCTTTTTCATGGTTTGCTGGATTTTTTTTTTTAAATGTCTTTGGAGTACAATCTGTGAGACTGGATGTCCGATTGAAGACTCAATTTTGCGGGAAGCGGTGGAGTTTAGAACTTAATACGCTTGGCTCACAACTACAGCTATTATCAGTCTCATGCACCGGCACTATTCTTCCTCACGCGCCTTGTTCCTAATAAGCACTCTCACACCCTTGGAGCCAACCTTTGCTTTCGGAATAAACAGATCCCGCTGGACCCTCACGTCATCAACGTCCGTCTCAAACAGCTCCATTCGATCCCCCAGGCGCCTCAGCACCGTAGCAAGCGCAATATGCATCTCGGCATACGCAAGACTGTTCAAAGCCGCATTAGCCCACTGCACACAGCAAAGTCCACCAAGAATGAGGTAGGAGGTAGGAGGTAGAATATGGCCTGGACTTACTTCATCCCCAAGCACTGCCTTCCTCCCTTCGAAAAGCTCAGCAGATAGCCATCCAAGTCCCTCCTCCTCTCGCCGCTCGCTCCCAACCACCTCTCGGGCCAAAACCTCTCCGACTCTGGAAAAAGGTCCTCGTCATGGTGCACCAAGACGGCCGTCATGGCCACGGGCACCCCCGGCGGAATGACCCTCTCGACGGTCCCATCGCTGCTCCGGAAGCGCATGGGCTCGTCGGGGGCGACGCGGGCGAGGCGGGTGGCCAGGCCGTAGGAGAGGCGCAGGCCCTCGGCGATGGTGGCGGAGAGGTAGGGGAGCTGTTCGAGGAGGTGCCAAGGGGGGATGGTGGAGGGGTCGGGGATGGCGGTGGAGAGTTCGCGGAGGAGGCGGGTGAGGGTGGGCGGGGAGGAGAGGAGGTAGAACGTGGTGACGCAGAGGGCCCAGTTGACGGTTTCGGTGCCTGGGTAGGGGTGGTCAGTGGGGACTTTGCATTTTTGTCGTACGGGAAAGGACTTACCGGCGCCAATGACGGCTTGGCCTTCCTGCCATAGTCTGGGGGTTTGCTTCTCGGCTTCTGGAAGATCGCCTCGCAGGATCTCGTGGAAGATGGTGGTGCCGGAGTCGGTCTTCTTGCCCAGGCCTTGCTGCTCTTCCTTGTGCACCTGATCAATGGCCTTCATCATGCTCCTCTGGAAGTCCAGGTACGGCGCCATATCGGGCATCAGCTTCCTGGTCCAGTCCTCGGGTAGGGCGTGCAAGAACGACAGCAGCCAGGGGAATTGCTTGACCGTGGCGCCCATCTTCATGCCGGCATCAATGCCCTTGGACAGGTTAGGCAGGAAAGAGTCGGAGTCGAGGAAGTTGTAGCTGTAGCCGAAAGCGTAGCGCGAGACGACGTCGGTGGCCATGCAGCCGAAGGCGTCACACAGGTTGACGGGGCGGGCGGTGCCAGCGTGCTTCTCGAGCTGGAGGCATAGCTTGTCGACGATGCGCTGGATGGAGGGCTCGAGCTTGGCGACGCTGGCGCGCGAGAAGAAGCGGTTGAAGGCGCCGCGACGCAGGCGGTGCAGGTCGTGCGGGACGGTCCCGAAGCCGGCCTGGTTGAGGCCGAACTGGCGGGTGTAGAAGACGTACTTGTCGCGCCTCTTGGCGCCGGATGCGTACAGCGTATCGATGAACGACGGGTCGCTGACGTGGAGCTCATGCGGGGAGATGCGGACGATGGGGCCTGGCAGGCGTTGTCAGCACGGGTGCCGCGGAAGGCCTTCAGCAGACGGCAAGGGAGAAGGCGTGCCGTAGTGGCGGTGCAGGTCCTTGATCTTCCAGGTGTACTGGCCGCCCTTGATGCCGTCGTAGTAGTACTCGTACCAGAGGGTCAGGGCGGCGAGCTTGGGGCCGGGGAAGCGTGCGAGCGGCGAGAGGCAGAGGCGGTAGACGGCGCCACACAGGCAGTACAGCAGGGCCAGCACCGCGCAGGCCGCATACGGGTGCTCGGTCAGCTCCAGCATCTCGGGCAGCCAGCAGCGAGGGACCAGGGAAGAAGGGCGGCCGACTCGCGCGACGCCATTTTGTACGGCGGACGGCCATCTCTGGCCGGGGCAGGCGCGGCGGGGTGCATTGCCATGTCCGCACTGGACTCGGGCGCTCGCCGTGTGTGCCAGGCATGGGCAGTGGCACTGGCATGGGCACGGGCATGGGGGGCGTGGGCAGAGCAGCGCCGCGATGGAGCTCCACGCGAGCCCGGCAGCCGCATCCCTGCGCGCAGCTGCCAAACCCAACGGCCGCCGCCCGATTGGGCCGGCGCGTGCGAACCAGGCGACTGGCGCCTGCCGCACGAGTCATATCGCGCTATTTCCGCAATTCCCACCCGCCGTCTTTCCGCGCCCTCCCCCCCCAAGCTCCCATTCCATCCCCGTCCTATTGCTTCCCGCCGCCGTCGCCGTGTTCCGCAGTCGCAGCCGCCCGTCCGCTCGCGCGAAGAGCGCCTTCCAGCCGTCCGGCTCTCGTTCCCGCGCGTTCGACGGCAGCAGCATCTGGACGCCAACCATTCTGCCATGTTTCAAGCACTTGTCAGCCCACACTCCCTGCGCATGCGCATCTGCCGCTGATCCCCATCTTGTGGCTGATCGACGCAAATCTCAACTCACCGCATCTTCCTCTCGTCCACCACCGGTAGGATGTTGTCCATGACCACAATCCTCACTCCGCCCTTCTTCGCCGCATACTTGTCCGGCCAGTCGTGCAGGATCATCCGTAGCAAGTACACGTCTACCTCTGTGACTGGCTGCCGCTCGGAGAAATCGTGAGCCTAGAAAGAGATCCTGCTTCTCACGTCGCGTCGTCGGCCAGTGTCGGCAGCACCCCGCGCTGCGCCGTCCCGACGACTTCCAGAACATCCTCCTGCCCCACGAATTCGACCTTTGGAAATTGCGTCGCCAGGTCGATGCTGATGTGCCTGCCCCTTTCGACCACCAACCAACCTATGGCAAGCAGTCAGTCAGTCCTACGTCAGCTCCAATTGCTAAGCACACACGCTCTCTCTCCCTTTCAATTCCCGCCTGCTCGTGCTCAGTGAAAATGAAAAATTCAAACCATCTCACCCCCTCATATGTACGACCTTAAAACGGCTTATGTATTCGAGCGCGGGGATGGTGGGGTCGGTGGTCGAGGCGCGGAGGAGCGTTGCTGGGCTGGAGGGGTGGAAGAAGAGTTGCGGGTGCGAGGTGGATTGGAGGTGGGCTGTTATGGTTTGCGAGCTGGAGAGGATGCGGTGTTGGGTCGGTCATTGTGGGTGCTCAGGTAAGTTCGTGGTTTCAATCTTGTGGTCTGGTGTCCTTCCGTTTGACGGTGAGGAGGCGCATGTGAAGCTCTTATACTCTCTCGCATTTAAGCCACAGACAAGCCAGAATCTCAAGATCTCGTCAGTCCGGATGTAGAGATCCTGCATACTTAAATCCTACGGGTAAAATTGGATGCGCAAAAATAGACCGGTGGTAGAAACAATAATATCTCTCCGGCTTCGCTTTTCTCTTCGATGTTGTTGCCATGTGAAAGCAAGTTGGGATAGCGGGATCTTGAAGACGATTGAAGTACAGTACAATACAGTCAGACCGAGAGCATTCCCCTGGAGTTTCCCAACATGATGCCGCCGAAACTCGGCACACTACCACCTAAGGCCTATGATTTCTTCGGGCATGTGTCGAACGGAAAGCAGACTTTGTCGTAGTGGTCGAAGTAGCTCGAGTTATCCAGAATCAGCTGGACGCCGTTGGTGAAGCGGCTGTAGAACCAACATCCGGTATACACCTCGGCGTAAGACACGGAGAGGCAAGCCGGATCCTTGCGGCAGTCTTCGAGGCAAGATTTCAACGACGCGCCGGGCAACTGATGCTCGATCTGGGAGTAATTGCCCTGGTGGATGCATGTCAATGGGCAGATTCTCGGTCCAGGAGGAAAAGAAAGAACGTACGGGGACCTCTGTGAAGCCAACGCCTCCGCAGATGGGGAAGCCTTGCACGTATTCATCGTCGGAGGTGCTCGACTTGGCGATGGTACCGTCGGTAGTAGAGCTGTCTCGAACGGCAATGGCACTGACTGAGGCGCAGGCCGCAGCGACGAGTGCGGCGACTTGGCGGAACTGCATGTTGAGCTGATGGGCTGCTTAGACTAGACAGAACCAATCCTAGCTGGTGATGAAATGAGACTGAGAACGAGTGGATGATGATACAGAAGGAAACCGCGGCTACAGGAAGGAAACAGCTTTTTAAGCTCGGTCACTGTGCTGCCGCAACAGGGGCTGCCTGGTATTTCCATTTTCAATAAACCTGTTATGCAGGGGCTTGCACGACGTCGATCGATCCTGCTATCTCGCTGGGGTGTTTTTGGGATGGGCCGCGGGGTTGAATGCTACGTCACACTCGGGTTTGCGCCGATCCTCCCGCTCTTCCCGGAGGCGGACTCGAGAATTGTGTTGGACGAGCCAATTGTGCAACTCTCGTAATTGAGCGTTTTATCTGCAGATTATATGGCTACACGATGATGGCGAGGATCGTGGAGCAAGTAACAGCGTTGCAGTATATGTTACCCCGTCATGTGATTTGAGTTTCTGCGCTACAGTATAATTTCCGTCATCAAGTCTCTAATAATTCAGACTTCACATTAGGTGACGCATTTATTATATCAGAGACCTTTCGTGGTCTCGGGACTCAGCATTTGATATTTGATGCTCAAGACCACGAAGCGGGAAGGATATGCTATGCAATTCATCTTGTCTGTCCATAATGAGGTAGTGGTGCCAGCATATTGAGATATGGAGCAATTGGTTTCCACGGCAGCCTTGCGGATCAATACCTGAGTGAATTCGGATCTCTGAAGACACCTCGCTTATCATAAGAGATTTGGGTAAGAGACTGTTGCTTCAAAGTTAATTTTCACTATGTTTTATCTTCAAGAAAAGAATCTCCACCAGGCCTGCTGAATTGTGTGCATGGATTTATTACCCTTGCATGATTAGCCTTGCTCTGTCAGCTTTCTCTGCTTACCGATCATTTTT
Source organism: Neofusicoccum sp. Z40 (assembly GCA_037356075.1). Lineage (NCBI taxonomy): Eukaryota > Fungi > Ascomycota > Dothideomycetes > Botryosphaeriales > Botryosphaeriaceae > Neofusicoccum > Neofusicoccum sp. Z40. The sequence continues at coordinate 566,644 of JBAWJV010000006.1, forward strand.
TGGTTTGTAGGCAACAAGGCTGCTTCTCGCCCCAAAATATTGATGAGGCGCGCGTAGATAAGCCTCACCACAGCCTTGCGCAAGGAATCTCTTCGCCACGCAGCCTCGACTATTAAATTGCTGCTGCCCGCCAGCCCTGCAAGGATTTCAAGAGAAGAGAGTCCTGTAACTTGCGTCAAATTCTGTTCCTTTTGCTTTCTCGCACTTGTTGACATGGCAGTTTTCAGCGCGTGCTACGCAGGTAAATTCTGGCCTTGCTCCTGATAGCTGCTACCGCCGAGAAGATGACTCTAAAGCAGAAAATGGGCGTATTCTTTCTGGGGCCTATGATATGGAGGAGCTCAAAAGGGTATTATCCTAGAATTATCCTATCATACTGAGTTAACCGTTCGGAAGATTCGCAATACCGCGGAGTTGCTCGTGATGTTGGTAACAATCCGATGGTCCCCATTTCAATAGCAGCTGACTTCTTACTTCAGTTTCGTAGAATTCTATAAACGCCCTAACCCAGCAGCTGATGAATTAAGCGCTGCTTTTGGCGTCCCCGAAGTTTTCCGGACAGATCTTTGTCTGCGTTCTTCGGGTTTTTACGGCAGTGAGGACGAATACGATGCAGACAACACATTCTCCTCATATGGTAAACAAGCTCGCTCCTCCTTTGAGCCCTTGCTGAGATAATGTAGCTACATGGCTCCTCTTTCGAGTTATTGAATTAACACACAGAGCGAACAAAGGCTACGTTTGGCACAGAATCGGTATCTTCACCAAGTGGACAGCCCCCGATCGCAATCTCATCATTTGCTCGGATATGCCACCCATCGCAAAAGCAAACATATTGGAGATCTTGTGCTCTGCAGATCCAAGATCATTCATCCAGGATCCTCACAGTATCCATGTAATCTTGATTGGTGAGGTACTCTTGCTTTCCGAGCAATCTGTTGAATCACTTCGCGGACACGTTCGGCCAATCGAGCTGGTAAGTTAATTTATCCCAGGAGATATTCTCCGAGTAGATACTTATTCCTGGCAGTCTCAACATAGTGGACTGCCTGATCGGTGTCCGGATTTCGCGGAAGTGCATGAAGGTGCTCGTTTGATGATTCAAGCAATATTCTACCTGGAAGCGGCAACGGAGACAGTTCAAAACATTGTGCTTGAGCATGAGCAACTATACTCCAACATCGCTTCTGGATTGAGAGTTGAAGCCAGGGTGTCTTTCCGTCAGACAACACAGCGTCTTCGATGCCAAGCACGGCTGTTCCGCGACTTGCATCTGCGCTGCGTGAAGTACAGAGAGCGCCTTCAAAACCAGGTGAATCTGGTATGCCTTGAACTGCTGCAATGACTTGACTTGCTGGTACTGCTAGCTGACGCACACTCCGTACCGCAGGCCTTCAACAACGTCGCTCGTTACGATTCTCAGATTGCTGTGCAAATTGGACGCGCGTCACAGAGCGACAGTTCGGCCATGAAGACCATCGCCGTGCTTACACTTGTCTTCTTACCCGCTACATTCGTTGCGGTACGTTAATCACGCAAGCAGCTTTGCACTATCTCAGGTTGCTCATCCGCTTACAGGCAATTTTCGGCATGAATTTCATCGAATACGCGCCTAGAACAGCCACGGAGCCGGAAGTCTTTGCACTTTCAGATAAGTTTTGGGTTTACTGGGCTGTTGCGATTCCTTTGACTGTTGTCGTCATAGGTGTATGGGTCGCGTGGCAGTTCTGGTTTGCTCCAGATGCAATTGGATCAGCGCCAATGGCTGCCGCCTCCGGATACTTTCCCAACAATTTCCATGCAAGATCACTCAAGGCTTCTCCAGAAGAACAAAAGTCAGAATACTCTGTTAGCTGACGACTGTGCTAAGCGTCACCTGCCACTTTGAAACCTCCACGCGCCTTCCTTTAGGAAGCGGAAGGACAGACTATTCACCAGACGGACCAGTAAGAGTAGTACCCAGGGCAGCAGCAGTGCCGAAATTGGGCGTTCCGTCCGAGTTCCAATTAACCTTCTGCGCCATCGTGTACCGGTTACCATCGCACGCACCAGCGCTGTTCGAGGTTGCGTGATACACGTTCCAAATCTCCGTACCATCAGGACTTTGGAAGAACCTGGTTTCAATCCATGTCAGCGTACACACCATCTCACCGAGCAGCCATCGCGGGAACGATGGGACGAAAAGAGAGAGAGAGAGAGAGAGAGAGAGAGAGAGAGAGAGAAAGACGGCACAAACGTACCCATTATGCCCCGTCCCATAATTCCCGTTCGCAGACTTGAGCACCGGCCCGCTCTTCTTCCAGCTGCTCGACGCCGTCGGATCCCCAGACCCATCCCACGTCAACAGCCCGAGCTCGTAGCTCGTGGTCCAGCAGTAGCTAGCCGAGTAAGCGAGATACGTCTTGCCGCCGTGGTACATGGCGGCCGGGCCTTCCTGGACGGGGGCGCCGACTGTCTCCCAGGACTCGGTGGGCTGGGAGAGGACTTTGCTGGAGCCGAGGGAGCCGGGGGAGTTGAGCGGGGCGATGCAGAGGGATTGGAGGGAGTTGCTCATGCAGGAGTAGACGAAGTAGTTCCCGGTTGTGAAGCGCAGGACTGTGCCGTCAATGCCCCAGGTGTTGGTCAGTTGGGCGAGGTAGCTGAAGCTGTCCCATGGGGTGGCGCCGCCTGCGATGGGTTAGCGTATGTTGTTGCTGAGCTGTTGTTTACGTTTTTTCTACCTTTGAGCACGTGCGGGCGCTGTCCATCCAAGTTGGCGCTGTTTCCTGCGGTGTAGTAGATGTACCAGCTGTTAATCGTTCCCGTTAGCTTTCGCTCTACAAAGTGGGCTGGAGTCAACTACTCACACTCCATCAAAGTAGTGAAGCTCCGGCGCCCACACGTTGCAGCAGCGTGAGGCGGTCGAGTCCGTCCAGACGGTCTTGGTCTCTCCGTTCTTCAGGCCATTGAGTGTGGTCGCACGCGTGACCTGCAGATTGGTCCAAGTGGTCGTCATCAAATAATAGTAGCCTCCAGTGTACACAATGTGCGGATCGGATCCATTGGGGCTCTTGAGCGGGTTCGAATAAGATGCGGCTCCGACAAGGGCGGCGTGAGCCCAGAGCGCCCAGCAAATCAGCGAGACGAGCGGCCTCATGGTGTTTCCGATCGGGGCAGGAAGAGCTGCGATACACTTTCTCGAGTAGGAGACGATCCGCACCTTCTTATGCTGCTTGAGTTTGGGGTAGACGGGCAGCGCGAGAGCCTGTCGCTATCCACCGGAGCACCTCGACTCTGCTTGTGTTTCCGCGAATCGGCAGCCATCAGCCCTCTATCCGGTTGTATTGTACGAAGCGAAGTCGGCGTGTCTGTTTTCCGCGAATCGGCTTGCCGTAGGCTCGTTGAAGCGCAGCGCCGGCAGGGCGTATTTCTCCGGTCTCACTGCGCTCTCCATGCTTTTTGTCCTCGTGACTCCGCAGGCGCTGCCCGTTTGCGATATGGCGCCTATTTTTTCTTCATTTTACAATTAGTAGAAAGGCACCCCGCATATTAATTTACGCGCGCAGGTCCACCGGGACTACGGGGTAGGGCGGGGGTCCACTGGAGAAATGATCGCTTTGGGACAAATACGAGAAATAAGCGGGCTGCATACGGAAGGTGCCTTCGAGCTCCGGTCAGGTCCTAGAATGATAAAGTCAGCATAGTGGCCGACCTTACCTTCAATACAAGACGAGTGGTGCATGTTGGTGCCAGTTGTGAAGGTATAGAACGGGAATCTGGTCAAATTAACGGCCGTAGAAGGTAGTAGTGCAAATGCGGAAGCCTGAAGTCACTGGCAATAAAAACAAGAAAAAAAAAACTGATAAGCCCCAAACTCCCCACGTCCATTGCTCTTGGGTATGGTGAACTCGTTAAAAAACAAAAACAAGGAGAGCCAAAAAGCAAAAGGAAACCAGCAAGCCGAAATCTGGATTGTCCTGTTAGTAACCTGCCAGAAATAGTCCAAGTCATTAGGAAGACTTACTGTTCAGTAGCCCCGAGTCAGGTAGTCGTCAGGCGTGTCCACGACCCAGAACTGCATCAAGAGGCTGCGCTGCGCTGTGGTTGCAGTTATCCAGTTCTCACAATAGCGGGCAAATCACAGCGAACTTACGACCTGTCAAGCGCTCCTCACGCCGCGCCATGGCGGCCTCAATCCTCCTTCCCGTGCTATCCAGCTGCGCACTCGGGGTGCAGGTGGTGATCGTCCGGACGAAGTAGTTCGCCCACTCGTTGCCCTCGACGCCACTGTGGCCAGGCACCCAGTTGATCTCGACGCTGACGCCGAAGTGGCTCGCCAGCGCCCGACAGGCGTCGTAGATATCCTCAACGACCTCGTCCGCCCCCTTCCAGTCCGGCCTGTTGCCGGCCACCTTCTCGACAGCCTCGAGGCAGTCGGTGTAGACGACCACGGTGTGGACGCCGCTGCCCGTGCGCTGGTCCAGCTCCAGGACGTCCATGGCCGTGATGAGCGACCAGACGACGCCGAACATCTCGGCCTCGCGCGGCTTGGCCGGGCGCTGGTGCTCGATGTAGCGCTCGTTCCACTCCGTGCCGCCGTTCGCGTGCACCACCTGGCGCCAGACCACGGCCGTGGCGGCGGGCCATCCGCGGGTGGCTCCGTCCGTCATGTTCTTGACGGATCCGTCGGTCCAGAGGGCGAAACGGCCGGTCCTGGTGTACTCGGCGTTGGCGTAGTTCATCGCCGTGTGGCGCAAGAAACTGTTGATGACGAGGTTGTTGGGGAACTCGGAGGACATGGTGGCGGCGGTCTTGGTGTGGTTTGTGTGAAGAGTGTGCGGATTGATGGTGCTGGAGGGCGTGGGCGTTGGATATTCGCTGGAGAGCTCAGGATCTTGATTGTGTGGGCGTGTGTGCGTGTGGACGAAATGGAGGTGGCGCGGAGTCCGAAGCAAGCGGACGGGCGAAGTTATTTATTTACTCGCCTGCGTACAATCACCCCTACCTACTGCCGTTAGGCTTCCATGGCATTCTTCTTCCGTCCAAACCCCCCGGCCTTCCTCTCCTCATACCCTTCCCTAAAGCACAGACCCGGATGGAACGCGTTCAAGCTCAACACCGCCGCGCCCACAACTGCCCCCTCCAGCCCAATGAAGTACTTCTGCGTCTTGATCAAATGCCCGTTCCAACCCTCGCTCAGCTCCGCCACACGGTACACGCTCCGCGTAAAGATGCACAGCGTCGCGAACGCCAGCGCGATCAGGAAGCCCTTGAACGCCCAACTGTCCCGCAGCTGCTCATGCTTTGGATCCAGCGCCGCCTCCTTGCCCAGGCTCCGCACCCGCCTCAGCGTCCGCACGGCGAAGTCCGCCGCCAGGACTATGAACACGAAGAGCGTCGCGACCTGGAACGCCAGCCCGGCGATCATGATGTTGTTGCCGACGGTGGGGTCCTTGTTTGCGTGCGACTGAGCCGACGCGAGGCCGCCGCCCGCCGCCTGGAGGAGGAGCGATATGACATCGCAAGGGATGAAGATGCGCGGATACATGAGAGGCGCGATGCGCGAGTTCTGCGCGCCGAACGTGGATACAATGCGTGAGAGGCAGAAGTAAATTCCGGCGGCCAGGAATGCAGGAGCAATGGTCAAGCATACAATTTGCATGAGAAAGCCGTTCTGTGAGCGGAGCAGTCAGCACCTCTCCTGCTATCTGATGGGATCATACAACGCGCTCTCAGGCTAATGTGTTCGAGCTACATACCTCTTGGAACGGGTTGTAGTAGCTCATCACTCTTCCAACGTATCCTAAGACCTCAAGGATGTTCCCAGACACCATGGCAATGGTAAAGCCAAGAAACCGCCTGCTGATGATGCCTTGGCACAGGAAGAGCAAAAGAGATAGGGCGAAGATGGCCAGAAACGCGCTGTTGGCAGCAATCGAGGGACGGTATGACCAGTACGAGAGGTTGAGCGGACAGGTGTCGATTGTGCAGTGGTCGCGATAGTCCTTCCACTCCTGATAGGTTGCATTGTGGGAAATGTTTGCAGCGGCCCGCGCGACCAGGGGCGCTGGAAGATAGAAGCCTGCCGCCATGCCGAGGCTGGCAGAGTCCATGATGTTGTGGAGGTGCGAGCACTGAAGGCTGCACAAATTTGAGGGTATCAAGATCAAAGAAAGTGGCTGCGTGGGTCAAGAAAGCAGTGTTGGGGAACGAGCGTCAAAAGAGATTTCAGGCCGAGGCGGGGGGAAAGGCAGAGAGGAAGAAAAGACAAGCGTAAGGGGAAGGCTGCCATCTAAAGGCAGAGGTGGAGACATGCACAGCCATCTTCTCCAGGTCCTCGATAAAAATAACTAAGCAAGGCACCAGTGCACGCGCCTCGCTCTCGGGTTCGGGGCGCGGGCAGTGGCAGAGTTGGTGGACGAGACGACGTTTGCTAATGGCGAGTCCCACGGCCGTAGGATTCAACACCTCGCTACTCTTACCCAATGCGGCTAAGGTGGACGGGTTGGCTAGGCTAGAGGCTTCGGTTAGGAACTTGGTGCATTGCTTCGGGCGCTGCCAACGGCGACTGGCTGCGTGGCTGCGTGGCTGCCCGGGATGCGCCCTTCCGGAGATAGTCATTGTGCCGCAAGCCCGGTCTCCGATTTACGTGGTCCGTGGAGGAGCAAGTCGAGCCCCGAATGTCAAAAGTCGGCCCGGGCCTTGGGCGAAGATCCCGTTGTTGATCATCTACGTTTTCTGTCTGCTGAGACGCCCGCTGTGGTCGCGTTTGCTGGACCTTGGACCTGCATTTGTCAACGCTGACATGTTACACCTGCAAAGGCGGCTCGCCCCGGTCACTGTCAGACGTTTGCTTGAGCCTATGTCGTACCAAACAGGCGTAGATTGTCTATAGCGAGGACAACTGCCGCTCGTATTTAGAGTCAGCCTTATGTTTAAGTTACTTGCCACTCGCTAAGCATAATTTTGCCTCCAATCTCTGTGCTTTTTGCTTTTTGGACGGGTCGTGAAGAAAGCGCTCCTATTGGTTTTGTTTTGGGTGATACTGCTTCAATCAATCCCCAACATGCAATTCCAACACATGTCTTGTTCTCGTCGCTGAAACGCATTAGCGCATTCGACTGACGTCATTGGCTGTGCCTTGAAAGTGCTTCGAACATGTGGGGCTGCGTTGTGGGTACAATGTTCACGTTTTATGGATGGCGTAGCCAACCGTACCTGGGCATGATTTGACGAATCCCTAGGTAGCATCTTCTGGGAGGACTCAGCCGAATCGTTCAATGGCATTCGTTGTCCGACAAGCCTATATCTTTTCCCTCGTCAATCATTTCAATAACTTTTGCGCGTCCATGGTTCGAACATACCTAGATTTTGCAGCAAAGGAGGTTGTGCTCAGGTGATGTAATCGAATACACTTAACAGGAAACACTATTTGTTCGAGCCGCGCGGCTGAACCCAACCCTCAGCATTGGTGACCAAGGGTACAACAGATGCAGAAGCCTCGTATTCTCGAATGAGCCCAACTTAGAGCAGGCTTGTCGAAACAGGAAGCTGGTCTCATGTGGACGCTTTGACCACGAGCTTGTGCCTGGAGTGGACACATGCGGAGGCTAAAGTTTTCGCACTTGTAAGCCGTTGCTTACTAGAGGCGGGGTAGCTGACCTCTGTGCAGGAAGCTCTGCTTTGCTAGGACTTTGCTACAACTTAGATACTGACAGGCTGGAAACCATAGGAACACCACTGCTTGTCGAAGTAATAATCGCTGTAAATGAGTAAGCCGGCGTCCAGAACATATACTCACATTAGAAGCTGACTTTCCTGCAGTCCCCAATGTCTCTAAGGCGGTGCCGAGACGTTAGTGGAATATCCAAAGTTTCTGTTTCAGACACCAAAAACTGGCCAACAGGCTCATTGTAGAACTTGCGGGAACTTGGGTATGCAGATGCGGCCTGAGACTCGTCTTGATCCACTTCTATAGCCGGTGGGGATGGTAGCTGCTGGGCTTTCTAGTCTCCTAAGCATTATTTTTGGCTTAGTTGGGTATCCCGTGTTGAACTTCTTGATGGAGAACACTGGTGAATGGTTGGCAAAGGGCGCTCCTACTAGGAAGTTTCTCCAGCAGTTGACGAAAGATAATGAAGCCAAAGTTGACTTTTCTGCGCCTCCTGGGCGTAGTCCATAGTGGTGATCATCCACACGGCGTGGTCTGATGATTAATTGTGGTGCTTCTTCCTCGAGAAGACTGCAACATTTGATCGAGATCTGATGTCCAGGGTTAGTTCCAATTTCGTCGAAAAGGCATTCCGCCATAGAGCACTGGCTCGTCCTCTTTGCTCGAGGTGCTGACGGTCTACTGTTTGCTGGTATTGCAGTAGATAGGCCGTTGATCAGTCGACGTAGGAATCCATGAACGGTTTGACGTGTAACTGGATCACATCGTCGCGGGTTCAATCCGGTTTATCCACCAAGGTCTTGATTCGAGGGAAGACGCCGACGGATTGCGGGTAAAATAAAAGGCAGCGGGATTCGCAAGTGGCTCCACAATGGCCTCTCAAAAGGCTCGCCACATCGATATACAGCTTCAATTCACACAAGGGAAGATGACTGACAGCTTATTGGCAGGTATGCTCATCGCGACGTGGAATCCTGAACGGGTGGCAAAGATACCCCGGGCACTGTCCTGGAGTGGAGTCCGCTGATGCAAGGTGACATCGCCGTGACACTGGCTATCAGATGGGATGTTTCTACACCAGACGCTCATCCGCGGGTAGATTTGTTGGAGTGGCTTGCGGAGGTGCTCGGAAGGAGGGCGGGGTCTGTTTTTTCGATGGGCGCAGGCTACCCGTCCTCATCCGGAGATAAAAAGGCACTTTTCATGAACTTGTCGTTGAGACATTGATTTCGGGCTATGAATAATGATGGGAGGGATGGCGAGGCTGATGGGAATGGCGAACTGCGCGGTCGGCGTCGAGACAGATCCGTGATCGCAGGGCAGACGGGCAGATGGCGTCGAATGAGCAACCTGCAAAGGCCGCGGAACCGCCGGCAGACGCCCTAATTGGCCATGCGGCGCTTTATCCGCGCGGCCGCTTGGCAGAAAGCGGCGCGCGACGGCAGGTGTCGCGAACGGGTTTCCAGTTTTCCGCGAGAAGGCCCGGTGGGCTTGGGATGAGGGCGCGGGCGCGGGGCGCGCGGGCGGAGAACGGTCGGCGCTACGCAAAGCGCGAGGCGGCAGCTGACATAGGACGGGCGCGATGGCGGCGATGGCGGCGATGGCGGCGATTGACGTGGGCGTCGGCGCGGTCGGCCATTCATTTCGCGGCTGCGGTCCGCCTTTCTTCCACCCGTCGGTGCTCCTTGCGCCACCCTGTGACATCGATGGCCGCTCAAAACCCCACCAGCCCGCCCTATTAATCCTGCCCACCTCAACACTCACTCGTCATCTCTGCACTCCCCTCACGATACCCTCTCCGCCCCCAGACACCCCCCAAAACCACCACCACAATGCCCAGCTCGCTCGAACAATTGAAGGCCACCGGCACCGTAAGTCTGCTCCGCCCCGCCACCTGCCCCGCGGTCGCCGCCCTACCCGCCGCAGCGCCCATCACCCAACGCTTCCGCGCAGATTCTGCATTGAGCCTCGCTGACGCCCTGCCCCGCCCAGACCGTTGTCTGCGACTCCGGTGACTTCGCCACCATCGCCAAGTACACTCCTCAGGATGCCACCACCAACCCCTCCCTGATCCTCGCCGCTTCCAAGAAGCCCGAGTACGCCAAGCTCATCGACGCTGCCGTCGCCGAGGGCAAGTCCCAGGGCGGCAGCATCGACGACCAGGTTGATGCCACCCTCGACAACCTCCTTGTCCAGTTCGGCAAGGAGATCCTCAACATCATCCCCGGCAAGGTGTCCACCGAGGTCGACGCCAGGTTCTCCTTCGACACCAAGGCTTCCGTCGACAAGGCGCTGCACATCATTGAGGTAAGTAGACTGCCTGCAGAGCGCGCTCTTTGCGCATGCTGATCGTCTCGCAGCTGTACAAGAAGCAGGGCATCTCCAAGGACCGCGTCCTGATCAAGGTTGCATCCACCTGGGAGGGCATCAAGGCCGCCGAGATCCTTCAGAGCCAGCACGGCATCAACTGCAACCTGACCCTCATGTTCTCGCTGGTCCAGGCCATCGCCGCCGCCGAGGCTGGTGCCTTCCTCATCTCTCCCTTCGTCGGCCGTATCCTCGACTGGTACAAGGCCGCGACCAAGAAGGAGTACACTGCTGCCGAGGACCCCGGTGTCAAGAGCGTGGAGAGCATCTTCAACTACTACAAGAAGTTTGGCTACAAGACCATCGTCATGGGCGCCTCCTTCCGCAACGTCGGCGAGATCACCGAGCTCGCTGGCTGCGACTACCTTACCATCTCCGTACGTATACCCCGAGGACGGGTCGCAAGACGTTGCAGCGTGCTAACTCGAAACAGCCCAACCTCCTCGAGGAGCTGTACAACTCGCAGGCCTCCGTGCCCAAGAAGCTCGATGCGGCCAACGCCTCGAGCCTCAGCATTGAGAAGAAGTCGTACATCAAGGACGAGGCCCTGTTCCGCTTCGACTTCAACGAGGAGCAGATGGCCGTCGAGAAGCTGCGCGAGGGCATCTCCAAGTTTGCCGCCGACGCCGTCACGCTCAAGAACATCCTCAAGGAGAAGCTCGAGAAGGCGTAAATTGATCCGATATCGGGCGCGGGGCACCAGACTGCATGACGGATAATGGAAGTTGGAACAGTCATTGCAACGATGACAGGGCGTTGATGAATAAGTCGTTAGTTAGCACGGGATTTATGCTTGCAAATAAAATAGACTAGCATTTGATGCGATGACCGAGCAGCAGTGCCAGCTTATGAGATGAGACCCGTCTGGCCAACCAGCGCTCGGGGCCGCTCCGAGGGGGAATGTGGACCCCTGCGGGCAGCGGGCGCTGCGATTGGCTGGAAGTGTCCGGAGATAGTGACTTGTTGATGACGAAAGCGAGGTTTGGAAGCTCAAAGCCCCGCACATTAAGTCTGCCTCAACGCTCTCTACGTTCCCCTTCTCTTCACCCATCAACAAAGCTCTAATTCCACACCTCAATCACCAGAAAAAGCATCCAACCCGTCAAAATGGTCAAGGCCGGTAAGTCATGTAACTTTTCTTCGATCTGCGGTACCGTACGCATGCTCTTGCCTGAAGTGGGGCAGCTACGGCTGCGAAGTGCGGGCGTTTGAGCATGTTTCTCGACGGAAACGCACTTGCGCCGTCCGGCGAAGAGTCCAATTGGTCCATCGCGGTATTGTCGAGGCACACCTTGATGGCTGCCGGTGCCAGAAACGATGATTACCGTACGGACCAGGGGCGGATTGACACCCCGCGCCCATCAAGGTGTGCTTGGCACTAGAGCAAGTGGCTAACGAGGCTTTGAACAACAACAGTCGCTGTTATCCGTGGTGACTCCAACGTCAAGGGCACCGTCACCTTCGAGCAGGAGTCCGAGTCCGCGCCCACCACCATCTCATGGAACATCTCCGGCCACGACGCCAACGCCGAGCGTGGCATGCACGTCCACGCCTTCGGTGACAACACCAACGGCTGCACCTCTGCCGGCCCTCACTGTAAGGACCCTTGGGCGGCGGCGGCGATACGCGAGCGGGAGCGAGCAGATGCTGACGGGATCGCCAGTCAACCCTCACGGCAAGGAGCACGGTTCTCCCACCGACGAGAACCGCCACGTCGGTGACCTTGGCAACATCAAGACTGATGCCCAGGGCAACTCGGTCGGCACCGTCACGGACAAGCTGGTCAAGCTGATCGGCGCCGAGAGCGTCATCGGCCGCACCGTCGTCGTCCACGCCGGCACCGACGACCTCGGCAAGGGTGGAAACGAGGAGTCCAAGAAGACCGGCAACGCTGGCCCTCGCCCTGCGTGCGGTAAGTCGATGCACTGATGCAGCCGAAGAGGGGAGCTTGTTGCTAACTGTCGACGCAGGTGTCATTGGTATCTCCAACTAAACGACGATGAACATGCAAGCTTAATACCATGCAAGCTTCACGAGCTCCGTGGAGCCACGGCCTCTGCGACGCTGCGGTGCGCGCTTGATGAATGTAGCAGTAAATAGCCTGCAAAAAATTGAGACTGTGATCTAAACATAGCGCGTGCAAGGATGGAGCTCAGTGAACCCCGCTCGCGGCGTGTGAAAGCGCCGAGCTGGGATCAACACAGCGGCTGCGCGGAGTGCGGCGGCTGGCGTTGCAGAGCTGAGTGCGCCGCTCGGCTACGTGACGTGCGGCGCGTGTTAAGCCAGCTGCGGCCGCGCGGAGCTCCGAGGGGGGCTCGCGTGCGCGAGGACCCTCGCCAGTGACGCCGTCGAAAAGGCCAGATTCAACCCCACAGCTCCGTCCGCTCGCAACGCCTTGCCTTCCGCAACACACAGCCTCCACGGCACCTTCGCCTCAATTCCAACCCCCAAAGCTGCTCCTGCTCGCCTCGCTCCTTCAGCCCCGGCCCAACCCCATTGGCTCCGCCACCCGGTCCCCTCGTCTCCGCGAAAGTACCAGCTCGAGTAAGTGTCACGCCAACCGTGGTGCAGGAGCTATAGCTTGTCCAGTGCCCGAGCTGACATCAATTGCGCCTGCAGCTGCTCCGCCCCGTCCTCCATCATGGCTGTCTTCCAGGCTATGGTAAAGAGCGTGCTCTCTGGCGACACCGTCGTCCTGCACAACCTGAACAACCCGAAGCAAGAGCGCATCCTGAGTCTCGCCTTCGTCTCCGCGCCGAGGATAAGGAGGGAGGGCGATGAGGTTGGTTACACCCCTCTAGAGCTATACCAGGCCCCTACCCGCAAGGTAGCGGCAGGTGGCCCAATCGGAGCTGCTGCTGCCGCCGCTCCCCTCCGCCATCGGGGAGCTTCACAGGAACTGCACGCTGACCCGGTCTTTTCCACAGCCCTTCGCCTTTGAATCCCGCGAGTTCCTCCGCCGCCTCCTGGTTGGCAAGGTTGTGCATTTCAAGGTCCTGTACACCATTCCCACCGGAGCGAAGCGCGACTATGGCATCATCAGCCTACCCGGTGGCCTGACTCTGCCTGACGCTGCTGTCGCAGAGGGCTGGATCAAGCTACGCGACGACGCCGACCGCAAGGACGACTCGGATGCATCACAGGCTATAGTACAGAAGCTTGAGGTCCTCGAAGCGCGCGCCAAGGCCGACTCCAAGGGCGTCTGGTCTGAGACCGGCGGCCGCCTCGATGTATCATACGACCTGCCCGATGCTAAGAGCTTTGCCGAACAATACAAGGGCAAGGAGCTAGACGGTAAGCACACATGGATGCTCTACGAATGCGAGTTTGGGCGTGCTGACTCGAAGCAGCCATTGTCGAGAAGGTTCTCAGCGGCGACCGCCTCATTGCGCGCCTTGTGCTATCACCGTCGAAGCACGTGCAGACCATGGTTCTCATCGCCGGTATTCGCGCGCCCTCGACGAAGCGAGTAAACCCCTCGGACGGCAAGGAACAGCCTGCGGAACCCTTCGGCGACGAAGCACAACAGTTCATCGAGACCCGCCTGCTGCAACGCACCGTCAAGTTTACTGCTCTTGGCGTGAGCCCGCAGAACCAGCTGGTTGGCACCGTCAAGCACCCGCAGCGTGGCAACGTTGCGCCGTTCCTGCTCGAAGCTGGTCTTGCGCGATGCATGGACCAGCACTCCACACTTCTGGGCGCGGAGATGGGAGCGTTGCGTCACGCCGAGAGGGCCGCTAAGGAGAAGAGGGCAGGTGTCTTCCAGGGCCTCGTTGCCGCCAGGCCAAACGCTGCTGGCGAGGCCGAAGCGATCGTCAGCAGGGTTCAGAGCGCAGACACGCTCTTCCTACGCAACAAGCAGGGTGTGGAGAAGCGGGTTAACTTGAGCAGTGTCAGACAGCCCAAGCCTTCAGACCCTAAGCAGGCTCCCTGGCAAGCCGAGGCTAAGGAATTCCTGCGCAAGCGTCTGATTGGAAAGCACGTCAAGGTCAGGACCGACGGCAAGCGGCCGCCGTCGGATGGCTATGATGAGCGCGAGATGGCTACAGTCACTTTCAATGGCAAGAACATCGCTCTTCTGCTCGTCGAGAACGGCTACGCGTCGGTCATCAGGCACCGTGCCGACGACTCTGATCGCAGCCCTATCTACGACGACTTGCTTCTGGCTGAACAGGACGCTCAGCAGGAGGGCAAGGGCATGTGGGCGCCGAAGGCTCCGGCCGCCAAGCAATTCGTCGACTACTCCGAGAGCTTGGAGAAGGCGAAGAGGCAACTGACCATGCTTTCGAGGCAGAAGAAGGTTCCTGCCGTCGTCGATTTCGTCAAGTCCGGCTCGCGTTTCACCGTCCTCGTTCCCCGTGAGAACGCTAAGCTCACCTTCGTCCTTTCCGGCATTCGTGCGCCCAGGTCCGCAAGGAACCCGAACGAGAAGAGCGAGCCCTTCGGCCAGGAGGCCCATGACTTTGCGAACAAGCGCTGCCTGCAGCGTGATGTTGAGATTGACGTTGAGGACTGCGATAAGGTCGGTGGCTTCATTGGTACTCTCTACGTCAATCGTGAGAGCTTCGCCAAGCTGCTGGTTGAGGAGGGTCTTGCCTCTGTCCACGCCTACTCTGCGGAGAAGTCTGGTAACGCCAATGAGCTTTTCGGTGCAGAGAAGAGGGCCAAGGAGGCTCGCAAGGGCATGTGGCACAGCTGGGACCCGTCTCAGGATGAGGAGGCCGAAGATACCCCCTTGGCTGAGGCTTCGAACGGCACCAACGGCGAGTCTGCTGAGCGCCGCAAGGATTACCGCGATGTCATGGTCACTCACGTCGACGAGGAGACTGGACGTCTGAAGCTGCAGGAGATCGGAGCTGGCACGACTGCTCTGACTGAGCTGATGAACTCGTTCCGCAACTTCCACCTCAACAAGGCCAACGAGAGGCCCATCGACCAGGTCAAGGCTGGCGACTTCGTGTCAGCCAAGTTCACCGAGGACGACGAGTGGTACCGCGCCAAGGTGCGCCGCAACGACCGCGAGGCCAAGAAGGTCGAGGTCGTCTACATCGACTACGGCAACTCCGAAACCATCCCCTACTCCCGCCTCCGCCCCCTCGACGCCAAGTTCAGCACCTCGTCCCTCAAGTCCCAGGCCACCGACGCGGTCCTCTCCTTCCTCCAGTTCCCCACCTCGGCCGACTACCTTCGCGACGCCGTCGACTTCATCACCGCCGAGACGAACGGCCGCCAGCTCGTCGCAAACGTCGACCACATCCAGGACAACACGCTGTACGTCACGCTGTTCGACCCGGACAGCAAGAGCGTGGTCGAGAGCCTGAACGCCGACGTCGTCGCGGGCGGCTACGCCATGGTGCCCCGGAAGCTGAAGGCTTGGGAGCGCTCGGCGGCGGATGTGATGCAGGGCTTGAAGAAGAGGGAGGATGAGGCCAAGGCTGAGAGGAGGGGTATCTGGGAGTACGGCGATCTTACCGAGGACTAAGAGAGAATCTTGATGATGGTCCAAAAGTCCAATTATGATGATAAGGGAGGGAGGGGGGCTTTTTTTTTAATTTTTGAGGCGGAGGGATTAAAAGTAGAAAACTGCATGCATGGTTTTTATTGTTGATCGATCTGCCAGAAAATCGGTGGGTGGCGGTTCTGGTATGGCAGGCAGGCAGGCAGGCAGGCAGGTAGGCAGGGTTGGCTGGCTGGTTGGTTGGTTGGTTGAAGGTTTCTTGTTGGTGGTGTGGCTGCCGCCGGTGTTCATTGTATGAATTCGTTTTTCTTTTTTTCTAAACCTTTTTGATTGGGACTATTTTCTTCTATGCTAGTATGAGCATATATCCCCCGCCTACTCTTCTCCCTTCTCCTCCTCCTCCACTTAGCCCCTTCTCTCGTGGTTTGGTAGAGATATTGTGTGTATGTGTGAGAGAGAGAGTATGGGTGTGAGTGGGGAGTTGGGAGATATGTTTTTTTTTTTGCATAGCATGCGCGTATGCATGGGCTTGATGGAAGGTTGTTGGCCCGAACAGAAAAGGGAATGCATAAAAAAGTTGCTGCTCGCTTGCCAGATGGAGTGGTTTCGGGGTTTCGGGGCGTGTTTTGAGCGCTTGTGATTGTGATGTATAATGGAGCGAGTGGTAATGGTGCAGGGGTTTGTGGTAGTGAGATGTAGGTTTTGTTGATGTTGATGTGGACTTATGTGGTCACGGAGGCTTGTTTCTGAAGATTCTTGTATACTTGAAGGATTACAAGCAGAAAAAATCAGGGAATCGGTACGAGCACACTTTGGTTTCGTAAAACCTAAATCGCCTTGTTACATCCTTATATGTGATGAGAAGCTTAATTGTACGCCATCTGTCAATGTTGCGCAGTTCGCTTTTGGCAAGTCGCAGGATGTTACTCACATGACTGCCACAGGGCTCACCGGCCGATTGGAATTGGAGCTGAAGTCTGTGCGACACTCGCGGGCTCAGCTTTCAGCGGACTGCAAATATGACCTCTGCTTGAGCCAGAGCAATGTGCTTCTCCAAGGAAATCCATGTCCTTTGCGCCTCTACACTGCCTACTGCTATTCGGCTAGCCAGACCGACTCCACCTTGCGCCGCCGCAAAAAGCATTGAACTCGGCGTAGCGATATTAGCTGGACGCCAGAGGTGGAAGACTGAAGGATAATGTATATAGTACGCGTAAGGCGCGAATTATTGATACTCGGACATGCGCATCCTCCCGGCGGCAGATCAGGCACCTTCCAATCAGAGCCTGATACCGCGGGCCAGGAACGGCTCCTGAGCCGTCGCCATGCGCGGCAAATAACCTCGAATATAGCCAAACCTTAATGCATCGCCGGCGCTAGGCTGCGTGCTCTTTGGTTTTTCGCTAGCATTCCCCGAGTACGAAGGCCGCAAGATTGTTGGAAAGGTTCCCTTTCCTGCGCAGGAAACACAGCCCGCTACGCCACAAAGTAACTAATGCACACTCTCGCAGGAGCGACCAGGCATATGGAGTATATATAGCATCTCCTTCAATCCATCATCTCGCTGGCCTCCACGCGTTCTTCAATCCTCAAATGTCATGGCGCACATTCAACGCTCTACGCTGCAGGCTCTCCTTGCCCTGCTCTTTCTTGCGCCAATTGATCTTGCAACGGCCCTTACAAATGCTACGAGCGGCTGCAAGTGCACTCCGGGAGACAGCTGCTGGCCGGCAGCCAGTGACTGGGCTGCATTGAATCAGACAGTAGATGGCAGACTTATTTCCAACTTACCGCTTGCGCACGTGTGCCACGACCCCTACTACGACGAAGCCGCCTGTGAGAGCTTGCAAGAGGAATGGGTATGGCCTGTCGTGCAGTAAGTTCGAACCACGATACCCAATGCCGCACTGGCGCATGCAAGTCTGACCTCTTTCGAGCCAAGACTCACCAACATCGATGATGGAGCCTTGGTTCCAGAGCTGCAACCCTTTCACTCCGCGTGAGCAGCCGTGCGAGCTTGGAAGTGACGCGGTATATTCCATCAACGTGACTTCCGCGGATGATATCGTCGCGGGAGTCAAATTCGCCCAGCAGCACAATATCCGCCTTGTAGTGCGCAGCACGGGACATGAGTATGTGGTTACATTAGCTCCTTTACACTCGCCATCCTTGCAGGATCAGGCACTGATAAACACACGCAGCTTCCTCGGCAAGAGCACCGGCAGTGGCTCCCTCGGCCTCTGGACCCACAACCTCAACGACATCTCCATCATCGCCGCCTATAACAGCTCCCGCTACAGCGGCCCGGCCATTAAGCTCAGCGCGGGCGTCCGCGGCACGGACGCCCTCTCCGCCGCGCTGACCCAAAACCTCACCGTGCTCGTCGGCAACTGCCCGACCGTCGGCCTCGTCGGCGGCTACACCCAAGGCGGTGGCCACAGCAGTCTCAGCACCGTGCACGGCATGGGCGCCGACCAGGTCTTGGAGTGGGACGTCGTCACCGCCGGCGGGGAGCGCGTGGTGGCCACGCCCACGCTCAACGCCGACCTGTACTGGGCCCTCAGCGGCGGCGGGCCCGGCACCTACGGCGTTGCCGTGTCGGTGACGGTGCGCGCGCATGCGGACGGCGTCGTGGGCGGCGCGGGACTGCAGTTTGCACAGTCGGCCTCCGTCGACAACGACACCTTCTGGAAGGGCGTCCAGGCGTGGCATGCCGCCATACCGGCCATCGTGGACGCCGGCGGCAGCGCGGGGTACCTCGTCACACAGGGCACCTTCACCCTCCTACCGCTGACCTACGTCGGCGCGTCCGAGGCCCAAGTGCGCGCTGTGCTGGCGCCCTTCACCTCCGCGCTGCAGAACCTGAGCATCCCGTTCAGCCTCAGCGTCTCGTCCCTGTCCACCTTCTACGAGCACTACTCGACGTATATGGGCCCCATCCCGCGCGGCGAACAGGCCGTGAACGTCCTGATGGGCGGCCGCCTCATCCCGCGCACCGTCCTCGAGCAGGACGACGGCGAGGGCCTCACCGCCGTCTTCCGCGAGCTGTCGGAGCAGCAAGCCCCGACCGTCCAGCTGGCCGGCGTCGCGCTCTCGACGAATGCCAGCAACGCTGTTGCGCCCAACGCATTGCTGCCGCAGTGGCGCAGCAGCATCGTCTCCGTGCTGTCAGCCATGCCGTGGGACTTCGAGGCCAACCGCACGACCAACCTGGAGAGCAAGCGGCTGCTCAACGAGGTCGTCGTGCCGGCGTTGACGGAGCTGACGCCGGGCGCCGGGACGTATCTGAACGAGGCCAGCTTTGCGCTCGAGACGTGGAAGGAGGATTTTTACGGCGTGAACTACGACCGGTTGCGGGAGATTAAGAGCGCTTGGGATCCGAATGATCTGTTTTACGGGCCGACAATGGTGGGCAGCGACGCTTGGGTCGAGCGGGACGGGAGGCTTTGCAGACCGTGAGGCTTCCTGGTCCGCATTCTGCCACCATCGCCCTTAGTTGTTGGAGATATTATGGAGACTGGGTGGCGGTCGCCAGCAAAGCCAAGAGATGCACAATCGGACGCTTTTCTAGAAGGCGCCCGATCACTGATGCATATGTATGTATAATGTAATAAGTATCCTACTAAGTACGTAGTGCCGGCCTTTTCTTCATATGCACCGTTTGGTCACTGAATTACAGTCTGTCGTCGACATAAGAAACATGAACGAGGAGCTATGGCATGTGAGCTTTGGGTACGTGCAACGGTCGGTGGTTTCTAGAAATTTAAAGGTAAATCATCACGGGCTTTTCCATTGGGTGGCATTCTTTACGACGGGCAATTTCAGCTCTGCAAGCCGGAAACCTGTGGGACTAAATAAAGCATTAAACCGTCAAGGCAACCCGCCTGCTCAACGTCGACGTGCGCTGGATAAGCTTCAACGATGCTGAGTCACGGACAGACCCGCCGAGAATACGAGCATTTGCCGGGGACACGAGGTTATGACTTCATTTGTGGCCTTGTTCGGGAGGGGCGTCTGCCACACCGCCGACCCGGCCTGTCGATCCTCCTTATTTCCTGACTTTGTCTCAATCTCAAACCTCGTATTGAGGGTGCCGCACAGCCCTACAGCTGTTGGACAGCAACGATGCGGGATCAATCGATAAGGAGACAAGCAATATAAAAACCGCAGCCTCAACTGCACCTTGAAATCAAGCTTACCAGTCACGATCACGATCAACGACCCAGTCTCTCGTTCAAAATGCAGTTCATCACCACTCTCGCTCTCGCCGGCGCCGCCGCCGCGGTCGCCCTGCCTCCCGTCAACGTCACCGAGGGCGCCACCATCTACGGCTTCTACGCCCGCAAACTCGACGGCAAGAACATCGAGTAAGACAGCCACTCCATCTCCCCAGGAGAGGAGCCCGCACAGGCACTGACCCACGTCAAACAGCTCCGTCAGCTTCAACCTGACGGCCGACGCCGCGCCCGGCATCATCTGCCAGACCAACTCTCCCGGCCTGACCGGCTTCTGCGGCGGCACCACCGACTACAGCTTCGCGGTCCAGGTCAACGGCTCCGCCACCTACCCCGTCGTCATCGTCCACAACCTGGGCGGCGGCTACAGCGTGTGGGGCATGGCCGGCGTTCCCACCTACTGCCACGCTGCCGGCTCCAACGCCAACGACACCATCTGCGGCCAGGTCAATGGCGAGAGCACCCTCAACCTGACCTGGACTGGCAACCTTTTGTAGATGCATACTACATGTTGGTGATGGGACGAGGGGGGAATGATTGAGAGAGCGGGATGAGAAAGGAAGAATAATATGTTTAATGTTAAATGTAATCATTGGATTCTGTAATTGCCTGGGGAATGTCTGCGCGAGCACGTATCGGTCTGTTTTGCTGGTCGTGTGCGATTGAGTCGTGAATTGGAAGCATGAAAGGACTGAAAGCAGAATATAAAGACGAAAAGACAAGTTGCGGCGTATGCCTACGTTCTCCCAGAGAATCACAGTTGCAATGTCGGTCCGCAAGGTGGTGCAACATCCGGGCTGCGGGAGCTCATCCGCACGGAGCCAAAGCGGTCATCCGAAAGTCAAAGGGCGATGCAGACGAAAGCTTCAGCTCTGGATGCCGCAGCTGTTGCGAGGCCAATGACCGCCTTCCGTGATTGGCTAGCGCGGGGCACGTATGACGCCGAAGACCCGTGAATTTTCTGAGACTCAGCGGCGCGCATCGCAGATCCGCTATATACACGCCAATTCTTCGAACCCCCGCGCATACGTTCCCCGAGACATAGCGCTGGATACTTCGCACCGGAGACCGCGCCGAAACACCAAAGGTCCCGCAGACATGGCGTCCATTTCGCCACAGGACGCACCCCCGGCGGCCGCCCACGAGCCCACGCACGACTACATCCCAAACCACGGCTACGAGCCCGACTCCGACGGCGGCGTTGCGCTGGTCTCGGCGCAACCATCGCAGCCCGCAGAAGGCAGTGCCAATGACCTCTCCGACGGCAGCGACTTCGACGACATCTTCGCCGACGCCTCGGACGAGGAAGCCGACGACGACTTCGCCGCCGACGCCCTCAGCGCCGCCAACCCCAACGACTTCACCAAATCCTACAACCGCCAGCGCAAGCTGAACGACCCCAGCATCCCCGCCGCCCACCGGCCTAAGACCAACCCGCAGAAGCCGTCGGCCAACACCAAGGCCTCGATCGACGACCAGATCCGCTCGCTGAGCGTGCACGCGAGCAGGATCAAGCTCGATGACACCAGGTTCGGAGGCGGCAAGGGCAGCGGCGGCGGTGGCGGCGGCAGCGGCGGCGGCGACAAGGACAAAGCAGACCGCGCAACGTCGGAGCAGGTGCTGGACCCGCGGACGCGCATGCTGCTGCTGCAGATGATCAACCGGGGCATCGTGAGCGAGATCCACGGCTGCGTGTCGACGGGCAAGGAAGCCAACGTCTACCACGCCCTGACGCTCCCGGGCGACGACGCGCCCGAGGGCACACCCCCCCTCCACCGCGCCATCAAGGTCTACAAGACCAGCATCCTCGTCTTCAAGGACCGCGACAAGTACGTCACCGGCGAGTACCGCTTCCGCTCCGGCTACAGCAAGAGCAACAACCGCGCCATGGTCAAAGTCTGGGCCGAAAAGGAAATGCGCAACCTCAAGCGCCTCCACGCCGCCGGCATCCCGTGCCCACAACCCCTCCACCTCCGCCTCCACGTCCTCGTCATGGGCTTCATCGGCGACCGCAAAGGCTGGCCCGCCCCCCGCCTCCGCGACGTATCCCCAACCTTCGGCCTCACCGACGCCGACGAGGTCGAGCGCCGCTGGCGCGCCCTCTACCTCGAGCTCCTCGCCTACATGCGCCTCATGTACCAAGTCTGCCGCCTCGTCCACGCCGACCTGAGCGAATACAACCTCCTCTACCACGCCCACCACCTCTGCGTCATCGACGTCTCCCAATCCGTCGAGCACGACCACCCCCGCGCCCTCGAGTTCCTCCGCATGGACATCAAGAACGTCGCCGACTTCTTCCGCGGCGCCCGCGGCGTCGACGTCCTCCCCGACCGCGCCGTCTTCGCCTTCATCACCGATCCCGACGCCTCCCGTAACACCGACGTCGAAGCCCTGCAGGAGGACTTGGAGGCGCTGTATCGGAAGCGTGCGGAGGGGGGCGACGGCGAGGGCGATGGCGACGGCGCGATCAGGGATGATGAGGTCGATAATGCGGTTTGGAGGATGCAGTATATTCCCCAGACGCTGGAGCAGGTGTACGACGTCGAGCGTGATGCTGAGCTCGTGGGGCGCGGCGAGGGCGATAAGTTGGTGTATCAGAACCTGTTGGCGGGGAGGAAAGGGCCCGGGGAGGAGGGCGAGCAAGAAGAGGAGGGGGAGGAATCCGAGGACGAGAGGAGCGAAGGGGATGACGAGTCCGATGGCGGTGAGGAAGGCGGGGAGTGGAAGGATAAGTCTTCTTCCCGACCGCGCGGGAAGCGGTTCGAGGATAAGGAGGAGAAGAAGGCGCATAAGCTCGCGGTCAAGGAGGAGAAGCGCGAGAAGCGGAAGACGAAAATGCCAAAGCATGTTAAGAAGAGCTTGGTCAAGGGGAGCGGGAGGGGGGCTAGGAAGTGAGAAAGAAGAAGCTTGTTTCCACATTCCTACTCTTCGTTCGTTCTATGAGCTTTCCGCGGATGAGGGTATCGTTGATCGGTCGATGTTTTTATGGGGGAAAAAAGCGGATGGGAGGGCTGCATGGATGGATGGATGGATGGATGAGGCAAAAATGGCGTTTTTGGGAGTTTGGAAGCATCATGCATGCATGAATGAGGAGGCATGTGGCATCTCGCATCGTCAGCAATCTTAGAGACAGAATGTAGAGAGAGTGTGGAGCCCGGTCGAATGCAGTGCGTTAGACATTTCGGCCTATCCTAGTTCCTTTCACTTGAACAATGCAGCCGTCGAAGCGCCATTTCGCATCCGTCTAGTTGCTTTCCCGATGCTGATGTTTCATGAGTTGTTGCCTTGAGAATGTTGGGGCCAAGAACCATGCATGATTCCGTGTCGTAACTCTCCCGTACGCCGTGCTCTGACAAACGCCCATGTCCTGCCCTGTCCTCCAGAAGAACTCCAAACCCACCCGTTCGTAACCACATGCTCGTGACCCAACGCCTGTTCTGGGTTTCGATATTACCGCTCCATCACGATCTCCTCTCCTCCATGCGCCGAAGCGCCCCGTCGACCACGTGATCCGGGAGCTCTGGGATGCTGATATCGCGCAGTCTCCTTTCGAGGTCTTCGATGCCATCGTCTCTCCTGTCGCGTTGGTCCGTGACGTCCGCCGCAGAGGGTGGCAAGTCGCGGTTGGCCGACACGACGATCTCGTAGCGAGGAGGCGGGTCAACGAGACCGGGCCAGATGTCCGAGGGTAGATGGTCGCCCTGGGTTGCATGGAAAGTGTTCCGTGCCGCACGATCGTCTGGTTGAGTGAGTACGTGTTTGTTCAGAGCATGAAGTGCTGAGAAGAACCTACCGTCGTACAGTCGATCGATCTTCCTCAATGCCTCCCGTGCAATTACCTCCATCTTGATTCTCACCTGTCTTCTCCTGCCAACTTCTACAAGCAGTCCATCGTATGCATCCAAGAATCCATCGTAGAACTCTCGCAGGCCTTCAAGGGCAAGGACACCCTCCTCGATCCTGGTCTTCTCGTCACTCCAACGAGCTTGGAAGGTGCGGCACGCCACCAGATGGTCCGGAACTTCCTTGCCCACCTCGACCATGATTTTGAAAGCGTGGAGAAGCGCCGAGTACGATGTCTGAAGACCCTCGATATGGGCAGCCATTTCAGCAGCAATTCCTTCCATGTCCGAAACACGATCCCGAATCTCGGCCACAACGTCATCCACCTCCGCAGCGTCATTGGCGAGCACAGCCAACATGTCTGCGCGTTCCGCATCGGTCATGGGCGGCGGAGGTGGGGCGTCGGGCCGTAGGCTCGCAACATCGAGGTCAAGCTGGTCAAGATTGACTTGCAAGTTTGGGTCGAGGTGGTGGGGCAGGTCATCGGCGCTGGGCAGGGGAGACTCGTCTGAGGCTGCGCGGGTGGCAGCCTCATTACCGCCTTCGGTGTGCTTGAGCGCGGTGACGCAGAGGTCGTAGTGTCGAACGAGAGACTGAAGGAGCGACGCAGTCTCGGTGGCGTGAGCTTCGAGTTCGCGGAAGGAGGATGGTAGCGGTGAGCGAGAGGGGCCTGCGGGTGCGGGGCAGGAGGCCAAGGCGTCCTCGAGACGGGCCAGCGAGGCTTCAAAAGCGTTGATGGCCTCAGCGAGCGCGGAGTCGGCTTCGTTGGTGCGGTCGATGCATGATCGTAGGGAGGCCTCGAGATCGTCGACGCTGGACGAGTCGA
Organism: Neofusicoccum sp. Z40; assembly: GCA_037356075.1. Taxonomy (NCBI): domain Eukaryota; kingdom Fungi; phylum Ascomycota; class Dothideomycetes; order Botryosphaeriales; family Botryosphaeriaceae; genus Neofusicoccum; species Neofusicoccum sp. Z40. Next base: position 591,024 of record JBAWJV010000006.1, read on the forward strand.
TGAAGTCGAACAGGTATTTTTGAGGCGTGCCGGGAGGCTGGAGGGTGCTGTGGATGGGCGTGTCCTTCAGCGTGTGGAGGGTGTTGTGCAGATGGTGGGAAGACTCGTCCAGGTTTGTGAGAAGTGCCTGACGGACGGACTGTTACTATCAGGCAGCCCTGCGGCGCAATGGCGGATTGGGATGTACCTTGAACTCGTCATGGCCCTCGACGCCGACCAGGTCCACGCCGTAGCGCAGGGTGCGCAGCGTCTTGGTCTGCTCGTCGAGGCCGCGTCGGAGAAAGGCGATCTTGCCGGTGAGGAGGGCGTCGACCTCGAGCAGCTGGCGGGCCTGGGTGACGACCTCGTTGGCGCGCCAGACGTGGTGGATGGAGGCGAGGGAGCGCTTGGCGTTGACGAAGTGGGCGACGAGCTGCTCGAGCGAGGGCGGGCCGTTGTCGAGGCTGCCGGTGGACGCAGCGGGAGACTGCGGGGAGGCCATGGCGGCAGCAGCGCGGCGCGGGCGTTATGATGTCATGGGCGAGCGGAGGCAGGGCATGGGCGGTGGACGCGGGTGCTGGCGCGCAGCACGGCGGGGCGGCGGCGGCGGAGGGGAGCGGCGCGGCGGGTTGGTGATGGCGGCTTGCGGCGTTGAGCAGCGCAGCGTGGGACGGGCCTGGGACCCTGGCAGCGTGACGCCGTCCGGGGAACGGCGCGCTAGCCGGATCGGCGAGGGCTGATGTGCGCACGGGAGAGCCGCGACGCCGGCGACGCGACGGACGGCGGCCGATGTCGCGCCGGCCGAGACCGCGCGATCAAGTCATCGCACGTGACGTACACCATCGCGACGGCGATTGCGTGCTTGAGCCGCTCAGGCCTCGCGACCTCCGGCACGCCACCGTCCAGCACGCCTCGCCCCTCGCCCGTCCGCAATAAAGCCTGCGCCCGCCTGGCGCTGTCGTGACACGTCCCAGCCAGCACACAATCGCCCGCTGTGCTGGCCGCCTGCGCTCCGCCTGCGCCCGCCGCCCGCTTCCCCGTCGCTCAGCTTCCGCCGCTCGCACGCAATCGCGTCCGCCAATCTCGACACCGCATGCGCATGGCCTGAACCACGTCGCAAACTCTAATAGCCCCCTTGCGCCGCCGCTCCCCGACTGCGCGCCGCCCCAGCACCCAACAATGGCGTCGAGCTCGCAACCGCACGCGCCATCGTCGCCGCTCTTCCACGACCCGCACGCTCCACCGCCCAGGAGGCTTTCGCTGCGGCACCCGCCCCAAAAGGACCTGCCAGACCCTTCGCACGACCAGCCGCAGCCCTGGGCCCACGATCACTACGACCGCCCGCGCAGCCGCCACCACTTGGGCAGCGACCAGGCCGACAGGGAGGCCGAGGGCAAGGACCACTCCATCTCCATCTCCTCCACCAGCAAGCAGGCCGCCAAAACCGTCCAGCCCTTCCTGGCCCAGCACATCCCCAGCCAGTACAACCCGTTTGGCAGCCAGCCGCAGCCGCCGGCCATGAACAAGTCCAACACCAAGTACTGCTACCGACACCGCCCGGATGTAAAGTGCAGAAGACAGGCCAACGAGCCTTCCATGGAGCAGCTGCAGAAGGTATGCTCCGCCTCCAACGCGCCTAGCTTGCTCAGCTGACATGTTTCCCAGGAACTCGGGTCCCTCTCGCAATCAGACCAGCAAGGCATCGCACATGTCTGGTCTCTCTTCTCCGCCGCCCCCGCAAAGCACCGCAACCTCATGCTCCAGGGCATCCTTGCCCAGTGCTGTTTCCCTCAACTCTCCTATGTCTCCGCCGCCGTCCGTGATCTGATCAAGATCGATTTCCTCGCCGCCTTGCCGCCAGAGCTGGGCTTCAAGATCCTCTGCTATCTCGACACCACCTCGTTGTGCAAAGCCGCCCAAGTCAGCCGAAGATGGAGGCAGCTCGCCGACGACGATGTCGTGTGGCACAAGATGTGCGAACAGCACATCGACCGGAAGTGCACCAAGTGCGGCTGGGGCCTGCCTCTTTTGGAAGCCAAGAGGTTGAGGACCGAGAAGAGGCAGATGCAGCTGAGAGCAACCGGGCGAGGATTGAATGAGCTTGCCCCTGCAAGTGACTCGTACTCAAGCGGGGTCTCCAGTCATGAATCAAGCCCCGGGCCGAGCAACCTCAAACGCCGCATCTCCGAGCAGGATGTCTCCGACGGCGCTGCAAAACGGCCCTGCACGCAGGGCCCCGGTTCCAGTGCCCGGGATGCCTCGTTTCAACCGCGCACCAAGCGGCCGTGGAAGGATGTCTACAAAGACCGGTTCAAGGTCGGCACAAACTGGAAGTACGGCCGCTGCAGCACCAAGATCCTGCGTGGCCACACAAACGGCATCATGTGCCTGCAGTTCGACGACAACATTCTCGCGACTGGATCGTACGATGCTACCATCAAGATTTGGGACGTCAACACCGGCGAGGAAATTCGCACGCTTACCGGCCACACTGCGGGCATACGTTGCCTGCAGTTTGAAGACAACCGCCTCTTCAGTGGTGGCCTTGACCGCACTATCCGGCTGTGGAACTGGAAAACCGGCGAACTCCTCCGAACATTCCCCGGCCACAGTGGGGGGATCGTTTCGCTCCACTTCGCCAATAACATCCTCGCAACCGGGTCCATGGACCATACTATTCGGGTATGGAACTTCCCCGATAAGTCTACGTTCAACCTCAAGGGCCACACGGACTGGGTCAATGCTGTCAAAATCGATGGGGCATCACGTACCGTCTTCTCCGCATCGGACGACTGCACTGTCCGCCTGTGGGATCTTGACACGAAGCGTTGCCTCAAGATCTACCATGGCCATGTCGGGCAGGTTCAGCAAGTGCTCCCCATGGCCCCTGAGTTTGAGCTCGATGACGATGAGCCCGACCAACACTCAGATCACGACCATGAGCCAGAGACCCCTGAGCCCGATTCAGATGGCAACATGCTGCGATATTTCAATGGCCCAATCACACCTCCGCATTCCTCCCCGGATGAGGCCCGGCCGTTCTACCCGGAGCAGCCGCAGCGCCCGCAACCACCACGCTACATGCTGACCGGCGCGCTCGACGGTACCATCCGGCTCTGGAGTGTCGCAACGGGCCGCTGTCTTCGCACTTTCTTCGGCCACGTCGAAGGCGTCTGGGCCGTTGCTGCCGACACGCTGCGCCTCGCCTCCGGCGCGGAAGACCGCATGGTGAAAGTGTGGGACCCGCGGACAGGCCGTTGCGAACGAACCTTCACCGGCCACGCCGGCCCTGTCACGTGCATCGGCTTGAGCGACTCTAAGCTGGTGTCTGCCGGCGAGGACTGCGAGGTCCGCATCATGAGCTTTGGCTGCGGCGGACCGCACGGCGTGACCACCATCGGTCCGGCGAGCGAGAGGAGAGAAAGCGCGGGGAGTAGTGCGAGCAGGGCTGGTGCTGGTGGGAACGACGGTAGCCAACCACCAGCTCCAGCCCAGACGGCAGAGGCGTGAGACTCATGAGCTGTCGCTTAGGACTTGAGTCTCCCTTCGTCTTTCTTGTATCTATTTCGGCTTCGGTCGTGTCTCATTGTACTGAATCGTGTGTTCTTCAGCGAGGCGCTCTGTTTGTGGGATCGGCGAAAACTTGCTCAAGGAGTTTTCTTTTCCTTCTTCCTTTTTTATCTTTTGGGATGGGGAGTGGGGTTGTCGCTTTCAACAGTATCAACAAACAAGGCTTATTATCAATACCCGGTGGGATCAGGGAGGGAGAGCGGTTTTGAGTCTCGTAAGCTATATACCATTGTTATGAATAGTATCGCTATTGTCATTGAGTATACTTTCAGCATGTGGATTGCGTTTGTATGATTGTTCAGATGTGTAGATAAACGCACCAGCTCAAGAGGGAGAGTGACCGTGGTAATTCAGAAGTTGAACATTAATTCAAGAGGATGCTTGGTGTTCTTCTGCTTCAATATTCGGGAGATTTTGAGGCCGACATACGGATACTCAACGGAGTCGGGAGAGGGTGTATTACTATAAATTCTCAGTGAGGCCTGCGGAAGGAACCGAAGGCCAAAAGAATAATAAAACTTTAGAAAGGGCCGCTTAAAAAGATAGTCATCTCTTCGTTAGAATTGAAGTAAGATTTCTGAATTTTAATTGGCGATTTTATATCGAAGCACTTGAACAAATAGGTTGGTTGGACAAATGCTTAATATTCGTGTCAAAAGATTCGCAATTATTCACCAGGAAGTAACAAGAACGTAACCAAAATATTCATCTAGACAGGGATGTAGTCTCTGTTTAATCTGCTCCCATTGCCATCCTAACATCAAGACAAGCACCCCCTCACAACTTCGCCTTCCACCCCCAAACCCCCCCCTCCCCCAACCACCCCCAAATCATCTCCGCCCCCTTCACCGCATTACTAACCACCAACCCCCTCCTCGGATCCCTATCCGGTCCCGGATCCCCAAAAACCCCCACAACCCTCGTATTCCCCCTCCCCACCTCCAACACCGTCCCTCCCCCCAACCCCCCCTCCTCCTCCTCCACACACCTTACCATCGCCTCCGCCACCTCCTCCGCCGTCGCCCACCCGTCCCGCCCCTCGTCCACGTACACCAGCTTCTCCGGATGCTCCGTCCACAGCGGTGTGCGGATCACGCCTGGCGCCACCGCGTTGACGCGGATACCGGTCGTCGGTTCGAGGGCGGCGAGACTGCGGACGAAGCCTGTGATGGCGAATTTGGAGGCGCCGTAGAGGGGGGCGTTGAAGTTGGGGACTTGGCCGGCGACGGAGGAGATGTGGATGATGCGTTTGGGGTTGGTGAGGGGGGAGGCGGGGGCGCGTTTGGTGGTGGGGTTGGGGGGTGGGTGTAGCCAGAGTGAGATGGCCATCTGTGTGGCGCGGATGGGGTGCGTGACGTTGATGTCGAGGAGCTTGTAGTGGTTGGAGTCGAGGGCGTCGCGGCTTTCGGGCGAGCCGGGCGGGTGCCAGAAGTTGGACCAGTGCGGTTCGTAGACGCCGGCGCCGGGGCAGAGGATGTCGAAGTCGCCGAAGGTGGAGAGGGTTGTCGTGAACATGTTTTGGAGCGCTGTCCAGGAGGTTACGTCGGTGTGGATGAAGAGGGCGCGCGGGGTGGAGGTCGGGGAGCTGTGCTTGTCGACGAGGGCGCGGGCTTCGGGCCGGAGCGCGATGTCGGAGAAGACGACATTGCAGTTGCGGGAGAGGAGGAGGGAGGCGAAGGCGAGGTTGATGCCTGTGCGAGGAGAGGTGGTGTTAGTTCTTGATGGTTGTTGCTATGGCGGCGGTGTGGGGACGCACCGGAGCCGGCGCCAGTGACGATGGCGGTCTTGCCGGAGACAGAAAAGGGGATGGGAGCTGAGGATGGAGGCGCTGCCATTGTGTCAGTCTCGAGAAAGACTCCGCGGCGTCTGTGGGCTGAGAGCAATACAGAGAAAAGCGTGCGGGTGTTGAAGTATCGGAAAGCCGTGGTTCGGGGTTTTATAGTCTGTCAACACGATGCGTCAACATGTTCGTGCCGGTCCCGGCGTTGCTCGAGGAAGCTCGCAGCTGTTCACAGGAGGTGGGGAGTGGGGTTGGACCACTTGCGGGGAGACGCCCAAAGCTCCCACCTCCCCAGCACTGTCGGCAAACCTACCGCTCCGCTTCTGGCAAATTCAAGCGCCGTTGAGGCGTCCGTTCTCGGATAAGCTTCCATCGACTCGGTGCAATTGTAAGCGCCGCCCAGCCACTTCACGCTCGCCGCCGCTTCTAGACTCTCGAGCATCGTGACCTTTCTGCCCCGGGAAGGCGACGCGACCCATCGATGGCTTGATTATTCATGCACCTTCTCACGTCTGCCAAGATGAACTCCAACGAATGATCTATTGCCCTGATCAGTTCTATCTGCAAGGCTAATAATGCTACCTGTTTTATGCCAATACCACACGCTACACACAATCCGCCCAGCCATTATACGGATCTTCTCCTTTTGTCCGTGGATCCAAGATGCTGCGCCGTCGCGCTTTTGTCCGCCACTACTCCCTGAATGCTGGCTTTTGCGAATGGATGCCAAACGCCTTCCATGCAAAAAGGGTATCTCTGCAATTACGCCAGTCGATGCCGAATTACTTCAAGAGTCTTCATGAGCGTCATGCTCATCCAGACGTTCTTTTTTTTCCTTTTCTTTTTTTTCTTTGAGGAAGGTTGCTGAGAGCATTGGCCGTGAGAGGAAAACAAGGGAAGAGAGCTGATGGGGGAGACGGGAGAAAGAGATCCGAGCCTTAGCAGTATCACAGCAGATCTGGGTATCGAAATCTCGGAATATGCAAGACCAGACCTAACGGTCAGATGCTCAAGTCAGCAGGAGCGTGACTCGAGGCTCCTACATCCAGCCCAATGGGGCTCAGAGGTTGAGTACTCTGCTGGGATCCTTGAGGAAGTCGCGACGGTAGTTCGTAATCGCAGCGGCCACAGACTCGGCGTTCCTGACGTTCTGTTCACGCAGGCCCTTCAGCACTTGCTTGAGGCCCGCTCGCCACTGTTCCTGCTCCTCAGGAGTGCGTCCGGGATTCACAATCCCTAATTGCACGAGAATCTTGTCCTCTGCAGGATTAACGAATCCTGCGTCAGCCTGGGGGCTTTTGGGGAGGTAATGGGGAAGGATGGGGGAAGTGTCAATTGGCCTCATAACGCACCACTAATGCCCATGGCGCGGAAGTGCTGTCCATCACAAGCACTGTCGTTGCATATACCTCCGGCTGTCTCATACGGACAGACCGGCTTCATGGGATCGATTTCGTGGCTGTACGTAAGTGACCTGTACCCCCCTGAGACGCTGTGTGAGTATTGTGGGTGGTAGCGATATGCTTTGAATGCCTTGAGTGGACTTTCGTAGGGCGTGTAGTGAGGCTGGTTCTTGTTGTCGTTGGGTATCGCGGCCTAGATACGAATCAGTGACGGAACTCGCTAAACAGGTAGACATACACTTTGACTAGACTTGTCCCCATCCGAGTCTCGAGCCTGAAGCTCGGGCGCTAGATCGTCAGCTACAATGGTAATCTGAGGAGTTTGAGCCGGTGTGTCAGACGCGGAGTTGGTGAATGTGGATTCAGGATCCACGACTTGACTGCCCGCAGCAGATTGAGGAGCACTCAGTCCAGGGATGCCTTCTGTTGATGCTGTTTGAGGCGTGGGATATTCGCTGGCTGGTGCCGAAGCTGAGGGCTGGGACGGATCAGGAAGCACGTCCGAGGGATTGTAGTCATCCTCACCCTCATCCATGGCTGAAGACGCATCGCCAGATTCCGACTTTGCGGCTGTCATGTTTGTAGAGACGGGCTGAGCCGGTCCCGAAGCCCCATGGTCTGGTTCCGACAGTTCCATTGGCACAGCTTGCACACCAGCTGGTTCCGCCTCGAGAAGCTCTTGCTCGTTAGAATCTTGATTGTTGAACATGTGCGCCTCGAGCTCTTGTCGTACTGGATCTGACTCGACAGCATCAGGTGGAATAGGGTTTGAATCGGCCGATTGCGAATCATTGGGTTCCGGCGGTGCGTAGTCGTCCTCGTCATCATAATCCTCGCTAGATCCTTGGGTTTTCTGTGCCCCATCTGAAGGAGTGCTTCCGAAATCCAAGGTGCTTTTCTCGGGAACGCTCTTAGGAGCCTCAGGAAGCGGCTCAGGCGAATAGAAATCCTCTGTATCATCGTCCTGTTCGGAGGTTTCTGTGGGATATGTCGGCTTTGATTGAGCGGCCTCTACCTCTACAGGCTGCGGCGGCTGGGCGGTTTCTGCAGGAAGGGGCACCGGCTCCACAGCAGGTGCTGCAGTCTGGATCGGAACAGGCTCGTCCTTCTCGGCCTCACTATCAGACATATCCATTTCAGCCTCGGTAGTATCCGACTCATTGTCGATATCTCCATCAGACATGGACATTTGTTCGCCAGAGCTCTCCGAAGCAGCCTTTTCCTCAGGCTTTGAATCCTCTGACTGCTTGATTGCCTGCGTAGATTCAGCCAGAGGCGTAATTTCCTGGGACGGCGCTAGTGCTTCTTCCGCAGCCGCTCTTGCTGCTTTTATCACTTCTGTTAACACCTTGCAAGGAAACGTAGAGCAGGCGTCAAGTATCTCACCTTCAGCAACGGCGGTAGCTTCAGCCGCCTGTTGTTGCATGATCTCATCTCTCTTGGCCTGAAGCTCTTCATGAGGCATGCCCTCGGTGTCAATTCCGAGACTCTCCAATTCGTTAATGAGGGTTTCCTTCTCCTGCTGGCGACGTCGGTTCTCAGCCTCAAGTTGCTCCATTTCCCTCCGCAGCTGCTCTAATCTGCTCATATTGCTGTTAAGGTCAGCGTCGAAGGCAGAGATTCCCGACTGAATCTCCGCTCGTCTCCGCTTTTTCCACTCAGTGTCGGCAGGCGACTGTGGGGCACTGGCGAAAGACGACGTCGCGGATGCGGCAGCGCCAGATACCGGCCAAGAACGTCGCGGCTGTGAAATCTGCGAGGGCTCCTTATTCAAGACCGCAGCAGTGAACGATGGGCTGGCAACTTGTTGTGGAGTCGAGACTCCGGTCGGGTGTGAAGGAGTTGCTGGCGTCTGAGCACGGCTCGACTGGGCTTTGGCCCGGCGTTGCCGCTCCTTTTCAGCCAATTTCTTCTTCAGAGCAGCGATCTCTTCCTCTTTGCGCCTCAGATCCTCAATCTTCGCAGCTGAGATGGGCGTGTGAGTTGCTGGAGGCGTGGATTGTGCTGATCCTTGCCTGCTGAAATTCGGCCTTGAAGGGAAGTTTGTAAGAGGGGGAAAACTGCGGTTGACCCCCATGCTAGGCTTGGTCTGGGTGATGGGCTGCTGAACAGATTGCTGCACTTCGTCAGCTTCATCCATGTCCATGACGCTGCCTGCTGTCTCATCGTCACTAACTTCGATGATCATTTGCTCGTGATCACTCTCGTATCGACTCTGACCAAATGGACGTTTGAAGGAAGGTGTCCGTGACAGTTGCAGATCTTCGAAATCTGCAGCTACAGGTCGCTTGCGAATCTGATGTGTGGGTGCAACAGATGATTCCTTGAGTGGCCGAGCGGGAGCTTGAGAAGCAGGCGCCGTCATGAACAAACCAGGAATACCTCCGGGCGATGGCGCCGACATTGAGGCGGGTTGAGCGTCCCTCAAGGGCGTCGATTGAGCGGTCGGCAGATTTTGTTGTGCGAGCCGAACCGGGATCTCTGCTTGGGAGCCCGCAGTAGTCGTGCCAGAACTGGATGGTGTTCTGCTAGCACTCAAGGAGGCTGCGCTGGCCTGGGCTTTGAGGCGCGCTTCTTCCTCGGCCTTTTTCTTCGGAAGCTTTAGGGCCTCGATCTTTCTCCTCAGAAGCTCGTTCTGCGCCTCCTTCTTCTGAGCTGCAAGAGTCGCGGGATCTGTGGTCGGAGCAGGCTCCTGCGCAGCATTTTCCGTGCTTACCAATGGTTCGGATGAGGATGGGTCGATTGCACCAGTGGAAGGTTCATCGGCCTGGGATGAAATAGAGACTTGAGTGGATGGAGCTGCTGCAGAAGAGGGGCTTGCTGGGCTTGTGGTCGGTGCCACTGGTTTTCCAGCGGAGCTTGCCTTGTTCTTGGCTGCCATCAAGCGGGCAATGTATGCAGCCCGATCATCCGGAGAAGACGTAGTTTGGTTGGTGGTTCCTTTGTTAGTCCCAGCTACACCTACAACAGGCTTATCTGGAAGGTTCGATGATGGCTGCTGTGCAGAAGTTGTGGCGACAGCGGGAACCGTTGGGGCTGGTGCTGTAGACACCTTGACCTGCAATGCTGCTCCAGAAGCCTCCCCCTTGGGTGTTATCGCCAAGCTCCGCGTGTCTGTCTCGCTGCTGGCTTGCGGTTGATCAAGGGAAAGTCCAAGTGAAGTCCAAACCTCCTTGACCAGCTTTGGATCCAAGCCGCATTTTTGCAAGTCGGCATAGCCGTAGCCACAGCTGTGTAGGACAGAGAGGAAAGTTTCAGCTTGTCGTCGCTTGCTTTCAAACTCGGCTCGGTCGAAGCCAGCAGACTTGTCGGGCGAAACGTGTGCGGCGTGAGAAAATGGCGCATGGCCTCCGAGCTCGGGCTTGGTCTGGTATGCACCTTGTTGCGAGGCATGTGTACGGGTTGTTCCCACTTTCTGAAGCTCCTCTACTTTGCGCTCGCGGTGTGAATAATCTCTTGGCGAGTTGACCGGTGAGCGCCTTTCTCGCTGGCTTTGCCACTTGGGCGGAGATCTCGGGCTGGGGCCGCTGGGCATGCCGTAGCCCTGTCTGTCGTTGCCTGGTGTCACGTTAGAGTCAGAGCGGTTAACCTTATCAGACTGTTCGCCGAGTATCGGATATAGTGCTGATGCACTTGGGGCAGCTGCGTGTTGTCCAGGGCGGTGGAAATCACCTCTTCTGCCGAGCGAGCTGTCATCGCGGCCACGAGTTTGCTGGCTTGACCACGAGCGGCCTGGATCCTCGAGCGAGCCAGGCTCGTCGCTCAGCTCGCCCTCCTCCTTGTCGCCGTTGACGATTTCCATCACTCTGTTGTTCGGAGCAGGAAGAGTCGCAGCTGGCGGCTGTGGTGGTGGTGGCGCAATCCCAGGCAGCACTTGTGGAGGCGGGATGGGAAAAGACGGCGTCGTGGACGGTTGAAAGCCAGCAGAGAACGGGATCGGTGGCGGTGGGGGAGGAGGTGCGAAGCCCGACTGCGGGGTGAATGGAGGAAACGGCAGAGGAGGAGGCGGTGCAGCGCCGTTTTGTACTTGGTGCCAAAGCGCTGCGAACTGCGCAGGATTGAGGCCGAGAGCGTGGAAGTCCACAGGAGGAAGCGACGCGTTGTGCTGGAAGCCGGGCGCGTTGTGCGCCTGCTGCTGCTGCGGCGGCGGGGGCGGCAATGGCAGCGCGTGCTGGTACGCGTTACTAGAGCCCGGCGGCGGCGGCGGTGCACTCTGTGGAGGAAAGCCGGCAGCATAGGGCGCGCCGAAATAGGGCGCTGATGGCGGATAGTTCGCCATGGCGGGGACTCGCGGTCGAGCGGTGCTGGAGGTTAGCAGCAACAAGGGTCACGTATGCAGAATTCTACGAGGTGTGAGGAGACGAGGTGACAGCGATGCATGAGTGCCACAGCCGCATGAACCGCCAAGCCAGCAAGAAGAGGCAGCAGACAGGATGCGGCGAAGCGGGCGCACGCCGACGGCGGCTTGCTCAGGCGCGGCGCAGGCGGGCGGACGAGGGCGGGGCCCAGCAGCCAGCGAGTCTACGGCGGAGACAAGGGCCGCCGCACGATGCGCGACGGGGCGGGCGGAGAGCGTGGAGGATGGCGGGCGGGCGGCGTCGCGACGGGTGCGCTGGCTGGAGTCGAAAACGAGGAGGGTTGAAAGTTCGGCGCACACGCGCCGACCGCCGAAGGCTGGGGCTGGCAGCTGTCACTCACCGCCTGCGCACGCGGCCTAGCGCGGCTGCCAGCGCGCACCCACGCGGTTGCCCCGAGCATCCGCGTAAACACAAGCCGCCGGCTGATCGCCCGCCGCTCCACCCGCGCATCACTCCGCAGACACTGACGCATTCGCCCGCCCACCACCATGCAGCCTTGTACATACCGCTTCTGACCGTGTGCATCATCCTTCTGCTTCTTCGTTGCCCCTGCGAGCACGCCCGCGGCATGCGCATTCGCCTTGATCCCCACCCCCGGTAAACACACACCCTCCGTCGCTCTGCTGCGTCGCCATGAGCGCGCCCGCGCCGAACGGCCCCAGATGGCGCGCCAGCCCTTTCAGCAGGAGCTCTGCTTCGCCCTCGCCGGCGCCTGCGCCCAGCACAGGCAGACCGCAGTCTCTCAACTTCTCGACGCCCTTGGCGCCCTCGAACTCCAAGGCCCACGCCCGTACGAGCTCCACTAATGCCCTGATTCCCGCCCGGAGCGATACCACCCGCGTCCGTTCCAACTCAACCCGCAACAGCATGCTCGCCGGCGGCACGTTTGCTCCCAAGTTCATCAAGTCCGAGGAGATGCAGAATGCGCCGCAGCTGGTGCGGGGCATCGAGGGCGAGAACGACTTCTCTGGCAAGCGCTACGTCTGGCTGCGCGACCCGGAGAAGGCGTTTGTGCGAGGATGGGTGGTCGAGGAGCTGGAGGGAAACAACCTGCTGGTCCACTGTGACGATGGCAATGTAAGTGTTCTCGAGTCACGCCACATATCAAGCCTAACTCCTCTCTCAGCAACAAACAGTGGACGCCGACAGCGTAGACAAGGTCAATCCGGCCAAGTTCGACAAAGCCGACGACATGGCAGAGCTCACACACCTTAATGAAGCGTCGGTCGTGCACAACCTCCACATGAGGTACCAAGCGGACTTAATCTACGTAAGCCACATCGCAAAGCCCGCCCAGTGTTGCTGCTGACCACGAGTAGACATACTCCGGCCTCTTCTTAGTCACCGTCAACCCTTATTGCCCGCTACCCATCTACTCGCGAGACTACATCAACATGTACAAGGGAAGAAGTCGGGAAGACACCAAGCCGCATATCTTCGCAATTGCCGACGAGGCTTTCAGGAATCTCGTGGACGAGGGTGAGAACCAGAGCATCCTCGTCACCGGAGAGTCTGGTGCCGGAAAGACCGAGAACACCAAGAAGGTCATCCAGTATCTCGCAGCCGTTGCGACGAGTGATGCTGCGCGACGGAGATCGGGCGGCCGCCAGATATCAAACCTGTCTGACCAGATTCTCCGAGCCAACCCGATCCTCGAGGCCTTTGGTAATGCACAGACCCTCCGGAACAACAACTCCTCAAGATTCGGCAAGTTCATCAGGATTGAATTCACCCGCGCTGGTCAGATCGCCGGTGCTTACATCGACTGGTATCTCCTGGAGAAGTCCAGAGTTGTTCGGTTAAACTCGAACGAGCGCAATTACCACGTCTTCTATCAGCTGCTTCAGGGTGCAGATCGGCAGATGAAGCAGGACTTCCTCCTGAACGGCCTGGACCTGGAAGATTTTGAGTATACAAAACACGGCAATGACACTATTAGCGGCGTGTCCGATTCGGACGAATGGAACTCTTTGATCGAAGCCTTCGCCGTCATGGGATTCTCCGACAAGGAGCAGCACGCTATCCTCAAGACTATAGCAGCTGTTCTTCATCTCGGCAACATCACCGTGGTCAAAGAAAGCCTCAGAGGCGACCAGGCTGCTTTGAACTCCGATGCTGAGGCTCAGGCGCAGAAAGTGTGCCGCCTCCTCGGCATTCCCGCAGAGCCTTTCATCAAGGCTCTGTTGCACCCAAGAGTCAAAGCAGGCCGGGAATGGGTCGAGAAAGTCCAGACTCCGGAGCAGGTCCGCCTCTCGATCGACGCGCTGGCCAAGGGTATCTACGAGCGCGCTTTTGGTGATTTGGTTGATCGGATCAATCGGCAACTTGATCGCACTGGTGCTGGTTCGGATGACACCCACTTCATTGGTGTGCTCGATATTGCCGGTTTCGAGATCTTCGAGGAGAACAGCTTCGAGCAACTCTGCATCAACTACACGAACGAAAAGTTGCAGCAGTTTTTCAACCATCATATGTTCGTGCTTGAGCAGGAAGAGTATGCAAGGGAACAGATCGAGTGGAAATTCATCGATTTCGGACGTGACCTCCAGCCCACCATCGACCTCATTGAGCTGTCCAATCCCATTGGCATCTTCTCATGTCTTGATGAAGACAGCGTTATGCCAAAGGCTACCGATAAGACGTTTACCGAGAAACTACACCAACTTTGGGAGCGCAAGACCCCCAAGTACCGACGTTCAATGTTCAGACAAGGCTTCATGCTTACCCACTATGCGGCCGAGGTGGAATACTCCACGGAAGGTTGGTTGGAGAAGAACAAGGACCCGCTCAATGACAATGTAACTCGCCTGCTGGCCACATCCACCGAAAAACACATCGCCGGTCTCTTCGTGGATTGCGCCGACGTCGATGATGAGGGCGGTTCAACGCGCAGCCGAGTCAAAAAGGGTCTCTTCCGAACCGTTGCCCAGAGGCACAAGGAGAACCTTTCGAAGCTCATGGGTCAACTGCATTCGACTCACCCCCACTTCGTCCGCTGTATCATTCCCAACCACAAGAAACGACCCAAGCAGTTCAGCGCTCCGCTAGTCCTAGACCAACTGCGCTGTAATGGTGTCCTTGAGGGTATCCGTATCGCACGCACCGGCTTCCCTAACAGGTTGCCCTTCGCTGAGTTCCGCCAACGGTACGAGATTCTTTGTAACGACATCCCAAAGGGCTACCTAGAGGGCAAGGTTGTGGCAAATATGATCCTGGAGAGGTTGAACTTGGATCAATCCTTCTACCGTGTCGGTCTCACCAAAGTCTTCTTCAGGGCAGGCGTCTTGGCCGAGCTTGAAGAGCAACGCGATGCGGTCATCAGCAAGATCATGGCCCGCTTCCAATCTGTTGCCCGGGGTTACGTGCAGAGGCGCATCGCGCACAAGCGTCTGTATAGGGCCGAGGCTACCCGTGTAATCCAGCGCAATTTCCAGGTCTACCTCGATCTGCAGGCCAACCCCTGGTGGCAGCTCTTCGTCCGCATGCGGCCTCTACTTGGTGCCACACGGCAAGCCCAGGAAGTCAAGAAGCGGGACGAGATGATCCAGAAACTCGAGGAGCAACGACAAGCCGAGACAGCCGAACGGCAACGGATCGAGGAAGAACGGCGTCGTGCAGAGGGCGAAATTCAACGCATCCAAGAGACGCTGGAGAGCGAGCGCGCGCTGGCTCTTGACAAGGAAGAAATATTCAAGCGTCTTCAGGCGCGCGAAGCCGAGCTTGTCGAGAAGCTTGCTGAGGCTGAGGCTGACTCTGAGAATCTCGAGGAGCAGCTGAGCCAGTTGATGATTGCCAAAAAGAAGACTGAAGAGCAAGCTGATGAGTGGCGCAAGGAACTCGAACAAGCTGGGGAGTTCATCAGTGATCTCGAGGCTGAGAAGCAGGAACTCGTCAATCAGATCACGCAGCTCGAGCTGCAAGTCTCTGACCTCGAGAATGCTCGCAATCAGCGGACCGAAGCGGAGGAGACCCTCCAGAAAGAAATCAACATGCTCAACAGTCATCTGTCGCTGAAGGAAGGGAGAGTGCAGGAGCTCGAGGCGAAGATGCTCAAGAATGACCAGGAACTTGACATCAAACTCGCCAACGCCACGAAAGACCTCAATTCTGCCAAGAAGCAGGTCAAGGACCTCATCGACGAGAACCGTGAGATCAGGAAGCAGATGTCCGACCTGTCGAACAGTGCTACCAGCTACGAGGATCTTGTCAGGCGTAAGGACAGCGAGCTCGCCATTCTCAAGTCGGAGAACAGACAGTACGAGTCGGACCGCCAAAAGATTGAAGCTGAGAAGAAGACCCTTAACTCCCGCCATGACACGATCCAAAGCCAGCTGCGCGAAGTCAAGGCTGAAATGGAAGCGATGCAGTCCGCAAAAGCTCAATTGGAGCGTGAAGCTGTCGATGCTAAGGCTCTTCTGGATGCCAAACTGTCTGAAGATGCCGAGGCAGTCGAGGATCGCAGAATTCTCGAGAAGCAATTGGAGGATCTCAAGGCTGAACTGTTCCAGCTTCAAACTGAGCTTAGCCGGGAAAGACAGTCTAGAGACGATGTGGAGATGCTTGGCGAGCACAAGTACAACGAACTCAAGCGCGAATTTGATGCTCTAAAGGAGGCCAAGGTCACTATCGAGAAGGAAATGTATGTCCAACAGGATATCCTCCGCCGCGCAAGCGAGGCTCGTTCGACAGCCGAGAAGGAACGGAAAGATTACCAAGACGAACTCCGAAAGATTCGCCAGTCGTTCTTGGAACTCCAGGAAGCTAAACTTCAGTCCGAAGCTAGCGCGGAACACAAGGTGGTCAAAATGGCGAACGAGCGCCAGGCTGTTCTGCGCCAGCAACTTGATACCAAGGAAAAGCAGATCGAAGAGCTGGAGTCTGAGAAGGGTCGCCTGACCAATGAGGTGTCAGGTCTAACCCAGATGATCGCAGAGTCAGACACCTACCGGGCGTACAACGATCAGCACAAGGAGCGCCTTGAGCGGGAGCTTGTGACCATTAAGGGACGCCTGGCTGCTTCGGAAAATGACAACCGCGCTCTTCTCAACAAGATCCAACAGAAGAATCTCGACATTGCCAGGTCGAACTCAAGGGCGGGTGACAGCCAGCGCGTGAGGATTCAGCAGCTGACAAACGAGAAGACCAAGTTGGAGGAGGAGAACAAGAAGCTCCACCGCCAGGTCGAGGATGCCCAGCTGACCATTACCTCTCTGGAGAAGCAGAAAGAGAAACTCTCCCTCGGCTTGGAGGACCTCAATCACGAGGTAACTCGCGAGCAGATGACCAGCCGGAACGCCGAGAAAGCTGCCTCTACTGCTAACCTTCAGTTGGCGGACGCAAACCGCAAGCTTGAGACCGAAAGGCAATTGAAGACTCAAGCTCAGGCCAACAACCGTACAATTCAATCCGCACTGGACAGTGCCAATGATGAACTCGCCGAGTGTCGCAACCAGCTGGTCCTTCTCCGCAAAATCTTCGAGCCTGATGCGTCCGAGGAGGAGCCTGCCACTTACGATTCAGCTAAGACCGACATCAACAAGGCGGTTGATCTCGCGAAGAGACTTGAGGCTGCTCAGCTTGCTCTGCGGAAAGCTAACGAGAGGGCCATCAATGCCGAGATTCTGGTCGAGGAGCTTCGGGAGCGTTACGACGGGGAGCTCAACGACTTGGATACACGCCATTCCAGCTCTAAGCGCGCCCTTCTTGAAGAGATGAACCAGAATCAGCTCAACCAAGCCCACGCACGCCACACTCCAAGCGCTTGGCGCAGAGACTCTGAAAACAAGAGACCGTTCACTCCCCCGATCGGCACCCCGACCAACCAAAGACAGCTGAGCAATGCCACTCACGATTCCGCTCGCTCAGACAGAACCATCGACACTGTCACCTTCAACAACAAGATGGATCTGGCTGCTGAACTTGAGCTCGTCCAAAACCAACTTCAGATGTCCGAGATGCGGGCTCGCCACCTGCAGAACCAGTTGGAACGATCCCCGACCAAGGCCTCGCAGGATGAAAGCCCAAGCGTCCGTAGGATGCAGAAACTCGAGCGTGAGAATTTCCGCCTCCATGACATGCTTGATGACTCGGCAAAGAAGGTCTCAGCGCTGGAGAACAGCCTCCGTACTGGCCAGCTTTCGCTCAAGGAGGTCCAGACAAAGTCCCACGAGGAGCTTTACGACCTCATCAACTCTCAGGAGCAGTCAAGGAAGTCTCTTCTACACGCTCACAACTCTCTTGTTGCTGAACTGGCGGATGCAAAGACGGCCTTCGACGAGGTCAAGCAGACCAAGCGGGAGATGGAGGTCGAACTTCGTGACGCACGCTCTGAACTTGTTGACCTCAACTACGAGCGTGAGCAGGAGGAGGCCAACCATGCGCAGCTTCTTCAGGAGTTCTCCGATCTGCAGATCAGGCTCGACAACGAGCAGTCGAAGCTTCTTGATGTTACTTCCAGCTTGAATCTGTACAAGAGCAGGGCAGACGAGTACTTCAGCAAGCTTGAGCAGGCTGAGATTGCGGTGCTCAAGGCATCTCGCGCCGAGCAGTTCGCCAAGACGCAGGCGCGTGAAACCGAGGAGCAGTGCGCCAACATCATGGCTGAACGTCAGCAGATGGACTCCATGATCGAGGACCTTCAGAGAGAGGCGCATCAGTACGAGGAACGCATCGAAGATCTCTCTGCAGACCTTGAGGCTGCTCTTCAGGCCAAGAAGCGCCTCCAGAACGAGCTGGAGGACTACCGCAGCCAGCGTGCTATCGACATTGAAGACACTGAGACGTCGATGGAGCAGACGCGCAAGAAGTACCAAGCAGAGTTGTCGACTGTTGGCCAAGAACTTGAACAGGAGCGCCAAAACATCATCCGGGTGCGTGAGGAGAACGGCCGGCTCCATGAGGAGATTGAAGAGCTCCGCGCTAAGTGGGACGATGAAGTCCTCAACAGCTCCACCTGGGCCAAGGAGAAGGGTCGCTTGGAAATGACGCTCCAGGATCTCAGCAACTCTCGGGATGAGGCTGTCAACGCACACAACGAAGCGCAGGGCAAGATTGTCAACTTGCTTTCCCAAGTCAGGAGCCTCCGTACCTCCGTTGATGATATCTCCGCCGAGCGTGACTCCCTGCTCAAGGAGAAGAAGGGGCTCGAGAACCGTCTGGCTGAGGCTGCGGATCGCCTCGATGACCTCGCTCGTAGCGAGAGCCCTAGCATGAGGAACGCTGCCGAAATGGACCGCGAGCTGCTCGAGCTCAAGTCCGGCCTCGCACAACAGGAAGATATTGCAGCCGCTGCTGTTGGTAAGATGAGGCGCGCTGAGGCTCTGAGCCAGGAGCTTCAGAAGGATCTTGTGGCTGAGCGCGAAGCCAATGTGCAGCTGCACAAGGATAAGGGCAGTCTCGAGAAGAAGGTCAAGGACCTGCAGCTGAGGCTCATTGACCTCGAGACGAAGGGCTTCTCATCCGCCAGCCAGGATGTCAAGTACTTGCACGGTCGTATCCAGGAGGTAAGCTTTTTTAACATACCTACCCCCACAAATACTTCTATCATACTAACTGAACTACAGCTCGAGAAGTCGCTCGAAGAAGCCTACGCTACACGCAACACCGAATCCCGCGCCAACCGCGCCATCGACCGCACAGTCAAAGACCTGCAGCAGCAAATCGAGCGCCGCGAAAAGGCCAACACCGTCCTATCCGACGACCTCTCCAAGGCCCGCGACAAGGTCTCAGCCCTCCTCTCCACCATCGACGAACTCCAATCCTCGGACTCAGCCCACCAACTCGCCGCCAAGCGCGCCGAACGCGAACTCCGCGAGGAACGCGAGACTCGCCTTCGCGTCGAGCGCGAACTCGAGGGCTGGAAGGGCCTGCGCCTCGAGCGCCGAAGCGCGCTGGGCGTTCCGAACGGTGTGCCCGGCAGCGATGCGGGCGGTAGCAGGAGGGATAGCTATGCGGGGTTGTTGGAAGAGTTGCAGCCGCCGAGGGCGTTGGGTGGGGGTGTTGTTGGCGGCGGCGGGAGCTTGAGGGGGAGTTTGCGCAAAGTGAGCAATGGTACCAGGAATAGTTTTTTGTAGGTGGGTCCGCCCTTAGCAGCAGCGGGGAGATGAATGGCGTTGGCGTTGGAGTAAAGAAGGATTCTTCTTCTTCTGTGTTGATTGGTCGGAAGGAGGAGGGAGCTAAGGGCGGAGCGTATGGTGGTAATTTTGTGGAGGATCAGGCACAGGGCAAAGAGGATGATGATGTCGACGACGATAACGATGACGATTGGGTCATGGAGAAGGGCGTCAGAACCAAGGCTCGGAGAAACGGCATCAGGGTCAATATTCGGTCCGTGGCTTTTTTGTGATGATGGGGAGCGGTGTTTCTTTTGTTGTACAATTGGTTTTGGTTGGTTCTTTCCTTGTTTCCTGGGGAACTCTCTCTCCGGCTTTGGTGGGGTTTTTTTCTTTTTCTCATGATTCACCTTGAGGATGGATGGGAGGGATGGATGTACGGTATGGGGTATGAATTTAATCACTTCGCTGATTCCTTGGGATTTTGGTGATTGTGAGATGGTCTAAACGCGAACGGCTCATGTGTTGCGTCCATTCTGTCCGCCGTAAACAAGTGAGAAATAATATTAGAGTTAATATACTACCTCTTCTTCCACGTATGGATTACCATTTTCTACTTTCACTACAGAGCAACCACTTGCCCATAGGAAGACGGAAGGAAAGAAGTTGAGAGGGCCTGTCGATTGTTGGCCACCACAGAAGTGTTCATTCGGATGAGGGTCTAACTTGGAAGCAGACCAATATTGAAAGTCGTGGGAGGGCGGAAGTAACTTCAGAGGGAGGCCACTGCGTATTCTGCGAAGTAAACACTGGGGTGAATTCCGTACCTGAATTTAGACGATAATTACTTCACAGTAGGTGCCATGCCCAGGAAATGTGGATCACCGCCATTGTTCCACTAATGGTTTTCAAATGACAATGTTACGACGCGACAAGACGAAATCACCAAGTGCGGGGCTCTTCGAAAGCCAAGGAGCTGCTTCGTCGGGGATCTCTCCAGTCGATGTCAGTCCCAGATTTGCAGCCTTGTTCTGCCTGACAATAGCCGGCTGCTCTCATGAGGACATCCCTTGGGATTTCGGTAATGCTCACAGTCTCGCGGTACGAATGGCAGAAGCGAGCAGTGAACATCTTCTCGTCGTCGGCAAGGGCGCCGTATTCCAGCTTGCAGCCATGCGGAACACGCTCAATGACATAGGAAAGCAGGTCCGACCAGCTGTCCGTCCCTTGGGTCCATGCTGGCTGCGTCACGACGGCTACACGAAGCTTTCGTAGGCGAACCATGGCTTGGAAGGGCCTGAAATCGACGAGGTCGTAGTTGAAGGGGAAAGAATCGCTGGCATCCAGGACAACAAAGGCGTGACGAATGCTTGCCAGAGCGGGAGGCGGGAGCTGACTGGAGCCGATGACCGGAGAAGCAGTCAGGTGGCACTGTGGCACAGCATCAGCACGGCGGCGGCGGAGTGGGCGAGAAGCGCGGGATGGGTTACATCGGCATGGATGAGGACGGTGTTCTCGTGGAACAGGACATCCTGGGCTTCAGCGTGCACTTGACGGCAGGTACGCAGGAGGGGCAGCACGAGGCCGGGATTGATGCGGTTCCGCTGGAACGAGTAGTAGATGCGGATGGCTCTGTCGGGGGCTGTCAGGGCGTGCTCGTAGATGCGGATGCGGAGCTCGGCGGGGAGGTCGAGCAGGCGGAACGGCGGAGGAGGATCAGGCTGAGCGGCGGCCATGGCGGAGGCGGAGGCGGCGCTGCGCGAGGATCATAGTTGCGCGCGGGATCTGGCGGGCATTCCCAACGTCTGTTGCAGGTGGACGGGGAGCGGGTGACGTCCTTCCTCGGTGGCGGGTGAAGCGCGGGCTGCGGCGCGAGTCAGCAGGTACTTGCTTAGGTACCTACTTACCTAAGTATGTACTTGAGTACTTACTTACCTACTTACCTAAGTATGTACTGTACCTGCGCGTCCTCCGCTTCACCCGCGCACCCCCACCACCGCTTCACGCTCACTCCTCCGCATCGGTGCGCGTCATCGCGATGCTCTCTAGCTATTCGCACGGTCTCGCGCAGCTCCATTCTCCTGCGACTGGGGTGACGGAGCACTCACTTGCACGTCCTGCACTCTCGGGCCTGCAGCCCTTGGTGGAAAGCCATGATTTCTGCCGTACATGACGAACTAAAAAAAACAAGAGCCTCAACTGCGCTTCACTTCTCTCGCATGTTGCCCGCCGTCTTCTCTCTATTCCTTCCGCTAAGCGCTATCCACCTCGAGCACGTGCCTGTCGGCATCAAGCGCAACCCGCTTCTTCTCCAGCGACGCCTTGACCGGACTGCTGGCTTGGAAGATGTCGTCGAGCTCCTCGAGCTATATCGATCCGTGTCAGAAATGTCTTTGGCCACCAGCTCGGTCCAGCGGGCACTCACCGTGCGGTTCTTGGTCTCGGGAATAAGGAAGTAGATGACGGTGGCCTGCACCACGTCCCACACAGCAAAGATGATGTATGTCTTCCACCCAATCTTGTCCATTGACACGGGCCAGGCGTAGTTGTTCATCAGCATTGCTAGCCACCAGGTCAGCTACGTCCTATGTCACGCCCATGCGGTGGATGCCTACCCAGATTCATGACGAACGCCGAGAATGCCATGCCCTTTGCACGCATCTCGAAAGACAGCACCTCAACCGGGACCAGCTGCTGCAGGGGCGTAAAGCCGAATGCGAAGATGATGTTGAACATGAAGATGAATGCGATGGCCGCCTGTCCTGCTGCGCTGTTGGTCTCGTCCTTGGCCAGAGTTGCCGTCGACCCGGTGATGCAGACCCAACAGATGGCGCACCCGAGGTTTGCAAAGAGGAGCAATGGACGCCGCCCGAAGAGATCCACGGTCCGCGCGCCGACCAAAGCCGTCACGAACTGGACGCAGTTCAGAATCAGGTTGATGTTCTTCTGCTGGATCTCGTCGTGGTAACCTGCAGTGTCGAGAGCACTGCTGAGGTAGTAGGACAGCACCGCTGCGAGGCATGCCATTAGCACAGGCCAGCCTTGGAAGAGTCCGTTACTCACCGTTGCCAGCCCACTGCCCGAACACGACAATGACCAAGTTGCAGCACATGCGGTAGACCGACGGCTTGTTCCGGTAAAGAGCCCGGTAGTCCCACCACCGCTTGTCCGCTCCATCCATCTCGAGGTATTCCTCATACTCCTGGAGCTGTAGCTGCACCCACACGCTGTTCGGGTTGTCGTGCCCATGCCAGTAAGTGAGCATCTGCCTGCACTTGTCGCGCTTTCCACGAGTGTACAGCCAACGCGGCGACTCTGGGAGCACCCAGGCAAAGAGAAAAACAACACCGGCGAAGAAGAGCTGCATCCACGTCATCACCAGCCAGCTGTTGTTGTTATGTAGGTTGACAGTGCCGCGGGCAGTGCCACTGGCTAAGATGGAACCAGTGAACCTGCGATGCCCATCAGCGGTGCTATCCATGATTCGACAGAATGCCAGGGACCTACCAGAAGGTGTTGTACCAGGCAGTCATCACACCGCGGTACGCCGGATGCGAAATCTCAAGGACCAAGATGGGCCCTGCCGCGGTCATGAAGCTGACACCGAAGCCGAGTACGAATCGACCACCCATGAATTGCGCGCGGCTCGCATCAGTCGACGTCAGCCCTTGGATGACGGTACCGACAATGATCAAGATGGCGCCCAAGAACATGCCAGCCCGACGGCCGAACTGATCCATCGACGGACCGACAAAGGGAAGGGCAACAACACCTCCAATGGTGTACATGTTCGCGACAATGCCAGACCATATCCCCTTGTTTTCGATCTTGAAGAACTCCAGGAACTTGGGGGTCTCGAGGAAAGAGTTCATGAGGGACCCATCGTATCCGTTGGCGGTGGAGCAGAGAAAGCCCACCAAGCATGCCAAGTAAAGGACCAGAGACCTGGTAGCGAAGGGTCGCGGAGGCTCCTTGAGCTTTGCCTCCTCGAATGCCGCCGTCCCCGAGATGATCTTGACTTCCTTCCCCTCGCCGTTCAGCTAACATGACAGCATTAGCACCATGCCTAGGGATGGCGAAATCAGGGCAGAAACTGGACTTACCGACTCCACACGGTTGATGTTCTCGTTTTTCTCCATGCTTGCGGAGATTCGGAGCTCTCGTGCTGAAACCTTCCTCCATGCCGTCTCCACTGACTTATATAATGTTCCGTATCCTGGGCCGTCGCACCCCAGATCCTCGGAGGATGATTCTCCGCTGCGCCGTCCAGTTGTGGCTTCCGCCCCGCTTTTAGTAGAGGCTGCAGCCATGATCCGTTTCAAAGTGGAATCTTCCGCAGGTCAAGGTACCAGGTAGGTTACAACCGGCAGGTTTGCAGCGGTGGATTGCGCCATGATGGATCGATATCGGCACGCGTCTCAAACGCAGGGAACAGACACGTTCGAGGCGTTCGCCCAGATGTTTCCGCCCGTTGGATCCAACGCAAGATCGAACTGCTTACAGCCCTAAGCGAGCCTGGGGATGCGGAGACCCCAGTCCGACTATTTACGGCGGTCTGTGCGTCCGCGTGGTGCGGACGTAGAGGATTCAGCCCCCGGGAATGCGGCCAGACTTTCCGTCAGGGCCTTGTATACTCCTCCCCACAGGAAGGTGCGTTGTTTCAGGCCTTTCGCACAGCTAATTGCATCCCGGTCAGCTGTTTCCCAAGACCTGAAGCGAGAAGTCGCTCATCTCCCAAGCCGTCTTCTCGGGAAGCCATCCGATCGCCAGTTTGCACTCTGCACTTCTTCCGCTCGCTTAAGTAGCGATTCTGCCAGTCGAACCTGGCACGTGAGAAACTGTCGACATATTCCCGTGAACGGGTTTCACATCCGATCAAGTGACTGTGCAATCCTTCCCGCTCCGGCCACAGGGTTATGAATGAAGGGCTCGTTCCTATCATGGGGAAATCAATATTTGTACCTGGGCTTGGGGTCATTTGGAGCAACCTGCATGTGCTTCCGGAATTGCCCACTACCCTTCGATAGCAATTCATCCCAACATAAACCTGTATATCATACTTAAAGAACTAGCCTAGAGTTGTCGAGTACTCAGAGCCCTCCTGTCCTCTGACTTTCTGCCCCTTGCGCAATGTTCTTGGATTCCACGGGCCTTCAACCAGCACGTTCAATATTTCGTCAAGAGCCTTTCTCACCCATGAAGGCAAACTATTGCGCTACTTCTTACGCTCTACGCTCAAAAGCTTTTCTATAAGATTACTGATAGAAGTAAAGAAGGTTTTGCGTGATAGCATACTGCACGCCAGCGATGTGAATCGGCTGCTTCAAAAGCTTCAATCTGAAAGAGAACTCTTGCTGACAGAATACGTGAGACCGCTTACTATTTCCTGCATCAGCCAGGCTGCCAGGTAGGTGTCAGCCGCACCCCGCCTCTAACCCGTATTCAAGTCCGCCTCTCGGCGATCCCTTCCTCTGCTGTCTCGTATCTGCCCGCTGCGCCGTAATACTCCAGCTCAGCCTTGCCCAGAGCCGCGTGGCGAACTTTTAACATAGGTCGACACGCCCGGAGGCTCCAGCTCCGGTCTTGCCTCCTGAGCTCGACAGACGTGACGCCTGGTGGACTTTCTCACTACCCCGGTCTCTGTGAATGCATCTGAGCCGCGTATGATGCATGTACCCAAAGTGATCCAGGAAACCACATCCCTCTGCGGACGCTGCAGAGCGATCAATCTTGAAGACTTGAATAGTGAATTCGGATATGAACATCATCCTAATTTTGATGCACTATAGGAACAGTCCCTCAAGGACCGTGCATGGGGACCTTTATCAGGAGTGGCACCATGAGGATTACTGTAGGCGTAAGGAGCTGAAGCACTCTCCCGGACATATTAAGTACTACTCTTAGTCTGCTTCTGTGTCTGGATGAATACTTCAGCTCCACGTACATAATCTTTTAATTCCTCGGCGGAGATCCCAGAGTTCTTAACACAAATGTGGGCCTGACCTCTCGGGCTCATCTTGGAGGAACAGTCCGCATCTGGTACAGTAAGTTGCTTTGATAAGATACTCCTTCAACGCCATTAAACTTCTGAATTGGGGTTCTTCATATCGCGTCCGAAGGATGGTCTTGCACTGGTGTAGACGTAGATTGACCAAGTATAGAATAAACTAGCTGTGCCCTTCCATCCCATCCCCATCCCCATCCCCGCTCCCCTTCTCTCTCTTAACCCCCCAAAGTCCTATCTGGCATCTTCATCTACGAACAAAGCAAGCTCCCCATTCCTGCCAGCCCATTAGGCTCCCCACACACACACCTCTGGTCCCCTCCCCTTCCCTCCTACTGCCCATGTGAAGATGCTGCCTGCCCCGCCACACAACCGCAGATACACACAGACAACCAGAATGCATCCTTCTCTCTTTGCCCTTCTTACTTTGCGACCACCACCTTTCCCTTCCTTCCCAGCGTCCTTCCTTCCTCATGCACCACGCATCAATAAATCATCGATCCATTGCCAAGCACATGATAAAAGGGACGAATACACAAGCACAGCCACAACGACGACGACGACAGCAGGAGCAGCAATAGCAACAAAGTCCATAAAGAAAGAGTCAGAGATCAATCAGTCAATCAATAAAAAAAAAAAAAAGCTCCCGCCAACCACGTGACGCCCACACACGGTAGCCAAGCCAAACAAGAGACGGGGAAAAAAACGGGGAAAAAATAAATTGGGAAAATCAACTAGTAAGGAGGAGAAAAAAAAAACGGGGAAATAAGAGAGAAAAAGTGGAGAAAACCAAGAGTCAGTTCTTTATACACATCGCACCGCGCGGCTTTTTTGTTTCGAGAGACATGCTTGCTGCGTTTTGTGGGAAAAAAGAGGCTCGCGAGGGGTCACACACGTAAAAAAGAAGCGTCGGTCACCTGAGGGGAACAAGAGGTGTGTGTATGCAACGCGCGCGCGCACGCGCGAGCGGTCGGTGTGTGCAGCAGCAACAGCAGCAGCAGCAGCAGCAGCAGCAGCAGCAGCAGCAGCAGGGTGGAGTCGCGCAAGGACCACACCGACACAAGAACTCCTTGCGGAAACTCCGGAAGCCTCCCATGTCCGGACTGAGCAGCCAAGGCGGGACAGCTACCGACAGACCGCGAAAGAAAAGAGGAAGAAAGAGGACGTGCGGATCTCCCCAAGAGCGAGAGCGAGCGGGCGGGCGCAAATGCGTTCCAAAAACAAGTGTGGAGACCCGTGTATTTTGAGACGAATTAGCGCCTGCGATCAACAGGCAGAGAAGGATAAGAGACAACACGAGAGGCCAGGTTTCTTCTTGATGAAGCGCGAAAAAGGGTTTGTTGATGAACACGATGCATACAATGCCGCTACTGCAGAGGTGGTATCGGAAGCGCCGGAGAAAAGGGGAACCAACGACAAAACGCCGGGGGGACAACAGCGCCTCATGTCCCGACGAAACCAAACGAGAACTCGGTAAGCGTACAGGGGCGTGCGTCAAAACACGCCCGCGTGTCGGGCAACCTTCTATGGCGAGAAGCTCTGCGCGGGGATCTGGGGTGGCTGGGAATTCTGTGGTTGCTGCTTCTGCTGCGGCGGACTCTGAGGCCGCGACCAGAAGTCCAGCGATGCGATCGTGTCTTCGCCCATTTCGTCTTCGTAGGCGTACAAGATCTTATCGAGGTCCTATGTGTCAGCGTGTATCCGTTCGACTGCAACAGCTCTGGACATGACTCACCTCTCTCGTAGACGAGTGTAGCATCCTGATGTTCTTCGCAGTCAAGATATGTACCAGCATACCCGTCTCCATGTGCCTTATTTCGATGAAGCTGGGCTCGAAGGCGAGGATGTACGGGTTGAAGATAGCAAAGGCCTGCGGCGTACCCTCCCACGTAATCTTCCAGTCCGGACGCGCCCGCCAGCCGTTGCGGTTGACGAAGAACGAGAAGTCCGTGTAGCAAAGCAGGAACTCGGACTGCAGACGTTCGATGTGGATAGGCTTGATGTTTTCGCGCCGTGCGACGAAGTCGAGAGACGTGTCGGCCTGGTCCAGGAGAGACTGCGTCTCGAGCGTCTCGAGAGAGACGACTTCGAAGCCCTTGGCGCAACCAACACACAGCTTGGAGCGCAGAAAATGGATCGAAGTTGATTCGGTCGGAATGTAAAATTCCTGTCGGGGTAATTAGCAGGGAGACACTGCGTCGGCTTTCCGAACAAACGCACCTTGTAAGGCTTGAGCACATCCTGACCGCCCGCCAACATCCTGGAGAAACCGGTCTTCTTGGACTTCTTCGCCATGTTCTCCATCGGCTCGTACACCTTGATCGTGGTGGACAGCGCAGAGGTCTTGACGCAGCATACGAGGTGCTGACCGACGCATACGCCGGCCTTGAAGAAGTTGGCGTGGCAGATCTTCCGACCTCTCTTTGATACCGAGCCTTGGTTCTCGTCGGGGTCCAGCGCTTCCAGCGGGTATGAATACATCGTCTTGTCTGACAGCACCAGAAGAATCTGATGCTGCTCCAAGACATCAATCTGTGTGACGGCCTTGCATTCAAGCACCCGCTTAGGCTTAATCGAGGCATCCCTTGGCCTGCGATCAGCAACGTAAACACCAAAGTCAGTACCATACGCCAGTTTCCGGCCACCATCTGTGTCTCTGTCAGCAACAAAACTATGACAATAAAGAAAGTATACCCACCGAGAGGAACGCAGCAGTTGACCTTGATGGACTGGTTAAAGAAGCCTTCACAGACAATGTCCTTTGTGAAGATGTTGCTGCGGTCTCTCAAGGCTTTCTGTTGCGTCTGGATGTGCTTGATCCACTTCTCCTGAGAGATTTGTGTTGACGCGTAAAGCGTCTGTTCGTATCCGCCCTTACCGAGGTGCTTGAAGGTAATCGGGTAGCCCTGTTGCTTATTCTCCGCTTTCGCCCCTGCATTCAAATTGTTCTTGTTGGCGCCAAGGCTTAAGCTAGAAGAGGGCCGTCTCGTCATACCTGATTTGGGAAGAACCTCTTCCATCTGCGTGATCACCAAGAGTTCCAGTGGGATTGGCTTCTTGTACACCTTCATTTCCTCCTTCTTGTTGACCGTCTTTATGCGAACAAGCAAGACCGCGTGATCGAAAAGGTAGGCCTGGATGTCGCTGGTGTTGTCCGTGGGAGTCTTCTTCAGAGAGCCCTTGAAGACGAGTTGGCGGTTCTCCTCTGTGAGCTTGAGATCAACATATTCGCCCGGACGGAATTTCAGATCCCTGTTCAGCTGCACCAAATTGAAGTGGTTCTCGGCCTTTCCGGATTCGACGTTGACCTTGGAAAGGGTGTCCTTGATGATTACGATTGCCTTGGGGATATCGTTCTTGTCCGGGTTATCGTCGGCGGTGTACTTCAACACGTTCTCCAGCAGTAGGGGGTAACGCGCCAGTCTCGTGGTCGGCTTGGTAAGATAACCGTTCAGCTCCAGTTTTCTCGACTCCTTCAGCCTCTCAACCTCATCGACAAATCTGGCAAACGCGGGATTGGTCCTCTTCTCGTGCTCGAATTCGTACTTGCCAAAGAGCTGGTTTGCACCATATTTGATGAAGGGGCCGAAATGCGGCACGTACTCCAGGAAAATATCTCCGACATTCTTGACAACAGGCTCCACCTGTTGCCTGCGCGTTAGAGCTTCTGCCATACGAGCGTTGACCTTGTACACTTCCTGGCAATTGGAGAAGACCGTGCGGATAAACTTTTCACGGCGGTGTTCGGGGATCGGCGAAGTCTGAGGGTTGCGCAGCGGCTTCATCCAGAAATCTCGGAGATACTCCAGATCCTTCACAAAGTCGCGCTCGGTATACATCAGCTCGGAAATGACCTCCTGGCGCTTCTTTTCCTTGTCTGATATACTGTCGGCCACCTCCTTCGAGACAGTCATGATCCACAGTTTCTTCTCCTCGCCGTCGTCATCATCGTGGAGACTGGACTTTGATTCCTCCCTCTTCAGACCAGGCTGAGGCTTCATGTTCAAACGCGCCTGCTGCTCCAGCCTCCGGGGACAGGCAATCGAGTAGCACAGCTTGTCGCGCGTGCAGGTCGGAGAATAACACTCCGTAAGCAGGGTAAAGACGCCGTTGACCTCAGTCGAGTCCTCCACGAGAGTCTCCCGGAACTGGTAGACCTCGGCTTGTGAATCGCGTAATCTGTGGGCGTATGTGACTTCGTGGAAGAATTTCTGCGCATCCAGAGACCTGCCCAAAAGAAGCGCAAGGTTCCTGTCCGAAGTTCTGATGATGTAGGCTATAAGCTCAACGGCTTCTGCGCCTGTGAAGGCGCTCTGGTACACAAGGCCATCCTTGTCCTTCTCACCCAATACGACCCTCTCCCGGAAGACATCCGCAACCCTGGACAACAGCGCGGGGTAAACCAATGGCCTATCTCGCTGGCGAGCCGCGGTGCCTCCCTGACCGGAAGACTTTGTCTGCTTCAAACCGTCTCCCATTTCGGAGGGCGGGCAAATGGTTGAGGCCATGGACATGGTCCTCTGCGTGCTGAAGCTCCCTTGGCTTGGAGTTCTCGTCTTGGTGCCAGGCTGGGGAACGAAGGGCTGCGCGGCATACCCGCCACTCGGAGCACGATCCGGAGGACCGCCGTTGGGCTCCTCTTTCCGGCGATTGGGTATGACGCGGCCGCTCGGCGTCTGCGAATACTCGTGATCACGCGCGAAGGACGAGAGGGACATGGTCCTCTCATCGGAGCGCTCGGGCACGACCCGTCCCTGCGCGGTTGTCCTGGCCTGGTTCATGTAGGGCGCCTGGCGGAAGGCATGAGCCGGGTTGACGTTGTAGCCGCCAGGGCCGCCGTGCATGTTGGGGCGCGGGGCAGAGGCAAGCGACTGCGAGCGGTAGGAGTCGGAGTTGAGGGCCGGGCCGGGGTGGGCGCCTGGATGTCGCTGGGGCAGCGGCTTGTTGCCGTAGGGCTGGGGCGGCGGCATGCCTCGCGGGTCCATGCGCTGGGGCATGTTGTACGGGCGGCGGTCAGGGCGCAGCGGCTGCGGCAGGTACTGGTTCTGGGGCTGGCCGCGGGGCGGTATTGGGCCATCGGGGGGGCCTCGAGGCGGGAGGTAGCCGTTGGACTGGGGTGAGCCGTAGCCGTTGGTGCCGGGCCTCATGGGCGGCATCCGCTGCATCATGTCAGAGACCTGCGATGACATGGTGGCCGCGCGGTCGGGCGGGCGCTGGAAGGACTGCGAGGTCATTGTCTGCGAGCGGTCGGAGGGGCGGGCGCCGAAGATGTTGTTGAAGGCGGCATCGCGCTGGGAGGTGTGGCCGTAATTGGCAGGGCGGCCGTACTCCCTCCCCTGCTGGGCGCCGTAGTCTGCCATGTGGAGCTAGCCAGCACGGCGATGTGCGAGGAGCAGCGCGGCAGCCCGCTCCTCAGCGTGTCGTGCGAGAGTCGGAGGCCCGGGGCGGGAGTGAGGGATGCGGAGACAGGAGTGGACGGGGCCGCGCTGGCTGCGATGACCCTGCAGCGATCGACAGGACGCGCTCGGGGCGGCGGGCGATGGGGGGCGGCGGCTCGGGGGCGACGGGCTCAGCAGCACGCGCGGTGGTGGGCGGGGAGCGGAGCGGCGTCTGGCGGCGTGCTGGTGCTCCTGGGGGGGCGGCCGGGAGAGCGGGCGTGGGCGCGGCTGGGGTACGATATCTGTCGTTTTATGGCTGAGGGGGCCTTGGGTGCGCAGGGGCGAGGCGGCGGAGCTGGCGGGCGGCGCGGGTAGCAATGAGCGGGCGAGAGCAGACGAGGGCAGGTCGCGAGAGGCGTCCGCCGTGGCCTGGGGGGAGGAGCGTGAGGGCAGAGGGCCTGGGGTTGTCTCGCGCGAAGAACGCTCCAGGGCTAAGGCGCCGCCGCGTGAGTGCCGCCAAAGCGTCCAGGTCCGCCGCCGAGCGCAGCTCTCACCTCGCAGCACACGCAGCCCGCCTGCATCACCACCACGCCACCGCCATCCAGCCCGTCTCGCCCCAGCCCTACACCATGGAGTCCGATCTGACGCCCAAGTTCGCGCCCTTCTTCGGCATGGTACGTCGCCCGCCCGCCTCTCGCCGCCGCCCGCGCCCGTGCTAACACGCTCCAGGGCGGGATTGCCTTCGCGGTAAGCTCTGCCACCGCTGTCCCCGTCCGCTAACCGCCGTCTGACCGCGCCTCAAGATGATTTTCGGATGTACGTCGCCCCCGGCCGCGGTGCTGCCGCTGCAGCGCGACGCAGACGCTGACCCGCACCAGGCATCGGAGCAGCATACGGCACCGCCAAGTCTGGCATCGGCATCTCGGGCGTGGGCACCTTCAGGCCCGACCTGATCATGAAGGCAAGCATCGCGGTGCGGCTGCTGTGGTGCGCCCGTCGAGCTAACGCGCAGCCAGTCGCTCATCCCCGTGGTCATGTCGGGTATCATCGCCGTGTACGCCCTCGTCATCGCCGTGCTCATCGCCGGGGACATGGGCCCGCCGCCGGGCCAGAACTACAGCCTGTTCAGCGGCTTCATGCACCTGGCGTGCGGCCTGTCGGTCGGCCTGACGGGCACCGCCGCCGGCTACGCCATCGGAAAAGTGGGAGACATGGTGCGTCTGGCGGCTACATCTCTCGCGGGAAGCACGGCACTGAAGGCAGCAGGGCGTCCGTTCATACATGCAGCAGTCGAGGATCTTCGTCGGCATGGTGCTGATCCTCATCTTCGGCGAGGTGCTGGGTCTCTACGGGTATGGTTTGAGTGTTGCGAGAGTGGATGGACAACAGCTGACGTCTTGGCAGCCTCATCGTCGGCCTTATCCTCAACACGCACAGCAGGGGGTGATCGGACAGTCCGATCTGACAGATTTGGATTCGCAACGGCGGGCAGTGCGGAGCATATCCCGGCCAAGCGACGACCGGCTTGGGAGTGGGCGACTGCCCGACAGCCATGTTTCACGGAGCGAAAGTATCGACAGCATGGGGGAGAGGATTGGTGGAGCTGCTTCTGGCGTCTGGCGCAGCGCGCTCGCGAGGCAGCGGACGACTGTATGTACACATGTATCACGCTACCGGCAATGTATCAGTGCGGGTTGGCCCGGAAATAGAGGCGTTATCGGCTGGCGCGGCGGACAGGCGTGTCATGGTGACGCAGACGAGCGGTTTGCAGGGAGGCAAAAATAGACGCGCGCCCGGGAGCAGTCGGGCGCGGTGGGAGCTGCCGTGGGGCGGGCCGCACGCTCGGGTGACGTTGTTCTGGTCGGGCGCCGAATTAAGCTCTGTCGCGCCGGTACACGCGTGGGTTGACAGCAACGGCGCCTGGGCGGGCCGCACGTGCGTCATCTGGCGGCAGGGTCGAGCAGGGCGGCAGCGGCGCGCGGCGGCAATCTGGAGCTGTGGGCGTCGGGCTGGCGGCGCGGGCTGGGCGCAGGCTGGGGACCCTTCGTCATTACCTCAGGCTGAGAGATTCGCGCCGGCCCCTCTATCAAAACACTGCACCAGCACCCACTGCGCGACCGCCGCTTTGCCTCGCCGCCGCACCGCTCCCCCGCCGCGCCCTCACCGCGCCCCGCCGCTACACCGCGCCGGCCGCCCCGACGCGCCATGTGCTAGGCCTGCCGCCGCTCTCCAGTCCTGTCAGCGCCCGCCTCCGCCCGCAGAGCCTTCGGCCATGGCTGCCGCCGCGATGCACCACCTCGTCCCGCACACCATGCGCAGCGCGCACACCGACGACCCGCACCACTACCACCCGCAGATGCCGCCGCGCGACCTCGAGAAGCGCAACCTGGCCGCCTGGGAAGCTGAGAACGGCCCGCTGGAGCCTGACGTCGTCGCCCAGGACCCGCAGAAGAAGCGCGTCGGCCACTCGTCGCGCTACCTGCGCTGCGAGGACTTCGAGCTCATCAAGACGCTGGGCACCGGTATGCGCAACGCCTGCTCGCCGCACAAGCCCCGCCTGCTAAGCCTGTGCCCATAGGGACCTTTGCGAGAGTCTGGCTTGCGCGCCTGTCCAATCCTCGCCCGGGCGACGAGGACAAGGTCTTCGCGCTCAAGATCCTCCGCAAGGTTGACGGTATGTGCGCCCCGTCCCACCGCCAATGCCACCCGGTGGCTGACGCTCCCAAGTCATCCGCCTCAAGCAGGTCGAGCATGTGCGCAACGAGCGCAACGTCTTGGCCGCCGTCGCCGGCCACCCCTTCATCACCACCATGATTGCGAGCTTCCAGGACCACGATTCGCTCTACATGCTCGTCAGTGCGCCGCCGAGCCCCGCGCCCTGCCTTCTGCTGACCGTGCCCCGCAGCTCGATTACTGCCCCGGCGGTGAGGTCTTCAGCTACTTGCGCCGAGCACGCCGCTTCAACGAGCCGACGTCCCAGTTTTACGCGGCCGAGATCGTCTTGATATTGGAGTTCCTGCACGAAAAGGAAGGCGTTGCTTACCGCGACCTGAAGCCCGAAAACATCCTCATAGACGCCGAGGGTCACCTCAAGCTGGTAGATTTTGGCTTTGCAAAGAAGGTTGATAATAGTCAGTCTCCTTCGCCTCCCCCCCCTCATCTTTCCCGGCTGGTCTTGGGCCCGCTGACACGACCCAAGGGGAGACGTACACATTATGCGGTACTCCTGAGTATCTCGCTCCGGAAGTGATCCGAAATACAGGTATGCCCTCATCTCGCTGCGGCCGATCCGAATGATAGTCTGATCAAAGTCCAGGCCATGGCTGCGCCGTTGATTGGTGGGCTTTCGGTATCCTGGTCTACGAGTTTCTCGTTGGCCAACCACCCTTTTGGGATCAAAACCCAATGAAGATCTACGAGCAGTAGGCTACCCGCAGCCCTGCCTGATATTTCGTCTCAGGTCACTGACAGCCGCGCGTGCAGAATTGTCGAAGGCAGAGTCCGCTACCCGTCTGCCATGTCTCCGGATGCACGAGACCTGATTGGCAAGCTTTGCACCGTCGACACGTCCAAGCGGCTCGGAAACATCAAGGGCGGTGCTGCAGCAGTCAAGGCGCACCCCTGGTTTCGGCACATCGATTGGGATGCGCTGTACCACCGCAAGGTGCAGGGTCCCATCGTCCCGCACCTGCGCGGTCCTGCCGATACGCGGAACTTTGACGAGTATGACCCCGAACCCGAAGGCCGTCCACCGTACACGGACGAGATGGCCATGAAGTATGATCAAATGTTCAAGGACTTTTGAAAAAGAAAAAAGTCTCACGAGGCATGAAAGCAAAAAAAACCAAAAAGTTCCAACGAGAAGCAGATTGTCCGAGGGGAGCGAGGAGCAGCCATCAACAGGGCTGCATGTTTGGATTGCGCAAAGAGCTGTCTACGACGATGACGAGCGATCTCTGTACTCAAACGGTGTTCTTGGGAGGGGTTGGGCGGCTTGATACCTTTTGGAATCATCACGTACATTGGGTACAGCATTAAATACTTGTTTTGTTCTTTCTCGGCGGACTCTGTACAGTGTACTTATCTATTTCTCTCCTTTGCCCAAGACTGGGGCGTAGGCCGTAGATGCGAGAGCGGGGAGGAGGCTCAGATACGATCAATGAATCTCAGGCGTTCAGGCTGGTTCGCGTTGCATTTGCTATTCTTGCACGGAGCAGATGTTTGACCGCCGAATCAATGAAATGGTGCTCCACGCATGGCGGCATAATGCTACGGCGGGCCCGGCCATTAGATTAGGCCATATATAGGCTTGAGGCAATCGGGCCGTCGCTGAAACAGACATGTTACGGGCTGGAAGTTTCTAGGAGCCATGCGACGCAGAGACGTGGAGCCTGGGCAATTTCATGCAGCTCCTTGTCTCTCTGCTAGTTTAAGAAGCGTAGTGCGAACGGCCGACGTGGCTGAGCGGGGGTCGTGGAAGTTTAAGAAGACAAGATCATGATTCCCTGCGAGGATTTTCAATGCGCAAGGTTGGCAAAGCATACGGCACGGCTCCGTCCGAATTTTCGATCGGAGAGTTCGCTATGCGATGTTGTCGATATGGACAAGGTTGGGACGGGCCGTGCAGCTTGATTGGTCACGTTCTGCATCAGTATATACAGCGAGAGCCGTACGCAAGTACATGCAATCAAGGATCGACTGTCGAGGCTCACACTCATGCAGCAGAAGCAGAGTAAGCGTGGAGAAACATTGTATGGCGTGCGCGGGCGTCTGCGGCTAAGCGCGCCAGGCTCACGCGGCGACTGCAGAAGCAAAAATCGGAAAGGCGCCTACACTAGCAAAGGTACCTGTACTAGCACAGCCGTGGTGCGAACGTACTCTGGACGGACGGCGGATGTCGCGCGCTCCCATGCGAGATCGATTCTAGCGTCCCAACAAGTGAAAGCCGGTCCCAGCAGTTCTTGGATCGCGCAGCGCGACAGTGTCAGCGAGCAGATGCGGAGATGCCCGAATAGGCAAGTGCATGGCGGCGAAGCGAGCCAACGGGCGCGTGCAGCGCGAGTCGCCCGAGCCGCCGGCCCCCGCCCCCGGCCCCGCAATTCGTGTGCCGCCAGCGCCTGCCTCGCCCGCGCCTGCCTCCGCCGACCTGCTTACCCGAGGCCTGCGTGCCTGCCCGCCGTAGCTCCTCTACTTCCAGCGCGGCACCGCCGACCATCCATGTCGCGCTTCCTGCTGCTGCCCCCCGAACATGCTGCGCACATTGGCCGGCTGGACATCTGCCGCGAGCACTGCTCGTTCCTCGGCCGCCCGCTACTATGTCTCGCTTGCCGCCGCCAGACGCTGCTCAGCGCCGCCAGGAAGCCCCAGCTGTTTCAGTTCGGCGTCACCGCTCCTGGTGCCGCGCCGTGGCCTCTTGACCAAGGCGTTCGCTAAAGGGCCGACGGAGGTAAGTCGCCGACTGCTTCCGCCTCGAACACGTGCGCCTAGTCTGACTGCTTGGATGCTAGCCGCCGCTGCTGGAACAGACCGTGGGCGACCACTTCGCCTCGGTCGTGGCCGAACATGGCGATCGAACTGCGTGAGCATCTCTGCCTGTTTGCTGTGGCGGGGCCATGCTGAGACGCACTGTGCAGCGTCATTTCCCGGCACCAGCAAGTCCAGCTCTCCTACGACGAATTGGACCGAGCAAGCAATGCCCTCGCCCGCGGTCTCCAAAGTCTTGGCGTGAAGAAGGGTGACCGAGTTGCTGTGTCACTGGGCAACAACATTGAGTATGCAACGGTAATCATTCCACCCGTCTTCTGTCTTTGCCGGCCATGTTCCATGCTGACGCTGCTAGGCCACATATGCGCTCTTCAAGCTCGGCGGCATCCTCGTGCCCTTAAACCCCGCCTTCAATGCTGCCCAGGTCGTCTCAGCTCTCTCCCATCTGGAGGCTTCCCACTTGATCATTGGCACCGAGACGAACCTTCCGCGAAAGGACCCGCGGTCCAATATCCCGCTGCTGACTCACCTGATCCCGACCTTGCGCGGAGAAAGCACGAAAGTGGAATCCGAGCTTGTTCCCTCATTAAAGGGCGTTGTCATTGTCAACAACTCCAATGGCCGGATCAATGTTGACGAGTTTTCCTGCTTGACCGAGTACCTGGATGTTGCGGCGGGAGGTTTTGATGCTGAGAAACCGCTTCCAGATCAAAATCTACATCCAAACGAAATTGTGAATATTCAGTTTACGTCTGGCACGACATCAATGCCAAAGGCTGCCTGCCTGACGCACAGGTCGATCCTGAACAATGGCAAGAGCATAGGAGACAGGATGTTGCTGACACCGGACGACATCGTCTGCTGCCCCCCGCCGTTATTCCAGTAAGACCCACCCCCTCCTCCAACAAACCAGAGCCGAAGAACCTCACCCTCTCACACCTCTCAGCTGCTTCGGCTGCATCCTCGGCTACATGGCAACCGCCACCCACGGCTCCACCATCGTCTTCCCCACCGAATCCTTCAACCCCGAAGCTGCCCTCCGCGCCGTCCAAGAATACCGCGCCACCGCCCTCTACGGCGTTCCAACCATGTTCCTCGCCGAACTCGAGCTCCTCGCCTCCGGCACCGTGCCCTCAACCGGCCTCTCCCAGCTCCGCACCGGCATCGCAGCTGGCAGCTCCATCCCCGCCGAACTGATGCGGAAGCTGCACAAGATTCTCAACCTGACCGAACTGACCATCTGTTACGGCATGACCGAAACTAGCCCGGTCTCGGCCATGACCACCACGGACGATCCTATCCAGAAGCGGATTGAGACAGTCGGGGGGTTGATGCCGCATGTCAGTGCGAAGGTCGTGCATCCCGCGGATCGGACCAAGGTCTTGGGCGTAGGCGAGAGGGGGGAGTTGGCAGTGAGCGGGTATTTGACGATGAGAGGATATTGGGGGGATGAGAAGAGGACGGCTGAAGTGTTGGTGCCGGATGAGGAGGGGGTTATGTGGATGCATGTGAGTATTGTAGCTCCTGATTCCCAGCAAACAACCATTCAAGAGGCACTGACAGTATTTGCAGACCGGTGACGAGGCCTCAATGGACGAGGAAGGCTATATATCCATCACGGGGCGCATAAAAGACCTCATCATCAAGGGCGGCGAGAACATTCACCCCCTGGAAGTGGAAAACTGCCTCCTATCGCATCCTTCCGTCCTTGAAGTTTCGGTTGTTGGCCTTCCAGATGAGCGCTACGGCGAGGTTGTGGCTGCCTTCGTGACACCTCACGAGGGAATGCGCGTATTGGGACAAGAGGTCAGAACTTGGGTCAGGGAAAAGCTTAGTCATCATTTGGGTGAGTCTGTCCAGACACTTCTGGGAGAAGGAAGAGGTGTTGAGCATGTGTACTAATTTTCTCGTCGTTACAGTGCCTAAATACGTGTTCTTTACAGATACGTTTCCGAAGACGGCGAGTGGGAAAATTCAAAAGTTTAAGCTGAAGGAGATGGGCATAAAGCTAGTGCAGGACGGGATTGGTCTAGAGTAGGTAGAGATACGCAGGGTGTGTAAGTGCTTTGGAAACTTCGAGAGCATATTGGATGAAGCCCTCCATCCTAGTTCCGAAGAGCATTTTCTCTCACTCCATCTCAAAAGACGGTTGTGCTACTATGAAAAGAAGATGGCAAGCCTTCCTTCCACTTCCACAAGTACTTCTTTATTTCATGAAACTAATCGAAGCTTTTCAGACTGCTTTCCCACTCTCCAGGCATTCGCCTTGTTCCAACATTCGAGCTCCTCAGCAGTAGCGTTTGAATCAGCCAATATCCGCCAACCTCAACTGAACCCCAGGTCCTCCGAGGTTTCTGTTGTAGTCAAGCTTCTTTCGTATCCACAACATCCATCTACAGTCAGGCTCTCCAAGCACCCATATCTGCTTGAATCACAACTCAAGCTGCAGCTCAAACTCATCCACTTACTCTTCCACGAGTGACGCCAAAGTATCACTCGACTCACCCCTCCGATTGCACCTCACACCCCCACTCCACCCCGAAATTATCATTTCACCTCTACACCTCATCGACCACATCCACACCATTACGAGCCAGCTCCGGTACACATACAAACACACCACTCAACTAAGCTCCAAACTCTTGAACTTATCAAGAGAGCTTTAGCAATCCCAATGGACAAACTCGACCCCAATCGACCACGTGTACCACTCGCACCAAGCCTCTCACAAGCATCAACCATAACCGATCCACCAAATCACTCGCCCTCACCTTCACCCCATACCTCACTGACACCACGCAACGCTAACCACCGCGACTCCTCCGCTGCTATGGACAACACCGACAATGCCCATGGCGACAGCAATGCCAGCGCCGCCTCACCGGCCATGCCCACAGCAGAGCGGCCTCAGAACGCGTCTGCCGATGATAGCATTGATCTCGATGAATACGTCCTGAATAACGCCGCCGCCGTCAATGCATCCGCTCCGAGCACTCCTTTCAAGACGCACCATGAAATGAACAACAGAAGTGCCGTCTTCCGCGACAAGCAACAGCAGCAGCAGCAGCGCGCTGCTAATGTAGGCAGAATTGCCGGTGATCGTCATGCGCGCGGAAGTGTCAGGACTCCAGCGCATCCCAAAGGCGCAGATATCACGACGACGACGTCGTCGTCGCCTTTCGCGATCCCCTCGACCTCGGCTTCTTCGAAAATGATGATGAGCCCAGGCGCTACAGGTTCGCTCCCTGCGGCGGGCTGGGAAGGCGGTTCGGTACGAGCGGCGGAACGCGGGAGGTTTGAATATCCTGTCTCGGCGATCGGTCCTGCTACGGTCGAGTCGGGCAAGAGGGTGCGTAAGCCATCTGGTTCTTTTTCGTCGGCGTCGTCATTGGGTGCTGCTGCTGGGCCGGGGGAGAAGAGGCGGAAGATTGGCGGAGGGACGGAGTCACCGCGGCTGGGGGAGGAAGGGCCGATGGCTAAGAGTGTTGGTCTCGAAGGCATTGTCCAGAGGCAGAGAGCAAGGTTGGAACAGCTGGAAGGTGAGAATGCCAGTTTGAGGCTGCAGGTCGCGGACAAGGATACATCGATCGATGTCATGAAGGGTCTAAACCAGAAGATGAGAATGGAGAGGAACGACGCCATTGAGTCTGCCGAGGAATTCGAACAGAAGGCTGAGAGGCTTGAGAAGAGGAAGGCCCAGTTCAACAAGAAGGTGGAAGGGCTTGATGTGGCGTTGAAGGAGAAGGCGGAGCTCAAGAAGGTGATCTCTGAGCAGAAAAAAGAAGTTGAGGCGCAAAGGAAAATCGTGACTCAATGGGAGAACAAGTGCAACAAGCTGGATGATAAATTCGAGAAGCTGCAAGAACAGAATAAGCGGCTATCAGCGGATAATAAAGAAAGCAAGAAGGAAATCACCGGGCGCAAGAACTACGCTGCGGCCCTCAAGAAAACTGCGGAGGGACTGGAAAAGACGGTGAAGAAGTTGAAGGATAAAGTCGAAGATCTCGAGGATGACGTGAAAGATTGGAAGTCAGAGTTTACGAATTGCCAGCAACAGGCAAAAAAGATCCTTGACCAGAGGAGAGAGACGGAAAAGTCGCTGAGCAGGGAAAATGACAGACTTGGCCGGGTAATCAAGAAGGGAGAAAACACTATCGACTCTCTGGAGCGAAAGCTGGGCAAACTTGAGGACAGGCTGCTGCACGCAAAGGAAAAAAACAGCTCTTGCGACATCTGCCCAACCAATCTGAGCGCCTTAATCTTGCATCTAGCCCTCCAATTTTGCGAGAAATACGAAGGTTGCGAACTTCATCCAAAACTTCTACATGCCTACCTGAAAAAACAGATGAAACAATTTCCAGAGCTTAAGAAGAGGCGTGAAGTTGGTCAGAAGGTTTACACGGAGCAAATCGAGTCTAATCTCAATACTTCCCACAATACCGGATGCCAGGACACGGGCGACTTGGCTTCCCGACGAATCATGCCTGACAAGGGTGGGAGATGTGCCATGTGCAGCAGCGATGAGTGCTTGAGAGTTCTCTACTGGATTATTGAAGCATGCGAGCGCCCGCACGGCCCAGGCTTCTGGCTTGAGGGACTCCGCAACGCTATATTTGCTTGGAGCGATGACTTCCCAAACTTGCAGGCAAGAGCCCAGGCTGGATGCAAACTTGTCAACAATGAAGACTCCAACGCGGACACAGAAGCAGCCGAGGCAGCTGAGCCCAAAGAGAAAGGAGAGAAACAGTCACAGAAGCCTTGCAAGCCGTGGAGGAGGATTGGCATTACGGAGGAGTATTACATCCTCTTATTCAGAGTTCAACAAACCATGCAGGCTTTTGAAGAATTTGGAGTGCCTCTTGCAGAGCTGGGTGGAGCATTCAAGGACCTACAACGGGCAACCGATAAGCTCTATAAGGAGGGCTCGATGAGGCATTCATTCCAGGATCGGTTGGACGTTGGAATGGCTTTGTTCAAAGATCGTATGGAATACTGGGCAAACCTACCGGAGCGCACTTATTTGGAGAGCGGACCGGTGAAAGATCGCGCAAGAATCACGGTACAGATTCCCCAGCAAATCGCCGCTATGAGAAGAATGCTGGATGAAAAGACAGAACTGTGGGACGTGAAGCGGAGGAAAACAAACTCCAACGACTTGTGTGAGGAAGTTTATCGCACTGCTAGCGAGATCTGCGCGAATCCTCATCCAGACCTCAAAGCCAGCTTGGAGCTCCTCAAGACCAATCTGAACGCAATGAGATCAAAGAAGGCTGCGTCCCTCTTCTTAGCCGCCCAGCTTTGCGATCAGCATGACTACATCACAGAAGGATCCATCCAGCAGCTGCGGGAGCAGATGAGTAGTCTTGAGACTGCATATGAGGAGGAGAAGAGGGCGGGGTTGAGGTCTAGGAACCTACGAGAAGTGATAGCAAAGGCAGAAAAGAGTTTTGGGAAGAAGAAAGTCCAGGAGCCACTGTCAAAAGAAGTACCCACGAACGAAAGGCCTACAGTCGATTTGGTGGCACAGCCGGGGATCGCCGTTCCTATTCCCAAGGCTTTGGGCTCGGTCGAAACCGATTCATCCGAAGCTTTCGACGCCTGTGCTCAGAACACGTCAGATGAGACCAATAGGAGCTTGGAGCTCCATGAGGGTGGATATGGGCACAGTGCATCTCGATTCCTGGCGGAGGCTATGGAGTATGCTTTTGATAACAATGGTTTCAGGACAGCAGCTGTTGAGGCGAGTTCCAAGAAGTCCGAGGCTTCCAAGGTTACCGCCAGCCCTCGAGGCCGTGGAAGCACACGCAAGGCCATAGCAGCTCGGGAAGGATCTTCCTTTTCGAATGCAGCCCTCGAGAAGAGAGTGGATCTCACGGCTTCTGATTGCACGGCTGGAGCTGAATTCCCAATCAATCAAAACGC
The DNA here is from genome assembly GCA_037356075.1 of Neofusicoccum sp. Z40. NCBI lineage: Eukaryota > Fungi > Ascomycota > Dothideomycetes > Botryosphaeriales > Botryosphaeriaceae > Neofusicoccum > Neofusicoccum sp. Z40. Next base: position 632,953 of record JBAWJV010000006.1, read on the forward strand.
ATTTGCCATCGCTGCAGACAAAGAAGCGGCCCCGGCGGCTGATGAAGCCGAAGAGTCAACTCTCATGCAGGATTTCCAGTCCGAAGAGAACCAGACTAATCCCGTGGAGAACAATACTTCGGATGAGCCAGTCAGTGCGGTCACATCGGATGCAACGCATTCCGAGAATGCGCAAAGCGGCTGGTCAACCACTCCGGCGGCTGTCACCAACAGTGAAAAAGGCTTTACCACCCAGCCTGACAACGTTGAAGAGATGCAGTATGAGCCAGCCAATGCATCTATGGATATGAGCTTTGAGGACATTCGACAGTCGATATGGCCGTCGACGGAGGACCCGGGAAACCGCAAGGGCGGACTGCTGCAATGGACCAAGAAGCAGGAAGAAGAGGCAGGAAATCTTGATGTTGATGCTGGCGAGGAGGTAGACCAGACTCCAGACTCTGTTACGTTCGAGCCTTCATACATGCCTGCTAGACCTTCATCAAGTTCCGATGACACCCCGACGACTTGTCCTCCTACACCTGGAGATCCGACGTTGGATGAGCCTGTGCTGGACGAAGCTTGGGTGATGGAAAGGGACGTAGCAGAGGATCATGAGGTGCATATGGAAGAAGCGCCAGCGGTGCAGGAAGATAAAGTGGAGCAGGAGTTCCGTGGCGACGAGGATTCACACTCGCGATTTGCTCCAGCCGAAGAAGGAACCAAGACTGAACACAGTGGTGAAGAAGTTGGCGGTAAGTCTATCAATCTGGCAGAAGCGACAGGGAATGATACAAGGGCATCATCTTGTTCACTGGGAAGCGCTGCCATGGACCTGACAAACAGCCCGCAGACAACTTCCCCCATTCTCCGGCACGCCCTTCCACCGAAGCCTTTTGTCCGGTCACCTGGAGGATGCGTCGTGGACGATCCGACGCCGATGCAGGGAGCCAGTGATGGCCGAGTCCGGGCAGCGCCACTTGCACTTCCTGGGTCGCACATGCCGACTTCACAAGCTGGTGAGGAGGACGAGTTTGGCTTCGAGCTCAGCCCAGATACGATGGAGAGGTTGATGGAGTTGTGACCGGTCCGGTGGTGCAGACAGCGCATGCTTGCGTCAGACCTTCCAATGATTTCTTTCTTCTTACTATTTCAACCTCATTTCCTGGAGGCAGGCGGGAATATCCTGCCTCGTGCAACTTCTTGCGCACAAGGGCGGGTGGCGACAGTGGGCGAGGCTGATGCGAGCGAGCTAGAAATGCTCCTTCAGGCATGCCGGAGTTCAAAAACGGTAGACGACAGGATATGTTGCTGAAGCTGCAACACATGAAATACATAGACTGATGCAGAAATTGGAAATAAAACCTCTTCTTCAACGCCCACAGCCTGCGCTCAGAGAAGAGTCTCAGAGCTCATGCGTGCACCGGAGTGGAGGGGCGAGGAGGGCTTGCGGAGCTTTGACCAGGAGCTTTCGCGCTGCAGGGCTGTACTGACAGCGAGCAGCGTGTCGGGGATGCGAGAAGTCGAGATGACGTCGTCGGTTGGAGCTGGGGACGTGTTGGCTGCTATCGATAAGGCGCAGTTGCCGGAGCGACGGGGCGCGCTAGGGCTGAAGAAGAAAGCGCACAACGCCCGCGCCGCTTCCTCGCGCTCAACCTCATCGCTGCCCACGTCCACCACCGTCGCCCCCTCGCGCACTCGTCCCACACCCCAATCCCACACATGGCGCGCATGAAAGCCACGTACGGGAAGCGCCCCAAGCCGGCCGCCACCTTCGCTTCCTCCAATGCCTTCTGGTCCAGCCCCAGCAAGTCGCCCTCTGCCTCCGCCTCCGCCTCCAACCCCACGCCTGCCGATGCTGTCGACGACCTCACCAGCGCCATTGCCGATCTGAGTGTACTTGAGACGGAGGAGAAGTCGGAGAGGAGAGAAAAGAAGAAGAAGGAGAAGCATGAGAGGGCGCTGCAAGCTATAGATGGCAACGTGTCTTCGAAGATTGTCAGGAGAGATGAGGAGAAGGCGAAGGAGGCGGATCAGGAGGACAAGCCGTCGGTCAAGCGCACTGATGAGGGCTTGTCGCGTCCACCGAAGACTCCCAAGAGGACAAAGAAGCCCAAGGCGCCACGGCAGGCGGATGCGGAAGACCAGACTCCTCAGCGTAGCGGCCGCAGGAGACGAGCGAAGCGTGACGCACCGTCAATCTGCGTAGAAGAAGACGCTGAGGCGACCCAGCCCGCTCTTGACGTCCCCAAGTCATCCACTTCACCTCGACGAAGCCAGTCGCTATCAGTCATCACCACCCCAAAGCGCTCGTCCCCTGATCCTCTGGTCCGCCATACAAAACCGCTGCTTCGACTGTGCGCCGACCGTCAAGGTCGCAAAGCGCCCACTCCCTTCTCTCTCTGGGCCGCCTCGCTCGAGCCATACTTCAACATCATCAAGATCGCCGAAGCCTCGTACGGCGAAGTATACCGCCTATCCCTCAAGAGCGAGCACGCCGGCCTCAGCGCATCCGACGAATCAGTCCTCAAGATAATCGCCCTGAAGCCGCCGCAAGAATCGCAACCTCCCAAGAAAGGGAAAAAGACGAAGCAGCAAAAACTGCTCGAGGAGAAGATTGAGGGCATGAGCACCGTCGACTCCGTCGCAAGCGAAGTCAAGCTGCTGCAGCGCATGACGCACGTCCCCGGCTTCACGAATTTCCGCGACGTGCGGGTGCTGAAGGGTGCGCCGTCGGAATCGTTCGCGGCAGCTTGGAAGGCGTGGAATAAGGGGAGGTCCAAGGACAAGCAGAGTATTTTCCCGGATCCAGGAAAGAAGGGTAGCTATGATGACGAGCAGCTGTGGGCCGTGGTTGAGATGCAGGACGCCGGCACGGACTTAGAGAACCTGAAGATGGAGGACATTGGCGGCGTCTTCGGCATCTGGGACATTTTTTGGAGCGTAACATTGGCACTGGGCAAGGGAGAGGAGGAGGCCAGATTCGAGGTAAGCCTCGTCCATCCCAAACGACTCTCGCGAGCACCGAGCACTGACGCGACCATCAGCACCGCGACCTCCACATGGGCAACATCTGCGTCCGCCCCGCCGACGCCAACCACCCGATCGCGGCCCCCACATCCCTCTCCCACCTCACCCGCAACCTCAACTTCACCGGCCTCGAAAGCACAATCATCGACTACACCCTCTCCCGCGCGCAAATGACCCACCCCTCCATCTCCCCCGACCCCGAGGAATCCGAAATCGCCTTCCTCGACCTCGAAGCCGATCCGGCCATCTTCGACGGCGACGCCGCCGAGGAATACCAGTACGAGATCTACCGCTACATGCGCTCGGCCATGTACCTGGACGATCCGCTGGCCGACGTCGAGGAGCGCTGGGACGAGGCCGAGGAGAGCGGCAGGACGTGGGTGGGCTTTCATCCGCAGACGAACCTCGTGTGGCTGCATTTCATCCTGCACGAGATGATGCGGCAGATGGAGCCGAGCGACGGGAAGAAGAAGAAGAGCAAGAAGGGGGAGAAGAAGAGGAGCCGGAAGGCAGCGGCGGTCGGAGAAGCAGATGCAGAAGCAGAAGCAGAAGCCGACCAGATCGCTTTCGAGGAGTTGGTCGAGAAGAAGCGCAGGAGGTTGGAGAAGGTGCTGAGGAAGGTGCAGAAGCTGCTTGATCCGGAGAGGCTGCCGTCGCCGGGGCTGTATTCGGTCAAGGATCTGGTTGCGTTGGCGTTGGAGGAGTGCTGGTTGGAGGAAGAGGATGTCATTGATGTGCCAGTGGATGAGGAGGGCGAGGGGAGCCTGTTGGAGTTGGTGAGGGCGATGGACATTTCGGGGGAGGGAAAGTGTGGGGTCGTGGAGAGGTGATTTTGTTTGTGTCGTGTGGTTGATGCTTTGAACATCCAGAGATCGGCGTTTGGCTTGGAGGCGGTTGCATTGCAGGCGTTCTTTTTCTCCTCTTTGACTTTTTTTTTTGGAATCCGGCATTTTGGAGAATTTCAAAGCGTAAGGAACGCGTAGGGTCTTGCAACCATGCATACCTAGAGAATGGTATCGAAAGTCTAATATTTTCGCCTCTTCTCCTTCTACTGCTTATACATCCGATTAAACGTCCTCCCGATGACCATCCTCCTCACCTCGCTCGTCCCCGCCCCAATCTCATACAGCTTCGCATCCCGCAAGAACCGCCCCGCAGGCACCTCGTTCATGTAGCCCATGCCGCCCATCAGCTGCACACCGTCGGCCGCGCACTCGCTCGCCCGCTCGGCCGCGTACAGGATGGCGCCGGCGCAGTCCTGCGTCGGGATCACGTAGGCGCCGGTGGCGATGGCGTCGTGGTTGGCGTCGACGCGCGAGGCGACCGAGTAGGTGTAGGCGCGCGAGGCTTGGAGCTTGGTGTACATGTCGGCGAGCTTGCCTTGGATGAGCTGGTTGTGGGCGATGGGTTGGTTGAATTGGGTGCGTTGGTGGGTGTAGGGGAGGATGAGGTCGAGGGTGGATTGCATGATGCTAGTAGTGTTGAGTAAAGGAGTTAGTAGGGAGGATGGAAGGAAGGATGGATGGAAGGAAGACGAATGATGCTTACCCAAGGGGTCCGGCGCTGAGAACCAAACGCTCCAAATCCAACCCTTCCATCAACACGCGCACGCCCTTGTCCACCTGCCCCAGCACGTTCTCCTCGGGCACAAACACATCCTCAAACGCCAGCTCCCCCGTATTCGACCCCCGCATGCCCAGCTTATCCAGCTTGCGCGCGCACGAGAAGCCCTTCGCCGTCGTCTCGACAATGAAGGCTGTGATGCCCTTGGACGCGGCGTCGGGCGTCGTCTTGGCGTAGACGACGATGTAGTGCGCGTCCGGCCCGTTGGTGATCCACATCTTGGTGCCGTTCAGCACGTAGCCGCCGTCGACCTTCTTGGCCGTGCTCTTCATGCTGACCACGTCGCTGCCGGCTGAGTGCTCGCTCATGGCCAGCGCGCCGACCTTCTCGCCCGATATCAGCCCCGGGAGGTACTTTTGCTTCTGCGCGGAAGTGCCGTTGAGCATGAGCTGGTTGACGCATAGCTGCGAGTGCGCCGCGTACGAGAGCCCGATGCTGCCTATTATCGATCGTGGCGTTATTAGCCTTCCCGTCCGTCCGTCTGTCCGTCATGCAGCTCGTCGTGCCCGAATGGCGCGTAATGCCGCCTGCTTACCAGAAGCCCTGCTAATCTCCTCCATGACCACGCAGTGCGCCTGGTATCCCATGGCCAGCCCTCCGTACGCCTCGTCCGCCGTTATGCCCAGGAACCCCGCCTCGCCCAGCTTCTGCCACATCTCGTTCGGAAACGCATTGTCCCGATCGGTCTTCGCGGCGACTTCTTCCGGGATCTCTCGTCCTGCAGCAGCAGCGTCAGTCATGGGTGGGGAACAAAAGATCGTAGGCGCACGGGATAGGGCGGGGGGCTATATCGAGGGGTTGTTTTGCGTACTCGTGAATTCCTGCACCCGCTCGCGCAGCTCCTCCAGCTCTTCCTGTGCCGGCGGCACGAAGCCCTGCGGGTGTTTTGACGAGAGGAATGCGCGCTGCTGCTTCTGGTGGAGCGACGAGAGCGGGGTGCTGCGCGGCAACCGCGCCCCCCGGGGGAGGAGGCGGCGCGCACCGTGGGAGAGGAGGAAGCGGGGGGATAGAATGGAGGACATTTTTTGTACAGTGAGGAAGGATTGTTGTTGTTCCTGGCGGGGATGCGGAGAGCGAGAGGATGGAGAGCTGATGATCCCCCGCAAGGGTTCGGGGGCTTGAGCCGAGGGTAACCGCGAGCCGTCGACTCTTTCGGGCTGTGGGCGCTACATTCGCCCCCAGGAGGCTCTTCGTTTAGGGTCTTGAGCGTTGACGATGGTGCTTGGTTAGCTGTGTCAGACTAAGGCGCCTAATATCAATTGGTCGGATGTCCACCGGCACCGCTGACTGCAATCACGGAAACGAGGTCGGCTTTGTGCATGACGTCACAGAGGGCAGCTTTCATTGGACTCCACGGGAGCAATATTGCTGGATCTCCACAGCACAGAAAGCAACTGCCATTGTTACACCCCGCCCTGGCTGGTCCCTCGGAGGTACTATCCATCAGAAGAAATAAAGCTCAAGGGCAACCCCAAAACCAGGTCCCATCTCAGAAGCAACCCCATGCTGCAGGAACCACATTAATCGACCACAGGAGGAAGCTTCGAACCGTCGTATTCCCCTTCATCCGGCTCAACCGTATACACAGGCCTGTCCTCTGGCTTGAGCGAGCTCGGATCGATGTACCTGCACGTCAGGGCAAAGCGTAGCTTGCCGATCGGCTCCACCGCGTGCTGAATCTTCGTTAGCAAACAGACCTCTGAGACGAGTGTTGGCGAGCGAGAAACCCACTTCGTAGTACTCCTGAATCTTTGCACCGTGCATGACCACGATATCTCCGTGGCCCAGGTGCAGGTTAAGCACGTCCTTCGCGTTTCCCTTCGACTGCAGCCCCAGCTCCTTTGGCAATGCCTTGAAACGCTCCTTGTATTGATCTTCGCTTTCGTGCCTCAGAGCTTCCAGCTGCTCATGCGCGGCTTTGCGTTCCTCGTACTTGGAGCAACCTGGCACTGGCGGCCTGTTGACGTAAGCACCGGCTTTGGAGACGCCGTGGTGGTGCTTCGCCTTCAGCCGCACTTTCATTGAAGCCGGCGCTCCGATGGATAGGGTGGCAATGGTTGGGCCGAGGCCATGTTCTCCATCGTCGTGGTAGTCGATCTTTTGGCGCTCAAAGTAGCCCAGGGCCAGAAGCTCGTTAAATTCCACTTCCGGGCCGTGTTGCTCAGATCCGACGCAGTGGCGGGCTGCCCAATTCAGGCGCGAGCGCGTGGCGTTGATGGCCGTGCATGCGGTGCTGAAAGGTCGACTGGCGGTCGCCGCGATGAATTTGTATGGCATGCCATAGTTGACGGAAAAGTGCTGCGTTAGCATGGGACCTTGGAGAGTAGAGCATCCAAGAGGCCGCCGTCGGAGGCCAACGTCGGCCGTTTGCAGCTCCGTCCACATGTCATCGGGTCCTCCAGCTTCTTCATTGACGGCTCTGTTTGCAATAAAATGGGCAATGAATCCTTCCACTCCCGGGATCGTGAAGTAATTGATCCGGTAATTGTGCGCAAACTCAACACGAAGAGGAATCAGCGGGGAGAAGCAATCCTTGGAGAATGCGTAGCCGGAAGACAGAGGATTGTAGGGGTCACGGAGGGCTGCAGCAGGGACATTGGCGTGGGGTAAGCTATACATGAAATCGCAACCACCGCACTCCCAACCTTCCCACGCCTCTCTGGAATTGCACCGGCCACACAGGGGACAGACCAAGCCTTTTCCCGCAGCCCATGAGACATCGTCCCCCAGCATTGGCGTCGGACCCAGCTTGAGGTGATCCGGCCTCAGAGGCTGTGGCTCGCTTGCGTGAGGCCATGGGGTGTGTTGTTTCAAGAAACGGGGATCGTAGAGTAAGCCGGATTCCTGAGGCTCTTTTCCTGAATCAAGCTTCCAGAAGCGGGCACAGTCTGACTTCAGACACATCCATCCTTGGAGATACACTTGCGGGCTGGAACTTTTGCATTCCGGGCAACTCCGTGTCTCAGGCGGTGGTAGACTCCCAACGCCTTCAGGCTCTGGACCATGTGAAGCAGCCCACCAACTCTGCTTGTCCTTCTTCAGCTTCTCGAACCGGTACCGAATGTTGACCATCCCGTTTGACTTCTCCGACCAGATGTGCGTCGGCTTGAACCAATCCAGCACATTATAAACATGTGGCATTTTCGACGGCACCTGCAGGTTGCGGTTGCCGCTGGCGATGGCCACGGGATTATATTGATCCATGCTGTTCCGGACGCTGTTGACCTGGCTGCTTGCTGTCTGATCGGCTTGGCGAGCCATCTTGCCTGTATTCTTGTCTTTTGATAGCCCACCTCCCGCACGCGCAATTACCACTTCGGAGTCCATGTAATCCCGGGGACTTCCTTCCTGATCAAACATGAACGATAGTGCAAAGCCGCCAGTGCAGTATCCAGCGCTCTGGTATGCACGATAGTATGGTAGCGCCTCACAGAGCGCTTGACGACCATCAGCCCAGACCTCTGGGACACCGATTGGATCTGGCTTTTCAGAGAGAGGGCGAGTGCTGAGCTCCGCCAGCTGTTTCGAAATTTCGACGAACTCTTGAAGGTCTGTGGGGATTGGGTCGCAGAACTCCTCTGGGGGCGGTGGGTGCGAGGGTTGGGTCGTAAGGGCCTCTTCATATATTGTGAATGTGGCTTCGGAAACAGAGCCAGAGGCAGACAGCTGAGATTGTATGGCTGGGAGAGTTTGAGATCTCCTTTGTCGTCCGCGCTTACGCTTGGGGGCCTGAGGTTGTTGCGAAGAACCGCCCTCGGCTCCATCTTGCGCATGGAGAGACTTGGAGCGGAATTTGAAGACTTCATCAGGATGGGGTATTGGCATTGATTCAATGAGCCGGAGAATGGAGGCTCCATCAAGTGGGGTCAGTGGTTCTGGGTGCCCCAAGTCTGTGCTCTGAGGATCTGATGATGACAGTCGGAGCCCTGGCGAGGAACCATGAGACTCATCTTGATGGGAGACTAGATCGACTTTGCTGGACTTCTCGCTGCTGATTTTCAAACGGACAATCAGGCTTTTGGGCGGGCGACGTCGACGTTTTGGGGATGCGGGCGGAGAAACTGCATTTGAGCTTTGCACTGGTCTCTTCACTGATTGCCCGGATTGTCTCTTCGATTGTGCGCCAGCACGAGCGGACCTTGAAGGAGTGGCAGGTGTGGTCTTTCTCCGCTTAGCGGGTCGACTGGGGCCGATGTCCCAGTCACTGAGGTCGTCGGGGGCGGGAGTCAAGTCGCTGTCACTGTCGTTCTCAATGATGGAGAAACTGGTCCTTGTTGAGGCCAAAGAAGGTGGAGTAGGCGCTATGGAGCTCTTTCCCGGGGAAAGGACCGTGGACTGTAAAGATGCAGGTGACTGATCGTTCCATTCTGCGTACATATCTTGCACCGCAGCCTCACTCTTCTGGGCTGAACGACGTCTTGGCTGGCCAGGTGGATCAGTTGGTGAGTGACTGTCCTGGTTGGAAGGGCCCGACTTTTCCCATCCTGGGAAAGGCATAAGACTGGCGAGTTCTCGGGAAGACATTGTGGCGCCCGTAGACAGATTTCCTGAAGCTCAACGACTGTGGGTCTCACAAGCCCCGTTTGGTCAGCCAACTGTGGAGGGTTTGTTCAGTGCCAGGAGCAGATGGTCTTGCATGAGGCTGGGACGTAACATCAAACGGTTGAGACCGCCCTGGCAAGAAGAGTATATGTAGAAGAAATCAAGCAAGTTGGAATCTGGCGAGAGAGCGCGTCAAGGGTGGTGAATGCTGTGGTATAGAGGGCGGTGGTGAAGTGGGGTCGACGTGGTTGGGTGTGAAGTGGGCTGTTGTGCCGGAGCTGACGAAGCGAGACGCAGATAGTGGGAACGTCACGTCTGCTGGGATTAAACAGTCAACTGTGCTCAGAATGGTTGCGTGCACAGCAACTCATGCGAGGAAACGCTCGTGACGGTAGAGCCAAATGCAAGAGAAAGCACGCAAGCAGGGCAACGAGAAGGTGAGGAAACGGTGGGTATTTTCTCAACAAAGACCACAAGATCGGACGAGCTTACAGTCAAGCGGCCGGCGAGCGGCAGGTTGAAGGGACAGGAATCTCGTTGTGTGGGCGACGTGATATTTCTCGTGTCTCTCACATCAGCGTCCCAAGCGAGGCATATTGCGGACTGCTGGAGAGCGGCAGAGAGAGGCAGCCAGGACCAGGCAGGCGGACGCGGTGCCGGAGCCCGCGGGAGCAAGGCGCGCGACGGAATCAGCGGCGACGGGCGGATGGCAGTGGAGGTGAGGTCGGAGGTGCTGGCGTCATCGAAGCGTAGCCGAGGTCATGGGCGCCTCGGCTGGTCCAATTAGAGTCTAGCGGATCTCCCACGCGGCTTTCCCCACACTCTGGGCGCCTCCCAAGCCACCACCCCGGCCACTCTCGCCCTCGCGACCCGGCGTTTGTCCTGTTCCTCTCCCCGCGCCTTCCAACCAGCGCCGCAGCCTAATTTCGCTGCTTCTTCTCTAGTGCTGCATCCTGGCTTCTTCTGCGTAACTGTCTGTTTCCTTGTTCTAGATTTTCTACTACGCGTCCCAGCATCTGCCAGCCATGGTCTTCTACCCGCCGCCATGGGTCCCAAAGCTCCCGTTCGACCCGCCGGACTCCATCTCCATTGCCGACTTCCTCTTCGATGAGCACTTTGGTCGCCATCCTCTTGGCTACTCCTACCCGCCCTTCACCTGCGGCATCACGGGCAAGGAGTACTCTGCGCTGGATGTCAAGGACCGCGTGGAGGCTCTCGCGCGCGGTCTGGCGAAGGAGCTCGGGTGGCAGCCGAACCATGGCTCCGAGTGGGACAAGGTCATTGGCGTCTTCAGCGTCAACACGGTGCGTCGCATTGACTCTGCCGCTTGCAATTGAGGCCATTGACGCTGACAACTCGTCAGATCGACACCCTGACGCTCGCCTGGGCAACCCACCGTCTCGGCGGCATCCAGACGCCCGCCAACGCTGCATACTCTGCCCCGGAAATCGAGTACCAGCTCAAGGACTCTGGCGCAAAATGTCTCTTCACCTGCTTGCCGCTTCTCCCCACCGCGCTCGAGGCTTGCCAGAAGGCTGGCCTCCCCAAGAACCGCATCTACCTTCTGGATGTGCCCAAGGAGCTCACCGGAGGCAAGACGGCGCCCAGCGACTTCAAGACCGTCGACCAGCTGATCAACGAGGGCGAGCAGGAGCCCAGGCTTGAGCCGCTCGACTGGCCAGAGGGCGAGGGCGCCCGCCGCACTGCATTCCTGTGCTACTCCAGCGGCACTTCCGGACTTCCCAAAGGCGTCATGATTTCCCACAGGAACGTTATCGCCAACACGCTCCAGATCAAGACGTACGACAAGTCTGTGAGAGACAAGAAGATCCAGCCCGGAAACCAGAGCGACCACACTGAGGCCGCCTTGGGCCTGCTGCCCATGAGTCACATCTACTGTCTCGTCGTTATATGCCACGTGAGCGTGTACCGCGGCGATCGCGTTGTCGTCCTGCCCAAGTTTGAGTTCAAGCCGTATCTCGGAGCCATCCAGAGGTTCAAGATCAACTGCTTGTACCTGGTCCCGCCGATCATCATCATGATGGCGAAGCAAAAGAGCATCTGCGACCAGTATGATCTCAGCAGCGTCGATGCAATCTTCACCGGAGCGGCGCCCCTCGGAGAAGAGACTGCCCGAGAACTTCAACAGCTGTATCCCAAGTGGGTCATCCGCCAAGGATATGGCCTTACCGAGACCAGCACGGTTGTGTGCTCTACCATTGACCATGATGTGTGGTTCGGTTCCTCCGGCTCGCTGGTGCCTGGAGTGGAGGTCAAGCTCGTGAGCCTCGAGGGCGTTGAGATCACAGGCTACGACCAGCCGGGCGAGCTCATTGTCAAGTCGCCAGCCGTAACGCTCGGCTACCACAACAAGCCAGATGCCACCAAGGAGACCTTCCAGGACGGCTGGATGCGCACCGGTGACGAGGCCGTCATCCGCAAGTCGCCCAAGGGCTACGAGCATGTGTTCATTGTCGACCGCATCAAGGAGCTCATCAAGGTGAAGGGCTTGCAGGTCGCCCCGGCCGAGCTCGAGGCGCATCTCCTGACCCATCCCTATGTCAACGATTGCGCCGTCATCCCGGTGCCGGATGAAAGGGCGGGAGAGGTCCCCAAGGCGTTCGTCGTCAAGTCTCCGAATGTTGGCCTGGAGGAGAGCGACCGCATGGTGGCCAGGGCTATTCAGAAGCACATCGAAGAGCACAAGTCCCGGCACAAGTGGCTCAAGGGCGGTGTCGAGTTTGTCGAAGCCATTCCCAAGAGCCCGAGCGGAAAGATCCTGAGGCGGTTGTTGCGTGATCAGGACAAGGAGAAGAGGAGAGCGCAGGGCGCAAAGCTATAAATCAAGCGAACAGGGCATGGCTACAGGGAAAGACCAGATGGAGAATGTGCGCGAGATTTCTCTCTTCGTCTTCGATTAAAGACTTCCGTTCCGATGAGTTCTTGAGCGTCTGTATAGCTCTGATGCTTGTTGATGACCAGTAAATGTAATCGGCTTGAAGCTATTTGCAAGAATGAGGTGAACATGGAATGCACTCGACTTTGCTCTGTAAGCAACATCTCTTATGCATCATGGCGTATGTCTGTGGACTCAGCCGCCGGCTCCGCACCCGGAAAGCACGGGTTGGGATGGACCATTGCTCACCGCTGCGACGCAGAGGGTGGCCGACTGATGAATTATGATCATGACGGCACGCGTGCACCGCAGGAGGACGACGAAAAAGTCGGACGAGTGGGGGCGGCACAGATGACTGGAGGGAGTGCTTGGCGATGCATGACGTGAGCCCCGCGCCGCCCGCGCGCCCGCATTGGGATTTTTGCGGCGCCGCCCCGAGAAAAATAAACCCGGACACAATTTCTAAGCAGCCGTCCACCTCCTACAAAACGCCCTCGCGCGGCCTTTCCTTGCGCTCAAGATACCCCGTTTCTTGCTTTCCTACCTCTCGAACCCAGATACCCAGAACAAACACCGCAATGGCGTCGCAGCACCCCGCCGACCGGCCCGAGGACGAAGAGGTCGACATGCTCGACCCCGACGAGGCGGACGAGATCATTCCAGACGACCCGGACGCGCCGATGGAGTCTGACGACGAAGGCGACGACGCGCCGCTCGAGGAGATCCAGCTGCAGAACGACAGCGTCGCCCACTTCGACGCCCACAAGGACAGCATATTCTGCATCGCCCAGCACCCCAGGAACCCGGCAATCGTCGCGACCGGCGGCGGCGACGACGTGGGATACATATTCGAGGCCGTGGCGAAGGAGCAGGAGCGTCCGCCGCTGCCCGCCAGCTGGTCGGGCTCGCAGCAGGGCGACGCCGCCGACCCGCAGGAGCGCGAGGGCCTGAAGCCGCTGCTCAAGCTCGAGGGCCACTCCGACTCGGTCGCCGCCATTGCCTTCACCCAGCCCGCCGGCGAGTACGTCGTCTCGGGCGGCATGGACGGCCGCCTGCGCGCCTGGCGCGACACCACCAACGGAGCGGGCAAGGCGTGGAAGTTCGTGGCCGAGGCGCAAGAGGTCGAGGAGATTTCGTGGATATCCGCCTGCCCGCACCCCGACTACCCCAATACCATCGCGTTGGGCGCCTCGGACGGCTCTGTCTGGGTCTACACGATCAACGCTGCGGACACGGCGTCGCCGCTCACGATCGTACAGGCCTTCTACCTCCACACCATGGCCTGCACCGCTGGCGCATGGACGCCGGATGGCAAACTGCTCGCCACCGTCTCCGAGGATGCGTCTCTCTACGTCTGGGACGTCTTTGGCGAAGCAGCCGCAGCAGGCATCACGAACCCGTCCAGCGGCCAGGCCGTCGTCGGTCTCACCGGAGAGGACGAGCGCTTCCGGGTGGACGGCGGTCTTTACAGCGTAGCAGTCGCGCCGAACGGCTCCTTCGCTGCCGTGGGCGGCGCGGAGGGCCACATTCGCATCGTCGGCCTCCCGCGCGTCGGCGGCGACCAGTCTGCGACCAGCGGAGCGCGCGGCGCAGGAGCGCGCGGCAAGGCTGGCGGCGGAAAGCAGGCCGGCGGGCCCAAGGGCGGAGCGGGCGCGGCGAGCGGCCAGGCGGGCGCCATCCTCGCCAGCCTCCAGACGCAGTCGGACAGCGTCGAGACGATTTCCTTCTCAGCGCCGCCGCTCACGCTCATGGCGGCCGGCAGCGTCGACGGGTCCATCACGCTCATCGACACAGCACACCGCTTCGCCGTCCGGAGGCACATCCAGCAAGCACACATCGACGAGGAGGAGGGCACGGAGCAGGCGGTCATCAAAGTGGAGTTCGTCAAGCCGGCAGCGGCGCAGCAGTCGGGTGCGGCGGGCAGCTGGCTGCTGACGAGCTGCGGCAACGACGGCGTGGTCCGGCGGTGGGATGCTCGCGGCGGGACGGCGGCAGCGAACAGGGGCCTCGTGGGCGAGTGGAGGGGCCACAGAGGTGGGGGTGAGGGTGGCGGTGTTATGGGCTTCGTGCAGGGCTCGGGAGACAAGGTCATCACGGCGGGCGACGATGGTGTTGCGCTTGTTTATAGCACGCCGATTGCTTAATTATGACGCTGGCGCAATGGGCTGGAGGAGGGGCGCAGTGCATGTCTTTCCTGCCCACACTGGTCCCGTCTCGAAAGTCATGTGAAGACGCGCGCCGCTTGGCAGGGACCGCCCGGCGGCATACGTCAGCGCCCAGCGACGCGTAGCCCCGCGCAGCCAACCACCACGACAACGTGCCCCCGGCCGGCGCGTATCGAAGCGCCCATGTCAATGCATCTGTCGCGCGACACGCTGACCGGCACAAGACCCCGGCATGCATGGCGCCGCGCGGAAAAGCTTAAATACATGTCAAGCCTTGCGCTCAGAAGCTTGTTTTGGAGCAATTCACCTGGCCCTTTCCGTGCTTCTGTGAAGTCTTGATCCTGAAAATGGCGACCATCTACTACGAGCCCACTGCCTGCAATTGCGATGGCACGGACTACTCCAAGTCCGACATCGACGCCGCGGCCTCGAAGGCGCTGGAGCTGGCGAAGGCCGGCAAGACGCTCGGTACGGACGACGCGCGCTCCCGTCTCTCCAGCAGCATCCTCCCCCACGATGAACCAGTGCTCCCGCTGACGTAATGCCAGGCAACGACAAGTACCCCCACGCCTACAATGACTGTACACATGCCTCCCGTTGCTGCCTATTCGCCCCGCGCGCCGGCCCGTGCTGACTATTCCCTTTCTTTCTTTCTTTCAAGACGAACACTTCAACTTCGCCCACGGCCAGGCCCCCTACCTGGAGTTCCCCATCATGCAGAACGGCGAGGTCTACGACGGTGGCTCACCGGGCGCTGACCGCGTCGTCATTGGGAGCATCGCCGAGGATTACAGCAGTGCCGTGTACTGCGCTTGCATCACGCACGATGGGCAGAAGAAGAACGGCTTCACTGAGTGCAAGGGTACGTATTCCTCCAGAAGCGGCGGCGATTGCTGTAGGAGGTAGATGTGTAGGTTCGTGCTGATGCGCTGTGCTTGTAGATGACTCGATGAATCCGCGTGGGAAGGGGACGCTGCCCGCGGGGAGGAAGCTGGTGAGCAAGATTGAGCTTTGAGTGTATGGGGGGAAGCGAATGGGAATGTGCAGTTTGGTTGACCTTGGAATGAGATAACTCGTGCTGCAAACCTTTGTTTCGTAATCGTGACTGCCTCATGTCTCTACGCAGTGTTGATGAGTCACGTTGGGAGGAGAATGATGGAAGGGACCGGGAGTGGAAGGAGCGTCAACCACCGGTCTCCCAAGGAAGTGGTGATTAGTCAAATTGGAGTCAGAGTGCCGTTCCCACCTGTACACCTTGTTGGCCGGGCATCCATTACGTTGTACCTTAGTCAGCCGGGGGTGGTGTGCAAACGCACATGATCATAATGCCGAAGCGACACCACCCTCCCCAGAGGCCCGTGCATGTGCACTATAAAAGAACTCCCTCTCCCGCCCTCGACGCCCTTCTTTCTTCTTCATCACTCTTTGCCATTTGGCTTGGGAACCTGACACTCACCTCCCACACGCAAGCTTTGATTTGCCGCTCACTCATTGCGCACTTCTCCTGGGCCAGCTGATGCTACTCTCTCACAGACCTAGCTACCCCCGAGCCCGCATGGATTTCCGCCTGGGCCTCGGGTCGATGTTGCTCGCTCATCGATCTCAAAAGCGCAACCATACCCCTCCAAAAAAAACAACCTCCTCCTCTCTCCGCCTTCCCCTCTCGTGGCCTCTTCCTTCCTGTCGCGCCCGGCGCGACTGACCACCGCCACTTTGTGCATAGCGTCTTCTTCCTTGCTTGCTCTCTCGTCCTCTTCGGATTTTGCTCTGTTGCTCCTACGCGGTCCAGTAAGTTTCCCTCATCTCCTCCTCTCACTCCACATCACGCCGACCTGCTGACTTCTCTTCTTCCTCCAGGATCTCTCGACAATACTCACCGCTTGAACCTCATCCGTTACGCCTACTTTCGCAACTTGCTCTTGCTGCAACTTGGTCACCTTGTTCTTGGCTTTCCTCCTTGGCTCGACTTGCTCTGTTGCTCGACTGCCTCTCGCCGGCTTTGCTTTGTTGCTCGACTGCCTCTCGCCGGCTTTGCTTTGTTGCTCGACTTCCTCTCTCTCGGCTTCGCTCTGTTGCTCAACTGGATTCTTGCTCGACCTGCTTCCTGGCTTTGGACAATCTCTTCCTGTTCACTGATGTTCAACTTGCGACGTTTCTTCCCGACCACCGGATCCGCATCCTGCGATCCGTAAGTATCCTGGCTCTTCTCTCTTCTTTTCGTCTTTTGAGCACATTCTCTTCACTTTTGAGACTTTGTCTCTGAGAACCTTCTTGGTTACTCAAAACTTTTTGGAACCATATTCTCAGAAGAAAACTTTTTTTTTTATCTTTCGATGTTTCATTCATCAATCTCAAGATATCCTCTTCTTCTCAGAAGAAACTTTTTTTTTATCTTTCTATGTTTCATCAATCTCAAGGTATGTCTGAAACTTCTTTTTTATATCCCCATTTCCTTCTCGTACCCGCAAGCAGCTCTGGCGGTAGGAATGATGCAGAACGAAGAGATTTGGCAGAGAACCGGGCGATGGCTCGTTTTCTTTCGGACTCGAGCCGCGCTTACAGGTTTCCATGCAATCGAGGACCTACTCTGACCCCGTCATTGCTTGCTTGCTTGCTTTCTGGACGTTTTGACTTGACCCATGCACTTCCATTTCATGTATTCGAAAAATGGAAGATGATTTACGCTGACCATGAAACATTACTATCATAGGATTGCTTGCTCACCTGTCCATCCTCTTATGCAGTGGATGGAATCTTCGGAGTGGTGCAGCGGTGGCCTTGCTCTACTACCTGATCTTCGGCGCTTCCTTTTGGTTGTCTTATATTGATTCCTTGTTTCGTTCAATTGCTCGAGATGACGCCGGATGATGCACGCGATTAAATTTGACGGGCAGCCGGCATTCCACCGCCAAGGACAACGGTTGGACGTGTTGCCTATGATAAGAAAAATTCCTGACGGCAGATCGAGCTTAGATAGCGAATGAAAACCATGTGTCCTTCTCCTTGATGGTGTTTTTCGAATGAATTGCTCGGTGACAGGCAGATTTGTATGCATGGGTCTCGGTGTCAAGATCAGATGTAACAGAGCTCGGGCAGTTGCATCGAAAGAGGAGATGTCCCATTTACCTCGGCACGCCTGTACGGGCCTTTGCATGAAGCTATTCCTACAGCTATTCCTACAGCTATTATGAAGCCATGCCTACAGCTATTATCACAGCATATTCCTGCGCCAGTGTTTGGTGGCCAGGGCCTCGATCTCGGGAACCTCGACCGGACCCTTGGTCTCACCACCCTCGACCGCCTCGACCACGGCCTCGCCCACCAGATCAGCCTTCAGCGGCTTCGTGCCTCCAGCACCCATCAGCCACGTCAGTCTTCCGCCAACAGCACTGTTGACCAGCGAGGCGACGCCGGTGGCCGCGGCAAGGGGCACGGTGAAGCCGCGGGACGAGTCCCACATGAAGGGGGCGCGGACGAAGACGCTGCGCATGTTGGGGAACTCGGAGGCGATGGTGGACTCGGCTTCACGCTTGGTGGTGATGTAGCGCTTGGGCAGGACGGGGGCGCCGGCGGCGGCGGAGATGTAGACGAAGGTGGGGACGCGGGCGGCGGACGCCTCTTTGGCGAGGAGGATGGCTGCGGCACGGTGAGTGTGAGCCATTGGCACTCGCGGCGGCGATGACGCGATGCCAGAGAGACGGCGGAGGGAGGGAGGGAGGGATGGGGGTGGGCGCACCCGAGTCGCGGTTCATCAGCTCGTAGGTGAGCTGGCCGTCGCGCTCCTGCGGCCTCAGCGGCTCGCCGGGGCGGCGGTCGAGCGGGTTCTGGCTGCCCTGCTTGGAGGCGGCGAAGGCGCGCGAGAGACCGCTCCACGGCGACTCCCTGCCCTGCAGCACGCCCTTGTAGTCGGCCTCGAGCAGGATGCCCATGCTGTGCACGACGGCGTCGGCGCCGGCGAGGTGCTGCTGGTACTCATCGGGGTCGAGCACGTTGGCCTTGGCCCAGTGCACCTGGGCGGCCCATGGCGGGGCGTCGGGCGACGACGACACGCTGGACCAGGTGGGTTCGCCGGAGCGGCTGCAGGAGAGGCACGACGTGTCAGTTGAGAGGCGCGGAGTCAGGCGGTCGGTCAGGCCGGCGGCACGCCATGCCAGGGCGCGGCCACGGGGGCAGCGGGCAGGACGGCGGAGGGGCAGCTTGCCTGAGGGAGGTGACGTGCCAGCCGCGCTGCACGGCGGCCTTGCAGATGCGCGAGCCTGCGGGCTGGGGCGTCAGCAGAGGTTGCGCTCGGCGGCGGTGGAGCAGTCTGGCTGCGCTGGCTGCGGGTGGTTAAAAAGCGCGCCGGGCAAGCACGTACCAAGGAAGCCGTTGCCTCCGCACACCACTATCTTCCGCGCGGCCTGCGTCGACGCCATTGGGGGTTGCGCTGGTGTTGAGGCCTGCGAGCAACCGTTTTTCCGTCCACGTCGCCATCCTGACCTCATCGCCCAATCGAGCGCGCGCGCGCCGCCAAGCATGCCGCAGGAAACACCACAGCAGCCCGCGCCGCCCTCGCACGCGCTGCCCCAACGCCTGTCCGCCGCGTCGCCGCCGCCGCACCGCGGGAGCTCCAGCTCTAGTGCAGGCAATGGCGTAGCCGACGACCACCGCCCGCCCTCCACCGAGCCGCCCGCCACCGCGCCGCCCTCCACCACGCAGCCCGCGTCCTCAGCGCCGCCGCCGCAGCCCGCTGCCCCCGCGACGACCCACGGTACGCCCGCCGCCGCCGCGTCGCCGCCGCCCGCCGCGCCCACGCCCACCTCCGCGACCGCCGAAAAATCAGACTCCAACTCCGCCACCCAGCCCCGGCACCCGCACAAGCGCAGCTCCTCGTCCGCCCGCCCGACCCCGTCGCGCACGCCCACCAGCAGCGGCGGCATCCCCACCGAGCTCATCCCCGCCGAGCTGCGCGGCGACTTTGCCCCCGGCGTGTGGGAGCCTGCCAACGAGAAGCGTCGCGCCCACAGCCGCAACGTCTCGCTCGCCCTGCCCAGCTCGCCCTCGTCCGACGAGGACGCCGCCGCGCGCGCCCACCGTCGCAAGAGCTCGCAGCCCACCAACTCCCGCAAGCGCACCGCGCCCACCCCCGCGCCCGCCCCGGACGACTCTGCGCGCAAGAAGACCACCCTCCAGCACCAGCAGCAACACCAGCAGCAGCAGCAGCAGCAGCAGCAGCAGCACAACCCGCCCCCGGCACGCCACCAGCACGCGCAGTCGCTCCCGCATATCGACACTTCCAGCCGCCACCGCAGGACTGCGACGCTCACGTCCACCCCATCCACGCCGTACACAGCCATGCCCGGCTTGTCGGACAAGAAGCGCGTCAAGGGCGTGAAGATCACGCGCGCCTTCCGCATTGGCTCCGAGGCATGGAAGCTGGACGACAAGAACAGGCCGCCGGGCATCCCGGAGGACCACACGACTGGTTGGCGCGTGTACGTGGAGAACGTGGACGGAGGACCGGACATCAGCACGTGGCTGAACAAGGTGCAGTTCAGCCTGCACGAGACATATCCGAACAACAAGCGAAGTACGTGACCGTGTTTTCCTTGATTCGGACTTTTTTTGTGCTAACGCCCCTACGCAGTGATCGCAAACCCGCCCTTCGAGGTTCGCGAAACCGGATGGGGCGGCTTCACCGTCGAGATCCGCCTCTACTTCCAACCCTACGTCGGCGAGAAGCACGCCGTCCGCTCACATTACCTCTACCTCGAGCCCTACGGCCCGCCCGAGAGCGCCGAGCGCCAGCGCGCCGCCAACCTGGTCAAAGCCGAGATCCTGGACTTTGTCGAATTCAACGAGCCCACCGAGGTGCTGTACGCCGCCCTGACGGACGAGGACCGCCAATGGCCGCCAGAGAGTGTGAGGGGGAAGGGGAAGGGCGCCGCGGCTGCGGCGGCCCAGGCGGCGGCGCAGAGGAAGGCTGCCGGCCAGGAGGAGCGAAGCGTCGAGCTGCCTGAGAGAGGAACGGAGAGGAATCCTTACTCGAAGCAGATGGAGGAGAGCTTCATCCGGCTCTTCAGGCAGGCCGAGGTGGATGTGGACAAGCAGATCGAGGAGCTGACGAAGAAGAAGGAGATGGTCGAGGCGAAGCGGAGAGATCTGATCGCTTCTGGCGATCTGGATGTTGGGAAGAAGAAGAAATAATCGAGAGGTGGCTACGGATTGCTCTTAGCCGGGCGCTGGGACAATGGGATATCTGTTGCGGGTCTGCTTCTCCTTAGTTCAGGAACGCACGAGGCGAGATTGGCTGGCTTGATACTCGGTTGGCGTTTTTTGGGGGTTTTGTATGAGTACGAGTATGGATTACTTGGGGAGAGGGATTAGAGGATTTGGGATACCCGTGTCCTCATTGAGCATATGAATTAATATTCTTCTTCCTGCAGCGCCGCGGTTCCTGCATTTCAAGGGTGTGACAATTGCATGAGTTCTTTCCGTCGAGGTACAACTTGCCGTGCAGTATGTTGGTGTCGGCTACCTTTAGATGCTTCCTGGCGTCGGCCTTTTAGGTTTACCTCTGCATAGGGCAATACCCAGCCTCTTGGCCCCGCACTTTGCACTCCGTACCATTGCTGGCTGATCCTGGCCAGGATCCGATCAGGGACCCCGCTTCGCTGCCTGGTTTCGACATTGTCATCTCTGTGACACCTGCTTTCCAGGACGTATGTTTGACATACTGATCTTCTCTTTTTTTTCCCCCTTTTCTCGCACTCGCAAGCCTTGAACCGCAGGGCATGTCTGCAACGCGCACACGAAAGCATCACGCGCCTTCGGGCACACCATATCCTGTGGCCGCGGAGGCGAAAACTACCAGTGCATCCGAAAGTCAGAAAGAACAGAGCAACCGGACAAAGAGACGGCCGCGAACATCCCTTCACGACCTCAATGACGACACCATTCTCGAGATCATGTCGATACTCGTCGGCATGTCGACGGTGAAGTATGGGGGAAACGCTCTCATGCGACTGTCCTCCGTAAGCAGACGATTGCGCCTTCTTGCGACCCAGTTCTTTCCTAAAGTCTTTCTGGGCGCGGCGGTCGTTGATGTTGGAGCGGTGCTGAGGCCGAGTCGCTGGTGGCTTGACAGAAGCCTGGATATTCCGCCGTTCTTGCGGCATACGAGGTGCGAATGCTCATTCCGCCGTGTGGTTCATCCTGGCTTGGGCTCATTCTGGCTGAAGATCTCTGGCACTACAACACAAGGGCCTGCGGGCGGGTATGAAGTCCATGGGCCGAGATCATGTCGCCTGTCTCTACAAGATCCTCCAGACGCCGATCAACTTGACGAGACTCAGTGTCACTATTCCCGAGAACGTCGCCCTCCTTCTGGACGAAAACGATCCGCCGTTCTTTCTAGACAGTGTTACGGAGCTGTCCGTTACAAAGTCGTCTGAGGCTTTCATCTGCCTCTGCCCAAATGTGCAGGCTCTCGGCGCCGCCGGCTACGAGGATTCTCTCTACTTTGTAAACTTGATTCACAAACTCGCAACCTTGTCCCATCTCAAGGCCCTCGAAGTGAAGAACGCCGACTTCAACCTATGGCGCTGGCATACTGACCTTCGTAAGTCCCAAGCGGGACGCGTACCCTTCTGTTCCGGATCACGTTCCCCTTCCCTTGCAATACCACATCAATAAACCGAGAAAGCCTGCCCCTGCTAATACCCCCCCTCATCCAGACCACTGGCCCAACCTCAAATTCCTCGCCTTCACCTCCTCCGAACCCTCGAGCTACTGGCACACCTACGACTTCCGCAGCGCCAGCCCCTCCTCCTCGGCCAGCGCTTTCAGCGGCCTCGAGTCCCTCTGGATCGCGCCCTGCTGGTCTCTCCGCTTGGCCACCGAGATCACCGATCAGGCAATCCAGTGCGTCAAAGGCGGCGCGGCGGATCCGGACCAGCGCAAGTACTTCGCGTATAGGGCGGTGAGGATGTTCGAGTTGAGTGCGCGGTTGAGGGAGTTGTGGATTGGGGATGAGGATCGGTTTACGGTGGAGAGGGGGAATGGAGATGGAGGTGGAGATGGACGGGGGATAGTGGTGAGATGGGAGAGGGGGAGGAGGAGGGTGGGGTTGGCGCCGGTGGAGAGGAGGAGGGCTTGGTTGCTGGATGGGGGGTTGGATGGGGATGAGGGGTTGGGGGTTTGATGGGTCGTGGGGTTCATGTATGTTACTTATCGGGACTTCGGCGTTGCAGAATGTTTCGTAGACGTCGGCAAGCATTTGACGAGGCATGAAGGCTGTGGCGGTCACCTCCGCCTCACTTCGGTTAGCATGCAGTCGTTGTTATGGCAGTCACGACAGTGGTATCAGGGAAGGCAAAAGCCAGGAGGGTTGCGCCTGTTAAATCGCTGTCTCCTCGGGCTTCTCTTCCAAAACAATACAACTTCTACGTCATTCACCAATTCACACATACGGCTCCAACAGTTGTCGGGGGAGCTTCATCAACCGAAACTGTGGCAATCATTGCGGATCCACTGGAGCGGCACGCTGTCGAGCGTACGCAGAAATCACCCTCCTCTCTGGTAAACTGTGTGCCAAAACCGTAACATACAAGCCGATCCTAAAATTCCGGTGGTTTCTCCGGGCCCCAAATTGCCAAAGGCCCTGCCATGCTTCGCTTCGTGGCTGTATGGGAATTGACCAGATCTCCATCAGCGTAATGTTCGACGTTGAACCCACTCGTATCTTTCCAATAATCGAATATCTGAGACCCCAAGATATGTCTTCCTACACCCCAGACCGATCTGTAGCCTTTGCCTGCCAACCAGTCATGGCCAAGAAGCTGTGTGTCGAAATCCTCTACCTCGTAAGATGTGTGGTGCATGCCGTCGGGCTCGCCGGGTGGTGCACGGGCAAGGAAGAGCGAATGGTGGTCTGAGAATCGCTCTCCCAAGTCCAGATGCATAAAGGTGATCACATCCAACCCCTCATTGTTCGGATCGTATTGGACGTCAGAAGGAACGAAGTTGAAGTTGCTCGTGTACCATCGGACCTCCTCATCCCATCTGCCGACTTTGAATCCATAGTGGCCGAGTTTATGGACCATCGCCGGCCCGGGATGAAAACGTTGGAACTGACCTGAGTAAGATGCTATCAGTACGTGTTCGCCGGGCACCATCAACCACGCAAAGACTCACCCAGTCTCTGCTTACGCAAACTTCCATTGAGGGGCCCAACCTCCTCAACCTGGGCGGACGGAATAGACTCCCCCACACGCCTCTCCTCTTGTCCGAACACAACGTGCATCAAGAACCCGCAAGGTGACTTCAACGTCACCCTGCGGCCCCCACCAGGGAACGGAGACATGTCTGAGACTACGGCTTCGTCCATGGTGGCGGCCTTGTCGAAATCGGCCTGCGTCTGAGCAACAAATGCTGCGCCCCCGAAGGATGGGGCACCACCTGTCGAAGACTCGCGAGCAACATAGCAATATGGATCTTTCCCGTACCCACGGTAGAGGATTGTGTCCACGTCGTTGCGCCACGCTTCGACCAGACCAAAGTCCCTGGCAAATTCCGCAAATGTTTGGAGGTCTGCATGCGTAAAATAGACATGAGAAAGCCGTTCGAGCTGGATCTTCGACGAATCGTTGTGTATCTCGGGAAGCCGCGTAGCCACCATGGTGAGTGATTGTTCGCGCAAATGGATGGAGAGGTCGTAGTGATGTTCGGTGGAAGGGGAGGGGGGGGGATCAATGGCTTCGCCAAATTTGAAGCAGGAGATCGCGTACCGCTCAGCCGCTACTCAGGTCCTCAGCGTTCCGGAGTAGACCTCTCGTCGGCTTTTCTGAACCTCACAAACGGTGCTACGGTCAGATGCTGGGGACAACTCAAGGATGTTCAACCCTGTTCGTCCGTCTGCCGGAGGCACAAGCGGAGGAACTCGAGCAATTCTTCCGAACGCCCCTCAAGATCTGTCACTGTTCCATAGTAACTTAGAGCATTGTTTCCGCAATCGTTAACGGAGGAATCTGATATGCCGGTACGAATTCAGTATCAGAGCCTTCCGTGAGCCCCGCCGCCTTCCACCCTCTCGTTCTCCGGACTATTGGCCGGAAACACCGCTCATGACGGAGTAGGTGGTCTCGGAGAGCTCATGGAGGACTGTTGCAGTCTGGCACCAGTCATGGCATGTTCATGGACAATAAAATGCTCGTAGGTGCCGCCTTCTTGCCCAGTACATGCTCTGTTTGTTGAAAGCAGTCTGGTACGCTCTTAATTTCCGCTATGGAGCTCAACACTCAAAGCCTCAGTTTGGCTTGTTTGACTCTTATTGTGGGACTGTTCCTCAGTTCGATCTATTCCGCCTTCCGCTCTGGCACTGGCAAGATTCGAGGACCGTGGCTAGCCAAGTTCACGCCATTGTGGCGTGTTTGGGTTCTGCGGAACGGGAATGCTCATGAAGCATATCGCAAGCTCCATGAACAGTACGGTGCAGTCGTTCGTACCGCGCCGAACGTGGTCGACATATCGGACCCTGCCGTTATACCGACAATCTACGGCATCAATAGCAAATTCATCAAGGTGTGTGCACAGCGTCCCGGCTGATGTGCGTGACTAAGAAGCATGTTGCTGTTCTTCCGCACAGTCACCATTCTATCATACTCTCTCGCCCGTATATGAGAATCAAATTATGAACAGTATGTTTTCGACAGTGGATCCAGAAGAGCACAAGGCTCTGAAGCGTCCAGTGGCGCAGAAATTCTCGATGACTTCTATCCGGACGCTGGAATACCTCGTGGACCCTTGTAGCGAGGTCTTCACGAAAGCTATGCTGGATTCGCAAGGACAAATCGTCGACCTTGGTGTCTGGGTTCAATGGTATGCCTTTGACGTGATCGGGGCCATCACGTTCGGGAAGATGTTTGGCTTCATGGAGAGCCGCGAGGATATCCAACACGTCATCTCAGGCATCGAGACGGCTCTCATGTATGCTGGGATTATTGGCCTAGTGCCATCACTCCACTGGTATCTAATCGGAAACATCACGCTCAGAAGGATTTTAGCAAAGCTGGTGCCCAGTAGCTGGGACCCCTCTCCGATTGTTATTCAGGTATGACGGTGGAACAGCTCGCCCTTGGCAAACCAAAAGAGGCCTGACTAACTTGGAGAAAAAGATGGTACTGGATAGTATTAGGGAATACGACACGGGCTCGGCAGCCGATGCACAGCGGGCTGACTTCCTTGCCTATCTACGACAACAGCAGAAATCGACCGGCGTCCCTATGAGTACCCGCGACTTGATGAATCACTTGATGAACAATCTGTAGGTTAACACAAGCAAGACAAGTATGACAATTGATCTCACTATCTGTGAGCAGGTTGGCAGGAAGCGACACTACTGCCATTTCCCTCCGTGCAGTATTCTATTACGTGCTGCGAAACAAGCGGGTTTACCAGACTCTCCAACAAGAGATTGACGCGGCCCATGCTGCTGGTAAGCTTTCGCCGATAATCACGTACGGCGAGAGTCTGCAATTGGAATATTTGTACGGTCAAATTTGCATATTTCAAACTATGTCCGCCAAATTGCTGATGGTAGATGAACAGGCAATTGTGCATCAAGGAAGCCATGCGAATGCACCCGGGTGTCTCATATCCTCTTGAACGAGTGGTTCCAGAGGGTGGTATCGAATTGTGCGGCACTTACTTCGCAGCTGGGACTATAGTTGGGATGAACGCGGCGGTGATACATCGCCATCGAGGCATCTTTGGCGAAGATGCCGATCAGTTTAGACCTGAGCGGTGGATGGCCGACGAGGCTAAAGTCAAGGAGATGGATCGCAATCTGTTGACAGTGAGTATATTATCTCGTCTCTCCCTATCTACAAGAAGAGGCTGAGACAAGCAATAGTTTGGAGCGGGCGTGAGAACATGTATCGGAAAGAATATTTCGATAATGGAGGTTGGAAAGTTTGTACCCCAGATACTACGACAGTTCGATTTGGAATGGGCATCAAGCGAGCCCGAGTGGAAGGTGAAGACGTACTGGTTTGCCAAGCAGAGTGGGTTATTCGTTCGGTTCAAACCCCGCGCGCTTTGATATATTCATGGCAATGGTAGAGCAACGTGGGCCCGAAAGCAAGACGTTGAGGCCAGTTATATATCACTCACCAACCATATTATTATCTTTCTTTACGTTCACGCTGCTCAGCGCGCTTGAATACTGGGCAGCCTATTCCGCAACTGTGTCCAAGTCAGATGTCTCCACTGTGTCCCGCCTTCACGGCATGCTGAGACCACCGTCTTGTCCGAACGGTTCCCAGGCCCGTAGCCAGCAGGTTCTCAGAATATTTCAACCGTACCCCTAGGAGGAATTATCATCTCTATGCCAATTAACACTCCTGACGGAAGATGGCCAAAAGTTGCACTGCAGAAATTCCAGGTCTCTTTTCTGGAACGGCTCAATTTCTTCCACAAACAATTCGTTTGGCTGGGAGTGAGTATCTGATGGAAACGTCAATTACAGCTGCAGGAAATCTGCCGCATAGTTTTCATATAACTTTTTTTGGACTGTATCTCTTGTGGGTATCCAGCAATCAATACCGGCAGAACATATGTTCCCCTAAAACGGCAAATACAGCGCCAAAACCATATTCCACACATTATAAATTGTATAGGTTCTCCTACCTCAGTCCCCGGACGGCATCTTCATCCTACGCGGAGCGAATGATTCTTGGCGTTCCTCGCATGTTCTGCCGAGGACTGGTTGGTTCCTCCGGGTTGGTTGGTTGTTCCGGGCTGGATGGTTGCTCCGGACTGGTTGGTTGCTCCGCGCAGTTCCTCCGGCTTGTGACACTCATCCGCACTGATCTTTCCGCAGACTCGTTACCCTACGCCGATGTTTCTGTCTGGCGAGTTAGTTACCACCGACGACTCTAGACCTGACGATCACACATTGTCAAGCTGGGCTCAGCAACTGTCACAACCGGAGCACTGCCTTTATTTATCGCTCTCATCAACGCGCTGTTACGCGCAAGAAAACCTCTTCGCCTACACTGGAATTCTTGACAATTGCTGCATTTCGCTGCCAAATATGGAGAAAACCGCGGTAATCATCGTCGGAGCAGGTCCAGCAGGTCTTGCACTGGCTACCGCACTTTCGCATCAGAGGGTCAAAGTCGGTACTTCCATTTTTCCCTCCACTGCATGCTGCGTACCATTCATGCCAGGAGATTTTAACAAAAGGTCCAGTCCATTATCCTCGAGAAGAATCTAGCCATATGCGAGGATCCGCGCGCTATTGCGATTGAAGGCGACACACATCGTATGATTGAGCTGCTCGGCGTCGGTCGAAAGAGACTGTTGGAAATTGGCCAGGGTGATTTCTCCTCAAATGTTGTAATTTTGAAGTCGCTGACACGCATCACTTCAGCATTGAGCGCAATACATTTCCACCAAAGTGCATTCACTACTCTTCCATTTCTCACTATCGACTATCGCCGTGACTGGCTTGAGCAAGTTTGTCAAGCGGCCACCGTTCTTCTTCAGCCAGGGCTAGGTAATGCTCGTACAACACACCAGGCTTGGGGACTGTCTGGTAACTGATCAGTCGACAGAGCAAGCATTTCGCGATTTGATCCAGACTTCCAAGTATGCTGAACTGCGATTGGAGTGTACGGTGACATCGATCCACGAAGTCCCGGATGGCGTCCAAGTTTCATACACACGGAAAGATGGAACTACCACTGAGATCAAGGGGACGTTTTTGGTGGGCGCTGACGGCAAGCGTGGATATGTCCGC
Source organism: Neofusicoccum sp. Z40 (assembly GCA_037356075.1). Classification (NCBI taxonomy): domain Eukaryota; kingdom Fungi; phylum Ascomycota; class Dothideomycetes; order Botryosphaeriales; family Botryosphaeriaceae; genus Neofusicoccum; species Neofusicoccum sp. Z40. The sequence goes on from JBAWJV010000006.1 coordinate 660,968, forward strand.
AAGGGCTATCTTGAGGAGAAAGGGATCAAGCAAATGACCGGACTGTCTGGACTGCCTCCCGTCTCTTCGATCTACGTGCTGACCTGAATCCAGACATAGCTACGAATCGAACTGGGTTGCGGCAAATTTGCGCGTCACTCTACCGACCCTCACATCGCACCCAAGCTTCCCGTTGTGGAAACTCGGATACCGGCCTGAGGAGCTGTGGGATATATTCTGGCCGGATGGCTTCCAGTATGTGAAAGATGCTGGATCCTTTCCCCCATGGTTTACGACAGCTGATTGCAAATAGTTTCTGCAATCATCCTACCATGCCTGTTGCAAGCGGCAGGTTTGGTCCGGCCAACGACAAATACTGGAGGTAATCAAGAACTCCCTTGGATGCAGAGGGCTGATTCGACTAACTCTTCGCCAAAGGTTTGAGTATGAATTACCTCAGAATGTCGTACCAAGTGACTTTGGGAAACATCTGGAAGAGCAGATGAGGCAGCATTTGACAATTTCGGCGGAACGGCTCGCGTGAGTACCTGGTCAGATGCTGCCCGGTGTATAGTCGCTGATGAACGTTTAAGCCGCCATGGAATGACTATTGATGGTCCTGTGCGATTCCCGTGGGACTGTGTTGAAGTCTTACGATGTGGTCCCGCCAAGTAAGCAACCTTATCTCGCTACTGCCCTTGCTTATTTTGGCTTTTGCGTCCTTGGTTCTAACTGATCACAGCTTCGGACACAAGGTGGTTAACCGATGGTTTCACAACAACATCATCTTGATCGGTGATGCGGCGCATGTTTTCCCTCCCTTCGGAGCCCAAGGAATGGCTAACGGTATCCGCGATGCTCTTTCGCTGTCCTGGCGCCTTTCACTTCTATGCAACCCCACTGCATGCGCTAACCTATCGCTGCAATCCGGGAAACTGCTTCACTCCTGGTCCCGAGAGCGAAGAAAGGGAGTCGACGACTCGAGCATAGCGACCATGCGCAATGGCGACTTATTGTTGAATAAGTCGAATCTATTCGCAGCAGCAGCAAACACCATAAGCGGTCTTCTTGAATTCATGCCTCGCTTGCGTGACAGCGTTATTAGGAAGACTCTGATGGACGTGGATGGTGTCTGCGGCGTGGAGAGTGGCTTTTTCCTATCGAGCGAGCATGGTGGTCGAAAGGCCGCTCAGATATGTGTCAAGACTGCCGATGGCTCTGTGCATCTGTCGGATCGATTCTTCTGGAAATCGAGAGCCGCCCTCACACTGCTACTCCTTCAGCCACCCTCTGAACAGGAAGCCTTGGCTATCCAGGAGACGCTCAAGTCGGCCGGCCTGCCGCCTTACCTATTGGCGGATGAAATCCTGGAGTTATGCGAGAGCGAGTCACTGCCTTCTGATTCTACATCTCTTCCAACAACAAGGTTAACACTCGGTACCTCTGAGGATTTAGCCCGCGCAGACCTACCCGTGCTTCCAGGTTACGATCGGACCGCATTCCGGAAGCGGTTTCAGCTCGCAACAAGATATGTACTAATGCGCCCCGATTTTATCATCTTTTCAGAGGCGCAGACACCGAACCACTTAAAGGAGCACTTAAGGAGTTCGATGGAAATTTTGATGGGACAATAGGAGGCCGTTGCCGAGCGAGTTTCTTACGCTACCAGTATGCAGCTCTTGTACCAGAATGCAAACAGTTAGTTCATTTTCAGCGGGGGCTATTCATTCCCAGAGATTGTGGCTGGACCTAGTCTGGCCAAGCAATTAGATGGGGTCTACTTCGCGATACACGGAAAGGGAGAACATCCTCACCCCTGCATGTGAAAGCATTACTTGCCTCATTTAATATTTTGGTACAACACAACTCTCTACGTAGAGTCATCCGGCTTTGATCAACACTCAGGCTGATCATTGCAGTCTCATTTGCCGACTGATTCACGACGGTTGGCTCAATACCTTGCGACACTAATCGAAATTCAACACGTTAGGCCTAAGTTTGAGTAAATCCAGCAGCCATGTCTATGCTTTCCCCCTCGCCGATAAAAACAGGACTGATGTCATCCAGCCATGCAGAATGGGATAGGCTGCGGTCCACACTTTCTGGCAGGTTTCCGGCCAAATTGTCGAACTCGGCAAACATTGCCAGTGCCGTGGACTGAGAATTATGAAGTGATCTTTCTCTTCGTCGATATTCGATGCCGCTGCCTCTTCTTACAAAACCGCGTAAGGTTGGTTCACCCAGCGAGCTTGTCAGCTTCCATATGAGCTTTATGGCTTCGTCGTAAGTTGTTCGAGCACCGGGGCTCTGTTGGAACACCCGAAGAGACCCTATTGTTCTTATCTCAGTCGAGAGACAAAGACTAACGCGTGCTGCATGCAACTGACCTGCGAGAAATTTTCCTACAGCACAGATGTCAGGTCAGGGATTAGAGTTCTGAGGTTTTTTTTTTCCGCGGTCTGCAAACGTACCTATGTTCCAATGACGCCCGACCTGGTCTAAGAATAGCATCAAGAGGCTCAAGTGCCCGGAAGATCTGGATGTCGTGGTCCCCGCACCATACGATTTGTCCATCTCGCAATCTAGAACGAGGACGGCGGCGGCGAGGAAGACGATGTGGGAGCACATCGGGTCAACGCAGTCAAAATATTCTGGCTTCCAATTTTGAACCACCTGGACCAATTCTCCCGCTTTGGATAGAATGACCTGCCAGCATCCTTGCAGCATCGCCACGTTCCTTGGTGAAGAGTGATATAAGCTCACCTTTGCGTCGGAAATTGCCGCCAATAAAGCCGTGCTATGGGTTCCTGGATCAACATTGGATCGGCATAAAGGGAGAGAGGAGATGGACCTACCAGCGGAAGACGAGCAATGTGTCCAGCCGATTTTGGTGCTCCTTTCCCGTCTCCCCAATAGCAAAGTTGCGGGCTGGATTGGACACCCATGAGGGAAGAGAGAGTACAACAGCTGAGCAGTCACTCTCGAACTCTCGCAATCGAGCCTGCAGGATCTGCCAGTCGCGGTTATGTCTTAGGAGTGAGCGGAGCTCAGTGATTGCTCTCATAAGGGAACAAGCGCCAAAGTAAAAATTTCGGTTGCGAAAACAGTGCGTTTCAAAGATTCTGCTCATGATCTCCCGGTATTCAATGCCAGATGATGACAGAGATTGCGGCTCTTCTGCAAGCATTTCGGTACTCCTTGGCGGTGAGTTTGTGAAGTCGGACAGGGACAGCACAGGCAATGCTATCCTGCTCGGCAAAGGGGTTGCAATGACCTGGGAAGTGATCCTGGAAAAAGTATGGTCAGCCACCCAATGCTCCAATAGGGCCATCGGTAGGAGCAGACACACGCCAAAGCGTTGCAGCAAGTATCTAACGAGTATATGGACCACCATACACTCCTCCACTCTTCGGCATCGCAAATACTATCGTCTTCACTGTCGTCATAGTCAATTGCGGAAACATTCACCCTGTCTGCGCGCAGGGCATCGTAGATATCAGCCATCCGCATAACCCTCCCTACCTCGGCAATCGAGCTCCAGTTGATGGATGTGGTCAAGGCGTGCACACACAACAGGAAGGAAGCTTTGATCTCGTTGATGCTGAGCTGATCGCCTTTGCCATAGCCCTCGGCGCGCTCGGCGAAATCCGCTGACGACAAGGGGAGGCGTCTGACAGCGTCTGCGTTCGCGAAGCGCGAAGATACGGAGAAGATGGCCATCTTGAGCCGAGGAACAATCTTGTCGGCACTGTATTGCGACCTGCGAAAGAGAGGATAGATTGGTTGCATGTGTTGGAAGTACAAGTCGAGCCTGGAACGGAGGACTTAGAAGATTTTGTTCAACATCGGGTCCTTTTCCGCTTACAGATAGTCTTCCATCTCCGGGCTCATTTCCGTAGACCTGTCTTGGGCATGCTGGTCACTTGGCAGAGTGAACCCGGAGAAGTTGAGAAAGTCCAAGTCGGGCCACGTCATGGAAGGATGGTCACCGGCGGGGCGGTCCGGAAACCCACGGCCTCGGGAGTCGGCATCGGAAGTATGTCTTCTCGCGGCGGGGCACCTTTTGGGAGGTCCTGGCTGCAGTCTGCACATGACCCAAGGCTGAACTTTGGCCTGATTCTACGTACCTGGCTTTCTCCTTCGCCTGCTGTAAGTGCACACAGCCAGACGCATCTGGCAGTTTCCACAGGTCGGCCGCTCCATGTCGCCTGAGAGATCGACACAGTGTAAGCACGCAGCTTCATGGTGGCGATTCATACATACACTTAGTCTTCTTGCTATTATTGCGCGGTTAGCCTTGTTCCTTTGCTAGCGGAATGCTGGTCTCAGGTGCACCCACACTCTGCAAGTGTCGCAAACCCGAAATTTTGCGATTCCGGTCGAGCCGGGTCTGTCCTGAGGAGCATATGACGATGGAGAAGACATGGCTACTAATGTAGGTAGTGCGTTTTTCTGACGGACGTGGAGGTAAAAAAGAGGGGGAGGCTTCGTGACGCCAGTCTCAGTATAAGTACGTACGTATGTACGGAGATCGACGCCACGTTGCGGGGTTGCTAACTTCTTAGAGTTAGGATTGTCTCTGGCTCCAGGCTCCATGCACGGAAAAACTGATTGGTCTGATTCTATCAGGCTGTAATCGTATCTCTAGAGCCGTTTGTCCCTTATGTCTAACGTTACATGTGTCTGGCCTTGTCCCACTTCTTAGCCCGAACAACATAAGAGCCCAGACGCCTGGAACCAATGATCCATCTTATTAGCTCCTATAGACCTTCTAGCGTAATGTCGTCCTCTTCGTCCTGCCGCATTGCCGCTTTTCGCTTGGTTGGCTGTTGAGCCTAACACTGAGACTGTTTTGTGTTAGCTTTGCCTCAGCAATCACTGGGTTCTCGAGTTTATCGTCTTGACACCAACGAAGTAAAATGATTTCCTTAGACCTACGGCTGATAATCTTATCTGAAACATGACTGCATCTACTCGAACCTCATATTGTTTTCCAGAGTTCCAATCGACGTAATTTCGATTTCCACGAAATCGCCATCCTTAAGGCTGTACTTGGGAACCTGGAAGTACCCGATGCCTGGTGGAGAGCCAGTGAGGATTACGGAACCTGCTGGCAACGTGGTCCCTGCCAAACATCATAGATCACTTTGTTAAGTCGTAAAAGAACCGTCTGATACGGAGAGACTGACCTTGGGAAAGAAAAGCGACCAATGCCGCCGGTCCGTGGATAAGCTCGCAACAACTGTCTTGGAACACCTTCCCATTGACCTTGGTAATAATTCGCTTGTCCTTGTGGTTGCCAAAGACCTCCGCGCTTGTCACCATCGGCCCGAGCGGAGCAAATTTGTCGAAAGCTTTGCACCGTGTGAACTGCCCTCCTCCACGCTTGGGGTCCTGAAAGAATCGCGCCGTCAAGTCATTGCCGACAGTGTACCCAAGAATGTAATTGGGGGCTTCCTCGACGCTGACATCGCGAGCATCCTTAGATGTGATAATGGCAAGCTCTCCCTGGGATCACGTTTGTCAGATCGGGCTTCATTGTCATGCTGAAACCTATCAGGGTCATCGAGAAAGCTCTACCTCAAAATCAAGGAAGCTGTCTGCAGCAGCTTCTGGGATGGGAATATCTCCAGGTCCAGCAAGTGCCCTTCTCGGTTTATACCACATCACCGGATCAAAGGGGACAGTGAGCTGTATGGAATTAGCAATGACGGCAAGCACAGTGGTTTGCTGAAGTGACTGGGGGGTTGATTTGTCCAGTACCTTGGCCTCCTCGGCATGCTCGCGGTAGTTTACTCCGATGCAGATGATCTCGCCGTTTTCGTATGGCACAGGGGCCAGGACCTGCGGAATCACGTTAACTATTCGCTTAAATGTTCTAAGTAGGAACTGAACAGCTCACCTTTGACACGGTAACTGTCCGCCCTCCTCTTTCTTCCTTGAAATCTTCGAATGACGTGAAGCCTGTTAGGACGAGCTGCGCTAATTCCGAGGCCTTCTTCGGCGTCGCAAGCGAGGCAAAATAGACTTGGCCATCTGTGGCCTCAAAGCGCATGAAATGTTTCCATGAAGACATTGCACTAATGCATGCAAACGTCAATGAGCGTCGAGGGCTGAAGACGGGACCGTTTCACGACTGAATTTATATCAAGCAAGTCAAGTCTTTCGGAGAACCCCGCGTTTGTCCGTATCGACTCTACCAAGCTCTGGACAAATGACACGCAGACCCAATACTTTGGCAGACCAATCCTTTGTTTCAGACGAGGCGCGGTTGGTAACGGTATGGAGCATAGACATGCGGAGTCGAGTGGGCCCTGGAGTTGCTCCGGAAGCCCGACTGAAACCTGGTTTGATTTCTTCCGGAAGCGCGGAAAATCCACAACTCTGAGATCCTCCGGGGAATGTTGCGGAGCTTTTGTCGCACCCAGCTTTCCCCGTTATTACTGAACTGAACTATGTCGTATTTACCCCTATGTACACTCCAGCTTTTACCTACACTTGCTAAGCATAGAGCTTCACATGATAATTAGGCTATCTTCAAGATCTAGTTTCCAAGCCGTAACTCTACAGATGACCCTCCAAGCAACATCAATGATATAGTGAAGTGTCCTAACAAACTTTGTTTGAGAACTTTTGCAAGTCTATCTTGTTATTTGCTTATCTTGGCCGTGCTTTCCCTGTGGATATTCCTCAAGCCAGACGGCAGGCAGGACAGGCATTAAAAATACGCAGTTGATGGCTTCGAGTCTAAGTGCTCCCAGTATACAGTTACACATACGTTTTGGACCGATCAATTAAACTGAAAACATGTCAATATCATTATTCTCCAGTAATGCTTGACTGAGGCAGTAATTGGCTGGAGAAGGGAACGAGCCCATGTTACCCGGAACAGTCTCAAGGAAGAAAGAAAATCATCCATCCGTCAACTCTTCCCTGCTTCCCCTCGTCCTCCATCAAGGCCCATCTCGCATTATCTTCAACTCATACCTCGCCTTACTTTCCATCCTGTTCTCCATCCAATCATGCTTATAGTCCGCCACATCCCCACTATCCATCCCCTCAAACTTCATCGCCCTCTTCAACGCCTCCAGAAAGCTCGGCAACAGCGGCCTCACCTTCTCATCCCAACCATCCTGAAAGACGTCGCCTCTCCTCCCCGCGCAAACCTCTATCCTCACATCCCGCACAAACTCCTCCATCACCTCACTGCTGCCACCACCCTCGCCCTGCTCCACCGCCGCAACAATTTTCCTCTTCTTCTCCGCCGCCATCCCCGTCCACACCCTCGCAACACTCACATGCAGATTGCAATGCGTGCTCGCCGGCTTCCCCGGCGACTCCGTCACCGCCGGCATCCCCGTCTCCGACACCTTCCTAAACCCCGCCTCATCCACCCCAAACGCCCTCACCAAATGCGCCGCCCTCGCCTGCCGCAACCGATGCAGCCGCGACGGCGTCCACTCCCACCCGCTCTCCCCAACCCCCTCCCACACCTCCGGCAAGAACGACGCCCCGCACGCAGGAAACCCGCACGTCAACACGCTCAGCCCGAACGGCGACGCAAACGGCGCCAGCCCCGTGTGCCGCACGTGAAAAGCCTGCCGCTCCGGATCGGCCGCGAGATCCGCGCGGAAGGTGGAGAGCAGGACGGGGTCCGCGACGGCGGCGGCGAGGGGCTGGTCGAGGGCGGATGCGCGGGCGTCCAGCACGCTGGTGGCTAGGACCTGCGTGTCGCGTAGGCGCGCGAAGAAGGTTTTTGCGCGCATGGGACCGGTGGCGGTGTAGATGAGCCAGAAGGCGAGGAGTTGGATGCGGCGCATGGCAAGGTCTTGGTCCGCGGGGGGCCAGTCGGCGAGCAGTGAGGCGCCGTCGTGGGGCAGGACGGCGGCCAGGCGCGGCCAGAAGTCGGTGGCGGAGGTGAGGAGCGTGGTGCTGGCGGAGCGGGTGTCGACTGGGGTGAGGGGGGCGTTGAAGCGGCGGTAGATGAGCTCGAGGAAGGGCTGCTTCCACGACGCGTCGCTGGTGGTGTTCTTGGAGAGTTGCGCCAGGTAGGTTGATGCGATTGAGTGCAGGACCTTGATGATGCGGAGGTCGCGGACGGTCGTTTCGTCGAAGGCGCCGGTCGTCTGCGTCCCGAAGGAGAGGAGTTGCATGAATCCGCCGGTCGGGTACCCGGCGGCCCAGCTGTCGACGCCCTCGGCGCGGAACTCCTTGGCCGCCCAGGCGAGAGCTTCGGGGAACGTGACCCAGGGGCCTTGCTCGTTGAAGGTCTCTCTACAGCCGGTGTTCTGCAGCATGTTTGCCAGCACCCACAGGAACATGGCCCGTCTGTGGTTGACTTCCTCGTCCTGTGAGAGCTCGGCCCCTGCTCCAGCCCACTCCTTGCTCTTCAACGTCCCTTCGAGGATGGTCATGAAAAGCTGCGACACCCCGGATGCTCCCGTGCGGAGGCCGCCAGTCAAGGCCAAGTACAGCTGCTCCTGGACGTACCGCTTGTTGCTGCCCGTGTAGTCGACGGTGGGCAGGATGGCGGCAAGCTCCTCACGGAAGATGGACCTCCCACCGGGCTGGGCCAGAGCGCACTGGAAGCAAACATACTGGCTGGAGATGAGGTCCCTGTTCGACTCGAACCGGCCCGCTGCGAGCGGGAAATCGAGCGCGAAGTTGTCCGTGTTGGCCGCGCCGTCGGCGCCGGCCTTCAGCGCAATCGACATGACCTCATTTTCTCCGCAGCAGATGCGGCACTCGCTGCGGAAGGCGGCGGGCGCGTCAAGATCCAGAGAGGTGATGTCAATCTCGCCGCCGGGTGCGACGGTTGCGGCACGCCGCGCTCGGTTGCTCCGTCTGGAGAGGATGTCTGCGGTGTACTGGGAGCTTTCGAGCTCGGCAAGCTGCTCGAGCGCTCGATCTACCGACTGGTTGCGGACCCGCAGAGCTTGAATTTGGCCCGACTCCTTTTGTCCCTTGACGGCTTCCTGGTAGACGCGGCGGTTGTTTGCATGCGCCTCTCTCAGCTGCAGCTGAAGCGTCTCTCGCGTCTGAGGATCAAGCTCCGGGTCGCCCAGGCGTGAGACAATCGCACCGGCTCCAGACACATCCTCCAGCTTGATATTGATTATATCAGACTTCTGCTGGCTAAGGAACCTGCGTAGGTCCTGTATGCGGCCCCTCGTCTTGCATGCAACAGCGAGGTTGTTGAAAGCTTCGTCAGCCAGCAACTGTTCCAGGTCCTCGTGGGGAAGCAACCCAGCCGCGAAAAGGAGGCTTATATCAACAGCTGCGCCGTTGTTGTCCCGGTCCCATTGCTCTCCAAGACTGATGATGCCCGAGACTTGATTGGGACGGCTGTCGGCAGAAGGGATCCGGATGCCCTCGTTGCGGCACAGCTGGATGAAATCCTCCTCAGAGGCGAGCTTCTTGAGGTGGTCCCAGCTGGACAGATCTGGAGTGGAGTCGGCGAGTGGCGCAAAGCATCCCTTGCCGGCAATGGCGTAGATGTGTCCGTTAGACAACATCTTGTAAAGAATGAGAACGTCCGACGCGTTGGCAAAGAACGAGATGCCAACCGAGATGTTGACTTGCGACGGGGAAGCCTTATGGTTGCCCGTGATCAGAAATATGACGGGAACGTTGAGGACGTTCTTCTCTATGGCCAGCCTGCACAGCTCTTGCACACCGTTGCCCCAGATCTCGCCGTCGGTGAGCAGGTACCACAAATCAGACGCAGCGATAGTCTCGAGCGCATCGGAGTTGGTCAGAATTCGGGACGGCTCAGTGCCGCCCCTGTCGGCCTTCCATGACACGCGGGAAAAGTCGTCGGTTGGGTTGCCACACTGGGAGCCCCAGGTGGCGGCCTTGTCGTTCAGATGGCCGGCGTGTAGCTTTTCGACAAACTCGTGCTCGTGTCTGATGATGCTGCCGGCGGTTGATCCTGACGCATCGACTGCGAAGAACTGGCGCGCCAGGTCGAGGGGGATATATGTGACTGTCTGCTCGGCTGAAGCATGCACCCTCCAGCTGGCGCCGGCTTGGGCGTGGTCGCGTCCGTCGATCGCGGCTGCAGAAGTGGAATCCATGGTTGTTGATGCAGCAGAAATGCAGCGACTTCGTCAAGGTTATATAAAGAGAGAGGAAACGGGGGCCAAAAGACTCATCGATCGAAGCTGGGTTGAGTCACCGTAAGCCGGACGGTTAGTTGGGTGTTCTATGGATCGAGGTAGCTGAGAAGCCGCGGCTATCACCACCAAGCTTCCTGGTGCTAAGAAGGAGCGGGGCTAGAACACTGGCCTGACCCGATCCGGTATGACGCTAGGGTATCGGTGTCTTGATACGTGGTGGGGTCCACGCTTCTCGTTCCCCAGGCACCAGCGCCAGCATCGATGAGTCGGACGCCACATTCGCTCCGCGCGAAGGATTTTTGAGAAGCGGTGTCAATCCTAAAGCGCGGTCTTCCAGCACCGCCCCGTCCACTAGTCTTAGTGATATTAGCGCCGTGTAACAGGAGGATGCGCGGTCGCCAAAATGTGGCGGTGTCCTGGCGTGAAATGAATAAACCGAACCCTAACCTTTCCTTTTTCGGGTTGTCAATGCAATGAGCAAAGCGGCCCATTGCCGCTCAACTGCATGCACGGCCGTGTTCAAGCTGCAAGACAGGTCATGGTACTAGACTTTGTGGTAACAAAAGTAGCGCGAGGGAAATACCTATCCATCGGTCCTTCTGCAACATGCGAAGCAGGAAACCATGTTGAAAAGCCTGATGTGGCGTAAATTCTTTTTGGTGCGGGGCTGTGCACAGTGTCCTGTATGATTTGCGGGTCAATGCAAGGCCTATACCGTGCAGAAACACGTCATACTTCTCTTTTCACACCAAGGAACTTGCCTTAGAATATACTTTCACCCCGGACTTTTAGACTCCTCCTGTGCAAGAGTTGCAACTTGGAGAAATGGATAACGCTTGCAATCTCAAGATAAGCAGATGGAGGACCGCGCACGGTAAGTGGAACCATTTCTCCCGTTATTTCCATTGCCGAAGCTGGAGCTGATGCTCCAAATCCTCTTAGATATGAGCCCATTCATTTACAAGCTGCCAAAATTGTTCTCGGTCCTACGAAATCTGACGTCTTCAGAGCTGTGTGACTTAGATCTGGCGCTCCTCGAACTCACCCCGGGCGATGAGGGACTGTTCGATATGCCAGGTTCTCAACTCCCGAATCTCCAGATATTCAAAGTACATCACCGTAGGACCGCCGTTCACCGTCTTATCGTAATTGTTCGGATGAAGGAAGGCTTGCTTTGACACCTCCACATTCAATACTGCAGGCTAACATGTGGGACACGCCTGGTACAGACTGGGACGATCTTGTAGCAATGGCTCGCGATGAGTTGCCTCTTCTGAAAACTGGAAGACGCTGCTGTCTGCCTCTATAGTGTTGGCGGCTCCTGCAAGAGGTATTGCGCCAACTCGGCGGCGGCGGGAATGTCTCACTCAGAACGGATTTGATCTTGAGGAAAGTTGTACACCTCGACAAGGCCACAAGGCAACTAAAAGGCGAAATATGGACTGTATTGATATAACAAAGATTTCTTTAATTGTTGGCTCAGAGACTCGAAGTGGCTCGTAATATAATATTTGTGGGACATCCGGGCAGGTGGCCCCCTTCGTCAATATCAAAGGTTGAAAATGGTGTAGTGATCGGCTTGATTGACAGCTACTCTCTCGCTGTCGAAAATCTCACGGCTGCGCAGGGCTTCCAATACTGCGGCTTGCGAAATGAGATTGTTTGATACAGAAATCAACCAAAGTAGGACGAGCATTTGCTTTATGTCAGAGCTTGGACCATCGATGGCTTGCCTGAGAGATATAGATAAGAAGTTAATATGAATACGAGGTCAGGGTAGAGTCTGAGTAACGTGCAGTGACGGAAAATAGGGCCAATCGATTGATCGCGAAGACCATCCAAAAGCATAATCCGACAGCGCATAATAGCGTTTGTTTTACTTACGCGGACGACTTTCTCCTCACAGACAAGTTGCAAGAAGCTCTCTTGCATCTGCTACCTCACGTCTGATCGTCTCAGCGTGCTCGCGGCTTCGAGGGTGGAAGTTGACTTTGTAGGGCTTGGGGCAATGAAAGAGCCCTTCATAGTACGCCGTAGAGTCGACGTCCACCGCTTCGATCTCAAATGCCCATAAGATCTTAGCAGTTAGCAGCCACATTGTCCGTTCAGCGAGATGCATTCCTGGACAAATTCTCCTGCCAGCTCCGTACGCGTAGTGATGTGCACCGAATCGTTAGCATGGGAACAATATGGTAAGATAGGGCTTAACTTATCTCGATTGTAGTAGTCTTGGATGCCTGCAAGCTCAGAGGCCAGACGTGAGTAGCCCTCCCAGCGGTCAGGATTGTATTCTTCGGGGTCGGCGTAGCCGTTCTTTTTAGTGTAGTGTATGGCCCAGGTTGGAATCACTATGGCTGAGTCCTTGGGGATGAACATGCCCTCAAACCAATCGTCTTCAGTAACCCGGTGCGGTACCCCCATTGGAACACTGTATGAGATTTCAATGATCAGATCTGCAAGGCATGATGGATTCTCAACTCACGTTGGGTGCCAGCGCAATGCTTCCTTAACGATGTAGTTGATGTATGGAAGATTGCCAAAGTCCGACCATCGCGGAGTTCTACGGACACAGTCAGCGAAATAACGTTGTGTAACGCGCTGACTTGCCTCTTTGAGCCACAAACTTCATCAAGCTGCTTATGTGCTTTTTGCTGTGCCTCTGGATGCAATGAGAGCAACATCAACGACGTAAGCACAGATGAGGCGGTAGTATCGGCCGCACCCTCAACTAAAGAACCGAGGAAATGATTGATCTGACTGTCAGTTAGCGGCGTATCTACCGCAATATGTCCATCAAGTATTCCATCAATAATGGCGCTGGGGCGTTTGTCCCCCTTAGCGCGACGTTCGTCGACTAGACGGCGGGCCTCTGTCCAAATGGAATGCATAGCATGCCCAGATTGCTTAGCGCGTCTCTTCCAGGCAGCGAATCTGTCTGGAATCCATTGAAGGAAAGGGAACTGGTCCACTGGCGGATTAGCGCCTGGCTCTAGCGCTTCAGCACACAATTTCAAGGCATCGTAGACATTCTAGGCAGTATTCTTAGCTTCCAGCATCAGATCAAAGTCATGGATAATGCGTACGTGTCCCCAGAAGCCTTCAAACGTGGAATCTCTGTGACCCCATACAACATTGTTCGCAGTTGCAGCCGTGGCTCGCTTGATGTGATTGTAAAAGTTCCCAGGGGTTTCTACCAGATCTAATAAGAGGAGGGCAATTCTGCACCAATCTGTTAGTCACGTAGTCCATCGATAGAAGAAGGGTTCCATACTCGGCTTGGAGAAGTGGCACGATCTCGCTATCTAGAACGCGCGGCTATGGCTCATCAGTACATGCTGGGGTAATGAAGCATTATTGCTCACTGACCGCGAGACTGTGTGATGCGATCTTTCTCTGTGCCCTCCAGGCTGGGGTTGGGTCCATGAGTGCTGGATTGCCGCTTTGGCAGAGAGAACCAACGTAGCTTTTCGTACGACCGGAGTATATTGCGCCTCTCTTGTCTACCAGATCGTGGACGGCTTTTCTATCATTCAATATAACTAAGGTATCGGAGCCGAGTTTCAGCGAAAATACGGGACCGTAAATGTCGCTCCATTCTTTCAGCCTATAATGCAACCTAGTTGTCAATACTAGTACCGAGTGTGGTGGGGTAACTTTGGTCTATTACTTCTTATGGAGCCCTGATAGTGGGATTTGATGGAGGTTTCCCAGCACGGGCAGAGTAGGGGGGCCTGGAGGGAGACGTGGATCACGCCGTCCGATCTGCGCCAACTTGTGGAGTCCCAGTGCAAGAACAAGCACTGTGGTAACAACAAGAAAGAAGTTTGAGGGCAGTGCTTCGAAAGTTGGTAGGATACCCATGTTACGCGATGCACTTAGGCGAGAAACCATCTTGCGAGGGTGAGCGAGTATGCTCCCTTGCCCTGGTACTGGAGCCTTCTGTATCACTAAATAGCAGATCAATCGTGCATACAGAGCCTCATATACCTGTGTGTGCTGTGCCACGCCAAGCCCGTACGACGTACGTGGGGCGGCGGGGGTCAGCAATGCGAGACCATTCGGATCAATAACTCCGTACGAGCTGACCGCATGCATGCAAGCAAGTGTCAACACACTCCCATCTGCAGAGCTATCACTCTAGACTTTGTTAGCGATTGATACCAGTTCACTGGTGCCTCGGCAGGCTGCAGGTTCGACATTGGCCAGGGAGTGTGACGGCACCGCCAGCCGATGCATCCGCACTTCGACATTGTCTTGGATGCGGTGATGAATACGGCTTAGACCCAAACGAGTGTCTTCCGGAGCCTGGTAGCAGGGGTGTTATCATGCGTTCCAGTGATGTGATAGGTAGAACTGGCACTGTTACACAGAAAAACAACTTCACGCCAGCGGTCGGATGCCATACCCTCCTGTCCAGTTCCGTTTCATGCCGGCCGACAATGTCCAATAGAACAAGCCAATTCTCGACCCTTATCTTGCTCATCACCTCAAGGAAGATAATCCTAGGAAGTCTGACCAAAATTCTGCCGAGCTTCTGTGTGATCTTCGTTCTTGAAAAAGCAAAAAGAAGGCTCGTGACCTCGACCATCGCGTCAGGCTTACGCGTCGATTATTGATCGCGGTGCGAAGGAAGCCACTCTTACCGATCTCTCCAGACAGTTTCAGCCCAGATGGAGATCAGGTTCTGTCGAACTGGCAAAAGAACGACGCTGCACTGGTGCCAGTGCGGGGCTAGACACCCTTATATTTGACAGGTTTGATTGCTCAAGACTTGGCATTCAAATTTACGCTAATAATATCGTATAGTTAATATAGTCAGCAGGAAGAATCATATTGAATACCATGCAAGCATCACGAAGATCGGATATAATTAGTACCAGTAGCAGTTTGAGGAAAATGAGCCTTAAAATCAATGCTAAGCAATCTTATCTATAGGCCGCAATCCGGCCAATGCGAGGTTCTGGACTGGAACGGATGGACAACTAAGAGCGCTGCTTCCTATGCCGTCCTTTTAGCAGAGTGGACGCAAATATCCTCATGTCTCTTCAAAGGTGCTGAGTGTGGCCATGCGACGCAGCCTGCCACATGTGAATATTACCGCGTCGCCAAAGCCACGGCATGATTCAGTATGCCATTACCCTTTGCGGCAAAGCCATCAGGTTAAGTAGTAGAGTGAAACGCCGCCCCGCGGCACCGTCACAATGCGTCTTTTGGAAGATGTCGTTTTACATCACGGCATGCAACAGGGTTTCGGCCGGGGAATTAAGTGACGCCATAAGAAATGCGATGACGGTTAAGTCCTGGCATCTGCTGCTCAGTAGAAGGGTATCTATGACGCCCTTGGCGAGGTTTTTGTGGGCTGTTATACGGAGAAGTAGACTAACCTTCTCTAAAAAGAGAAAAAAGATTATGGTGTAATTATGAACGCTTTTTCTTATTGGTTCCAGCGCTTGAAATTAAAATGCTCTAGTCTGTCTATTTCATTGCTCATCTACTTTTTGGCGTCCGCACCTGGTAAGGAATGGAAACGGGCATTTTGAGCAACCGTATCATTCCGCTTCAGCCTTTCACGATTAATCCCACAGGATTCTCAAGAATTTTCGCCAGCCTTTGACTGCTGGTTCTGGCATCTCCGGATACTGATCCACATCGGCCAAGGCTTCTCGAAGAGGAATTTCAGATAGAGAAACAATCTTCGTTTTCTTGATAAATTTCCAGAGAAGGTAGGCGGTCAGCACCAATGGAATGTCACTGGACAAGATATCAGCATTCTTGCATGTTTTTGATTATTGAAGTGGGGACGCGACACGTACAGGTACGAAGAGACAAATGAACTGGACGACCAGCCTCCGCGAGTGAAGACAGCGAAGCCTGCCGTCAGGAGGATCACCACGCAGAAGAACAAAGCTACTGGAGTGGAAAAGGCTACGAAGCGTTAGGAAGCACATCATAACAGGTGCTGAGGAGGAGAACTCACTGGTCCAGCCATTATGCCAAGGTAGAGAGGACAAGGGCAGCCCTTGCTTCTTCATGGCAAGAATCAGCCGTTGGTGATTGATCAAGATGGTGATCCAGCTGATCAGAACTCCGCAAGCCGTCAAATCCAGGAACCAGTAGAACACGGTCAGCGCCCCGTTCGACAAACTCATGAATGCCAGGAACATGAACGCGGTCTGGACGAGAACACAGACATACGGTACACCCCAGGAGGTCGTCCTCAGGAGGAGCCTGGGTGCCTGTCCCTTCAGTGCCAAGCTGTAGAGGACACGAGTACCAGCGAGCAGGGCCTGATTGGAGGAAGACCAAGCAGAAGTAATGACGACGGCATTGACGACGGAGGGGATGGCTTTTATGCCAGCGCCGCTGGCTGCAATGACGAAGGGACTCTGAGCTGCCGTGCCAGACTGGTCATCAAGGCGTTTGTCGTCACTGGCAACTAACATTCCGACGATCAGAACGGCCAGGATGTAGAACATGGAGACACGGGCAAACACTCTTTTACAAGCGTTTGGGATGGCTCTGCGGGGATTGCGGGTTTCAGCGGCGGCCATGGCGACGCTCTCCACGCCAGCAAAGGAGAAGACGGCGTTGCTCATGACGGCCCAGTAGCCGAGGAATCTGCCCCAGCTTCCGGTGCCGATGTATTCGACGAATGGGCCTGGGTTCTTCCAGTAACGGAATCCGATCCTGTCATGGCCGGGCACCCCTCCGAGGTTGATGACGAGACCCAGAATGATCAAGAAGACGATGAGGAGGATTTTCAGGATGGCGAAGAAGAATTCCACTTCTCCGTACACGCGGATGAAGGAGATGCCGACGACGAAGGTCAGAACGATGACCAGGATGATCCACACGGAAGAATTGAGGTCGGTCCAGTACTGGAAGAGCACGCAGATGGCTGAAATCTCGGCCGGAATAGACAGCCAGTTTCCGTAGACAATGTTGTACCTGGACGCGCAGCGGTCAGCAGAGATCACGTGCGGGTCCTGCACCACTCCCGCTTACCCGATGGCAAAGCCCAAAGCTGGATCGACGAGGAACTCGGCATGCCGGACAAAGGAGCCTGTGACGGGCAAGAGCGCAGTCACCTCGCCGAGGGCGAACTGGACGGCGCAGACGATCAGACCGACAGTCGCGTAGCCAAGCAGGGCGCCGAGAGGGCCGCCTGTTTGGATCGAGCCCCCGAGACCGAGGAACAGACCAGTGCCCTGCAAGCTTGTTAGCGCGCGCCGAGAGACAGGACAGCTGCAATGGGACGTATGTATGTATGTACATACAATAGCTCCGGCCAAGGCGATCAAGCTGATGTGCCGCTGCTCCAGACCGCGCGAGAGGTCGGTCTGCTCGGCGTCAGTGAGAAAGTCGCCCTGGTGGTCGTCGCGCGGCGCCTGTTCGGCGGGCGAGTCGTGCGCGACCTCGACGCCGTACTTGTTAGCGGCGGCGGCGGCGGCCATGTTGACCTGCGGGCAACCAGCGGGGCTGGAGAGAGGTCAGAAAGGCGGAGGAAAAAGGGAAGGGGCGAGGGTCAAGAACGAAGGCCGGGAAAATGGCGTGCTGCGCAGATTGCCGAATTGCTGAAAGCAGACTGGCGAAGGACGAGCGTACGTACGGCGAGTCAGTCCCAGAGCGCGTGGTCTGTGGTGTTGTCGCGTGCGGTTACCTGATTGAATCGCGTCAGGCCGTTGGTGGAGCTCGTCATCTCTCGGTGGCGGCACCGACTTCGCTGTCTGCCCACGAGGACCTGCGTACGGCCGCTGCGGAGTGACGCGAAGAGCCACAGCGCATCTGCGGCTCGAGAAGCAGACGCCAGCCATGTCTTCCTACAGTTCGCCTGCTATTGCAAGCTCTACCATAAGAGGCAAGTCGCGGACGGTTCAGACCAGGTGACCAGCACCTGACATTCTCTCCGGGGAGCTTTGCAGCGGAGCCCCACATGGCGGAGCGTGCCGGAATGTACCCCATTGGGAAATTTGCCGACGGTCATCTGCCTGTCACACAGCTGCTGCTGTATCTTGCATTCCCATGCTCTTGCCGACTGCTTCTATTGCTATAGTCACTTCATACATGCCTGTGTTCCTTCCTTCGCAAATACCAGTTGCAAGACATGGGACTGTGTGCATCCACGGCATTCGAGTTGAGGGCGTGTAAAGAGTACAGGGTGACGGGAGTGTAGTGCGGAAAACAGCGTTGGCAAAATATAGGGTGGTCAGAAGCCTCAGAGGGCAGATTCATCCGTCGACGCTGACGAATGTCCAGTGAGTGGCAGTGGCCCCTCAACATGACATCGCTTTCTTGTGGCTTCGCCCGCAAGTGATGTGATGAGGCAAGGAGGGGAGGTGATGGCTGCGGTCAGTGCGTGCAGCTGGGCCTGTACGGAGGATGCGGGGCACGGCGGGGATCAATAGGAAAGCTAGGGTCATCTTGCAGTACGCCTCCTTGTTCCTGAAAGCTTATTTCGTACGGGCAGCGGGCGCTGCGCTTCTTCATTGTGGCTTGTCGCCTGCTCTTCAGAGCTCATCCTCATCCTGTCAGTCTCCATCCCGGGAAGACGCAGACATTCCAAACCTGTTGCGAGGCTTGGGAACCCAACGAAGACTAAGCTTGTCTCAGTCCTTAGATTTTACGGTCCTTATTGAAGCTATGCGGCACCGCAAATCCAAGCGCCATGCGCGGTAGACCGGAAATGAATTGGCCAATGTCCTGGGACTTGGGAGATCCGTCGGAGGCGATGACATAAGAAGAAGGCCGCACATCTGCCCATGCCGGCCGCTGCACGCCTACGAGTCAATCATCCAAATCACGCCCGTCCCCTTGAAGCATCTAGATAATCGTCTAAAGCACCGCATCAACCAACAAGGTAGATAACAGCAGCAGCCATGTTTGAACAATTGCTAAAGTAAACATTGGCAATAACTGCAGAATATAGGTTGTCCTCAGTGATTGGTCAGCGCTAGGCAAATCTTATGTGTTTAAGTGCGGGACGTCTGAAGAGAACACCGAAATATCCTTGAACGAGATATTCGAGTCCGCGTAATCTAACCTCGGTATCAAACGTATGGACAATAAGCCGAGAGTAAGCAAGCAGTGTGGGTGGGCCAATGATGCGCGCACACGTCATCCGCCGGAGTGGCGATTTCGTTGCACCCCTCGATATATTTCGGCCGCGTTCGTGGTTGTTTGCTTAGTACACAGCGGAGGTCTTACATTGCAGTCGAGATTCAATACCCTCAGCGCTATACGCATACCGGTCTTCCCGCATCCAGCCGTACGAAGTATGGGCCGTGCTTTGCGTGTCTTGGGAAAATGCTGCGAAAAACCTCGAAAGGCTAAAGAGGTAACCCAATTTTCTTCAACAAACCGCCATGCAATGCGAGAGAGACGAGAGCCGTGTTCCTTTTGTTGTCAGACGACGTTTCAATAATGTGGGACATTGTCTGATCCCTCTGCCAGGAAAGGGAAAAATCCGACGTCGATTTGCTCTGCGCGGCTTGCAGACAGCTCGACCTGTCTACTACAACATCCAACCGGGACCTCTCGGGACTGTCCGCTGAGGCAGTGGAGAATATTGGAAGAAATGCAACATGCCCTTTCTGCCGGCTGGTTACTTCTTGCAACACGAAGAAAGAAGAATCTATACAATGGGATCCCGAGCGCGGATTCGCTTTCGGCGAGAACAGCGACAGAATCGTCTTCGTCGACGAACGGGCTACCCTTTCTCCACACCTATCCGGCTGTGTAATCGGGCCTCAAGCAGACTTTGCTTTAATTAAGAGATGGTTACGTCTGTGCGAAGAAGTCCACCAATCTCGGTGCAGTCATATCGCAGACGTTATCAATACACCAAGAACGCCTTCTGGGTTAAAGACACTACGGGTCATCGATGTAGAAAGAATGTGCATCGTTGAAGCAAACCCAGGCTTCCGATACGTGACGTTGAGCTACCAATGGGGCCGGGCGAACACTGTGTTTCTCAAAAATGCAGATAAAGCCCACATCATGGAAGACCACTCACTAGTGGGCTTGGTTATGGACCTTCCAAGGACTATCCGTGACGCCATTGATTTGGTGAAACTACTAGGCGAGCGATTCCTCTGGGTTGATTGTCTCTGTCTAGTTCAAGATGATTTAGAAGAGATGCAAGATGCCATATCGAAAATGGACCTGGTATATGGAGGTAGTGTTCTATGCATCGTCGCTGCCACAGGCTATGACGCAAATGCTGGCCTCCCCGGAGTGCGCTTTGGGTCCAGATATCCTTCACAACACGTCGAGGAAGTCGTCCCAGGAGTGAGAATGACCAAAGTTAGTTCTTTGCATTCAATACTAAGCAAGGAACGATATATGACTCGAGGATGGACGTAAGTGTTATCATCTACGGGCTATATCGTTAGGCTGAGAAATAACAGATACCAAGAGCTTATGCTGGCACCCAGGTGCCTCGTTTTCTTGGAATCAAGAATATTCTTCCGCTGCTGTTGCGTCGTCTGGAGCGAAGACACGCTTTACGACAAACACCCATCCGAGACGCATAGCAACGCCGCACTTCCAGAAATCGCCATACCCATCTTGAAAGAAAGCTCTGAGACACCACAAAACACATACGCGCAGTCCCTCGCCCAATATACCACCCGCAACAATCTCACCCACCCAACAGACGTCCTCGACGCCATCTCCGGCCTCCAACACCGCATTTCCCGCACCCTCCAATCTTCTCTTCTTCAAGGCCTTCTGACCTCTACCTTGGACATCTGCCTCCTATTCTGGCACCTCCCCTCTCCCCAGCCGGTCTACCGCCGTTCCGGTTTCCCCAGCTGGTCTTGGGCGGGCTGGCAAAGCGGCAGCAACACGACGCTGAAGTGTTGGTGCCCCAAACAGGACGGGCAAGACATGGACAAGTGGCTCGCCAGCTGCACCCACATCTTCTGGCACAAGCGGTGTCTGCGCACCGGCGAGCTGAGCATAGTCCGCGCCCCGAGTGGGTACGAGACCACGCAGAGAACCTGGCCGGACGAGCCGGTGAGCAGCACCAGCCACAGCCACAGCAGCAACACAAACTTCGGCAAGAGCAGTGGCAGTGCAGAAAGCGAGGCAGACGAGGAGACCACCTCATCGTCATCCTTCACCACCGCGGATTCCCAGCCGCCTGGCCCGTGGACCCAGCCCGCGGCCAATGTGCCCTGGCAGCACATCCGCGCCAGGAAGTGCGCGCTCCGTGAGTACCCGGCGCTGCAGTTCTGGACGTGGACGGTGCTGATCCCGCAGCTGCGCATGGTTTCAGCAGCATCAACGGGGCAGCAGCAGAGCGGTGCGGCTACCGTTATCGACGCCGAGGGCGTGAGGTGTGGAGGCGCCTATCTTGACGATCGCAGCGGGTGGGGTTTCGATCGGAGCAGGAAGTACGAGGCGGTGCTGCTGTCGAAAGGAGGGGAGGGGACGGCGCGGTCGGTCGTCGGCCTGCAGGGAGCGGCGCCGGCTGATCGGCCATTTTATTGGGTTATGCTGGTTGAGCGAGAGGCATTGAAGGGGTCGGAGGCCATTGTCGCGGAGAGAAAGGGGCTGGGGTATATTTATCAGTCGCGAATCGATTGTTTTCCGGAGCCGGGCAGGGTTTGGAAGGAGATTGTTTTGGTCTAAACTGCACAGGCCCTATCTCATCTCATTTTTTGGACTCTTTTGTTTCGTTGCGCCTTTGCTTCATCATGCAATCTGCCACATAGGCAAGAACTTCAAGTTAAGATTGACCATGGTCATTACGCAGGGCCTGGTGTTAACAGAAGCATCTTCGATGAGTCGGAGTGTCTGCTCCTGATACCGCCGGCATCAAATTGCCGCATCCCGTCCAATTCCAGCCCGACCCGCCGCAAGGGTTTCCTTTTCCTCTGGACTGATTACTTCGCTCATCACTCCAGCTTCCTCGTCACTGTTCTGCCCCTCGGCAGCAAACTTGTCTGTCTCCACAGGAATATGATCTCTCATAACCAGCCAGGTAGGGAAGACAGCAAGTCCTGTACCGCTGATGATTAGCGCGGCCAGCTTGAAGAAAAAGGAAACAGTAATATAGGAAGGCGAGAAGGAAACAGAAGTTTTACATACCCAGCAAGATGGTATTCACCGCCAACGGAACCCTACCGCCCTTCCAGTCCCTCGTATTTAGCCCAAAGCTTACGGCCTGTGCAAAGCTCTCCTGCCCTCTTAGGATTCCGGAGAATCTACTCAGCTCCGAGATGTTATCCGTCTTGGTAGCCAGGAGGTAGTAGAGCCAATTTTGCAACGCCTGCCGCGCAAAATCCCAGAGAAGTAAGACGAAGAATCCTTCAACGAATCCCTTATCGGTCCAGTCGTAGGCGGGTGGATTGGCCGTGTACTTTTCCTGTATAACCCAGCCGTACACCCAAGCGATAATGTGCCAGACCACCACATAGTAGAAGCCAATGGTGATTCGCTTCTTGACGGGGAATCCTTTGTAGTCGAGCAGGGTACTGATGAGCTGTGAGGACAGGAGCGTGCCGAAGTTGGAGACGAAACCAATCAAAGCTCGCGCGCGGACGCCGAAGTAGTAGGTCTGAAAGTTCCCGCTGTACTGGTTGAAATACGCCGCCCAGAAGATCGGCAGTAGCAACAAGACATCTTTCCTCGTGCTCGCCTTCCACAGCGCTCTCAGCTCTGCCTTGAAGCTCTTTTCAGCGCGAATTACCACCTTGCTTCCATCACTCCGCACCACTTTCTCCGGCGGCGACAGCAGCAAAGCCAACGGCACGCTCAGGCACTGCAGCGCCACGAACACCAGGTACGTCTGATACCCGACCTTTCCCTTTTTCTTCGCCCCAGAGTCATTGTTCATCGCCAGCACAATGGCGCCTCCAACCAACGGCCCACCAGTCCGAAACCACAGCCAGATATTCATGTACTTCCCCCTCTTCTCCGGCTCCGGATACCCCAGCGCAACCGCACCCTCAGACGCCCAGAACAATCCCGCAGAAAGGCCGCAAGCCGCCGCACCAACCAGCACGAACCACTCGTTGCCGTACCGGTTGTTGGTGTACAAGCCGGCCGAGTAGAGCGGATACCCCACCGCGCCGAGGAGCAGCGTGCGGGCCAGGCCGATCCGGTTGGCGATTGGCCCGCCGAAAAGGCATAGGAATCCCATCAGCGTGAAGACCAGCGCGTTGGCGGCGTTGACGAGGAAAGGCTTCTGGGACCCGCCGGCGCCGAGGGCGTTCATGGCGTTCCAGAGACCGGGGGCCATGAAGCCGACGCCGCCGATGACGAAGGCGTTGAAGAGGGTGCTATGGCGCCATGATCCCTTGAGTTTGAAAGCTTCTTGGGTGGTGGTGGTGGGAGGGGAGGCGCGGACCTCCGTCGTTGAGATGTCTTTGGTGGCGGTCTCCGACATCGCTGGGTGGATGTGGAGCGTGACTAAGCTCGAGTCAAGGGCCGACGAGGAATCAGAAGAGGATGCTCAAAGCACACGAGATCTTAGCAATCTCGTGTACCTTTTATCCATGTCTTTCATCCCAATCATAACGTGATATGAGCGCAAAAAAACATTTTTCTCTACCAAGGGAATGTACTGCTCATCCTTGACAAGTATGGCGAGATTGCCTTGGCAGTGGGCGATGAGACGTTTCCGGTCCAGTCGATTCGGCGACTTTGCCGAATTGGAGCACGGGGAAGGTAAAATGCCCGACACTGGCAATGGCGCGATGAGGATCTGCGTGTAGTATGAATTATCGTCTATTTTGCCGCAAGAGGACTCCCTTTCGGGTGATACTTCAGTCGTTTCGGCACAAAAGGCAGTCGCCTCTGAACTGTGTATGCTCATACAGCATTGAGCTAAAGCAGTTGGTTTAGCATTGGATTCTCAGGACGGCACATACGAATAGAACAGGTAAAATGACATTTCACAAAGGTGGGGGAAATGTGGACGAGGAGGGCGTTGGTGGCTAGGGGTTTGGTAAGTTTGTGGGGGATGGAGAATGCGGAAACGGGAGTGGTTGTTGGAGTGGGAGGTTTGAGCCGCTGTTTAGTGGGGCGGCGGAAGATGTGGATGAAGAGCCGAGGGTGCCTGGAGATGTGGAGAGTAGGTCAGGTCGCCACGGTGGGAGGGAGAGCTCGCGTGAACACACGGTAGCAGAGAAGCCAAAGACGTGCTGCAGTGTATGGGGTCTATAGGCCGTTTTTCCATATTGGTGTTGCAGCAGCCGTATGGTGTGCGGTGGTGAGAATGTGGAGGAAAGGCAGAGGGTTTTTGGGAAGGAAAATTGATAAACCGAATCATGATTCCCGAAGTATTGGTGGAATCACATGCTCGTGGCGGGACCACGTATTTTCACCGCGACGTTGGCCGATGAGCAATGAAGAGACGACATGAATTCCGCCATATGAATATGACTTTATCTGCTACCAGTGTTGATACCGAAGGCACAGGAGCTTCGTGAGAGCGGAAACTGTTCGATGCTCACATAGCAAAGCACTACATTCCGCCAGTGGTACCATATATTAGACTTAAGTGTCCAAATTGCTTCTAACATGAAAAAACACGGACTCAAAAGGTACGTTGCCGCGCAGCCTGTTCAAAATGTGCCTTGCAACTGCCGAGCCTGGCTTTGGTTCTAATCGCAAATACAGGTGACCTACGAAGAACATCACAGGAAGCCCCTTCTGACAATTTACGACGAATGATACGTGTTCGGATGCTTGCGGATTATACGCTTTCCGTCTGATGAGGCGCCCCACGTGTTAAAATTGTTTTCCTCGCAACGATTCGTGTCTCGACGCGTGTTTCTCAAGATTGTGCATATTTGCCGTTCTACTCTACGATCAAGAAAAGAGTCCGACGAGGTATTATGATTGGATCGAGCCAGGGAGCACGTGGTCTATACGAGGTATCGTGACTTGTCCGAGATATAGAATCCGAGGCTCGGCTTCCTCACAACAGGGATTAGCTAAACACCTCGGAAACCGGAGATCTATGCAACAACTCATCAGAGTACTGCTTTCATCCCCCATACCTGTGGCAACCTCCAACAAGCTTGCGATTCTGACATGGCCCCTCGACCACGGAAGGGACATAGAAAGTCTAGGACCGGCTGTGGCACTTGTAAACGGAGGAAAATCAAGGTCAGCCACCCCCTTTTCTCTATGATCGTTTCCCTCATACAAACTTTCAACTATGCTCTATCAAGGTTGTAGATCTCCCGCAACTGCGTAGCTTACTTACTAAAGATGACCAGTGCGATGAGTCCAAACCGAAATGCAGGAATTGCCTCAAGTCTAGAATCAGCTGTGACTACCTGCACACGGAGCTGAGTCCGACCTCGGTAGTGGAATCCAGCACCGAAGACAGCTCCACAGACCCGGCGCTTATCCTCCCTTGCCCACCGCTGGCACCAACTGGATACCAGAACGCCTGGATCTCCCCCAATGTCGTAGATCTGGAGTTGATGTACAACTTCATCAATTTCACGTCACAAACCTTGTCTTCCATCCCGGAAGTACGCAATGTGTGGCGAATCGAGGCACCGCGCATCGCCTTTCGTCATGAATTCGTCCTACGCGCCCTCCTGGCAGTTTCCGCACTTCACACAGCCCAAAACATACCCGACCCCCAGCTTAACAGCTTCTACGTCGAGCGAGCCTTGGCTCAGCATAGACTGAGCCTATACGAACCTATGAAAATGTTGGACAATGTGACGGCGGAGAACTGCGGCGCTCTCTTCATCTTCGGTTGCCTGACCGCGATCCTGTCGCTGGCAATCCCGCACAAACCAGACGAAATCCTCCTCGTTGGATCGGACGGTATTACTGACTGGCTGCACCTGCTTCGTGGTGTTCCCATGATCCAAAGGAAATCTCACGCGTGGCTTGCGGCGGAGAATATTGTTGGCCTAATCCGGCAGGAGAATGTCCCTGAACTGCATGAGACCATCAATGATCCAGGCAACGAAGACGGCCTCAAGGTGAAAGAACTCGCCGAGCTCCGTCGTCACCTGTTGAGCAACGTTGAAGATCGGAACCACTTGAGCATATACCTTGAGGCAACGGACCAGCTTTCAAGGGTGTTTGCTTACCTATCGAAAGCGGATCGAGCTATTCATCACGATCTCCGCAGCACGTTCGTATGGATCACCAATGTTTCGGACGAATACTTGGCTCTTCTCGGACAATATGATCCACCTGCCATGCTTATACTTGGCTACTACAGCGTTCTTTTGCACCGCCTCGACTCCCTTTGGTGGGTGAGAGGCTGCGGCAGGCATTTGATTTCTCGCATCTATCGACTTCTCGACGGACATAGTCGTCTGCTGCTTAGATGGCCTCTTGAAGAAATTGGCTGGGTTCCAGATTCAACATTATAAGGTAGTGGCGCCAACGGAAAAGCTTCGACGGTACCGTAATACCCGTAATGAGGATACGCAAGGCATAGGGGTGGAAGTTAATGTTCAAGCCTTTTCGAGACGAAGGAAAGCGGTCGAGCTATGCAGGATCTCGAGAAACGCGAGCGCCAAGCAGTGCGAGTTCAGCGACAGCGTCCAAGCCGTCATCTCAGCGCCAGCAACTGAAGGTGCTGTGGAAGGGGTTCAGACAGAGGGGTTCTCCGTGCGCTCGAACTTGGGCTGCATGGTGCTGGTGAGGATCTCTTGGATGCGCTGGACGATGTCCTGGACGAAGGGCGCGTCATGGCTTTGTGACACACGCCGTGGACTTTGCGGTTTGGTATGGCGATGGCGGCTTGGAGGGTGTTGAGGATGTTCGTCACGACATCAGCTTCGTGGCGGCGCTTGCTTGGCTGGCGATGGTGTTATACTTTATGAGGAATTGGAATTGTGAATGTCAACTTCAGCTGGATGGATCCAAAAGAGTGCGGTGGCTTGGTCCGCTGCTGCACATATCCGCAAAAGCCATTCGTGGATTTTCCAGAAATACTGATTGCGCTATGCAAGGTCGTAAGAAAACTCAGAGCAGGCGACTCGCCCACTGGGGACGGTTCGGGAGGCCGGGCTCGCGGCTGTGTCGCTGTGCCATAGCGGCGGGCCGTCTTCAGGACCACAGGCAGTTCCTGAGGCCAGGCGAGAAATTACGCGCACCCGAGGACAGGGTAGCGTTGCCTCGGATGTCAGCACCTTAGCCATGGCCGTGGAACCGTCTGACGCCTCGTCGCCCCGCTGCCGCCAACGTCAAAACTGGAGACAGCCCGCCCACCTGCCCTGGAAGCAGTCGCTCATGCTGATGTCACGGCTGCTGCAGTTTATTCGGACGTCTCGTCACTCGTGTGATCCTGCTGCTTGTGTCCGCGCTCCAGAAGCAGTTGTTGAGCCCCGACCGGAAGCTGTGCTCCTCCATCTCCCCCAGCCTCTCTGCGAGGGGACGCAGTCAATACCGTGTCCTGGTCCCTGAGATGCGTGCGCCAGAATATACGTGGCCCAGTTGCCGTCGGGAAGGGCATTGTGTAAGCGATCCTCGAAAGCACAGGCAGGACCTCCCGACCCGCGTAGTCAGGTGTTTCTGACAGAGCGATGGAACGTAAACATGGGCTGTCTCGGCCCGTAGCAGGCGGTGTAAACGGTGCAGCTCAAGTCGGGATCTGCGCGAGCTTTGATGAGAACCAGACCCTTTTCCTTTTTTAGCAACACGCGCCAATTTCCACCGCACGATACTTTCCGCTTGTAGTCTGTCGTTGCGCCACCAGCTCAACAACGCCCATCTTCCGACGGGTGCTGGACCGACGAGAGCGCCGAAGCCGATCAACGCAGATCCTACCGGCCGAGACGCGCACGACGCCGCGAGCGGTCGGGCGGTCGGTGAGAATCCGGACAACGCCAAGGAATACGCGTAATAGTATGGAGGTCCTGGGGTCGGATCAGGGCAAAGTGGCGCAAGAGCATGGACGGCTTTCATTGACCGCCTGCACGAGTGCACGACGGTCGCGGGATCTCACGAGAGGCGCAGGCGGCGAGGCCTCTGCGCGGCTCCTGCAGCGGACGTCGTCGAGGCCGGGAACAAGGAGACCAAGCATCGGCCAAGCACGCGTATCTGGAAAGCAGAGAAGTCTTCGGAATCGCTAGGGGCGCGAGCGTCAATGCGGTGGAGCGTAGCGCTGTTTCAGAGGGGCGTGGGCGCCGGCCGCACCCTGCGCCAAACGGGCACGTCGTCGGATCGGGGACGCTGGTCAATGCGGCAATGGCCGGGCCAACTGGCCGTCGTAAACATTTCCTAACTCAAGAGGCTAATGGTATAATGCGCAGCGGAAAAGCGACCCTCCCAACAGACGTTACAGCCTCTCCTGGCCGGCCTTGGCGGCGAACTCCAGGCCCTCGACGACCTCCTTGGGCTGGCTGAGGAAGGGCGAGTGCGAGCCGACGGACTTGAAAGTCACGGCCTTGGGGCCCAGGGCGGCGGCCATCTGCTGCTGGATGGGCAGCGGCAGGGCCTGGTCGGCCTCGCAGAAGAAGTACATGCAGTTGATCTCGTGCCACGGCTCGTAGACGACCTCGTCGGTGAAGATGCGAGCCGACTGGTGCTGCAGCTTCTCGATGGCCTTCTTCTGGCCGGCGGCGTCGACGTCATGGTAGAAGATGGCCTCGGGGGTGTCGGCGTGGCAGTAGTCGCCCTGCGCAAGGTCAGACGGGCCCAATTGGCTGCAGGCAAGGAGTACGCACGTCGAACTTCATCCACGGCAGGAATTGGCCGCCCAGCATGGCCTTAATGCTGTTGCCCTTGGGCACGACGAAGGCAGCCAGGTAGACCAGCATGATGACACCGCCCTTCTTGCCGTCCTTGGCGCGCTGCTGGTAGCCCAGGCCCTGGGTGGCGTTCTGGCCGACGAGACCGCCGTACGAGTGGACGACCAGGACGACCTCCTTGCCGTCGTCGGCAAGCTTCTCGACGGTGGCGCGCACGGCGGCGGCGTCGTCGGCCAGGCCCTTGGTCGGCGGCTCAGCGCCGACGGAGGGGTAGGCGACGGCCTCGGTGGCCCAGCCGCGCTCGTGCAGCTGGTCGCGCACGATCTGGAAGCAGTCCGGAGTGTGCCAGGCACCGGGGGCGAAGACAATGGTGGGCTTGGACATGGCGTCGGATGCGGGGCGCGAGGACGGGGGTGGTGGGTGGAGGGCGGCGGCGGGAGGGAGGCGTGGAGACGGGAGCTGGAGCTGAAGGAGTGTGGCACGGCGTCCCTGGGCTGCGGGCTGTTATATGCGGGCCATGGTGGAGGAGGGGCAGCAGTCGGCGGGCGAGCGCTATCCGCGCGTGTGTCCCTCATCCGATGGGGCGGGCATCGTTCGACGCGTCGGGGCGCGCGTGGGCGGCGAGTCAGTGCCCGCGGGCGCGCTGGGCCAAGGGTCCGCTGCCGCCATGGTCGTTGGCGCGCTCCTGCAGGAAGCAGCGCTGGCGGTGGTGAGGCGTGAGGCTCCGACCTGCGCGCGATGCTGCTGGGGTGCCTGAGTGCCTGGGCGCCTGTGTGCCTGCGTGCCTGGCGCCTCCACGTGCGCGGCGTCGGCAAATCTTTCTGGCGCGCCAACGGCTCCCTCTGCCTCACCACCCACGCACCGTCCCACTCCCACGCTCCTCCCGCGGGCCCTGCCGCCGCCCCGGCAGCTGCGCGCCGCCCGTTACGAGGCGCCCGACGCCCCCCCAACCGCTGCTGCTCCAGACGCAGCCCCCCGTCATCTCTGCGCGCCCATCTGTGGGTCACTCGCGCCGCGGGTCTACCTCGCTGCTCCCATGCAGCAAGCGAGTGGGACGTCAAACGCCACCGGCCCCGTGTGTGCTCGTGCGGCTGCGTCGGACGTCCTTCCGTCGCCCCTTGCGCGAACATGGCCTGAAGAACGCCCGGCATCCCCTGCGTCCCACGCGGAGATCGACACTCGCTGCGCCCAGGACGCTGCCTCGAAAGTCCTGCGCCTGTCCGAGCGCGCTGGATCCTGTCTCGATGCGTGCCGGCCCACTCTTCGCGTCCTCGTTCTTGCTTCTTGATCCCCCGACCTGCTGTGCATCCGCCCATGAGTACTTGATCCGACGACGTCCTCTCCTTCCCCGCCCTCTCCCGAGCCATCCTGAGTGCAATATGCTGTCATGCCCGCCGTGATCCTCCCCCGCGTCGACCAACATGTCCCTGACAAAGGCCCCTACCTGACCAACGTCACCACCGTCCTCCTCGTCCTCGCCACCGTCTTTGTCGCCCTACGCTTCATCGCCCGCTCCAAGCGCGGTCTTAGCTATGGCGCCGACGACTACATGATGGTGGTCTCGCTGGTATGCCTGATCCCCGCCCCCATCCCCGCTGGCCAAAAGCTAATCTACGTCGCCCCTTTAGGCCTTCTGCTTCGGCGCTGGCGGCATCAACTATGCCAGTATGCAGCCATCTGGACCCCCCGCGCCCCGTCAAGTGTCTAACTGCGCCCTTTAGTGATTAGCTGGGGGCTGGGCCGCCACGCTTCCATCCTTCCTGCAGAGAACCTGGTCATGGTCCTCAAGGTGAGCCCTTTCGACTTCCTGCCGACCCGTGCTCTCTGACCGCCGCCAGCTCCTTGTTGCCTTTGAATGTGTGTATTGCACCGCCGTTGGCCTAGTGAAGATCTCGCTGCTGCTCATGTACACGCGCATCTTCCCCACCAAGGGCTTCAGGATTGGTGCTGGCATCCTGGGCTTCGCGACCGTCGGCTGGGTCATCGCCATCAATTGCGTCAGCATCTTCCAGTGCCACCCGATCAAGAAGGCCTGGCTGCCCACGATCCCGGGTTCGTGCATCAACCTCAAGGCCTCCTTCATTGGCAATGCCGTCCCCAACATTCTCACCGACGTTGGAATCCTGTGCATGCCCATCGGCCAGGTCTGGAAGCTGCATGTGACTCCAGCCCAGAGGCTCTCTCTGTGCTTCATGTTCTTGCTGGGTTCCTTGTCAGTATCCCAAGCTCTTTTCCGCACCGGACACCGTGGCTAATGGGGAAACAGCGTGCTCTTCGCCAGTATCTACCGCTTTACCACCATCATGCAGTTCCAGCTCACCGATACGACGTGTATGTTCACTCTCACCGTCGACGATCCGAAGCCAGCCGTCACTGACATCAATACCCAGGGACCCTTGCCACAGCCTGCACATGGTGTGTCGTCGAAGTTGCGTCCGGCATCATCAGCGCCTGCCTCCCAACCCTGCGCCCGCTGATGAAGATGGTGTCCAGCCAGTTTGGCAGCAGCGGCTCCCGCTCCAAGGGCACCACCCAACTGAGCCGCAACACCGAGCTGGTCACCATTGGCGGGACAGGCGCGAAGCGCAGCCAAACCGGCGAGCGCCACTTCAAGCGCCTGGACGACGAGCTGACCACCATTGCCGAAGAAGGAAAATACGGCAACACCACCATGGTGACGCGCACGGGTTCCGGTGGCGATGGGTCGTCCAGCGACGAGGTTCCCCTGACGAGTATCGTCGTCACCAAAGACGTGCAGTGGTCTGAGCGGAATGTCTCCGTCTCCGAGTCGAGGGGGTCCAGTACGAGGCAGATGCACAGCATGCAGCATCAGGGCCAATTCTAAGAAAAAAGTTTTATATCTATGTAATAAGATTTCGTTCGTCCGTTAGACAGGTAATGTGCTATTGAGAAAATTCCCCACAGCGTGCACGGTGCCAGTGTACTCGTGTGCTCTTGGTTCTGGCAGTGGAACCGCTCAGGCGATGAAAAAAGTGCCGGTCGGCATGTGGGGAATCGGCTTCGGGAGAAAATCGAAGTCATTGAGTGCATGAAGCAGCGGTGGTAAAAAAGTGCCGGTCGGCATGTGTGGAGTCGGCTTCGCGAGAAAATCGGAGTCACTGAGTGCATGCGAAGCAGCGGTGGTATGAGAAACTACTACGTAGCCATCCGAGGGCCGGTATCTTCCAGGTTTCCCCAAATAGCGCATCTTTCATTGGCCACAGCAACTCGTCGGGCCCCAGTTGCTCTCCCTTCCTCTTCCATGGGGCCTCTGTTCCCGTGCATGAACTTCTTACGGCCAGTCCTTCGCCACGGATGCCAGCCATCTCTGAATCCACTCCTCACCCACATTGACCTCACAGCCAAACAAAAGGTCCCTTCCTCCAGTGGGTACAGCAAATCCGTCTCCGGATGCAGCTCCTATTTATCTTCACAAGCTCAGTCGTGCACTATTCCAGCATCTACGCGCGTGCGCATTAGCATAGTCTTTATTCTCTTTTCCCCTGCACTATAACTACGCCACTTACTAACGAATCGTGCCTCCCCTGAATAACCCACATCGACGGCAACTTCCTCTCTTCCAACCCCTCTTCCAGATATTCCCAACGTCTTCTCTAAATACACTCTCATCACTGTCCAAACACTGCGTGAACAGAAAGAAGAAGAGGAGTAGGAGAAAGAGGAAGAATTTGTTCCGTTCTCTTTCTTTCCCAAGCTCTCAAATGCTCTAGTTTACATAAACGGCACTCGAGTTACACCCACCAGTATTGTCACCGTTGACAGCGACTTTGTGCAAGTCACACTTTGAATATGGCACCATTTTGGCCATTTTGGCTTTAAGCGATCCGTCGTGAATGCATTTCCAGAAACTCTCCATGTCTTCGAGTATGTCAGAGACGGTCATATAGAAATGATGGCAGTAGCCGCAGCGGCAGGAAAAATAGAGCTAATCCAATTCTACAGAGGATGGTGGTACAAAGGCTTCCCTGGGCTGTCTTTTGAACCGGCCAATTGCACACAATAGGATACAAATGCGTCTGACCCTGTTAGAGCTCCACGCGTATAGCAATCTACTACTGATAAGCCGAGATGAGCAGAGCCACATAATGGACGTGGCCGAGCTTGTCGGCGGAACCGCGGCTCGAGATGGTGACCGCGTTCTCGCCGCAAGACTCCACCCTGCAGCCGAGCCTGAAGCTCAAGCGTCCGAATCATCAGAGCTAATTTTCGGTTCATTGAGACGGGGTGGATCAGAGGCTGCCTGGTTTTTCCAGCGTCAGCCTTGCCGCTTGTCTTGGAGCGATCGACATGATAATGTTTCACGCACAGATCAAAGACCTATGTACATGACTACGAGCCAGTCGCGTATCTACCGCTGCACCATGGTTCATTGATACAATCGCTATAATGGACGACATTTACGGCAAAGATAGAGCGAAGCAGCAGACCTGATGCGAACGGTCAGCCTACCCCCTTGCAGCTGAATCGGCGCAATCTCCAGCTACTTTGAGCGCCCAACGCTCAGGAGTCGACACACCGTATCATGGGACTAGTATGGAGTATACGTGTAGCAGGACTCCCCTCTTAGACCGCGGAAGAGGGACAGATCTTCGTCGGATGCTGACCAGTGGTGAGAGGTGGAGTCAGATGCACAACAGGACCGCACTAACAGCAAGGGGAGGCAGCAATGACTAGTCTGGACTCAGATGGCTGGAGTCGCAATCACCGCCCGAGAAGATCAACGCCGAGTGCAAGTGTGGAGCAACCGTGCGCGGGGGGTAATTCTCCGACAAGCCAGGACCGGCCAAGTGGGTCTGCACACAGGAGCAGATTGAATCAGCATGCATTCGTCGCGCTCCACCTCGCGCCAAGACTTGCAGTGTAAATGCGCGACGGACGACCCAAAAACTCCGCCGCATGACCATCTCCCACGCCAACAACGCCTGCCCAATGGAACATACAAAACTTTTCCCGTCCCTCGCACGACTCTCAGATGGCGGTGCCGCGCTCGAAGCTCTCGCGGATGTCGGCCGTGTATTTGTTGTAGAAGCGGGCCAGCTTCTCGTTGAATTGCTTGTTCTGGAGACGGCGTCAGTCGTCGCGGCGCAGTGATATATATATATGTATGTATATATATATGAACGTGCCAGGGGGCTTACCTTCTGGTTGATGTAGGTGACGTCGCCGCTGTCGTCGTCGAGGCCGCGGGCGCGGCGGGCCTTGAGGCGGGCCTCCTCGGCCTTGCGGATGTCGCCGACCAGCTTGTCGACGGCCTCCTTCTCCGGGCGGTGGTTGACGAAGTCGGTGCTGTCGGCGGTCGAGTAGAAGGAGCCGTCGCGGTCGACGGCGATTAGCTCGCCGTCGTCCAGCTCGACGATCTCCAGGCCGCCGTTGCGGGCAGCGCGCTGCACGGCCTCCATCTTCTGGCGCTCGTAGCCGTCAAGGTCGGGCTTGAAGTCGCGCAGCTGGCGCTTGTACGACTTGGTGGCGTCCTGGCGGTAGTCTTGGAAGGCGACGTCCTGGCGGTGCTTGTCCTTCTTTTCCATGCGGCGGTCCCAGCGCTCGCTCTCCTCGACGGTCCAGTCCCACGCGCGCTTGCGCTCGAAGTCGTCGCCGGCCTCCTGCGTCTCGGCCTTGAGCAGCTTGTGCGACGCGACGGCGTGCTTGCGGTGCAGCGCGCTGAGTGCGTTGGGGTCGACGGCGGCGCGCTGGGCCTCGGCGGTCGAGTCCTTGAGGTTCTGCTTCCGCGCGGCGGCCTGGCGGGCCTGCAGCGCCTTGAAGCGCGCGGCGCGGTCGCTGCCGGTGCCTGCGTCGGCGGGCTCGGGGGTGCTGGCGGCCGGGGGGGCGTCGGGGGGGGCGGCGTCGGTGCCGTGCTCGACGAAGCGGCGCTTGGCGGGCTCGTCGTCGCGGGCGTCGGCGGCGGGCGACGTCTTGCGCTTCTCGGCGGGCATCGCGGCGGGCGCGGCAGGGTGGTGGGCGTGGTGGAGGCGGCGTGGTGGTGGTGCGGGAGCTGCGGGCGGTGACGCGCAAAAGAGCCGCACGGCCAAGCATCGCAGTCGCCGGCGTGGAGACGCAGCCCACAACACCAGAGACGGGCCGATGCTGCGAGCCCGCTGACGCCATGAGCCCGCTCGCCGCCCACCGCCCGCCGCTGCGGCTCGCGCTCCGTCCCGCCGTCGCCCCGCTGCCCGTGGCCGCGCGCCCGCTGTCCGTCGTCGCCGCGTCCGTCGCCGCCGCGCGTCTCGAGCCCGCCGCGGACGACCTCCACCGCGCCATCCAGCAGCACGTCGGCCGCGAGAGCCACCTCGACGCCGTCCGCAGCGCCTTCTTCCCGCCGGACGCGCCGTCGCTCCAGGCCAGCGCCCCGCGCGCCGCGCGTCCGCAGCGCCCGCCCGCCGCCGACGACCTCCCTGCCGCCGACCGCGCCTTCGTCCAGCACCAGCTCGCCCGCTGCCGCTACCACGCCGACTACATCCGCCTGGTCGCCGCCATCCTCGCCCAGCCTGGCCTGCTGAACACCGCCAAGGCGGCCGCCGTGCGTGTAGTGTGCGATGCCCTCTACGGCCGCCTGCGCGACTCGCCCGGCGTCGAGCCCGACGCGAAGATGCTGGCGCTGGCCAACCAGATCCGCTTCAAGCTGGAGGACACGGGCGTGCCGCTGCCCCATTCGCTGATCGCCGTCGGCCTGCTGTGTGCTGCCCACTGCTGCAGCTTCCCGGCCCTGAAGCTCTACCTCCGCGAGCAATCCGACATCGGCCCCCTCATGCCCCGCCGCTTGTTCGTCGCGCTGGTCGACAGCGTAGCCAGTGCGCAGGCCCGGAACCGCTCCGTCCACGTCAAGGACCGGAGAGTCTGGGGCGACGAACACACCTCCGCCGCCCTGCTTGGCTTTCTCGACGCCCCGGTCGACCGCCCCTACGACCTGAGTTCCTTCCTGCCCCGCAACCGCTGGGAGCCTCTTGAGCGGTGGCTGCACGCCCTCATTGCCCACCGCTGCCCTCATCAGCTGCGCTTTGAGTGGGCTCTGTGGCTTGAAAGCCAGCTGCGCACAACCCCGAAGGCCTGCATCCCGCCCCCGTCCATTCTCAAAGGTCCCCATGTTTTCGCTCAAAACGCCGACAGATGGCCTATGCATCGTCTCCACAAGGCGGGACTGTGGAACACCAAAGTCCGCGGCGATCTTCTCTTTCTCGAGGCCTTCCGCCGCGTGGGCGCCATCGAAGAAGCCTGGATGGTCTTGAGCGAATCCGACATTCCTTTCGATGTTCTCAAACAGCGCACCCAGACGGCTCTGTTCGCGCATCCCGAGTTCGCCACGCCCGGCACGTGGACCGACCGCATGAGGGAGTTGCTTCTGCAGACCTATGCCGCCGAGTTGACCAAGATCGAGGCTGTCTACGGCGTCGAGTGGGTCTGGGACGAGGAAGCCGGCATTGGTTATCACCGCATCTCCGACCACTCCTTCCTGGCCGATCGGGAGGATCATGATGAGCTCAACAACGCTGCTCGCGGCTCAAGGTCCCGAGCTGCGAGATAACTCTTAGCTTAGCACCATGTTGAGGCTCGTACGTCTGTTCGTATTGCACTGGTCGGCACAACAGCAGAGTCCGGCAACGCACCGAGATAGGTGCACCACGACCTGCCTCAGCGGCACACATGACAGTGTTCCGAGGTTTCGACCTCCGTTTGAGACGCCTGGTCTAGTGCCTTCGTGATAGCGATGATTGCCGGCGGCGACCAGTGTCTGGGATGTTTGGGTAATAGGCTATAAGGGTGGCCAAAGACCACAAACTGATGAGCAGCAGACTGCGGATCATCTCATGTTCAGTAAGCCATTGAATGCCCGTATGTGGTGCGACACCCAGCCGTACATGCAGCACGTGATGACCTCACCCAATACGGATTACCTTGCCGCCGTCTTCTCTGAGACAACAACCGTTCTTGGGTCCGCCACAACTAATTTTTTCCCTCATCTTTCCAGTCGACCGCATTCCAAGCCCCACAGCTTATTAGAGATTCGTTAAAGCGGAATGAAGGAGGAGACTGTGACCGATGCTCTAATTTTAATGTGTACAGTTTCCTGAAAGCGTTTGGCTTCGGACTACTTGAAGAAACAAAACCACACATTGTACCTCAAAGATGGCCTCTTATTCTTAGTCCATCTCTAAATCTTACGTCTCGTCTGTGAACCCAATACTTGCCACCAACTCGTATCTCGGCCATCACCCGCCTGACCATCTACCAACCCTACTAAAAGCAAATCTTTGTGTTATTTGTCCATATCATATGCCTACCGGAGGCCAAAAGCATGCTAAACTATGACCCAAAAACCTCCTCCGCGACGGACCATTTACTGGCAGACCTCTGAATATCCCCATGGCGCTCGATGGGGACCGGAGTTGCTTGTCCTCACTGGCAGTCTATTTCCACTGTGCCTGAGGGCATTGGTGGGGCGTATATTACCGCGTATCTCTCGCAAGAGCTTTGGCTTTGATAATGCGCTCATCATCATGCCAATACTTGCGTTAGTATCCTTGGACATTGATGATGGCGTGCAAGCTTCATGTACTGCCACGGATGTCGGAATGTGTCTTGGAAGGTGCGTAAGAGGTTCCTGGGTGATCAACTTGAGGCGGGAATTGATATGCAAGATCAAGGAGACTATCAGAACCGGGAGTTCACAAAGACAAAGGCTTTTCATTGTCTGAATCGGGCATATCTGTAGCCCATCGCACCAAGCACAATGAAGACGAACCTGCCTTAGAGCCTGAGCATATCTTTCGAAAAATCATTGGAGTCTTTAGTGCATTTGCTACCTTTCAACCGTAGCACGTCCAATGGGAGCACGTTACGGGAACATTCTTGAACAGGCCGAACACTGAGCATGAGCAGGAGGAATTCAGACCATTCGTACGTTGTGTACTCTCTCAAGCAATTAAGAATCTGTTGGAGGCTCGTCACTGATCAGATACCCAGATACATGCCCGTGAGAGGTACGGCTGTATGATATTATGTGGCGAAGAGTTGATACCATTACCAATTCCTTTTCATGGTTGGACATGGGGGTGGTGAAACCTATCCGATATACGAATTTCGTCTACGGACCCGTGGACAGTTAATAAGATACATTCGGTCCCTCGTCCGAATAAAATCGACAGGCCAGCATCCTCGCAAAGTCACCGATTCTGATCGCATTAGGCTGATCTCATTGCTCAGAGAACTCTTTACCCTTCGGTGAAGCCATAATGCAGTGTTCCACCCGCAACCTTACTTACGCCCTCTATGTCTAGGAAACTCGGGGATATGTAGTTCCTGAAAAAGAGTCCAATATATGGAACAATTAGAAACCAGCACCGCGGAACCTCAAGGAAATCAATCACTCCAATTGAAAGCTTTGGAAGCGTATCTGGCTTCTCAACTAGTCTGCCCCAAGATCCAGCTATGACACTGCTACCAGAGTTGCCATCAAGACAAAGATGGGAAGATGCTAATATTCACCCCCAGTGCTGATGGCATGATTCTCGCGGTAGGTGTTTGGCACAGCTCCAAGCCCCCCAAAAAAAAAGCGCCACAACACAACCAAGCCGGCGATTCCGACTCGACAACCTCAAGTAACAACGAAGGAGAGCAGCATGGCCGAAGCCACCTGTTTAATCACATTCCTCCAGTAGTAGCGCTCGGTAAAAACTGGCCCGAGGGACAAATGTTCCAACAAGCATTGTGTTCTTGCATTTGTGATTCCCGACAGCTAACCTGGCTCTAGCTAGGTCTTAATGTCCGAGTACTCGAAGACTGGGGATGTTGGTTTAATTAAATGACTGAGCGACCAAGAACTTAGAGGCGCTGTGGACAGCCATGGGTGACTTGAAACGGTATGTCATTGGAGGACCTGTGACTGCGTTCAAGCGTGACCGGAAGTATGTACTCATTTGGGACACGGAGCAAGATTAGAGGCTTCAGAAAGACGGGACAGAAATGGCAGGAGGCTGTCATTGGTTAGGTACATGGATATGTCCGGAGAACCCGGTGGGCGCCACGGCGCCGTAGGGGTGTCTAAGTAGGCATGGTCCGATACGGGCGGCCAAGCCAATCCCGCTCCGCCTCCGCTCGCGTAGTGACTCGTGCGGTACTGCGGAGTCGTCCGGGCCGCAAGCGTGCTTCGTATTGCGGCACAGATGACAATAGCCTGTCAGTAGGAGCCATTGATGCACACAGTAACCGTCCGGGCTTTCCAAGCATGCGGGACGGATCCGACTGCACAGTGGCCGCAATGATTCTGCCTGGACAGCCTCGCTCTAGACGCCCAACAATGCGCCTATGTTGATAAGTATGAAAACAGCATTCACCTACACTTTTCTCCTCTGAACAGAAACAGTTGTCCCTCGATCCGTCCTGAAGAAGTAGATTTCCCTTCCAACTGATTGCTCATGCGTTTGGTTTCGTAGAGCTCGGGGGTGATCCATTTCTCGGAATCGATTAATACCAAGCTATCGGCTATATTCATGGGCCCGCCAAGACGGTCCAGTCCTGCGAGGCTGATCAAACACAAAGATAAGGTTTGCGTCGACATCACATCCGAGCGTGGGTCTGTCAGCTTGCTATGGCGTCTAAGCTTATCGCCGTTTATACATGGGATCTTTCACGATTCTTGATTTTTATTCCTAATTATACAGGTTTGAGAGCATAGGGTTTATTCGAGATTCAAACTCTCTCATAACTATCTACATAGGAACTGCATTTAAAACGTGTAAAACGCTCAGGAACGTCAAGCTCTAGCCTTGATCAAATCAGCAGCTTTCTCAGCGATGGCGTACACAGAAGCCTGCAAATGATTCGCAGGAATGATGGGCATGATCGAAGCGTCAATCACGCTCAGCTGCTTGGTGCCATAGACAAGCAGGTCAGACGAGACGCAACCACCCGACTTCCTCGGCATCATGGGGCAGCTACCACTAGGGTGAGCAAATGTCGGGCTCAGAAGACCAGCGGCAGTCATGGCGGCGAGGACAGCCTCCTGGCTGGTAGCAGCGACGCCGGGTGCGACCTCGGCGGGGCTGAGAGCAGACACAGCTGTCGTGTTGAAGAAGCTGCGAGTAAATTGGATCGCGGAGAAGATCTGCGCCCTGTCGAAGGGGTTCGAAAACGCCAAGTGAGAAACGATCGGAGAGCCCGTCGGGTTGGAGGCATTCAGGTAGACGGTTCCACGGCTGAGCGGCTTTTGCAGCGCGTTAGGAACGAAGCCCGCGCCGGAGAAGGGGAATTCCAGTGAGGCAACGCTGCCCGAGCTGAATTGCTGGGCAAGAGCAGAACGCTGAGCCTGGAAGCCCTTCAAGAGGGCGGAGTCGGAGTAGATCGAGGGAAGGTAGGACTTCGCGTTCTGTGCGGTCAGGTCGGAGATCATGGTAGAGGCTTGGTCGGTCATGGTGTGCAGTGGAATGAAAGCAACGCTGTTGCCCTGGGCACGAGTGTACGGTCCGGACTTATTGGTCAAGTATTCCTGGAGGGCTTCCTGGTTGAAAGTCGCATTGCTTCCTAGGGTATTGGCATTCGGGAAGGTGTTGTTCACTTCTCATCATCAGAAACCCTATCTTCAGTTCTCAAATATCCTTATGCGAGAACTTACAGTTAAACATCAAGTAAGCAACAGGATGATCCTGAAAATTGCTCCCGACGGACGCGAGGTCGAGCTTGACCTTAATTCCGGCGGCCCTTAGGACTGACTTCGGGCCGATGCCGCTAAGCTGGAGGATCTGGGGAGTGTGAACAGCCCCAGCAGCCAAAATGACCTCCTTGTTAGCATAAACGGATCCCGTTGAGCCGGTTGTGCGGTCGAGAATCTTGACACCTTGGGCAGTCAGGTCAGAAGCGAAGATGATCTGCGTCACTTGGTGCTCCGGCAGGAGGCTGAGGTTGGTGCGGTTCGAAACAGTATCATAGTACGCGGTGAGAGAGGACGACCTGGTCATTGTCTTGGTGTCGAGTGCAGAGGGCGACCAGATCAGTCCCGTCACGTTCCCGGCGGCATGTTCCTTTTGGAACTGCACGCCCAGTTCCTCGAAGCCATCGAAGAATGTGTCTTCTCAAAGTAAGCAAGGGGAAACTTGTTTATTTCAACGAGATGGTCTTACACATATCTGGATACTGAAAATTGGGGAAGCCGGCCTGCAGTGGACCATTACCGTAGTAAGAGGCGTCCCAGGTGTAGCCAAGCCTTGCAGCGTCTGCTTCAGAAGGCACATTCAACGTTGTGGCCTGCTGGATTTAGCAACTCTCGCTGACCACAAAGTCCAGGAAGACTTACCTTCTTGAAGTAGGGTAGTAGACCGTCCCAACCCCAGCCAGGGTTGCCCAGCTGCTCCCAGGAGTCGTAGTCTCCCGCTGAGGCTCTTCCGCACACCATGCCGTTGACCGTTGAACCGCCGCCAGCAACCGAGCCAGCCATGATAGAGAACGTTGTGTTGCCAATGTACGGCTCCGGCGCCGAGGTGATGTTGAACATATCGGCGGTGTTCGTGGAGGTGGCATAGTAGGGAACCAGGGTCTTGTTGCTTCTGTCGACTGGACCGTACTCGACCACAAGCACAGAGACTACACTGATTTCTCAACAAGGCCTGAATATCGCCTGCAGTAATGAGGCCTTACCATTGGCATCTTCACTCAACCGATTGGCAGCAACGAGACCACTAAGACCACCTCCCACGATGATGTAGTCATAGGTCTTTCCATCGACGAAGCCAGAGATGGTCACAGCAGAGGCGGCTGTTGCAAAAGCGAAGATCTTGGCCAAAACAGAGTGAACGGGGGAGGAAAACGAGCGTGCCATGGTTGGGTCCCACGGGTTTCAAAAGAGCGACACGAGTACCAGAGCAGGGAAGGAGGAATATTGTACCTCTGGGCAGGGCTCACTTCAATATATACGGCGGCAGGGAAGCTCCATTTTGCGCCATGAAGATTGCGGCAAAATCGCAGCTCGCGCGGGCAGATTGGCAGTGCCTTCGGCAACAGCCAAGGAAATGATAAAGGGGCAGGCTATTTGCCTGGCAGAAGGCAGGCTCCTACGTTCGCAAGCCACCGGGCTGCCCCGGGGAAGCAGCGTGCTAGGCCGTCGTGCGAGTCAAACACCATCGCTTTTTGCGGAAAAAGGCCCGAAAGTGCCGCAGCTGAAAATACGGCCTGACGGTGACGCATCGACACGAGGCCGGCAGCCGGTGACTGCGGGCGTTGACCCTCCAGATCGTGGGGTGCAGCGGAGACGGCGCGGATGCTTCTGCTGCAGCGTGGAATGCATATTGCGGGCAGTGTTAAGCAACAAATAGGTGTCTGCGGCTGATATCATGCTTCCGCGATGAATATAAGGTTATCCAGCGCCTACGGGCAGCCCAGCCGCTAATTAAAGTCTCGGCAGAGCACGCGAGGAACACGCGAGCTTTCCAAGAGCCCCCCTCCTCCAGCCCCGAGAATGTGGCAAAATAATCTAACCCTAAGGGATGCTCGCGCCGAGTAAGCAGCTGTGTCTCGCATGGCGTCGTCAGCGACTGTAAGGAGCAACGGGACCGCGTACTGTGTAAAACGATTCGGCTTACTATATTTCAAACATGACACTCCGCCATCAGCGCCGCTGCATATCAGTGGGGGGCCAGGCGCCCTGCGTGCTTAGCCCGTGAGTTTACTAACCCCAAACAGCGGCACTTGGGACTTGGCTAGAAAATGGATATGCATGTAGCACTGGACGACCACCGTGAAGAAAAGGATTCCCGAAGTACCGGCGACGTGCAAAGAGGGTGGTATCAAAGCTTTCGGGAACTTGCCGGGATCTGGGGATGTGGTCCAGCTCGTTCGCGCCGCGTCATTCATACTTACTATCTGGGCTGCTCAGGCGCACCTTGGCGTGCCTTGACCGTTGGGGATGCGCACTGAGTCGCGTGGTGCCCGGGAGCCGTCAACAGACGGCCTTAGCCTCAAACAGAGGGGATCTTGCCACGCGCTGCAAATCGCCGCCGCTAAAACAGGTTCAGGCCCAGATCCCGCAGAGTTGATCTTCCAGGCACCGCCGGGAATCTCTCGCATGGCTCCGGCACATTGGCAGCCCCCAGCGCCCGCCAGCTTTACCTCTCCACGTTCTGTCTCCAGCAATCTTGACTCCTGGTCATCTAAAAAAGCAACAGGATCTGCGATTCCCTTCGCAGCCATCCCTGAGCTATGAGCGACTCCACGACAGCCGCGCTCGACGGCGATCGATCAGCGGACCTTATCGCAACCTCCGTCGTGCTCACCGTATTCGCCTCTGCCTTCGTTGCTGCTCGTTTGTGGACTCGCATATTCCGAACGCAATCCTTTGGCTGGGACGACGGCTTTATTATCATCGCGTGGGTGCGTAGCGACCAACGAGCATCTGAGCACGGGTTGCTTACTCACTAGCCAGGCTGCAACGATATCCACGACCGCCATGAACCTTGCCAGCGTCGCGAATGGCTACGGAAAGCATATTATGACGATCCCGCCGGCCCAGATCCCAGAAGCCCTCAAGTATTCCAATTTCGGCGTCTTGACCAACGGCATAGCCATGGGCACCATGAAGATGAGCATTGGATTCTCGATGCTAAGAATCCAGCTGGCAAGAACGTTCACAGCCATTGTCTGGGGAACGATGGTGCTGAGTGTCCTCGTCAACATGAATGTGCTGGTCGGCTGCTTCAAGAGCTGCACGCCGATGGAGAAGATCTGGAATTCGACCGTTCCTGGCTCCTGTTGGCCGGCGAAGGTCAACGTAGCCTTGGCATATCTTCAAGCTTGTAAGACGCATCGAAATCTCGCAGGGACCCCGACTGATCTCCTGAACGTCGGGCAGCTGGCAACATTG
Organism: Neofusicoccum sp. Z40; assembly: GCA_037356075.1. Classification (NCBI taxonomy): domain Eukaryota; kingdom Fungi; phylum Ascomycota; class Dothideomycetes; order Botryosphaeriales; family Botryosphaeriaceae; genus Neofusicoccum; species Neofusicoccum sp. Z40. The sequence goes on from JBAWJV010000006.1 coordinate 704,608, forward strand.
CCACAGATCTCCTCCTGACCTTTGGATTGTTGGTTTGCTTTACCAAGTTGAAACTGTCCACCTATAACAAATGGGCCTTGAGAGGAGTCTTTTTGGTCGGTCTAGTGTAAGCACACTCCCGGGAGCCTATTCCCTGCTCATGGACTGATTCTCCGTTAGCGCCACAATCAGCTCCATTGTCAAACTTTCCCATCTTCCCGCTCTGATGAAAACGCAAGACCCCACCTGGGACGGTGTTGATCTTAGCATTTGGGTCAAGTGAGTTTCCGTCCGTCCCGCCGCCAGTGCCGTGCTAATCTCGACAACAGCGTTGAGATGAACTGTGGCCTTTTCGCAGCATCCATACCTCCTCTCAAGGCAACGTTCGAGGGCATCCTATCTCGTTGGTTCGGCATCAATTTGGGGACTTACGCTTCCCGATACGGCTCGAATCAGAGGTACACCGGCTACGGATCTCGCAAGTCCAGAGCGTCACGCATCCCCGAAGGAGAGGTTTTCGACGGCGGCGAGCCAGAAATACATGGCACTTCAGCTTTCGTCCTCGAAACCATGCGAAAGAAGAAGGGAAGCGAAGACGGCATCAGTGTTGAGTCTGATCAGCGGCACATACTGAAGAACGGTGGGGAACCGGGACAGGGAGGCCATGGAAACTATATCAACAAGACTGTGGAATACACTGTTAGCGAGGAGAGGTCTGAGCGGCGGTAGTCATGAGAAGAAAAATTAATGAAGCCCTATACCCATATAGTTAATGTATATATATGTCATGTAAGTAGTCATTCGTAATGAATAGCAGACGTGAGCTTATCAGTGCAATCCCTGTAGTGTTCTGACTTTTCGATCTATAATTCACACTATATCTCAGCATTTCGAACTGTGCTCGTTCGTATTGTCCGGCCAAGGACAATCATAAGTCGTTGGGATCGTCTTCACTCATGCTTTCAGGCGTAATTAGCATCTGCAGCCACTCTTGCAGCCACTCATGAAGTGGACGGAAGCGAGGTTTTGGTTTGAGCGATTCTTCCGGGGACCGTATTCTAAATTGTCCATGTGAGTTCATCTAGGCTCTCCTTCTACTCTAGCGTCAGATGGAATATGGATGTCTGGATATATCCTTCCGGTAGCCTCTAGACCTCTGGATGCTCTCTCAGAAATTCCGCGAGATTGTCGGCTGAAATTTAAACATGTCATTGTCGAATTGATTGAAGACCCACATTTCGTCGGTTGCATTCAGCTCGTAGAACCATTCAAAGCACCGGCTGAGAGTGAGATTGGAGCAGTGGTACCGTGTTGATGTTCAGCTACCCGAAGCAGGCTAGCGGGCTGACAAAGCAGGCGGGCGTGGTCTGTGCCGCCAGCTCCGCCGCAACGTCGCGCTCGACACGCCTGCGCCTGCGCCTCCGTCCACGTCCGCGCTACTCGCCGCCATCCTCGACGCCCGCGCCAAACGCGCTCTGTAATGCTGCTGCTCGCCGTTGGCGACACGACGGCCGCTTCTCTCTGTCCTCGCCTCGCCTCGCGCTCTTGACAACTGCTGCACCCCCAGTCGCCGTCATCCGTCGCGCCCGTTCCAGCGCGTCCGCCGCGGTACTCCTCTCCTCTTCTCGACTCGCGAGCCAGGGCTGCTCTTCTCCAAAGCCCGGAGGGTGGCAGGGGTGGGTATGAGGCATACACCAGCATGCTCCACAGGCACCCGCCCCGCGGGTCGCCGCGCTCGTCTGCGAGAGACGGCTGCGCCCGCCAGATTTCGCAAGCAGGCCAGCTGGCCAGGGTCACCTGGGGTCTGTAGGCACCGCCCCGGTCGCCGTTTGACGATTCTCGCGCCCGCAGCCTGTCCTTAGCTGGGCAGCGTGGAGCGCGCTGTGCAGAGAGCCAAGGCTGCTCCCGAAAAGCCTGGGAGGGTGGGATTCTGCGCATCTGCGCAGGGCTATCATTCTTGCACCCGCCGTTTTGCGCCTACTGCTAAGCCGTGTTAGCTAACGCGCTTTGTAGATTCCCGCCATGGCTACGTCCGCCTCAACCGACTCACACTTCATCTCGAATGCGCCCGCTGTAGTTAGGTGGCAGAGCCAGGACAATGCTGTGGAATTCCTCGGATTCAAGCCCTCTTGCCAGGTCGTGATCGAGATTCGCTTCAATGCTGCCCTGCACACCGCATTCTTCAAGCTTCGCGTGCCCATCGGGCTGAGAAACGTCGCCAAGAAGATCAATGTATACCTCTTCATCTATCCCGAGCATATCATCAGCCTCGATCCCGAGACGTCCATCCCTGAATCCGTCCAAAATACTTTCGTCAAGAGCAAGCACTGCTCCTCGCCAGTGGACATAATTGGTCTGCGCTTCTCACTAAAGCAGCCTGGGAGCATCATCGGCCCTGTTGGCACCTCCCTCTCTGCACGCGCAAAAGCCTCTCGAGACGCTCTCCAAGCACTACAGTCGCTTGCCCAAGCAACCCAGTTTTCCATCTTCATTCCCAGCACAGGCGTATCGAATACTCGATTGGACACCCTAGTCTCGCAAACTCGCGATGGGGGACTGAAGTCCATCCCGAAGGAGCGGAAGCTGGAGATGCTGTATGCGGGGACGGGTGGCCAAATAATCGAGAATTTTGATCACGGCCCTGCATCTGCCGACAATGCCTCTCGCCAGACTCATGGAGACGATGCCGATGATGCTGCCGATGGCGCCGCCGACAGCCCGCCCTCTTATGACGAGATTGCGTTGACCCCGCCTCCGCGGATGCGACGAAGGCAACGGCAGGCAAGTGGTAAGTCTGGCGTAAGCGCGTTTTCGACTGTCATGTCTTTTGACCGCTTCATCAGCTTCGTCCCCGCCACCGAAAAGGTTGAAAGAGCGCGCCGCGGCTCAGTCTCATTCCGGAGACTCCGTCAAAACGTCTAATGACCACTCGTGGAAGCATGATATGCAACAGCAGCTAGCGTCCCTGGCGAAGGAGGTAGCGGATATGCGTAAGGTAATAGACGATCGGGAGTCTACCGAAGGAGCAGGATCAGACATAAGGTCAGCTTCTTGTGAGCAAGGTAACTTCGCCGACCGTTTGGACAAGGTTGAAAAAGCCGTTCGGGCGCTGCAAGCACAGTCCCAGTCTATTGAAGAGACTTTCGAGGCGCGACTAGAAGAAGTCAAGCTAAAGTTTGAGGAGCGGTTGCAGGAACAGCTAGATGAGGTCCGGGACGAGATGGGTGACGAAATGGATTTGAAACTGGATGATAGGTTGTTCGATATCAAGGATGAGCTCAGAGAATTCACCACCGAAGAGTTGAAGGACGCACGAGAGGCCCTTCGGGATGATATGCGCGGTGCTGTGCTGTCCATAGAATTCTGATTCAGGATCTTGTCGGAAACAACTATGGGATACATATTGATCGAGTTGTATCAGTGTCAAATAAAGCTTCTGACAGTTTCGAGCCCCGGCGTACAACCCGCAATTCTAACCTCTTCTCCAAGCAAAGACATAGACACGCTGGGCTCTGCCAGTGATTATGGCCCTGTCAGAGATGAATTGTTGGAAAATCACCAAATGTGGACAAAGTCAATTATGTGCATGGTATTCGGCGGGGTAAAATGACAACATATGGCCAGCTCGTGGCCGAATTTGGGTAATCATGCCAAGAGCGGGAAACAGAATCAATGCAGAGGCGTAGTCCAAGGGCAATTGCTCTCATCATTGCCATCGAACTTCTGTCGGTAGAGATAGATCTACGCATCCCAATTTTCATGCATGCAGAGAGAAAGACAACCACCTGAATCTCAGTCTTCGCGATGTTCGCGTCTAAGCTTGACCTTTTGACGGCTCTTAAGTCTGGCATTCGAAAGCCCCGGAGCACGAAGCCTGTGGTCTTCATCGACGGCCGGGTTTTCAAATATGATAAGGCAGGCGTACCCCATTGGAAATGGCAAGCTCGGGAGTAAGCGGCTACGTTCCCTTCCTTTGTGCTATTAAAGTAGCGGCTGACACGTGTAGCATGGCGGCTCACTGATAAAGGCGTGGAGAAGGTTAGCATGAACGTAGTCTGGAGGGCTATTTGAAGCCAGCGTAAGCCTCTCACTTGTTATGGCCACCTTAGTGCCCGATGTATTGGCCGCATTCTTCTTCTATCACCCTTGTACATTATAATCTCTACTAAGCAGATTAACAGATGGGTTGAGAGCTAATAGACCCTTCGGAAAAAAGGCATTTCAATACAATAAAGTGTACATTTTACAACTACACAAGAGCGATCTCTCCTTCTGGTCTTTGCTGCACTCGTAACATACTCGCGTCGTATATTTTGTCACCGTCACTATCAAGAAGTGGAATGCATTCATCGAATGGTGGAATTCATGCCACAAGATTGATTTCCACAACCAGGCGATACTTACAATCGACAATCAGGCACACTTTCTAAGAACAAGAAGAGTGTCCGTGACAATGGATCTGTTGGGATCTTAGGAAAATCATCATGGGGTGGAATTGATGAATTGACTGATCTCTCTGCAATGCTATAGAGCCCTATTATATACACGATGCTACCATATAACCTAATAGGGGGACGAAGAAAACTGTAATTTCCTTTTGTCATTCAGTCTAAATCGGGATGACTTTGTGATTCCTTTGGCTTGAAGATCATGACATCCGAAAGGATTGTATCAGCCGTTCTCCGAAAACCAGGCATCTGAAGTTTCTCCTCTACACTACAATCTCTATACCTTGAAGCTGGCCATCAGCGCGCCATTCCTGAAGACGGCGGGCATAGTCGGTGCTGCCAGCAGCCCAGGACGAAGCCCTCGCTTTTTTAGCCTTCTCCTTCTCATCAGTCTCCCGTCTAGCCTTGCCCTCGAAGTTGAAGTAGCCTGGGGTGCAACTGAGCAAGGGGACAAACCAGGCTGCCCCCTTAGCCACCTCGCTGGCCCAGTGCTCCTCAGCTTCATGGGACGGCTCAACAGAGAAATGGCCCCCATTAGCTTTCTTTTCGGCTTCGGAGATGATGTACGCGGCCTGCGTAGCAAGAAGATCGAGTACAAAAACGATATTGCCTGCAGCCATATGTAAGATTCGAAGAGGCAGCGGGGACAGATGTAGAACTTACAAGCCATGCCGACCTGCGACGTAGAGAAGAAAAACAGGTTTGGGAAGTCATGAGACGCTATGCCATGCAACGTCGTCACGCCATTCTCCGTCCACTTGTCGTCCATGTCGGTGCCTCCACGGCCATACACTTTGATGCCGGCATTGTACGCCGGGCTGCCAGACCCACTGCTTGGGGCGCGGAATCCTGTGCTCAGTACCAACACATCGACGGGGTACTCCTTGCCTCCCACTACTGCACCCCACTCTGTCAACCTTTCTACTCCCTGCCCCTCGGTATCCACAACCGTCACGTTTGGCCGATTAAAGCTGGGTAGATAGTCATCATGGAAACCCGGCCTCTTGCAATAGGTCGGATACCACGCCTTCAACTTCTCGGCCGTTTCTTTATCGTTCACAATCCCATCCACCCTCGCCCGAACGCGCTCCGCACGTGGGAAATCGAGCGCATCTAACTCCTCCACGTGTTTTCTTACGCTCTCCTCATCACCGGCCACAATGCCTTTCCTGGGGCTCCCGATGAGCGCGCTGAAGCTGGGCATCTTGCACCACCCATCCTGCACCAGATCGACCAGCCCCTCTGGCGCTGCCCCCATTACAAATGAATTGAAATTCTCGGCCCGTCGACGCTGCCACCCTGGCTTCCCATTCTCGGTAATGGCAGACCAGTCGGCCGGGTCCGTTTCTTTCTGGCCGCGCACGTCACAGCTGGATGGGGTCCGCTGGATGACATACAGATGCTTGCTCCATTTGGCCAGCTCGGGGACTACTTGGATAGCCGTGCTCCCGGTGCCGATGATGGCTACTCGCTTATCGCGGAGCTTGCTGAGATCCTGCGCAGTGGGAGAGCCGCCCGTGATGTCGTAATTCCAGCGTGCGGTGTGGAAGTGCTGTCCCTGGAACGCGTCGCCGAGACCGGGGAGCTTTGGGATGTGCGGAACGTTGAGAAGACCGCCGGTCAGGATTACGAATCGGGCGTGGACAGTGAGGTTGCGTCCCGGCTGGTGGGGGCCGCGGTACTCAGTAATTGAGACGGACCATTGCTTGCGTGCCTCCGACCAGGTTTGCGAGATGATGCGGGAGCGGAAGAGGGCTTTGTCAGTGAGGGAGTATTGGCCGGCGATACGGTTGGCGTGGTCGAGGAGCTCGGGCCCGTAGGAATACTTGTGCTTGGGCATGTAGTTGGTTTCTTCGAGGAGTGGCATGTAGATGTACGACTCTACGTCGCACATCAGGCCTGGGTAGCGGTTCCAGTACCACGTACCACCGAAGCCACCTGCGCTGTCCACGAGGCGGATATCCTCCGCACGGAATCCGGCCTGGATGAGCCGAACGGCGTAGATAAGGCCACCATAGCCAGCTCCCAGAATGAGGAACTTGCACTCGGCGCCGTCAGTGAGAGCGGGGGTCTGAGCATTGAGCGCATCGTGGTCAACCCATGGGTCGTCGTGTAGATACTTGAACTGCTCGTTCTTGTCGAGATCGATGTATTGGTCGATCGCCTCCTCGCGGAGTCGTCTTTGGCGCTCCGCCGCATATTTTTCCTGCGTAGCCGTGTCCGGTGCAATAGGTGGGGCAGCCATTGTGGAACTGTAGAAGCAAGTCGGGTATCCAATGAGGTTGTAGAGAGCCGTGCGGTTGAGTGCTTCTTCTCCAGTGCCATCCAGTAGCTTTATATTCGCGTGTCACCGTTACAATTCCCGAATGCCGGGTAATTCCTACTATGTTTTCTTCGTAGTTTCGACATGTCAACGACGAACGTAACATGGTCCGGGCTGCCTGATGGCCTGACCGTCGATCAGACCGGTTGCCAAATGCACGTACGCGGCGTCGTGTCTGGTAGCAGGGAATCCACTACCCGAAAGTGGCACCTGAACCCTTTATGACAGAGAATCCGGAATTCTTCCAGTTCCGATGCCGAGACACCACCCTCTCGGGCATATATTTTAAAACCAGTCCTATCGGTAGTTCCACTTCTTGAACTGCAGTAAATTTGCTATAAGCGGAGCACCATGGACGTGCCCTCCTTCGATGACCTCCCCAAAGTTCCCGGCATGCCGCAAGGCTGCGCCTGGGGCGTTTTCGACAAAGACGGCCGTAAAGACCTCATTGGTACCCTGAATCACCTCACCTCCAGCGTCGTCGTTGACGCCGCCAAAGAGGTCAAAGACGGAGTTTCTATCTCTCTCAGGTAGCCCTCTCCCCTCCCGTCTCATACGTCTAGCCAGAACTTGTCTCAAACTAAGTATTGCCTAGCTGGCCACTGAATTCTATCCACTCGCCCGCTGGTGGCGCCCGCCCCGCTACAACCCATACCGTGCAATCTCTCCGCTCCATCGGAATCTCCGCCCACGGCTGGGATGACCAGTTCACTTTCAACACCCAGTCATCCAGCCAATGGGACAGTCTCGTGCACTACGCGCACCAGCCGACTGGCCTTTATTACAATGGGGCCGTTTGCACACAGGATGCCTTAACTTCGCCTGGCATCGCCTTCAACAACGGCATTTCTGATCCGTCTATATTGCCTATGCCGACGCTGGAGCACTGGCATTCCCGTGGCTGCCTCGTGGCGCGCGGCGTGCTACTAGACTATGCGCGCTACGCCTCCGCGCACTCGATCCCGTTTTCGCCCTTCAGCGGGCAAAAGATCAGTGTCACAGACCTGGAAGCCTGCGCAAGCTTTCAGGGAACAATCTTTCATCCTGGAGACGTGCTGATCGTAAGGACAAGATTTACGGAGCAACTCTCGGGGAAGACTGCCCAGGAGCAGGCAGAAATGCTGAAGGATGGGATGATGAGCGGGGTGGAGGGGAGCGATGAGGTGGCGCGGTGGGTTTGGAACCACAGGTTCAGTGCTGTGGCGGGGGATGCGGTGGCGTGGGAATGCATTCCAAAACATAGGGCGGACGGTGAGAGGTGGGGAGCGGGGGATTTAGGTGAGTTGATTTCTCCTTTCTTTCTCTATTCTTCTCGATGCCTTTTCTTTCAAGGCGGGGAGTTTAGTTGTGCTGATATGAAAGCGAACTACAGTGCTCCATCAGTGGTTCTTGGCCATGTTTGGCATGCCCATTGGGGAGTTGTGGGATTTAAAGGCGTTGGCAGCTTATTGTGAGAAAGTGGAGAGGTACAGCTTTTTGCTTACGTCTGTGCCACTAAATCATCCGGGACTGGTGGGAAGTCCGCCCAATGCAGTGGCAGTGTTTTGAAGAAGGTGGATGAGTGTAGCTTTCTCGGAACAATGAAAGCGTCTCTAGATAAATCGATGCTGAAATTGATGAGATGTTGCTACAAGTCCTTGTATTTCCGAATGAACTCTTGTAGGTGTGTGAGCGAGTCCGTTGCAACGTTTTGCATGTAAGAGCAGTCTGAATCTCCAAGCTGTGCAACCTTGACGACTGCTCGTATAAGCCAGCAAAGCTCGGTAGCATGTTTTGTCATAAATGCTGTGTTAGAAGCCTTTTTGGCTTCCATTGTCGAAGAGGTTTCGTCCCACAAGGTTTGCCATCTCTCCGTTGCGCGGAGGACAGCGCACAGTGGCTCTTGACCATAGCCACTCGTCCGCGCAGTGAAGGCGGCCGATTGCAAAGCTGCTGGAAATCAGCCATAGTCACAGGGCAGGGGCATCGATAAAATACCGCAGATTATAGTATGAAGTGGAAGAGCTGTAGCGTACTGACGCAGATGCTCCTGACGGCCTGGCCAAGGACCATGCATGAGGATGGATACAAATTGGCGTGGGGAGAGTGGCTGGCCTGCCGGGTATAGGGACGATATCCTCTCGAACTCGGAAGCTGTTTCTGCATCAAAAAGCTCTTCACAGCACAAGATGTCACCGTTCATCTCGAGCATCGAAATCTGCGGGGGGTTGTTGAAAAATAGCGACATATGGCCGTCGACCGCGAATAGATAAGTAGCCAGCCTGAGCAGGTCAGTCACCAGTAGCAACTCCGGCTAGATCTGCGGCGGCATACCGTATACGAGTTTCGTCTGCAATGAATTCCTGCCAGCTAGATCCTGGTCCTCTTCGCTTTGCTGATAGCAAGCCCGAGGCTCGCACAGTCGATACAAGTACTGGGTGTCTTTCGAGTCTGATCCGACGCCGCGTCTGTACGTCATGCATGCTTCCTTGTAGGGCGGTAATAATTACGGCGGCCTGGAGAGTCTCGAGTTCGTCGACAAGTTGGTCCTGCATAGGGTCGTCATGCAGGCCAAGATAACGTCTGAATGGATTTTGACGGAAAATGTACTCTTCAATGACCCTGAAGAAAGGCCGTGCGGCTCGAATGCAGTCCTCGCGTCGCGAATAGATTGCGCCTGCGGCAAACAAGGCCAAGAGGAGGGGCGTTGATGCCGTCTCCAACGCAAAACTCGGTCTGTGGATGAGGGGCAGCGCTCGGTGAAAGCCAGCATTGAAGTAAGCCCAAGCAAAATCCGTGAGGTTCTCAGCAGTGAATATCAACTTGGCGCCCTCCATGTCGAAGTCCGAGACTTGGTCACCCGGCAGGCACCTGTGAATGTCTGCAAGCTGGCAAATTGTCTCGCCCAAGCAAACGTTAAGAAGGAAAGCTGCGCCGTAGCCCAGGTTCGGCTGCTCGGAGATACTATAGGTTCCTTCTCCAAACGGTTTCGCGATGCACTCAGGGGCCCAGGCAAGCAATGAGTCGTCAAAATCCCAATTGAACACAGCTGTGTCATCCTCGCGGAAAAGATGCGCACCGACATGGACAGCCACACCGGCATCCCCGGTGTCAGCTTGACTAAGTATCTGCGCTGCCACCGCCGCAGCAGCTGAGTCGAAAGAAAGGTCGCTAAAGCTCAACAAGACGCGGGGGTTGTTGTCCTCCGAACTGGATCTGCCGCCTCCAGCATTGATGCGCCGGTAAGAGCACGGAATAGCTAGGGAGCTGCACCGCTTACAAGGCCTGTTGCTGTCGCACGAGAGCTTTTTCGCGGCACAGTGGTCGCAGGCTCTGGCCTTCCGACCGCGTTTTGCTTCTGGGGGAATAGCTGAATTCTGCTTCCTTGCGCAGGATTTGGCGTGCCTCCGGGCGACCTCACTGTTCAATACAGTCAGTGGTGTCCCACCTGGAGCTGATGAGGCTTATTCGTAGCAGAGATCTTCTCACGCTTTGATGAATGAGCGGTCGCAGAACGAGCAGTGGGCTGTTTTCTGGTTGGAGTCTGACTTTGGTGAGCAGGTTGCTGGGCAGTTTCCGGGAAAAACCTACGTGTCAACTTGTGGCGGCGAAGATGACTGCTCGTGGAGTAGACGTTGTCACACACGGAACACAGGTACTTGCCCCCAGGCTGCGACGACATTTTCACTAGTTTCTTCTTACCGGTGTAAGAATCTGGGGGAACAGTGAATGTTCGAAGTAGGATTTGGCCGGCGCCGTGGGCTTTTTCCGGAACGTCCCCTGGGGGCCTGGATCGGCTTCGGCAGTGCCGCGGTCTCTACAAGTCGGTATAACGCGGACCATATTGTGCAACTCAGGTCCGAGCATCGTGAGCTCACCGTACTTTCATGACCTGCCATTTAGATTATTAACTGCTTAAATTATCAATTGCAATATCAATCACGAACTGCGGATCCGCCGGAGGCATAGGCAATACTAAAACCACCATATGCATCTCCCACTCATGAAAAACGTCTGCTATTCCTTTTCTGTGGTCTTTACAAACCAGCTGACCCGGTCGGACTTTTCTGTTCACTAACCTGCTCCAAATCCGCTTTCCGACATCATGCATTCCACACAAACGCCGACATCAGACGCCGAGCCCGACATGGACAAAGCAGAAAGCAGTCGAATCAGCGTACCTAGTGGAATAGCTGAAACTGAACCTCAAGACGACCTCAACCTCGTGTGGTGGGACAGCGACTTCGACCCTGCTAATCCCTACAACTGGCCCCTCCACAAGAAGTGGCTCAACATCGGCCTCTGTTCCTGCATAACCCTGGTCACGCCCCTCGCATCCTCCATGTTCGCCCCCGGTGTCCCAGACGTCCTGTCGTCGTTCCACGAGTCCAGCCGCCTGCTCTCTTCCTTCGTCGTCTCTATCTACGTCCTGGGCTTCGCGATCGGCCCGCTACTCATCGCCCCCTTGTCCGAGATGTACGGCCGCTTGCCGCTCTACCACGTGGGCAATGTGGGGTTCTTGGTCTTCACGGTGGCGTGCGCCGTCGCGGATAATATGGGCATGTTGATGGGCTTTCGGCTGCTGTCGGGTTGCTTTGGCGCTACATGTCTGACAATTGGGGCGGGGACCATTGCCGACACGATGAGGCCTGAGCAACGGGGCAGAGCGATGGCGATCTGGACCGCAGGGCCGTTGTTGGGGCCGGTGGTTGGACCGGTGGCGGGCGGATTTTTGGTCGATGCGAAGGGTTGGAGGTGGGTTTTTTGGTTGCTGGCGATTTTGGTTCGTTTGCTCCTCTACTGATATCCGTGTACGGTGCTAACAAGAAACCGATCATATGTAGTCTGGAGCGCTGACTATGGGTTGTTTGATATTGATGCGGGAGACGTACGGCCCTGCGATTCTGGCCCGCAAGGTCACTCGGCTGCGCGCGGAAACGGGCAACCCTAACCTCCGGGTGAAATTCGATAAGGGAATACCTCACAAGGAACTCCTCCGTCGCGCGATTTCTCGGCCGATCAAGCTACTGTTCCAGTCGCCGATTGTTTTTGCCATGTCGTTTTTCGTGGCTATTATCTACGGACTGCTATATCTCTTATTTTCGACCTTTACCTTCGTATTCGGCGAGAACTATGGATTCAGTAGCAGTATTGTAGGACTATCGTACATTGGCATGGGTATCGGTATGTTTGTTGGATTGGCATTAGTGGGTAAGACTTCGGATAAAATTATCCAGGAACACCAGGCACGCGGCGAGCCTTTGAAGCCAGAGTATCGGCTGCCGGTGTGGCTCATCGGTCCAGCAGCGGGTTGCATACCAGCTGGGCTGTTTGTCTACGGTTGGACCGCGGAAAAGCATGTGCATTGGATAGTACCAATGATTGGGACCGCAGTCATTGGTTTTGGACAGCTGTCGTGTATGGTAAGTGCCCACTTGGTCACCGCTGGGATAATACTAATACTTCTGACTTTGCCGCAGCTATGCATTCAGACGTATCTCGTAGATACGTTTACCATCCATGCTTCCTCTGCTATGGCTGCTAATACACTTGTACGGAGTATCTGCGGCGCTCTGCTCCCGCTATGCGCTCTAGAAATGTACGATGCACTCGGACTAGGCTGGGGAAACTCTCTTCTAGCCTTTGTTGCGCTGGCGGCAGTCCCTCTACCTATTGTTTTCAGCTTGTATGGGGAGCGTATCCGGAAAGCAGGCTCTGGAGCGGTCTAAATTGGGGCAAGTAAATATACTATAGCTTTGCATACTGCTTGGGAAGTGGGTCAGTCAAATGTGTAAAAGTTGGAGCAATGGCCCATGCAGTCAGGCTTGCAGGGTTTTAGCGTCTGCGTACAGTGTTAATAGCCAAGATATTTCAAGTATTCAATATTAAGGTTCTAAACTGGCTAAAATCTGATAACTATAACAACTTTTAACTAATAGCCTAATAGAACATCTTAAGAGAATCACGGAAACTATTAGGTTTTAATTATTAGGGAACAAGTAATAAATTACTATATACCCGTAGAAGCAAAGTAGAATTACTAAAGAGGAAAAGAGAAGAAAGGAAGGTAAGTTATGTACATAGTAAATTAGTCCGATAAACGGATGAATGAGTGAGTAATAATCGGGGTTCGTGCGAACCCCAATATTAATACAACCACAACTTGTTAGGCTCTAATACCTAGCGTCTAACCAAGCCAATGGTTTGGAGTAAGCTCGATCTATATAAGATTAGCATTCTAATTTCGAGAAAACGTTAAAGGTAAAGACTTACGTAGCTGGAATCGATTGTCTTTAGATCACCAATGCCTAGGTTGGCAGCGTCAAGGGCAATCTCTCGTTTCATGATAGTAACCGCTTGCTTCACACCCTCGAGCCCGAAGACATTAGAGTACATGAAGGGTCTTCCAAGCCCAACAGCCTTGACGCCAAGGGCAAGGAGTTTCAGAACGTCTGTGCCATATCTGACGCCACTATCCGCGTACCTAGAGAGAATGCATCAGTAAAAGTCAATAATTCACGCCACCGTCCTACTTACACCTCAACTTTGTCGAAGATCTCAGGCGCCTTCTGATGGATTTCGAGTGCGACCTCAATCGGCGAGGGTACAAAGTCGACCTGCCTTCCTCCGTGGTTGGAGATGTATATAGCCGGAGCACCCATTTCGACGGCTTTGAGAGCACTCTCAACGCTCATAATACCTTTCGGAATGATTGGCAGCTTCGTCATGTTGCGCAGCTGAGCGTACCGGTCCCAGGTCATATACTTGAACTCCTCCCTTGGCGCACCAACTCCCCAATGATATGCCCGCTGTCTATTGCCGCTGGCATTGGCATCGACTGTGAGGATAAAAGCGGACATTCCAGCCTCCTCGGCAATCCTTATCTCCTCCTGAACCTCTGTGTCATTGCCTTGGAGATATGTTTGCTGGAACATGAGCGGGTCCCCGTTTGCTCTCTTAGCAGCAGCGATCTCAGCCTTGGACATGGTGGCAGCATCGGAAGGTATGTAGAGGATATTCTCCTCGGCGGCAGTCTTGACGAAGTTCAGCTCAGCATCCTCATGACCTAAACCAGCCCAAGCACAGGGACTGATGAAGAAAGGAGCGGAGACGTTGTGGCCGAGAATCGTGGTCGGGAATGAGTCGGCAACGCGCTCAGTGTCGATGAGGGCTCTCGGGCGGAAACGGTAACGGGAGAAAGCCTCGAGGTTGTTCCGGTAGCTCCATTCACCCCCGGAACCGATGCTGTAGACCATGTAGGAGGTTTCGTTGAGATAATGACGAGCGATGTACTCGAAGTCAGACAGAGCAATGACAGATTCGACGGTGGGAAGTGTAGTGCCGCCATTAAGGTCTCCAAAAGCCCTTTCAGTGTCAATCTCGGGCTCATTGAGAAATGGGCGCGCTGCAATGACAGCAGAGGCAAAGAGGAAGATGTAGGGAATCATGTTGAGAAATATTTTTGTGGTTAAAAGTATGTTCACTGCTGGGAGGCATTCCGCAATTTATAGAGAGCGACAAGTGCTCGTGCCTAGAGATCGAATGGCTGATAAGCAATACGGTCACCCCTTTTCACTCCACATGGGCTTGGAATCGGTATGCGCGCCTCGGCTATCTAGGCAAGCAATCAGTGCGTCCCTGCTAGATATTTTCACTTGTGCAATATGGTCTTCTAGAAACTCGAGTGATCGGCAAACTAACATTCAATGACGACGACTCTCGCTGCATGAACAAATGAATGGCTTGACATGTATTTGTTGCTTTTCCTAACCTCAGCACGCCATCAAACCTTCAATCGTGAGGCATTGTAGATGCTACGTCGTCACCTAGTGCTTAGCACAAGGCGCGATTCGTATTGCACGAGGCGATCCTTCGTAAAGGGAGCCGCCGGTGAGCAGAAGTCCCTGCTCTTCGTGGCCGGCATCCAATTTTGAGCATTGTAAAGGCCCGGATGCGTTAGGGGGTCGGAGGATTGAGGCGTCATCGCACAGCCACCGCTCTTCGCATTGCTCGCATTGCTGGAAACAGCTTCGTTTTATTGGCTGCACCTTGCTCACACTTGGGGCTGGAAATGCCGGAACGTGTTCGTGTATACACGTGGATGCTGCAAGTAGTGTTTCCAGGTGGTCTACGCGCGTTGGGACGCTGATCAAAGCTTTTTGCTGCAACCAGTTAGATTTTGCGTAACAAGAATGCGAAGCTTTTTGCTGCAACCAGTTAGATTTTGCGTAATAAGAATGCGAGGTCCTTTACGAATACTAACGCGAGCCTCATAAAGTGAGTCGAAGTACTACGCATGACTCGAGAAGGGTCGACCTCATGTTACCAAGTCTCGTACTCTAGCTATGAATCGTAATCAACACTAGTATCACACCATAGATGTCACGGGCTATGTTACGGCGCAATAGTGAAGGAGTGGGACGGACAGCTGGAGCGGCGCTGAAGCCCTGAAAACCCGAGCACCCCATAACTCGGACCGGCTCTACCTCGACGCCAAGCGGGTCCTGAATCTGACCAATAGAGAGTTCTGAAGTGGCTGTAGGGCTGGATATCCGGCCTGCGGCGGAGGAAAGGGGCGGTTAATATAAGATTTGCGGTATGCTGTGATACATCTAACATCAAAGATTGTCTAGAAAACAGGCACAGAACTCTCGTTCTATTCATAACTGTCCCTAACCAAAAAGATTGAGTTGAGTTGAGTTGAGTTGAATTCATTTACCCTGACCCGTCGCCCTAAGCGATATGCAGGCTACAGACTATTCAAAGTGTTTCTCTAGTGGTACATTGGTGTGTGACAAATTGAGAGGATGGAAGGATGGATAGGGAGGGCGGGTAGTAGGTAGAAGGGGTTGTTTGTAGGGAGTTCTCTACTCCGTAGCTTCGTCTCTGTTTATAAACCAGTTTGTTTCTTTTGTAAAGCTTAGCACGGCCTGTAGCTGTTTACTAGATATCTTCCATTTCTTCTCTCTTCCTTGTCTTAGGTCTGACTTTCTTGTAGATTTCCCGCCTAGTAAGGCTAATAAGCTATTCTTCTTAAGTCCACTATCTTCGTATATCTTTTGTTAGGCTTGTTGTAGCACTGGACATTCGAGTAGGACATGAGAGACTAATTCGGTTTCTCCACATTTACACTTATCGTTGTCCATCCGGCCCATCCGCACACGGTGTTGGTTAAGCCAGCAGTGGCCGGTGCGTAGTTAGGCAAGAAGGCCGGCTTAGTTCCGTGGGAGTTTGTTATATAGGTGACGGACGTGGGATCCTGGGGGTGCTGTGTCGATGTTGCGGAGGTGCTGGCCTTTCTCTAAGTTCTCCTACTGTGCTGCCCATTGTCTATGTGCCTTTTCCTTGGCCGCTTGGACCTAGAGATGTGCTAGCGGTTGGTGGTCGTGTTCCCTGAGGCGTGTAGTTGCAGCTTTAGCGAGCTTGTCTGCTTCTTCATTTCCTCGAATTCTGGTGTGGCTAGGTGTAACGGAGCTGCCTCTACTTCTAAGGACGGAACCCTAGAAGGTCGGTAACCGTTGGGTTTACCTTGAGGACAAGGGGCAGAGGGTCGTTGGGTAAGAGAGAAGTGGCGGGCACGTGAGAACGTAGAGATCACGTGTGAGTTCGTTGCGCGGTGCGCAAGGCAGGGTTACAGCAAATGGGTGAGATTTGCTATCTTGAGTTGACTACGAAGGGTCAAGATACTAGCTAAGGAGTGGAGCTATATACTTTAAGAAAAGGTAGTTACAATCTGATGAGCCGTCGCGAGCCCGGCTCGTAGGGGCTCAAGGTGAGCCGTCGTAAGCCCAGCTCATGAGGGCTCGCTATGGGTCTCACGTGATGTCGGCGCTTCGGCCACTTTCCTGGAAGCCACTTCCTGCCGCTATCAGCGGACGACACAACCTCTAAACTTCCTTTCCGTAGCTCGCGCCTTTGTCAGCTTCCTGGAAGTGGGTTCTTCCCTTGCGGTCCTTTGTCCCCTGTGGGCTTCCTGACTTAGCAGTTGCTCTCTACCCTGTGGGCCCGATTCCCGTGCGGGCTCCGTTCTGGCTGTTGCCTGGGCTCGTACGCGCCGTGGTCCCGTGTCCTCTGGATTCCCTGCGGGCTCCCTGGCCTTACGGCTCTTGCCTCCCACGTGATCCTTAGTCCTTGTGGGCTGGCTTCCCGTGTGGGCCGGTAGCCCTTAGGGTCATAAAGCCCGTGTGCCCTGGGGTTCATAACACTAGGTATCTATTGGAGGGAGAAGGTGATTTGAAGGCTTTCCTTTAGAGATTGAGCTGTTGTTAGGATAGACCTGATTAGGCTTTGTCCTGTCTTCCGCTTATAAGGGTTGGCTAGCGCTTGGAGAGCTGCTCTGGAGTCACTGTAGATTATATAGGCGCTCGGTCCTTGGCTGTCCTTCTTAAGTCGTTGCTCGGCTGCTAGTTCCATGCCGGTATTAATAGCAATGAGTTTTGTAGCTGTGACGCTGTAAAATCTGCTAGAGCCTACTCCTTTCTGGGTCTTCCTGTGGACTCCCTAGACTTGATTGAGGATTACTGCTGCTGCTCCTAGTTGACCCTTTATCTTTAACGCATCCGTGAATACTTTTGTAGTAGGGTCCTCCTGTAGCTCTTGATTAAGGATTGCTGTGTCGTTCGCATAGGGAGGCTCTAGTTGGATTCTTTCTAACGCGAGCGGTTGCTATAGTGGTAGTGGGTAGGTGTAACGGAGCTGCCTCTACTTCTAAGGACGGAACCCTAGAAGGTCGGTAACCGTTGGGTTTACCTTGAGGACAAGGGACAGAGGGTCGCTGGGTAAGAGAGGAGTGACTAGCACGTGAGAACGTAGAGATCACGTGTGGGGATGACGCGCGGTGCGTAAGGCAGGGTTACAGCAAATGGGTGAGATTTGCTATCTTGAGTTGACCACCCCGGGTTAAGATACTAGCTAGTGAGTGAAGCTATATACTATAGAAAATGTAGTTACAATCTGGATCTATAGGTTGGATCAGTCTGTTGGATCGGGCTGCTGGATCAGCGAGTTGGATCAGAGCTGATCCAGTGCGGGTCTGCACGTGACGTCGGCGCTTCGGGCGCTTTTCCAACTTCTAACTTCTGCCGCTGGTAAGGGACGATTATACCTCCAAACTTCCTTCCCGTAGCTCACGCCCTTGTCAGCTTCCTGGAAGTGGGTTCTTCCCTTGCGGTCCTTTATCCCCTATGGGCTTCCTAACTCAGCAGTTGCTCTTCTGCCTTGTGGGCCCGATTCCCGTGCAGGCTACGTTCTGGCTGTTGCCTGGGCCCATACGCGCCGTGGTCCCGTGTCCTCTGGATTCCCTTGCGGGCTCCCTGGCCTTGCGGTTCTTGCTTCCCACGTGATCCTTAGTCCTTGTGGGCTGTCTTCCCGTGCGGGCCTGTAGCCCTTGGGGTCATAAAGCCCGTGTGCCCTGGGGTTCATAACAGTAGGTATCGATCGTCTCTATCTCCCTAGGTTGGTTTGAGTCTTGTATCTTAAGAATTGCGTTTAGAGGGCTTAGGAAGCTTGCTGCTTGGCTAAGCATTGTAGTTGTCTTATTAACTAGCTCTCTACATGGGTGTGAGGCTGGGAGTGTTTGAAGGTTCGTAATCACCCTAACCGAAAACCGTGAAGGCATCGTTATAACGATGCCTAACCGAAAGGTGCGAATCGACCCTAACCGAAAACTGATTGATTGATTGATTGATTGATTCTATCAGGCTACGATGCTATCTATGGTAACATAAGAGCCGTCCATCCTTTGATCCCTCATTCCCTATCCGCTTGCCTTTTCCCACTTCTAGGTCCTCGTCCTCAGCCCTAAGGCTCTGCCCCCTCACTCGGGGCCTCTAGTGTACTACCTTCCTCTCTATAGTAGCTAGCTAGTCGACCTGTCTTCTGAAAAACTGGATTACTGCCTTTACCACCTGTAGGTTTGGTTTCCACTTTTCTTTTGGACCGTCAACTGGTTTCCCTGTCTAACGGTCTTCCCAGCTGTTCCAACCTCCTAGAAGGAAGGACATATCACCCCATCTTGGGCCCACTACTATCACTACCTCCTGACGGAGATGCTACCATCTAGGGCAGGAAAGTAAGACGTGGCGGACTGTTTCCCAGCCTGTCCTACACGCATATTCCCCTATCTCCTCGCGTCCTAGCTTGTAAAGAAAGGACCTTAGGTGTGTGTGGTTCGAGCGGTATTAGATTATTACTACTACCTGCTCTAAGTCTAGCGCGTTGTATAGGCGAAGGGTATAGTTGCCTGGTGCTGCGCCATCTAGTTCCTATGTGTACTGGCTATATCGTTTTCGTATTTGTTAAGCTATCTTCTTTTCCTCTTAGATTGCCTAAAGAAGTGAGGAGGTAACTGCTTAGACGAGTCTGCGACGGTCGCCTGTGTCCTGGGTTGGTCTGTTGCCTGGCTGCACCATCTCCTTAGCCGCCTAGTCGGCTTCCTCGTTCCCTCTTATACCCGTGTGGGCTGGTACCTACTTAAGCTAGAGGGTGAAGCCCTGGGCAGCAATTTTCTCTATTACTTCGTAGATCTGCCGCACAATGTACTGTCCTTCCTTCCGTCTTGCTCCCGTCCGGATTGCCTCTAGAGCCTTCTAGCTGTCTGTTACTAGCTAAACCTCCTGTCTTCCATGGTGCTTCGTGGTAAGGTACTCTAGTCTAGCAAGGATAGCTAGAAGTTCTGTGGCTAGGACAGAGAAGGACTTCGCTCTTGCTACTATCTCCTTATAGATTACTATTAGCTAGTATGCGTTTGCTATCCTAACCACTCTAATGCTGCATATACCATTCTTTACCGCTCCGTCGACGAAGGTAGTGCTTTGCTATAGCAGGTATATGCTTGCCTGGATTACTTCTTGTCTTTCGTTAATCTAGATTAGTGTAACGGAGCTGCCTCTACTTCTAAGGACGGAACCTTAGAAGGTCGGTAACCGTTGGGTTTACCTTGAGGACAAGGGACAGAGGGTCGCTGGGTAAGAGAGAAGTGACGGGCACGTGAGAACGTAGAGATCACGTGTAGGTATGATGCGCGGTGCGCAAGGCAGGGCTACAGCAAATGGGTGAGATTTGCTATCTTGAGTTGACCACGAAGGGTCAAGATACTAGCTAAGGAGTGAAGCTATATACTATAGGAAACGTAGTTACAATCTGGTGAGCCGTTGTGAGCCCAGCTCGTAGGGGCTCAAGGTGAGCCGTCATGAGCCCGGCTCGTAAGGGCTCGTTGTGGGTCTCACGTGATATCGGCGCTTCGGGCGCTTTTCCGACTTTCAACTTCTGCCGTTGCTAGCGGATGATACAACCTCCAAACTTCCTCCCCGTAGCTCACGCCCTTGTCAGCTTCCTGGAAGTGGGTTCTTCCCTTGCGGTCCTTTGTCCCCTGTGGGCTTCCTGACTCAGCAGTTGCTCTTCTGCCCTGTGGGCCCGATTCCCGTGCGGGCTCCGTTCTGGCTGTTGCTTGGGCCCGTACGCGCCGTGGTCCCGTGTCCTCTGAATTCCCTTGCGGGCTCTCTGGCCTTGCGGCTCTTGCTTCCCACGTGATCCTTAGCCCTTGTGGGCTGTCTTTCCGTGCGGGCCTGTAGCCCTTAGGGTCATAAAGCCCGTGTGCCCTGGGGTTCATAACAATTAGCTCTTGTACTGGCGCTTCCCACGGTAGAAGGCCCCATGGCCTGATTATTTCTATAGGAGGGGCCTTTTCTGGCTGGATTTTGTCTGCGTATGCGTTCTACGTGTAGCGGAGCGGGCTTTCAAAGGCGCTGCGTTATCTTTAAAGTACTCGCACGCACCCTCTTACTAGATTATTGTCTAGGACGCTAAGGAGGCTAGTAAGGTGCTTTGCCACCTTTGCCTTAAGTTGGAACTCGATAGGATGTAGGCCAGCTTCCGCCTCTAGGATAGGGAGTGCTACTGTTCGAAAGGCTCTAGTGATTACCTATGCCCCGAGTCTCTACACTCTTCCTAGCATGTGGATAAGCTTTCTATTTCCCCTTCTTTCTAGACCAAACTAGGTAGATGCTGCGTAATTAACTATGGGGACGACTGTGGTGTTAAATAGCTATCTCATTGCCCGCGGCCGCACCCCTCGAAGTCTCTTAATTGCTAGGCACTACTTGCTTACCTTTATCGTGACCTTTGCAATATGGGTGTCTATCTTAAGCCTCTTATTAAGGATAATCCCTAGCACCTTAACTTCCTAGACTAGCTAGATGCTCGTCCCTTAGAATTTAAGGTGCTATACTAGTGTATCCTCTCTTTTAACTGATTGGGTAAAGTAGATTAACCCTAACCGAAAGGTGCGAATCGACCCTAACCAAAAGGTGCGAATCGACCCTAACCAAAAGGTGCGAATCGACCCTAACCGAAAGGTGCGAATCGACCCTAAGACATATGCTCCAATCCACTCTACTTTTCTGAATCCACTCTACAGGGGTCTTTCCGCTTTAGTATAAGCCTTCCTGCGCCTTACCGCCTCCTCGCCTCACCAAGGTTCTACCGCCCACTACTCCCTCCACCTACCCACCGCCTCACCGCCTCTTTTATCTTGAATTGAAAACTCTGCCGCGCATCCTCCCATTCCTGCTAATTTTTCGCAAAAGCGCTCCAAATACAGAATAGACAG